>JAMPIV010011547.1:0-666877 GCA_024509875.1 Oreohelix idahoensis
TATGGGTGGTATTTGGTTGAATTTTTGTGGGTTTGATGTGGGGTTGGGTTTGGTTTTTTGAAGTAGGTAATATTTTTTGTTGGGGTGTGAGGGGGGGGGATGAGGAATTTTGTGATGATGTGGTAAGGTGGAGTAATAATGGTGTTGTGGGGATAATGAGGTGGGGTTAAAAGGGATGTTTTGATAGGTGATAATTATTTGATGTTGAATGTGAGAGGGTGTGATGTGGGGGAGGGGGAGTGGGGGGGGGGTATATTATGTGGAGGAATGGGAATAGATATTGAAAGGGTAGGGAATGGATATGTGGTGGATGGTTGATAAGTGTTGAGGGAATGTTGGGGAAAGATGATTTGTATAAGGGGTTAGTATTGGGTTTTTTATTTGTTATGGGATATTTTAGGGGTTGTTGATGGGGTTATTGTGTAATTGGGGTATTTATATATAGTGTATGTTTTGTGTTGGTTGGTTTTATAGTGTGTTGTGGGTAATTGTTTGTGGGGGTTTAAGGTGATGAAAGTAGGTGAATAAAGAATGAAATATGTAGGGAAGTAGGGGGTTTATTGGAAGAGAATTGTGTGAGGAGGAATAACAATGTTGTTGCCATCAGTTATGCAAATGGGGGGATGTAAAACTGCAACATTTTTAATAGCTTTATTGTCAGGATTAATTTTGGGGGAGACCATGTATTCATTTGTTTTTTTATTCCCATTTGTATGAAATCTTGAAAAAATATTTTGAAATTTGTTGGCTGACATGGCTAACGCAATGGTGGGAGTATTACAGTCATTGGGGAATGGTACACATATAAACTTGATCCACACCATAAACTCATATCAAAATCATAAGCACAACTACTATCAAAGAATTGTGATGTCTTATAGCATATCTTCTACTGGGTGGGACACACACACACATCCACCCCACAAGATTAAAAAAATACTAGATAATTATATTTTACCAACACTCACCTGACTGGATAAGATGGTTTCTGCATTCATCGAATCTCTCTATTTTCCAAAAGCCAGCTAAACTAAAAATTATTATGGAGATAGGATGATTATAATGGATATTTTTTAAACCACGCGCAAGCCCACAACTTTCATTCCTCAGAATTGGCATCAACAGGGGGGTAGTTCATGGTAGATAACGAATGATAATATCTTGTTTTTTTTATTTTGGTATTTTTTTTTATCACGAACAAAGCCAAGATTCCACATACAATCGGAGGTCACTTTGGTTGTTATTTCCAGTTTTCCAGCACAACCTAAGGAATATACAAAAAAATGTAAAGTAATGAACACTGTTGCCTTAACCACAAGTACAATGTAGGAAGCCCTTAACTTTTAAGTTCAGATATCTGACATACAATTGTTAGGATGGTAAAATTCCATCACAGCCCATGTCTGTGTTTTTTTTAAAAAAAAAGCAAACGTAACAAAACCTTCCGAGTTACCCACAGGGGGGATGCAGTTTCATTGTAGTGGCAATTATATAAAATGATAGACCCTTACAGTTTTTATTTTAAATTATTTACCTAAGAATTGTCCTAACAGTAAAGTAACCACACTGAAGTTGGCATTTTATTCCTCTTTATATGGCACGTCCTTATTGTACAATAAATATTTCAAAATCTTCAAAAATTGAATGCAGCAAATACAGTCAGTGCGTTTTATGGAGTGTTTTTCAGTTTGGATTTTCTCAGGCGAAAGGTTACAGCTATGAATAGTAAGCTGAGAAAGATTAGAATATTATTTCAGATTCTGGACTTTGCGATTACATGCATTGAAATAACAAACTGCAAATGCATCAACCGACTGTATTGAGGGTCTTTTTTTCTCGTCGTTATCCATTGGCTACCCCTCTCTATTAAATCTTTTTTTTTCAACATTAATCCCTTGCCACCTGGTCCCGTAAATTTATATTCACACATCAAGCTAATGGTTTATTAGTTTCGCCCCCTCAATGCTATGCAAACTGAAAGAATAAAAACTTAATCCGCACTATGCACACAAACCCAGCTAACAACATCATGGTGGGTTGCCTCGTAAGAGCATTTTGATGTGCATGGGTCTAAAGAAGTGCAGCCATGATTGTCAAGATATCTACACACACATCGTCTCAATGTATCAGGAGCTAAAATGTTTCTAATTACTTTTGCCACACCAAAAACAACTCACTTTTGAACCAAAGGTCCAGGTTGTATTGTACAAGACAGGGTTTGGATGTAGGTCTGGGATTGGAATTTGTGATCAAGGTATGCCAAACAAACCCCCCCCAAACCTCATTTCCCATTCCCCCCCCTTCCCAAGCGCACTTATAATAATAGGCTGAAAAGTGAACTACAACATCAGTTCTGAAGGCTACTGTAAAATCATTTCCTTCACAGGTGATCAATCACAATTCATGCTCTGATCATTGCTTTCAGGTTAGCTTTAGTCCACCAGTGTTAGATTCCCTGTTAATGTAAAATACTTTAATTAAATAATGAGAAAAACTTAGTGTCTTTCCTGTCTCTCCTTAACGTCATTTTCATTACCATAATCAACTGTAATTCATGCTGGAAACATTGAAATATAAACATGAGCTATTGCAATGGCATTGGTATTTTGAAAATATCTAAACAACTGAAGATACGGCAAACATGGTTTTTTCAGTACACTAGAATAACTAAGACCAAAACATTAACGTAATTAAAATTAGTACACAAAAAATAAAATTATGAAAGAAGTATTAATATGTACCATGGATTGATTTTCTTAAGCTTGTATTTCTCTCAGTTTCCCGCTGTTGTTTTGCAGTGGATGTTTCCCTTTTATCCACCTGTTTTGTTTTAAAAGAAAAACATGTATGTAATGATCAGTTAATATTTTAATTATGATCTCATTCCCATCTTTTGTGTACGTTGGGGTTTCTCCTCTTGATGATGAAGGCGGTTTATGTTTTCTTGAACATGCACAGATCTAGAGGTTTCCCTAGTTCTTTCAATCACTAGGTCGAAGCTGACTGGTTACTTTTAAAATCACACTGTATACGTAGATTTTTTCACCAAACAAAATCTGTCAATTTGGTGCATACGGATTTAGAATGTTAAAAAATGAAGGCACTTTGTTGTTGTGTGGAACATGCTTTATGGACTTTTTCAGTCCACTGTTTGTAATATGCATCGTGAAGAACTGAAGGAAGCGTTTCTTGAGCCAAGTTTAACACATTTCACTGCTGCGAGTCCATGTTGTAGATGATTCTGTGATGTAACTCTCTATCTTCCTCTTTGGTCCTTTTCTAGTACCACTGAAACCAATCGTCACTGTTTGCAAGATTGCCACATAGTGGAGAATTTTATCAAGGGCTCCATTTCTCATGAGATGGCCAAACCACTAAATTTCCTTATTCTCCTGATACTTCCAACTTCTTCTTCCTTGTTCGTCATGTAAAAAGGACGGTGTTGCGTTGTGTCTGTTTACGCCTAAGCTGTGATATGTGCACCTTTCGGTCGATTCACATCTGACTTCCTGCACGGCATTTTTTGGGGACCCCAAGGGTTTGCTTCCCACTGTGATCCCTACTCGCGTCAGCCAGACTGCAGTGATGCAATCTGATTTCCAGGAACCACCAGGGGGGTGGAGGTGGAGTAGGGGTCTTGACAGCTTCCTGGTTCGCTGATCCTGACATATGGCCTGAATCAACAAAACAAGTATTAAAAGAAAAGGAAATTATAAGATGGAAAATGCTGCATAATTTGAAAGTTTCCCACACAGTCTGTAATTTTGTTTAACAATTCAGCATCTTAAAAACTGGTTTTCAAAAATTTATTTATCCTTGACACTTAGCGTCGGCGTCTGTGGCCTAATGGATATGAACGCAGTTTCATAATCCAGATATACCAGGTTCGAAACCTGCTGCAGGCGGTTTGGTAGCAGATCGCTTTGTGTGGATTTTTTACAATGGTATAAGCGCCGTACCGTTCAGAAAGCAATGGCAAACTACTGAATGAAAAAATTGCCTAGAAAAATCACAAACAGCCAATAAAAGCTGGGGTTGATTGCCACGTCCTGTAAAGGATAAGCAACTAACTTTTTTTGACACTTAGCAAAACCATTTAATTGTGTGTAGCTTCTAAAACTGTTGGTAGATCTGACTGTCTTATGGTGCTCTATACAATGTCATTTAAGATGTACCAAATTATGACTTTTCCTTCAAAGATTTTTTCTAAAGCATTTTGATTTTACTGCCTATTTTCATTTTAGTTTGGCATTTAGCATCAAAGTTTGACATGCATACACTAATACAGAGATAGCAAATGTCTGCATTACTTTGATCTTAGATGTAAGAGATATCAATGTCTCTTCAGACTGACTAAAGATAGTTATTTGCTCTGATCTTGTCATTAGCTTCACATTGCTCCTTTATCATTAATTGTAGCTCCCAGGTATATGAATTCGATCACTGTCTTCAAATTCTGTTGATTACTGTTTATGATTTCTCTGAAGGACTGAGGACTAGAATGGAACTAGGCCAGGAGGAAGACAGCCGATGGTATAGTATTGCGCTCTCTCTTCCAAACCTCTACACCTCACGGTAGAAGAGGAACGACTAAGTAAGTAAGTAAGATTTCTTTGTTTCCTTCTTTATTGTTTCTCACTATCAGGGTCTCTTCTGCCACCAACTTGTAAGCCATATTTTATGGGGTGGTATGAAGCCTGATTGTAGTTACTGTAATTGTTGTTTTTCTACAGCAAGTATATGAGTGTTATCAGGATATTGAGCCTCTGCAATAGTTTGAACTACTATTGTAACTGTTCCTTTGTAATATTCTAGTCGTGGGGTGGCGACCCTATGGCATCCATGCTTCAGATGGCATGAACAATTTTTTTTGCCATGCAGCATATAGTGCCACACCAAGATTTTTTATACCCCATCCTTATTAAATTAAGAATTAATAACTATTATTACTGCAAATGAAACAGCCAATGAATTTTTATAAACCGGGAACAGTGAGGTATTCTACAGGAGACATCTTAAGCAGGCTTGGTCCCAGCTAGGTGGTTGCAAGAATGTGTGAAGTTGGATGATACGGTTTGCAGTCTTCGCAGGCCCTGTATTTATTATTATTTAAGGGTATTTGTTATTTTAGCCAGTTAATTATGGATTTATTTTTATATCATCAATTTTATTAACTTCTTTCTTCTTTGATCCATAACCGCCAACCGTCAAAGCAGCCAGTGGCCATCACGCCTTGTGGCGTCTTGTAGGGCAGCAACAAATTGATTCCACTTTGCTCGGTCGGCGGCCATCCTTTGTACAGTGCCCCAACTCTGGTTCATTCTTTGCATCTCGGCTTCCAGTTCTCTGCCAAGTTGTTTTTGGTCTGCCTCTCTTTCGCTTTCCTTCGGGGGTCCACAGCATAGCTGTTCTTGTGATGGTATCAGGGTCCCTTCTGAGGATGTGGCCAACCCAACTCCAGCGTCTGCCAGCTATGATGGTGTGCATGTCCTCCTGGTTACTCTGAATAAGTAGTTCTTGGTTACTGATGGTGTTTGGCCAAAAGATTAGGAGAATTTTCCTTAGATTGTGTGGAAGGAGGACAGTTTCGACATTTCCTTCTCTGTTACTCTCCAACATTCCGCACCATAGAGAAGCACAGAAAGTACACAGCTCTCATAGTCTTAATTTGGTGTTTGTGCTGTACTGGGAAGACTTCCACATGTTGTTGAGAAATGTGTCTGTCTGTTTCTAAACTCTGGTTCCTTTACTGGTTGTTATTGGCTCAGGATTGCCCACATTTAGTGTCATGACCTCTGTCTTCTTTAGATTGATGTTCAGGCCAACCTGCTGGCCATACTTATTCAGTCTATCGGTTTTGTCTTGAATGTGTTGATGTGAATGCGCGAGTAGTGCAATGTCATCTGCATATTCCAGGTCTTCCAGTGTAGAAAACGTTGTCCATCTAATTCCTCTTGGACTGCCCTCTGTTGTCTGGCGCATCACCCAATCTATGGCTGTCAAAAATAGTGTCGTTGATGAGGGGCATCCCTGTCGTACTCCTGTTTTCACTTCGAAAGTTACATTACACAATCCAACACTGCATGTAAAGTTAGAATAAAGGCTTTTTATGATGGAAACAATGCAGCTGGGAATTCCATAAGCCCTCAGTATTTTCCATAGGCTGTCCCTGTGTATGCTGTCGAAAGCCTTTTCAACATCATACAGAATAAAACTCTCAAAAATATTGCATGCAAATGATGTGGAAATATTTGGCAACTCTAATATGCATATACTTGCCTCATTTGAGGCTGTCAGTATGATACCAACATTCACAGAAGGAAGTAGGCTATATCAAAAGAACTATTCGGGTGAATGCCTTGTACTTTCTCAATTTTTTTTGTAAGCAATGAAATTTAAGTTAATTTTAAAACGAACCCAATTTGTTTTATCTTATATTTCATATACTCATTTTTACATGAGTAAAAGCTTATGCTTTACATGTATTTATAGTTTTAAAAAGTTTCACATATCGATGAGACATTTTAAATTTGTATTTACCCCGTTTCAGTTTGTTTTAAAATGTTAGATCAACCAGCAGTTATTGGTTCCTAAACAGACGTCCTTAAGTATGCTTTCAAGCATTTTGTTTCTTTTCTCCACACAAAAAATTGTAATATATGAATATAATGATAAATGCAAATATAATACAGTTATAAGTAACAATATGTGGACTGAAATTTCCATGGCATAAGAATGTAATCTTTTTAGTAGGAGATCATGCCTATTTTGGCACACACCTTTCAAAAATGTTCGACACAGCTGTATTCTAGTCACTTTTACTGGCACCTCTGTCCAATATTTTGGGATTGGCTAGCTCCTCTGTAGGAGCAAGAAGTAAAAACTCAGTAGCCTGCCATGCTCAGTTCACACAAATACCTAATATGCTGAAAGGAAACTGGGACCACGAGGTACCAAGCTAAAAATGACTTCCATGCTGAGGTATGGCAATCACAAGATTAGATACTGCCCAATACAGTTCAATGTTATTTCTTATATCTAATGCTTATATATCATGACATAGAATTAGGATAAACCGGTTTTTCCAATGTGATGCAAACAAGGCATCCTGACGAAATGTCATGTTAGTTTTTCTTTTCCTCTCAATTCATCTTTTTAGTCATCAATTAACACATGGTCTCTTTCATTATGGAGTTTTATGTGCTTGCCGCTTCTGGTTCATCAGGATTGATCTCACAACAAGAAGTCTAAAATAAGTTTTTATGTTGTTTTTTTCAAATACATTCCTTCATTGGTCTGTTTCTGTAACAACAACTGCCCTAATCTCTAACAAGTCTTTTCATGTTTTATTTTGCTACTTTATTCAACAACTCATTTCTCAGGTGAAGACCTCTTTTGTTCTCTGCCTTTTCTTTAATGGTTTTTATTTGACAATACTAACTTTTGTGCTTCTCTCTCTTGTGATTATTACATTAAACTGCAGTAAGCTTTTGACAAGGTGAAGCAAAAGGAAAGTAATCAATATGTTAAAACTGTCAAAGGCAACAAAATGAAACTGTATTCATCAGGACAATATTCTGGAACAAGAAAACAGGGGTAGAAAGAAAGACACGCTATGCAGACAATATTCAGAAAATGGATTGAAAAGACAACCACACTGGAATAAAAGTCCTGGGGCAAAGAGACAAGCATGGAAACCAATAAATAAAGCATTCAAGGGAAAGTGGTGCCCCAACCATTGCCCTGGTGGTTGAAATGAAGAACAATGGGCCGTCTGTTGGATATGAGTTAAGAAACGCAGTAAACAGGGGTAAGAGTTATGTTAAAGAATGATAAACTTAACTCTAAACCCTAACAATGTTGGAGAAATTATTTGGATGACGTCGAAGAACACAACCCACTGCTCTTCATTTCAACTACCTTTGGCTAGGGAACAAAGGAAGATTTACATGAAATAAGAAATGAGTTACATGAAATGAGATTACATATGTAAAAAAAATTTAATCTCAGTGTAATTTAAAATGCATTTGTAAAGCTGTAAATTTACTCTAAAATGGGCAAATACAATGCTAAATAATATGAAACCTGAATCTCTCAAAATGCTGATGTTTCTTCAGACAAATGAGCCCCTGATTTTTAAAACAGGTATAATCTTTGAGTCAAAATTTTATATCACCATTGCAAAGGTCTTTGAAATAGCTGTCCCTTCCTGGATATCATATATCATAAAAATGTTTATCAATATTTTGTTTTCATTTTAAGGAAGTATCACACATAATTTCTTCTGTGTGTTGAGATGAAGGATGGGCGGATGCGTGGTTCTTATGATGTCATGCAAATAAGTTTGCCAACGTTTGTTTAGGGTTTGAGGATTACTAAACTTAAACCCTTATTTCTGTGTCAACAAATATTTTTTTTTTTTCTCTTGTGGCCATTATTCAAACACAATGAACGGCCCATTTTTGTTGTTATTTCGAATGTGGTTATTGGGTATGAAAATGAGAAAATAAAGTTATTTCGTTATTACGAGGAACAAAATAAAAAGAAAAATAGCCCAACATAGTGCGACCGACAAGGCCTCGTCAGGGAAAGGAAAGAATGTGAGGGCTAGGAAGCAGGACACACATAGGCCTGCCATCAATAGTACCTAATACCTTGTAGCCTTATGGCAGTATTTGTGTACCCTGACAATCCCCAGAGCTATGTCAGTGGGAGATTTACTTCCTGGTAGGTTTCAAGCAAGCTGACTGGTCCTGCGTGGTAGGGGTCAACAAAAGCTGGTACTCTGGTCCTCCAGGTTGGGGGTTTTTTTTAAAAGCACAGGGAACATCGCCGACACCCCTGCTATGTAAGAAAAATCGCTCATTTGTTTACGGAAACAACAATAAATGGGAAAAACTTTTGCCTGCTGGGGAACGGACATCCGAGATCCTCAGGCTACGTATGACTGACAGTGGTGAAAGCCAAAAGGAAGCCACTGGCATGAAAACGGAATGCCCCCGAACCGCAAAACACGAAACCAGAATTGGTTTTTGGAATGTCAGAACTATGAATGAGGCAGGAAAGCTGAGACAAATCACAGCAGAGAATGACGAACTACAAGGATACATATCCTGGGAAATAAGCGAGAGCAGATGGACAGGTAATGGGAGAATAAAAAACAGCTACAGGGGAAACTGGGTACTTTATTCTGGCAAGAGAGAGGATGGTCAGCACAACGAAGGTTGTAGCCATTATCCTGAAGAAAGGAATGGTAAAGGTCTTTACTGGAATGAAACCCATCAACAACAGACTGAAAAGAGCAAGACTGAGAGGGAGGTTTCACCAACACCACAATTTATACAATGCTATGCACCAACAAACGACAGCGATGAAGAGATCAAGGACGAGTTTCTATCAACAGGTACAAAAAGAAATGGAAACTACACCCAGGTGTATGATCTCATTAATAGTAATGGGAGACCTAAATGCGAAAGTGGGAGCACACAATATATACCGAAAGAGTAAGAGGGAAATGCGGCAGTGGAACAGCAAATGAGAATGGGGACAAATTAATAAGCTTCTGCAGTATTAACAACCTGGTCATTGGAGGAACACTTTTTTCCACACAAGGAAGTGCACAAGTTAACATGGGAATCACCAAATGGACGAGACAGAAACCAGATAGATCACATAATGATCAATGGCAGATGGAGACATGCACTACAAAACGTGAAAGTAAGAAGAAGCGCAGATGTGGGAAGTGATCATCACCTAGTAGTAGCAAGACTGAAAAGTGAAACTCAAGAGCTGCTGGACCACGGTTTGCAGTCAAACAGAAAATATACAACATCACGAAACTGAAGGATCCCCTCACCAGAAAAGCTTTTGTGGTCGACGTAAAGAGAATATACAAGATTATCAAAAGCCAGGAAAGAACAGAGACTGATGATGTTGAGCAGAGATTCAACACCATCTCAACAATATACAAGGAAAGCAGCAAGTCATGCTTTGGATTCCAGGAAAGAAAGAGCCAAGACTGGATAACACCAGATACGCTAAACACCATAGCGAAGAGAAAGGAAATGAAAAGAAAGAAACAGAAGCTAAGTCTCCCAGGTTAAAGGCAATATATAGTGAACAGTACAGTCAGCTGGACAAGGAAGTTAAACGTCAAACCCGTGCTAACAAAAGGACATTTCTGGATGACCTTGCAAGACAAGCAGAAGAGGCAGCACTGAGAAATGAACAAAGCACAGTATACAAAATAACTAAAATCATCAGTGGAAAACGAGGTGCAAACAATATTACATTAGTAAGAGATAAGCACGGAAATCTCATCACGACAGTAGAGGGACAGGAAACAAGATGGGCAGAGCATTTCAGAGAAACTCTAAATAAGGAACCACCTGAGACACAATTGAATGTTCCCGTGGCTGAAAATGATCTAGATGTTAATACAGACATCCCACGGAAAGAAGAAATCATCACAGCAATCAAAGGGTTAAAGAATGGAAAAGCTCCTGGTCACGATAACTTAAATGCAGAGCTATTTAAGACAGACCCAGAGCTAGCAGCAGAACTATTAGAACCACTATTTGCACAAGTCTGGAAAACAGGGACAACACCAACAGAGTGGAGAAAAGGAATAATTGTCAAATTGCACAAGAAGGGAGATCTTGCAGACTGCAATAATTGGAAAGGAATCACTCTTCTCTCAGTTCCCAGCAAAATACTAGGCAGGATAATTATACAGAGAATCTCAAAGCAGTAGACCACAAACTGAGGAAAGAACAAGCAGGATTTAGAAAGAACAGAAGATGTGTAGATCATATATTTACCCTCAGGAACATTATAGAGCAGTGCTCAGAATGGCAAAGACAGTTGTACATTAATTTCGTTGATTTTGAAAAGGCTTTTGACAGTATACATAGGGACAGTTTATGGAAAATACTGAGGGCTTATGGAATTCCAAGCTGCATAGTGTCAATCAAAGAAAGCCTTTATGCCAACTTTACGTGTAGTGTTGGGCAGAGCAACCTAACCTTTGAGGTGAAGATAGGAGTACGACAGGGATGCCCCTTATCAACCACTCTATTTTTAACAGTCATAGACTGGGTAATGCGCCAGACAACAGAGTGCAATCCAAGAGGAATAAGATGGACTACATTTTCTACATTGGAAGATCTGGAATATGCAGATGACATTGCACTGCTAGCACATTCACATCAACACATCCAGGAAAAAACGGATAGACTTAATAAGTATAGCCAGCAGGTGGGCTTGAACATCAACCTAAAGAAGACAGAGGTCATGATGCTCAATGTGAGCAACCCTGAGCCCATATCAGTAAGGAATCAGCAACTGGAACAGACAGATGCCTTCACATACCTAGGATGCATAGTAACACCAGACGGCGGAGCAAGCAAAGACATCAACAACAAAATGAACAAAGCAAGAACAGCCTTTTTTAGTCTAAACAACATCTGGAAGTCCTCTCAGTACAGCACAAGCACAAAATTAGGATTATATCAGAGCTGTGTGCTTTCTGTGCTTCTCTATGGCGCGGAGAGCTGGAGAGTTACAGAGAAGGAAATGTCGAAATTGTCCTCTTTCACACAACATGCCTAAGAAAAATTCACCGAATCTTTTGGCCGAATACCATCACCAACCAAGATCTGCTTACTCGGAGCAAGCAAGAGGACATGCACACCATCATTGCTGGCAGACGCTGGAGCTGGGTTGGCCATGTCCTCAGAAGAGACCCCGATGCCATCACAAGAACAGCTATGCTATGGACCCCTGAAGGAAAACGAAAGAGAGGCCGACCAAAAAAACAACTTGGCGGAGGACTGTGGAGGCTGAGATGCAAAGAATGAACCAGAGTTGGGGCACTGTACGAAGGATGGCCGCCGACCGAGCAAAGTGGAATCAATTTGTTGTTGCCCTACAAGACGCTACCAGGCGCAATGGCCACTGACTGCTTTGACGGTCGGCGGCTAAGGATCAAAGAAGAAGAAGATAGGACACATAAGAATCTAATTAAATATAAAAATAAAACATGGGTACTTCCCTAAAGGCAGCTAAGATCTAGCACGCCTGCCGAAGAGAGAGTGAGCATCACCCGGAAAGGAAATGACTGCCACTTCCGAATGTAAACAGTACATACTAAGAAGCTGAAAAAAACGAAACTGAACAAGAAAGTACCAAAACGTAATAATAACGAGGACTGGAAACAGAGGAGGACAGAATGAGTGGGAGATAAATAAATATTTAATAAAAAATCAAAAAATTATTTTAATTTATGAGTGATGGAGAAATAGAAAAATTGAATAAGAGTGGAAAGGGTCAAAATAGAATAGGAGTGGAAAGTGTGACCTTAGACAAAGGTGTGTAGGGTATTAAGACCAGCTGGTTTTAGACACCCCATACGTTAGATAAGACGTTGCTCAAGCTGTTCTCGGGTAGCAGTGTCAGAGGAGCAGGATATGATCGCCATGACCTGGATGTCGATGGGACCAGGTGGTCAGGACCATTAAAGTGTATGGCAACTGGTGTGGATTTTTGCTGAGAGATGTCATTCAGTTGCTGGCTGAATCTGTCACCAAGTCATTTGCCTGTTTGGCCAATATAGGTTTTGCTGCAACGTTTACATATGATGGTATAAATGACATTGCGAGACTCACACGTGAAGCTACTGGTGATGGTGAATGTGGCCTTAGGAAAAGACACCTTGTGGGTTTGGATGACATACTTGCACATTGTTTATTTCAACCATTTCTGGCAATAATTTTAAATTTAACAAACACACTTACCAGAAAACATAACTTTGGCCAGTTGTGAATGAAATATCTGTACGTATATATTGAATATGGTTCTGATAAGTCTTTTGTAATCAGTCTCATGATATCAGGCATCTGTTTTTCAGACTCATAAACGACATAAGTAATACCATTGATCACATTGTTAAAGGTTGCACACAGTTCCCTTGTATTACTGTGCTGATGTAAAGATGTTTTCTCTAATTCACTTAATAATATGTCCACATCATTTTGTTCAGCATTACAAAGCACTTTAGGTGAACAAATCTTTTCTACTTCAATTTCATCACAAGACACATCATCGCAGTCATTCTCTGTGCATTGACATGCGCTGCTTGATCCCCGACCTGAATCTCCGCTATAGCTGTGGTTTTCATTTTCGACTCCTTCCCCCTTACAAGTACTCAGCACATCAACAAGGAAAAACACAGTACTTATTTAAACAATTAAAAGTTATATTTCGGCACTGCAAAACTGAAAGTAGAAAGTTACGAAAGTACACACACAGCATTGAAAGGTAATCGAATAGTTATGTACCGTATAATAAATGAGCAGCTCACGTTATTTTTTTTTGCCAGTGACTTTGATATGTTTGTAATTTATCCGAATGCGTAAGACGTAGCAATGAAATATATAGACGGAGCTGTCTTTTTGTTTGCCCTTGTTGCTTTCATTCATCTTCGCTTGCGTTCTTTTATGTAAGGTCATCGCCATCACCTTTGCTTTGTGCTGCTTACGGAGCATGTAACCAGCACTGCAGGTGGCACCCTTGCAGGAAGCCTGCACCACGCAGTTACATGCTCTTACAGTTGTGGGAATTAGTTGTGTAAGGTATTGGTATTTGAATCATACGATAATGAGGTATCTGAGAAGGGTGGTTGAAGTAACAAGAAGAAACATGGGGTCCGCAACCAGATGATACGTCAAGGCCTAAAAACCCAAACCCAAGTAGAACAGTCCCAACTAAGATGGTTTGGCCATGTCTGCAGAATGGGAGCAGATCGGCTGCCAAGGCAGGTATGGGAGGCTAAGAGCCAGGGATCCAGACCTACAGGATGACCCAGAGTCCGCTGGGAGGACAACATTAGACAATCTCTGAAGGACCGAGAACTAGATGAAACCACGCCAGGAGGAAGACAGCCGATAGGATAGTATGGCGCTCTCTCTTCCAAACCGCTACACCTCACAGTAAAAGAGTAATAACTAAGTAAGTAAGAATTACACAATACTGTTCGCTCGCTGTCTTGTCGACCAACTCGCTATCGATATTAATTTGCTTATTGTTTTGGGTAAATGGGAGGGATAGTGGAACAAGGTCCGCCATTTTGTCCGAACGTTATTGAAACTGTACACGTAACTATCACTTCAACACAATGTAAAATACACACTATTAACGCTAAGCCAAACACACCCGCCCTATTTATGCTTGACCATGCGTGCAAACTCCTCGGTTTTTTTTTTTTTTTTTTTTTCCCCTTAACCAGCAGCACTTGGGCTTTCAGCCCTTCGGCCCAATGACATGTCATTGCGAGGCTGGGGAACCTGAGGACTTTCCTTCCAACCCGGTCAGGAGCTTCGCTCCTTCCCATCCACAGAGGGTTTATCACAGGAGCCGTTCAGGCTATTCAGTCAAATTTCCGGCCGTAAACATTTCTTCAAACGCCGACGCCCGGGTTTGAACCATGAACACCTGGTCGCCAGTACAACGCCGAAGCCATTACACCAGCGCGGCTCCCGAAACTCCTCGGTTTAGAGGCTTTTCCCCCCCTAACAGTGCAGGCTTGAAAAAAGGGTATAGTATTTTTTTGTCAAGGTTAGCGGGCGAGGTGCGGCAAAATGATAGCAGACGTGTTCCGTTACCAATACCATTCGGGCCTTGTCGGCAAGTAACATCAAAACAAAAAATCACTACTTGCTGGGATTCTTCGATACATTGAATAGCAGACCCCTCCCGCACATGTACGCTATCACAATAATTTCATAAATATCCAGTTTTCTACCAAGTCCTTTTTGCACAGATCGTATAATAAACGTTGCATTCCATCCCCCTACATCTGCAAACCCATATGTTCCCATCAGTCGCCTTCCTCCCAGTAATTAAAATTTCTACTTCTGTTACCCTGGGTAACATTTAGAACTATTAGAAATAAAATAAAATGACCTCTACACCTCACAGTAGAAGGGGAACGACTAAGTAAGTAAGTAAGAAATAAAATCTACCTTCATGAAAAAAATTCGTAGTTGGTAAGCATGATGGAACAAGGTCCGCCATTTTGCCCAAACACTATTGAGCCTGACCAATAACCTAATCGTATCACTTCAATATATTGTATAATAGTCAAGAAAGGAAAATTCAGATATAAACCTAACCCCCTTCCTCCTGCTCTGCACCAGTGCTGCCACCCATCTCATACCCCCCTCCTCAAGAAAAGAAAATGCAGACATACCTCTCCCCCCCCCCCCCATATTCCCCTATAAAAATGCCATCACGAAATAAACATCCTTCCCCCCCCCCCCAATTGCTCCCTCCACCACCACCTTCCTGCAACAGGCCAAAAAATTGTCCCAACTAAATACCTTCACTTTTTACGTAGTCATCTCGGACCTACCCCGTATAAAAAGCCGAAATTAATATACATTGTACGTTATCATAGCCACTTGCCCAATATGGCGGCCTCCAGTTCACTGTCCTTCCCATCGGCCCAGACTTTTTCATAATGGGCGTTTGCACAGAATAGAAGGTTAAAAACTATATCACTAATGCAGACCTGATATAAAGAACTAGATAAACACCAGTGGAATAAGAGCTGCGTAGAAACACTGGTTTTGGATAGGACGTACAATAAGGAAACCAGTTGAAAGCATTACAAGCTGTCCTTGTTCTGGAATCCCCAGGGCATGAGAAATAAAGCAAAACTGATGGAAAGAACCAGACAAATATACCAGTGAAACAAGAAGTCCTTGAAAACACTGGTTTTGGATAGGATTTGCACAGAGGAAACCATTTGATAGCATTACAAGGCAGCCTTTATTCTGGAATCCCCAGGGCATGAGAAATAGAGCAAAACTGAAAACTACATGTAGAAAGGGATTGGAAATTACAAGAAAGGGTTAAAGAAGACACGGAGAGACCTTGAACATATCGTCACATGCTAGTAAAGCTTGCCATAAATTCTAACGCCCGTGATCTGCAGAGAGATGATGATGGTGATGTGTATTTTATTACTTAATTAGTCTTAATAATCTTTTTTAATTAGTAAGAATGAATAGCTTTATATCTACATGCATCTGTGTCAGTTCATTTTCTTCCTCACATTGATCCACTCTCAGTAGGGAGAATCATGGTGATATGCATCTGTATTCAAAGTATTACAGCAAGATGTAATTCGATCATCAAAAGACCAACTTGGGTCATCAAACTTTCAAGTGACATACTCCTGATGGTTTTCTCCCCCCCCACCCCCCCCCCCCCCCCCCCCCCCCCCCCCCCCCCCCTCCCCCCTCCCCCCCCCCCCCCCCTCCCCCAACCCCCCCCCCCCCCCCCCCCCCCCCCCTCCCCCCCCCCCCCCCCCCCCCCCCCCCCCCCCCCCCCCCCCCCCCCCCCCGCCCCCCGCCCCCCCCCCCCCCCCACCCCCCCCCCCCCCCCCCCCCCCTCTGTTTTGACATTGTGAAAATTCATGTTTCAGAAAGTCTCAAATTTCTATCCTGAATGAGCAACAGCAACTTATTTTTTTTTTAACCAGAAAGAAGAAACCAACAGTCATTCTTGCATTTATATTTGTTAAAGCTGAAGTGGACCATGCCATTTCCTAAACAAGAAGAGAGAAAAAAGTGCTGGGCATCAAAAGATGCTTACTGGCAGTGCCTCACAGATAACAGTGATGATGCTTCCAAGTGTGGGAAGGAACGTCAAGAATATGAGAAAAGTTGTATAAAGCAGTGGGTAAGTTATGCTAATAAAATACAAAATGTACAAGTAAAGGTTGTCCCATAGCAGATACTGCCGTAGCGGAGTGAAGTGTTAGAGACTTCACCATACTAGGTGGGGAAAAGAAGGTGGAAAATCGCCATATATATATATAACTGAGGATGGTACTGTGATGGCTATTGTCTTTCACCTTTTTATGTGTGTTTTACTCTATGTGCCTATATCTAAAAAGATTTTACCCGCAACGCAGTTAGAAAGATTAAAATGCAGCTTTCTGTCTACTGGGATTTCAGCCATCCTCCACTTGATGTCTGTGCCTTGTAAAAAAAGGTAAAGGTGGTCCTGTATCAGATACTGCCGCAGGGGAGTGAAGTGTTAGAGACTTCACCATATTAGGTCCGGCATCAAGAGGTGGGGTGACCAGTTCCCTATCTTGCTGCCTTTTCCTTCCCTAACTCAAAGTCAGGTACCCATTTACAGCTGGGTAGACTGGAGCGTGTCAGTACCATGATTTGAACCCAGCATCTTTGCTTCAAGAGACCAGCTCTCTGACCACTTTGTCAATATGATACTAAATAAAATATATCACATAGAAATGAATTGAATAAGTTCTTAGCAAGAACTGGAATATAACGAAGCCAGAGAGCTGTATCTTTACAGAAGAATTGTCAGGATTCCACAAATAGTTTTAAAAAATCGAATGACAAGGACTGAAAGATTTGAACGCATTAAGGAGAATCACTGCACTTTTCAATGTACAAGTTTTTTTGAAAGAGTCAACTATTTTGTTTGCTGTGTTTTTATTAATAATTGCTGCATGCGGGTATGGGTGTGGACATGTGTATGATGTCTGGTTCATAAGAATTTAAAATTGCATATAGTGCTTTCAGAATACATTATGTGGTATAACTTAGTCATAAACATTTGAGGAAAGTGTATAAATTCAGTATGTGCATTACTCACCTGTTGTAATTAGTAAACCTGAATCATGGAGTATTGCTAGGTGATAAGATGCCATCACGTAACTTTTATTAATTTTTGAGCTGTTACACATTCATACAGCACTTTTTTCTATAAACATTTATTTATTGCATTTGTGTCTTTTGAAATTGGAATTTTTATGTACATGTGAATTAATAAAAATTGTTTTTTAATGCTTCAGTATGTTGTCATATTTTGATTCCAGAGGTTTCAGTGACTTGCTTCTAGCTTTTATTCTTGTTGACTCAGTTTAATTTATTTCTAACATTCACAGGTTTCCTCTCCTCTTGTCTAACACAATTCCTGTATTGTTATCCTCTGTACTTATATCCTGTTTGCTGCTGTGACCAAACAACATGCATATGTTCTGTCCAGGGTTGTCTGTCCGTAGTATTACACTTACTTACTTACTTAGTCGTTCCCCTTCTACCGTGAGGTGTAGAGGTTTGGAAGAGAGAGCGCCAGACTATTCTATCGGCTGTCTTCCTCCTGGCCTGGTTCTATTCTAGTCCTCGATCCTTCAAAGATTGTCTAATGTTGTCCTCCCAGCGGACTCTGGGTCGTCCTAGTATTACACACCACATTTTATTTGGGCAGGAATGCACCAGGGAATGTCCTGGAAAATACTGAATCTTTTTTTTTAAAATACTGGTTTGACAGGTGGTGCTCAAGATAAATAATTGTGCATGAATGCAACACAGAACCGTTCAGTATGGGTGGCAGGTCATACATGGCAGTGGTTATCAGTAAAGAGAGGCATTAAAAATATTGTTTTGCACTTTAGTGTTTTACCAGAACATGAAATGTCCCTGTTCTTTTTTTTTTCCCCTGCATATTTCGCTAATATGTGTTGGACTGATGTTAATTGCTTGTGGCATGTTCAGATTAAATTCAGAAAACTATACAGTTAGAAACTAGTTTTCTTTATTGGTTGTGCAAACATGCCTCAAAGATGTGTCATGCTCAGAAATGTTAAAAAATTAATTTCCGAGGACAATAAACTTCTGGAACATTTTTACTTTTCCCAAAAAAATGTACATTGAGGAAGATGAGAGGGACTGCAGTAAGGCGTGGCGTAGGGTGGATCGATTTTGGAACAAAAAAGTTCAGTAGATAGCTAATTAACAGGCAGAAATTTCAGGCAAATAAGTTAAATGTGTAATTAAATTAAAACAAAAGGCTTATGAAATTTGATTTCTAATCATGTCTGTATTTTAAGGCACCCACTGAAATGTTTTTATGAAGACAGCACATTATGGGACCGCTAGTTTTAGTGCTCTTGCAAAACATTTCAATCATGTACAAGATGGTAAAACGAGACCAACATGAAAAGAAGAGTAAATCAAATTTGTGTGATGAGTTTTACGTTCCTGTCAAATTAAAATACATGTCTTTCGTGAGTGCAGACTGATATCAATGATGCACCCAAAGATTTAAAGAAAAAACCATTAGTTCAGTTTGTTACTACCACCACTATTTCAGTATCTGAAGATGCGAAAGCCTTTAGCATGATGAATGCACTGCTTTTGGAACAAGCCTTTGGACTTATTTTATTGATTCCCAGTTAAGCCCTGTTCCATATATGAAGTTATGGGCAGGAAGGTGATTCAGCATGAGCTGATGTGCCACAAGCAGGAGGCTACTGAAAACAGCAGAATAATGGTGCATCCCTAGTTTTCTTTTCCAGCCAAACCGCTGGTAGATATGTAAAAGCTGTAGATTTTTTTTTAGAAGTTGAAATGTAAGAACAATAATAATATTTTGGTGTCTGATTGGTCTTGGCCTTAAATAAGAATAAAGTGCTATATACAGAAAATATTGCTCAATATAAGTCGTATCTTTATCAAAAGGTGGGAACAATGCAGCTGCTAACAATTTCAGTTAAACAGTGAAATGCTTTTCAAATGTGTGTTAACTACATAAGCATTTATATAGGAGAAGTGCATTTCCCATAATGCATGTCACTGGCCATAATTTAATACAATACTTAATCTGGGTGACTAAGAGCATCTATCATGGTGCAAATCAATGGTTAAGAGCATCAATCATAATGCAAATCATTGGCAGGGAATAATATTACTCATTCGTTGTTTAATGACAAGGCAGGAATTACATTTAAATCTTGAAACACAATGAAAGTTTAAAATGTCTAGTGATCCTTGATGCCCAGTTTAGGCATCGTGATCAAGATTTGCATTGCACATTTTACATCAGTCAATACCCTTTAGCTACCCAAGGAGTATAGGCCTTTAGCAAACACAAGCCAAGTCCTCCGTGTCGCGTGCCATCAGCTTAAGTTCTTTCCCCTCATCTTCATTGTATATGCGGGTAACCACCGAAAAAAGACAACCCCTACATGAGAATGTAGCTGATATCAAAGGAGCAAGAATCAAGAGGGGGATGTCATGGATGGCACAGGCATTGTAGCGATTGGTCAGGTGACCAGGGTTGAAAATCTATCCAAAGGGGAAGAGTGGAGTAAGTCAGGGGAGCACTAGATAAACTACCAGATTGTCATCATTAGCCTTCTGCAGAGGTACGTGGCAAATGACAGAATGGTCTTGAGTAGCGTCCATAATGGGGACACTGGACTGGATAAAGAGAGATAGATACTAAGGACTTGTATTAATGATCGCCTGCTGGATTTTAATGACACTGCAATGGATGAATCAACAAGGCTGAGGCTGTTGGAGTTTGGCATCAAACGTGGGGACTAGCAGAAATGGACGTGAGAGAGGATGCATCCATCGTATGTACAACCAGCGTGCTACAGGTACAATTAGCATTCATACTCTTCGACATTTGCTGAGGGAGACTGAGCACCTATGGGTTTGCCCGGAGTGCAGTGAGGTCGATTCTGATTAACACTATAACCTCATCTTCATTTCAGCCTCAAGTACTCTTGTGGTTTTTTTTCTGCTATTATCACCCTCAGTGTGTGTCCTATCCATCGCCAGTGTCTTCTCATTTATTGTTCCACTGGTTCTTGTCATCAGTTTCACACCGTCATACCATTTCAATCCATCTATTTTATGCAAGCAACCATTTATGAAAGAAGCTTGAAAAAAAAAATTTTTTTAAACACGTTTGTCATAAGTTAATTTGCACACTCAAGATGAGGATCATGACTTCGCGTATACAAAAAATATTTGAAAACTAAGGAACACAAAAAAATACTACTTATGTGTTTAATCTGCATACATTTAGTTAAAATTACGTTTTTCCTCCATGGAACAAATCAGCTTCACAAGCAAATATTACGAATTTAAAAAAAAACATACAGTGTAAATGAATGATCGTTTTAGATTAGTCAAAGAAATCACCTTCAATAACCTTTATGTGTATGGCAGTGAAATATAAAATACAATACTATCGCTTTCCAAACAGGAATTTAGCCTTCAGAATTTTAGGCACATATCTTATTGTTAGAGACACTCTAGTAGTTCTTTCCAGTACATCACCTTTTGTAGCAGAGATGGCGTCAAGGTTTGCAATTTTATCAGAAACTTCGTCCACTGTTCTTTCTGCAATTCCATGAAGATGAATCTTATACATGTCATCACATACTAAAATCAAACTTCTTGGCTCAAGAAGGATGGATAAGAAGTACCGGTCCTCGAGGGAAGCATAGGCATCCTCTGAAGTACCATGTAGGTCTGGACTCATGCAATCACTTGCATTCTTTTTTTCACAGTGGTCATCCTTACTTATGCTGGAATTATCAACTACAGAAAGTTTCTCAGAATCTGTTTGATTTTGTTGTATGTGGTAGTAAAAGTCTAACACTGTGTGAGACCCCAGGCTTATTGTTGATACTGTTGGGTAAAAAAGTGGACCATCTTCATGTGGCTGTGGTAAGAAAATAAAAGAGAACATGGAATCAGATATGAATACATAAAGGATCTTTGAGGCCATCAATAACTAAATAGAAGAGTTTTTAAAGCAGCATATTATCCAGCATCAGAGTGTGCATTTTATCATGCTACTGCGCAGTGTAAATGGTAAAAACACGTATAGCTCAACATCCACCACTTATACACTAAGTGAATACATTGAATTTGGGTTAACACATTAACTACCGCAAGCTGCTGTCAGCGGCTCACAAAATAAACACATTTGGACTGCAAGCCGCTCAGAGCGCCAATCTAATTTTAGTAATAAAACGAATGAAAAATGTACTAAAACACTTTCTGATCTGGTTCGAGATTTTGATTTGCCACCGGAAAACAAATTCCCAAAGCATGGTTGCTGTAGAATACTGGAAAATTGATATTATGTTCATATTTTTCAGCGTTTTGGGTTAGTTACCAAATCGTGTAAAACTCTTTACCTTGGCAACTAGTGATAGGACTAAAAAAATGCGTGTACATCTCGTCTAACGGCTGAATAGGAAAGAAATGTGTTTCAACAACTGACTGATAGATCTAGCGACGAGGACAAGAGTGAAAACGGTGTGCACATTGATTGAAATTGTGATTTTGGTAGAGATGGGGCGCAGCAGTTATAATTGTGAAAGTATTGCAAGTCCTCGGCCATCGGAGGGCCGTTAAATAGCTACAACCTCTATTAGAGTTACAAACCATGTTTATTGTAATAGTACATTCATTTATCTTTAAAATGACGTGTAATTCATAAAACTCTGTTAACAGTTACGAAAACTACAGCTTACTTTGTGCAAACACCTACAGGATGAAAATGGGAAACAAATTTAATTCGGCCACGGTGTTTTTCAATTCGGTAGTTAATGTGTTAAATATTGTATCTCACAACATTGCTTGGGGCAAGAGGCCATATACCTTTTCAAGGTTGTGTTGTGTGATAAATGAGATCACGTCATATGGAGCTGGGGATTACTCTGCAGTATTTCGCTTCCTACCTTTACTGTCCTCTTACCAAGACAAAAGTCTATTTCTGATTCATGTCTCTGTTCAGTCTATAGCTTGTATGAACCTGGCTTTTTTTATGCTGGTATAAGGCACTGTCGCCATGTAGTTCCCGAGGGTATTTGAAGAGACAAATAACAGGACTACTGTACCTTCAGGTATGTCATACAAGGCGACTAATATGAGGTTATACATGGGGCTTGCAGCCTCATCATGTAAAAAATAAATTGCCATAGAAACCACTGCAGGTTTATGAGATCGTCTGTTGCTGTTATACCTGACTCAGTAGGGTTGTCAGGAGTACCATACTGCACAAATTTTCCCCATATTTCATGGATGAAAAAAAATAATTTCCCATTTGAACGTTAAACTGGACTCTGAAATCCTATATTAAAAATGTGTCGGAATTAGATTCTGACCTTCCAATCAAAACTTCATGCATAAACAGCTATATTGTTACAGTAACTTTGATACATCAATGTCTGCTGCATCATGGCAGGTGGCAATCCTAATGCAAGTGCTACACTTGCTGGGTGAATCTCATTCTTTCATATTTCAGATGTGAAGAGTCTATGCCTTTCAATATGTAATTTGTTGCCACATGCTGCTGGATTCAGCTAAATTAATATTTTTATGCACAGAAAATTCAGTCATAGTATTTACATGTACCTGAATGGACATGTTTTCTTTTTTTTTTTGCAAGTGTATCATGTACACAGAGAATTTAGAACATACTATTCTTCCTGAAATCTACATCAGTGTTCCTTACTACAGGTGATGACATTCAAAGCCAACCTCTTGGCTGATTTTATTTAGCACATTCGTAATTGTAAATTGCAAGATGTGCTATTAATTTCACTAGGTCTGTCTGCCTGTTTCAAGAAATGTTTTTATGTCTAGCAAGAATATGTAAATCAATTCAAAATCTCATGAACTGGATAAGAATTAAGTGCAATCTGAATCCTACAGCTTCGAGTTCATACAAAGAATTCACTTGATTTCAAGAACATGGAGGCCACATTGTTTGCATATCACTGTTTGTGACAGGAATTCTGAATATTCTTATATAATCAAGGAACATGCTTTACAACACCATACCTGTCAACCTCACGAGACAAAAACCTGTACGCCGGACCAAAAGAATCCTTACAAACACACAAAAATCCTTACGCAAAAAATATATTAATAAATTGTACACAATACAGTTTTAAAACGAGAATTGACACATACAAATCTATTAGCATTTGAATTAGTGTGATATAAAACATGCTAATAGTCTCATGCTGTTCTTTACATATAAAAAAACTTAGTGATCGTGAGGTACTATTCTGTCGAGGTACTATTCTGTCGATGCACAGTGTTTTGTATTATAATCAACATTTGCAGAATTGCATTTGTGGGCTTAAAGTCTGCACAGCATGTATCAATGTTAATCTTACACTGTAAAAAAGAAGTGAGTGTGTCTGCATTCATTGACCTCCTGCAGTCTGTGTGGATTTTTTAATTGAAAAATAAAGCAGCGAAGTTTACGCAAACAAACTTTTTTTCTTGTTATGTAGGGCCGACACAGAATATTATGACATTCATTTATTGGAAATATTTAAATGATCAAAATATAACTGGAAAGATTAAGAGAACGACAAAAAAAAAAAAAAAAAAAAAAAAAAATACAACGAAGCAAAGCAAACAGCTAACATAAAAAAAAAAAAAATTAACCAAATTATGAACAGAATATCAAATCTAGGAAGAAAAATGTAGCACCAAAAATTTACAAAATTATTTAAGAGTTGGTAGCCTAGACCAGTGATAATAGATTGCCACTTTATTAAAGAATAAAGCAGCGAATCTCGACCGCTGGAATAAAGTAGGTAGGCCCACTCAATGCAAATAAATGTTTTTTCTACTTTTGTAGAAACCTACACAAAATTTTAGGATATTAATTTATTGGAAATATTTAAATGGGCAAAATATAACTGGAAAGATTAAGAGAATTAGGGAGCCGCGCTAGCGTAGTGGTTACAACACCGCTCTGGCGACCGGGTGATACAGGATCAAACCCGGGCGACGGCATTTGAGGATTTTTCGTCGACCGGGATTTGGACTGGATTAACTCGAGACCTGGCGAGGACATTTGAAGGAGTGTCGTCGACCAGGGACTGGCGGCTCCTGAGCCAACCCAGCTGCAATGGGTACCTCCGAAATCGGCGAGTATTTGCCTGAATGGCGAGGGACACCTGTCTCTGTACAAGAAATAAAGGGATACTCACGTAAAATCAATGTCAGGTTAGACATAAAAAATAATAACCTGAGATTTCGCCTCGAGTATTAGCGGGCGAATGCAAAAAAAAAAAAAAAATTAAGAGAATGACAAAAATAAAATACAACAAAGCAAAGCTAACAGCAAAAAATAAAAAATTAACCAAATTATGAATAGAATATCAAATCTAGGAAGAAAAAACGTACTACCAAAAATTTACAAAATTATTATTTAAAAGTTGGTAGCCTAGACCAGTGATATTAGATCGCCACTTTATTAAAAAATAAAGCAGCGAATCTCAACCGCTGGCATAAAGTAGGCCTACTCAACACAAACAAACTTTTTTTTTTCTAGTTGTGTAGGCCCTACACAGAATATTATGACATTAATTTATCGGAAATATATTGAAGGGCAAGATATAACTGGAAAGATTAAGACAGCGATTAAATTGCAACAAAGCAAAACAACAGCAATATTTAACCAAGTTATAAGTACTTAGCTTTTGTTAAACAAAATGACGTTGAAGTGTCTTGGCAAGCGTGGCTGATAACAGGTAAATTTAAAAATATGTCATGTCACGCTGAAAATCGAAAGTGTTTGAGGCCGAATTCAAAGTTTTTGCCGAATTGTTGGGTATAAAAGGATTTGATTGGTTGCTGGGAGAGACCTCAGTTTAAAAACAGACGCAAATTCCCGGAATTAAAAATAAAAAAAATTGGTTTTAAAAAAAACCTGGGCTAGAAAATATTTTCTGATTTAAAATGTAAAAAAACTTGGGTTGGAAAATATTTTTAGAATTAAAAAAAAAAAAACTCGAGTTTTTTTTTTTTTTTTTTGGGGGGGGGGGGGGGGGGGGGAGGGGGGCTCCGTATACTGCTAAAAGTATTAAAAATACGTACATTGTACGAAAAATTTGTACAGGTTGACAGGTATGCAACGCCATGAAGTTTGTGTCAATATCTATTACATGTTAACTCTTACTATACGGGAGCTAAAACCGCGTTTTTACGCGCTAGTTTAGCTATCGTTACCGTCGCGCGCCACTCTAACTGGCGAGCCGTAAAATTGGTACTAAACCCGCGCCACTTCACGGGGCTTGCCGGATATTAAGAGTTAAACACTGTCAAAGATTGGTGAGTCGGATACTGGGAATGAAATATCTTAATTAGTTCTAATCGACAAACTGAATAAGCATGAATTATGTTACACAGCTGCCATCACCGGTGTCAATACTTTGTCGAAGTATGGCGGTTTGCGCACCCTGATTACCCCCAGAGCTATGCCAGCGGGAGTTTTACTCCTGGAAGGTTCTACCAAGCTGGACAGGTTTGCGCATGTAGGGGTCAGACTAAAGCAGACGCCCTGGTCCTCCAGATTGGGGGTTTTAGCATAGGGCAGACACCCTTGTCTATGTAAAAAGAAAAGAAGTTATAGAAACGACAACAAATGAACAAACTTTGCTGCGGGATGGACATCTAAAGTCTGAAGCTCATATGAATGCCAGTGGTGAAAGCCGAAAGGAAGCCACTGACACAAAAACGGACAACCTGACTGCAAAACGTGAAACTAGAATAGGATTTTGGAATGTCAGGACAATGAATGAGACAGGAAAACTAAAACAAGTCACAGCGGAAATGAGAAACTATAGATTACACATTCTAGGGATAAGCGAGAGCAGCAGATGGACAGGACAGGAAAAGTTAAAACAGCAACAGAGAAAACAGTACTTTACTCTGGAAGAGAGGATGGACAGCACAATGAAAGGTGAGCCATTATTCTACAGAAAGAATAAAAAGTCATGTCATCATCTCATCCTCAGGGCGTGTCCATGTTGGAAAGCAGAACGGGTCCTCCACTGCTTCACTAGAAATCCATTCTCAGCAATGCGTACAAGTGTAGGGGGGGAAAAAGCAGACAGGGTCCTCCACTGTCCTGCCCATTCGTTCCTGCCCATTCTTTGATGTTATCAGCCCAGGATTTTCTCTGCCTTCCTCTTCTCCGTTTACCTTCGACTGTTCCCTGAAGGATCGTTTTCGAAAGGGAGTCATGACGAGTTACATGCCCAAACCAGGCAAGCTTTCGACGTTTCACTGTTGACAAAAGTGGTTCTTGGTGGCCTGCATAGGTGTTTATCTTCTCTCTAACATAGACATTTGTTTTGTGCTCTTTATAGCAAATGCGCAAAATTCTTCTATAACATTTATGCTCGAAAGCCTGAATCCTTCGCTCCGTATCTGCAGTGAGTGTCCAGCTCTCACAACCATACAAGAGAATAGATAATACAAGTGATTTGTATAATTTGATCTTCACAGGAAAACTGATGTTACTTTTCCAGATCACATTCAACCTTGTCATGGCAGCTGAGGCCATCTCAAGTCTTGTCTTGATTTCTTTAATTGATCTTCCATCACTGCATATAGTGTTAACTTCTTCTAACGTTTGCCCATTTAACGTAATGTTGGTCGGAACATGTTTCTTATGGCTATTCACCAATATCTTGCTTTTTTCTATATTAATTTCCATCCCATACGTTCTTGTTACTTTCTCCAGTCTAGAGGTAAGGTCTTGAAGTTCTGATTCTGATCCAGCTATCAGATCAATATCATCAGCAAAACGTAGGTTGCACAGAGGTCGGCCTCCAATCGATATGGTTGATTTATAATCGTAGAGAGCCTCTTGCATAATATGTTCTAGATAAATATAAAAGAGCACTGGGGACAGGATACATCCCTGCCGAACTCCTACAGTTGTTTTGAAAAATTCTCCAATGTCGTTGCTTGCAAAAACAGCACTGCTTGCGTCCTTGTATAGTGCTTCAATGATATCTATGATGTTGGTATCAAAATTGAATTTTCTCATTACTTGCCATAAGCCTTCATGCCAGACTCGATCGAAAGCTTTTGTGAAATCGATGAAGTTATGGTATAAATCGTGTTGATGTTGGAGATGTTTTTCGCTAAGTAATCTAATATTGAAGATTTGTTCTGAGGTACTTCTTTTTGGTCTAAAGCCAGCCTGTTCCTCTGACAAGATTTCTTCTGATTTCTGTTTTATTCTGTTCAAAAGTATCCTTAACATCACCTTACTTGGATGACTAATAAGGCTAATGGTTCTGTAGTTCTTGCACATTTTTAGATTTCCTTTCTTTGGAAGCGGTATTACTAATGACTGCGTCCATTCTTTTGGCCATTTTTTTGTACTCCATATCTTCTGGCAAATTGTTGTCATGATTTTTACTATATCTGGTCCTCCATATTTCAAGAGCTCTGCTGGGATATTATCCACACCCGGTGACTTCCCTCCTTTCATCGAACATATAAAGGTCATTACTGGAATGGAAATCCATCAACAATAGACTTATAAAAATAAGATTGAGAGGGAGATTCACCAACACTACAATAATACAATGCTATGCACCAACAAATGACAGCGACGAGGAGGACAAGGACGAATTCTATTAACAGCTGCAAAAAAAGAAATGGAAGCCACACCTCGATACGATTTTATCGTAGTAATGGTAGACCTCAATGCGAAAGTTGGAACACACAATACATATAATGAAAGAGTAATGGGGAAATGCTGCAGCGGAACAGTAAACGAGAATGGGGATAAATTAATACGTTTCTGTAGCATTAACAACCTGGTCATTGGAGGAACGCTTTTCCCACACAAAGAAATTCACAAATTAACATGGGAATCACCAAATGGCCAGGACAGAAACCAGATAGACCACATGATTAATGGTAGATGGAGACAATCATTAACAAGCTATGTGGAAAGTAAAGAAGAGGTGCAGATGTGGGAAGTGATCACCACTTAGTAGTAGCAAAACTGAAGGTGAAACGCAGAACTGCTGGACCAACTTAACTACACAGAAAAGGTATGACATCAGCAAATTGAAGGACCCCCTTACCAGAAATACTTTTGTGGCACATATAAAGAAACGATATCAAATTGCCAAAAGGGACCTCAAGACGCAGCAATAGAGACCGCAGTCAGCGACTCATAGCTTGACTGCCTGCGTCAGGACCAGCGAACCAGAGCTGGTCAAGACCGTGCTCCACCTCCACGTGGTGGTCCTGGAAACAGTCTGCAGCAGTGCAGGCTGGCTGAGCGAGTACGGATCGCAATGGGAAGGCAAACCCGGTCCTAAAAAATGCTGTGCAGAAGTCGGATGTGTCGACCGAAAGGTGCAGATATCACAGCTACGTTGGAAACAGACACAACGCAACCACCGTCCTTTTCAGGGCGAACGAGGAAGAAGAAGAAGAAGAAATTGCCAAAAGCCAGGAATAGACATCGACTGATGATATTGACCAGAAATTCAACACCACTTTAACAATATATAAGGAAAGCAGCAAATCATGCTTGGGATTCCAGGAAAGGAAGAAGCAAGACTGGATAACACCAGAAACATTAAACACCATAGTGGTAAGAAAGAAAGCAGAAGCGAAGTCCCCCAGGTTAAAGCAATTATATAGTGAACAGTACAGTCAGCTGGACAAGGAAGTTAAACGCCAAACCCGTGCCAAAAAAAGGAAATTCCTAGATGATCTTGCAAGACAGGCAGAAGAGGCAGCACTGAGAAATGAACAATGCACAGTATATAAAATAACTAAAACCGTAAAGGGAAAACAAGGCGCAAACAATATTACATTAGTAAGAGATAAGCAAGGAAATCTCATCACGACAGCAAAGGGACAGGAAACAAGATTGGCAGAGCATTTCAGAGAAACTCTGAACAAGAAACCAGCATAGACACAGTTGAATGTTCCTGAGGCTGAAAATGATCTAGATGTTAATACAGACATTCCACGAAAGGAAGAAATCATCACGGCAATCAAAGGTTAAAGAATGGAAAAGCTCCTGGCCACGATAACTTAAAATGCAGAGCTATTTCAGACAGACCCTGGGCTAGGAGTAGAACTATTAGAACCACTGTTTTCACAAGTCTGGAAAACAGGGACAACGCCAACGGAGTTGAACAAAGGAATAATTGTTAAATTGCCAAAGAAGGGCGACCTTGTAGACTGCAGCAATTTGAGAGGAATCACTCTTCTCTCAGTTCCCAGCAAAATACAAGGCAGGATAATTATATAGAGAATTTCAAAAGCAGTAGACCACAAACTGAGGAAAGAACAAGCAGGATTTAGAAAGAACAGAAAATGTGCAGATTATATATTTACCCTCAGGAACATTATAGAGCAGGGCTCAGACTGGCAGAGACAGCTGTACATTAATTTCGTTGATTTTGAAAAGGCTTTTGACAGTATACACAGGGACAGTCTATGGAAAATACTGAGGGCTTATGGAATTCCAAGCTGCATAGTGTCCATCATAAAAAGCCTCTATGCCAACTTTACATGTAGCGTTGGGAAGAGCAACCTAACTTTTGAGGTGAAGACAGGAGTACGACAGGGATGCCCCTTATCAACCACTTTATTTTTAACAGTCATAGACTGGGTGATGCGTCAGACAACAGAGGGCAGTCCAAGAGGAATAAGATGGACTACATTTTCTACATTGGAAGATCTGGAATATGCAGATGACATTGCACTACTGGCACATTCTCATTAACATATCCAGGAAAAAATGGATAGACTTAATGAGTATAGCCAGCAGGTGGGTCTGAACATCAATCTAAAGAAGACAGAGGTCATGACACTCAATGTTTGCAACCCTGAGACCATAACAGTAAGGAATCAGAAACTGGAATACAAAGAAACCTTCACATACCTAGGATGCATTGTACCACCAGACGGCGGAGCAAGCAAAGACATCAATAACAGGATGAACAAAGCAAGAACAGCCTTTGTTGGTCTAAACAACATCTGGAAGTCCTCTCAGTACAGCACAAACACAAAATTAAGATTATATGACAGCTGTGTACTTTCTGTGCTTCTCTATGGTGCGGAATGCTGGAGAGTAACAGAGAAGGAAATGTTGAAATTGTCCTCTTTCCACAGAATCTGCCTAAGAAAAATTATCCAAATCTTTTGGCCGATTACAATCGCCAACCAAGAACTGCTTAATTGGAACGACCAAGACAACATGCACACCATCATAGCTGGCAGACGCTGGAGCTGGGTTGGCCATGTCCTCAGAAGAGACCCCGATGCCATCACAAGAACAGCTATGCTATGGACCCCTGAAGGAAAACGAAAGAGAGGCAGACCAAAAATAACTTTGCGGAAAGAAACTGTTGAGGCTGAGATGCAAAGAGTGAATCAGAGCTGGGCCCTACAGAAACGCCAACTAGGCGTGATGGCCACTGACTGCTTTGAACTGTCCCGGCTGGCTAAGGATGAAAAGAAGAAGAGAAATGTTACACAGGCATAAATATTTTCTTGTTTCATTCCTTTTTTGTTTATTTTAATAAATTTAAATTTTCTTTGATGTTTTATGCCTGCCATGTTCCCCAGATATTCTCCCACTAAGCTAATTAAATGTGGGATCATAAAGTCTGTTATACATTGTTTTCACTTTCCTAGACCACTGACGTTCCAGGTTGCTAGTGTATTTGCAGTTCTTGATTGCTTTCATTTAACCTGTGTGGTATTTTTTAACATAGCATTTACTAATCTATTGTCTGAGATCTGTCCCAACTGAAATGTCAGACATTTAAACTTAATAAAATTAGTGGAGACAGTGCATCTGTAATGAACTGAAATCCTTACCATTATGCCTTGGCCAGGCAAGTACTCATTGACCAATACATGGTTTGGTATTTTGCCTTCAAATACTCCTAGCTTCGCAATTCGTTCTGCACAAGTCTGAAGCCACTGGGGAAAGCAAAATGTGGTTATTCTTAATGCAAAATAGTAAATCACCATTAACATACCGTACTGCACATTGTATTTACTCCTTGCACCCCATATGGTTAATGGAGGCCTTTCACTTCAGGGCTTAATGATAGGGCAGAGCCACAGCTCCAACCAGAAAGGCCATTAGAGGTGACAGGCGAAGAAAGATAGGGCAGAGCCACTGCTTCCACCAGGCTGGTCATAAGAGGCGACAGGTGAAGATATGCATTGAGCTAGCAACCTCATCAAGTAAAACAGACTACAGTGCTGCAGAAATCAACACTGCCAGAGTTCAAGAAATGCTTAGATGAAGGATTCTTGCATAAAAGCTATTGCAGTAGTGGTCCCACTAACTTAAGAAGTGAAAAGAGTACATTTATTTGACAACTTCCCTATCCATATAAGACATTCATTCATTCTACATCTTCCCCTTTATTGTTTTATTTTATTGATAAACTCACCCCTTGATTCAAGATGTGAACAGTTTGATAAAGAAAATGTTCTCCTATTATTTTTTATGAAAAATATTCTAATCCATTTAGCACTTAAGCACAAGCTCACTAAAAAATCAGGCTAAAGACAAAATACCATAAAACTATTGTTCTAATCTTAGAATATATATTTTCATCAAATAACCTAACTTTTAGTGTAAAATATTTATGGAATATCTGAAACAAGTTTATTCTACTTTCAGGATAGGTAATAGCAAAGGTTATAAGCTAGAGTGAAGTATGACTTTATCACTGTGTTGGTGATAATCATCAATGTTACATTTAAGTGTTTATAAGCAGAAGGTTCCAAAGGTAGTCATAGCTGGGAGTTGTAATGAGTGCTCTCACTGCACATAAATGCGCCTCAAATAGCCTCTGACAACCAAGCCCTGCTCCCAGCCTTCATGTGTAGCTCAATTTGAGCCAGGCGGAAATGTTTCCACTGACAGGAGAAAGGGTGAAGGCGAGTCACTAGTGCCTTAAAACCAGCAGCTTCGGTCAGATAGAGCGATCCTTGGTTGGTAGCCTACCTAGAAGGTAAAACTCTGAATCCAAACCACCGCTGCCTTGCAGGAATAACCATTTACAGGAAAGGCTTTGGGAGTAAACCCAGAGGATAAGTCTGGAGTCCCTAAGGCAGTCTAATGTTGATTCGACATTATTCTGGCAACTCCTGCGACGTGGCTGGTACCAAACTGTATCGGCTACTGCCGTTTCTTTGGACCTACCGGCTGCGTGGAGTTGAGGAACATACTACATGATCAACAGCTTGATCTCCATATAATTGTGCCCAAGCTCGCGCCTGGAGAGGACACTCCAGCTTCACCCTGTAGGTGTCGGCACAACACAGGAAGTAGCAGTTAGGTTATAAGCATCTTGCCCAATTGGCGTAGGGCATGGCGCCAGGGGCTACTTCCGACAGTTAGGCAGACCCCACTCAATTAGTATTGTCCCGCCACTGTCTGCTGATCCCATTTGCATGGGGATTAGGGTCAAACCCGAACTGTGGACAGAAAATTTTGCACCAAGCAATAATAATAAAAAAAAGAAATAACAGAAAGAAACCAGCTATCAGATAGTGGTGTGGGACCTCAAGACGCAGCAATAGAGACCGCAGTCAGCGACTCATAGCTTGACTGCCTGCGTCAGGACTAGCGAACCAGAGCTGGTCAAGACCGTGCTCCACCTCCACGTGGTGGTCCTGGAAACAGTATGCAGCAATGCAGGCTGGCTGAGCGAGCACGGATCGCAATGGGAAGGCAAACCCGGTCCTAAAAAATGCCGTGCAGAAGTCGGATGTGTTGACCGAAAGGTGCAGATATCACAGCTACGTTGTAAACAGACACAACGCAACCACCGTCCTTTTCAGGGCGAACGAAGAAGAAGAAGAAGATAGTGGTGTTGGAAAGTCCAGACTATGTTGACTGGCCTATCCGAATACCAACATGACAAACGATGTCAGGAAGACAGCCATTATCAATGACGAACTTAAACAACTTCTGGTGGATATAGCTGCACTTTAGGAAACGTGCTTGCCAGGCTCTGGAATGGTGAGTGAGAAGGGCTACACATTTTATTGGCAAGGGAGGAAAGACCTTAATAAAACTAGATAACATGGAGCAGGTTTTGTGGTAAAAAAATCGCCAACTAAAATCATTGAACCAGGTGAGAATGGATCAGAACACTTGTTAACGCTCCGCTTGCAAACTAGTGCAGGTCTCATCACCCTTGTCAGTATGTATGCTCCTACTCTGTAATTTGCCTCAGGAAGCTAAAGACAAGTTCTACGAGAATCTAGCAGCGGTCATCAAAAGCACACCTAGGCAAGAACAACTTGTTCTCCTTGGTGACTTCAACGCTGGAGTGGGTGTCGATGTTTCATGACCTTCATGTCTGGGCAGGTTTGGTATTGACAAGATGAATGAAAATGGACAACGGTTCTTGGAGTTGTGTGTCCATCATGACCTCTGCGTGACCAACAACTACTTTCAGGCAAAACCCCAGCATAAGGTGTCATGGGGACAAGCACTGGCACCAACTGGATCTGATTCTTGTCAAATGCTTCTCATCGATATCAGCAAGATGTCAGACCCTGTCATGATCGCTCAATTTACCACGACCTTCAAGAAAACGCTCAGTAGCCCACAGCATGGTGATACTGTTACAGAGAACTGGGAGCACCATTCATAGTACTGTGCTTGCTACCTTTGGTAAGAAGACAGCAAAGTCAAATGACAGTGCTGCGATTGAATACAAACATTCACAGAGTGTTAGAACCCTGCAGATCCTGAAAGTTACAAGAAGCAAAGTCCAACAAACTGCTCGACGTTCTGCAAATGATTATTGACTCCAGCTCAGCGAGAGCATCCAGACTGCAGCGTAAACAGCAACATTAAATAAATGTACGATGGAATAAAGAAAGGCCTTGGTCCCCAAAATGTTATGATGGTATGACTAAGAACCATCAGCGGGGAGAAACTAACGGATAAGGGTAAACAGATGGAGAGGTGGGTCGAGTACTACTCTGAGCTTTACGCTAGAGAACGTGCCGTCATGCTTTCAGCCCTTGACGCTGTCAAATGCCTGCCAACTTTGGAGGAGCTGGATGCTGAATCAACACTAGAAGAACTCAGCAAGGCCATTGATAGTTTAGTCTCTGGCAAAGCACCAGGAAGTGATAGGATTCCTCCAGATTTAATCAAATGCTGCAAGAGCACGCTATTACATCCCCTGCATAGGGTGCTGTGCCAGCGCTGGGAAAAGGCAACTATCCCTCAAGACATGCGAGATGCCAAGATTTTAACACTATATAAAAATAAAGGAGACAGAACTGAATGCAATAACTACAGAGGCATCTCTCTTCTTAGTATTGTTGGTAAGGCTTTTGCCAGAGTCATCTTCATGCGACTACACAAGTTAGCTGAGTGCATATATCCGAGTCGCAGTGTGGATTCCGAATCAGTAGATCAACAAATAATCAAAAGTACTGGGGCCCCACCAAAATGATCCAAATCGGGCCCCTCGACAGCTAAAGGCCAATCCGCTTGCCATCCTCTGAAGACTCGCATTTATGGCTAAAATCAAATTACGGAACATGCATGAAATAAGCATATCAACACTTTAATACACTCAGCAAACAACTTACAGCAGGCAGAGCTTCAGAAATCATTCCCTTGGGATGAGGCAAGCCACCTGTAGAATACCAAGATACCTGATATATTTACCAGACAAATGGACTATTTCTAATACAAATAAGCACAACATTTAAAAAAATGGAATGAAATATACATGCAAGAGATGTAAAACTGTACATAAATAAACATTAGCAGTGGTAGTAGCCCCTTGTCATGACTTTGAGAATGTGCTCCTGAGGTGATAGCCCTCAGCTGGTTTTTTTCCCTGGTGTTCCTTTCGGTGCTTTCATTTCTCTTCTGCTTGTTGTGAGAGCTTCTTTTCGCCCAATCTGCTCCTTAGGGAGCATCACCACTTGGTGCGATCAGCAGCTTCATTCTCCCAGGATGCTGGATTTATGTTGCCTCTCCTGGGCGCGAGCTTGGGTATAGTTATATGGAGATCGAGCTGTTGCCCATGAAGCACGTTCCCCCTTTCCACATAGCCAGTAGGTCCAAAAGAATGGCAACTTTGCAATGTACTGTACATGCCTGTAAGCAGATTATATAAATTCACCAGTTTCTTGTGTGATTTTTGTTTAAACAGAGAAATAAAGTATTTTAAGTCAACATGAAATCCCTAACAACATTTACTGCATAGGGACAAATACAGTAAATGTGAAGGTTTCTAAAAGTTCTACCCCAGTTTTGAAGTTTTCTATGAGACAGCTGTGTCCACTTTGGCTTGGGTGCAGAATAAACTTTATTTAAAAGCAGATCTTCGTCCTCCTTGCTAATAAAGTTAGGAATATAGAAAACTGTTGGAGGTGCCTGCAATGATAAATATTATATTATTAAACCTACATTGTCTTCTTCAAGTGACAGTGCACTAAAAATTTCACAATGAGATAAGTTATAAATGGTACCATTAACAGAAATATTAAATTATGGTCATCTTTCTGGAATTGTCTTTAATCCACAGATAAAGTCAATTTTAAATGTACATTAATTCACTAAGATATTTTGTACGCTTAACGATCTATACAGACATACTCTCAGACACAGTGTTACTTCGAAGTCTGCGACTGTTTGAAGCTTCGATCTACAATTCCCTTACAATAACGGTCAGTTGTTGCTTTTTCTCAGCTTTCTTGTTTGTTGAGGGGTAAGACTTCTAACTATAACAGTCACATCTGGATATCTTCTCAGCTCTGTCAGATATTGAAGTGATTTCAGGAAGCAGAAACTGTTGTCTGAGACTGGCTTATATACCTAATCTCAGGTCTAACCCTTACTCTCTCAGAGGTCCACATCTGAGTTCACTTTTCCTCTTTTAACGTTCATGGGATTTCAATGCTGATGCGCAAATTTACCGACAAAATCATAATTTCCCCATCAAATACCAAAGATAATGATTTCACACTGCCATAATTACATGCATTTGTAGCAGCTGTTCAAATCCCAAAAGGATGATCCTGTTCAGGGCATTAACCATAAAATTATAGCAGAATTTTATGTGTGCAATTCATAATTTATCATAAAGAAACAAGTTTATGTGGACTGTCTTACCCATGTTATGACCCACAATTCGATAATTTTCTTCTTCTTCTTCTTCCTCGTTCGTCCTGAAAAGGACGTTGGTTGCGTTGTGTCTGTTTACAGCGGAGCTGAGATATCTGCGCCTTTCGGCCGGCACATCCGACTTCGGCACGGCATTTTTTGGGACCGGGTTTGCCTTCCCTCTTCGATCCCTACTCTCTCAGCCAGACTGCAGTGATGCAGCCTGTTTCCAGGACCACCACGTGGAGGTGGAGTAGGGTCTTGGTCAGCTCTGGTTCACTGACCCTGACGCAAGCAGTCAAGCTATGGGTCGCTGACTGCATTCTCTATTGCTGCGTCTTTGGATCCCTGATAATTTTGATTTGCCCTATTTACAATGATTGGACAGTAGGGCATATATGATGCCAGTTTTGCATATCAGCAATTGTACATGTTATTTGGACTTGAAAACACTAAATATCCTAATTATAACCCTTCAGAGGTTGCAAGGGATATTTCTCATCAAGTTTTAAAAAAAGGCTAAAAAGTTGCCGTGCAAACATTGTAACACGATTTAAAACAAAGTTTTAAAAAATACGTGAAGCAGATGATTAGCCTACTGAACGTGTATGCAGTCTACATAGTCACTAAAAAGCTAGCCTATTTGTAAACAAGTAGTAGTAGTTTCGTTTACAAGCCTTTCTCTAACATTTGATAGCAAAGTAATTGATCTTACATTTGTCACTCGGTATTCTTCCAGATGCATACTGCTTTAATATGTCACTTGCTTAATATCTTGAACTTATATTTATAAAAATGATGTCTGTTGCAAGTTACACCTCAGGTATCTGAATACTAATGTGCAAAAGTGTGGACGTTTCAGTTTTGAATAATACGAATAAGTATTTTGAAGATTACTTGTTTCCATCATAGTCATTTCCAAGACTAATTATTAAATTAATGTTCATTGGACACATTCATTGAATCGTCCAATGAAAGCCACACTAACAAACCATGCGCAATTGGCATGAAAATGGCGAATGGTAGATATGCCGAGGCTATTTTTGTCTAAGTAGACAATGAAAGTGATAATATGATCTGAGTGTTGCATTGTTGCTTTGTACAGACAAGCCGGCTAGGACCACGGTTAGCTGTTAATTCTGAAAAAATTCGTACGATTTCGTATGGGCGTTTATCATCAGTCTGAAGTTCTAGTTTCGCTTGACAAATTAAGTAAGACTAGCCTGTTTTCCATGATTGTCGGCATCGCTGTGGACTGGACCTCAGAACTGAAAGTTAAAAATTTCGAAAACGTACACTCATGCTTACACACAAACGTACACACTTTAAAATCTCAGACTTCCCTGTATTTTGTGGTGGTGAAGTAATGGACCCAAATATAATGAATATTATCGTCACTTATCGTTAAACAAATACGACCTTATCCTATAGGCCCAACATCCAAATAGCTATAACACTGCTAGGCCTATATTATATTAACTGTATTCATGCACTAGGCAAACGCTTAGATTTGTTTTTGAGTTCATATAAACATTACTATTTTGAATTACCCTTAAGTATTTACATGCAATTTAAAGGGACATCGTGAAAGTCAAAATTGACATGGATGAACGATAGAACAAAATTCATACACAATAATTAATTGGCCCATAAGCAATGAAGAACTGATGTTAGCCTACACTAAATTAATTTGTCATTTTTCTGCCTTCATTCAGACCTGACCTGACAGGTGTGAATCCAAGATGGCACATAGTAACCTTAGTGGAATTCGGAAAGCTTCACGGTATCATCGGCTTGATGACATTCCAACAAATACATTCACTCCGCGAACATATCAGGTACCTATATTGCATATATGTTGCACTGCATTTCAGCATGCCTTCAAATGATTTTATTATATAAAGTATTGACTTTCATTATGCTTCAGCTGCCTATGTAGCGAAGATCCTAAACATATTCATGCGAAGCTTTCCAAGTTTTTATTTCTTCCTCCATTTTTCTTATCCTATGGTCCCAGAATAAAGTATGCCTTGTAATGCCATAATCTGGTTTCCTCATACGAGTCTTATCTTATTATTATTATTATTATTCCTTTGACCGCCGACCGACTAAGCAGTCTTCGGCCATAACACCTTGCGGCGTCATTAGGGCAACAAGAAATCGTCCGTTGTTCCGTCACACCTAACGGCGTATATTGGTACAACAGACTTATGTCTTATCTTACGCCTGCATTTTTTCCTCACATTTTGTTCCACTGGATAATGTCTTGTTCTTTCCATCAGTTTGATATTACTATTTCAACCATTTTTTTTTTTTTGCGCAAGCACTAAATAATGAAAGTCTGTAACTTTCTGGTTGTCATTTCTATTCTCAGTTTTGTACAACCACAATGTAGGACTGCCTTGACATTTATGTTGAAGACTTTTGTAATTGAAATGAAGAACAGTGATAATATGTCAAATTTCACCCAAATGTCAATCAATCTGGCGGTCATTTAAATGGCCCATGTGTTAAAGGTTAAGATTCCTTACCCATCATTAATGGGTCTCTTTATTTTTTTAAGAATAAGAATATTTAAACAAAATTTATATATTTAATTTATATATTTTTTAAGGCCATATAGATGTGATCGACACATGACCCACTGTTCTTCATTTCAGCTGATTTTTATTTTATGTTTGACTTGACTCCATATATTTCCCAAAGCAGTGAAAGTTCATCTTGCTTTTTGTAGGCCTACTCTTTAATTCTTTAGCTATAATTGATGAACAAGGAGGCATTCCCCCATGTAGTTCTCAGAGTTTCTGGTGAGACAAAGAAAGAATAGAACTACTGCCCCCTCAAGCATATGACACAGGGCGGCTAAAATGAGGTTGTGCATGAGGCTGGCAACCTCATCATGTCAAACAAAAAGCTACAGAAACCACCACTGCAAGAGCATGTGAATGCTTGGTGCAGTCTTCCTGCAGGGGGGGGGGGGGGGGGGGCAACTACAGTGGTGACTCCATGCTGTATAAGGAGTGAAATGGAAAATGATGATGGAGGCAGTCAGAGAACTGAAAAAGAAAAAAGATACTCTCAACATTGTACTGATGACAACAGAAATTGTAAGAGATAAAAAGAGCAGTAAAAATAGAAACAATGGTGACTCCAGGTTCCATAGGGAGCAAAAGAGGAAAATTATAATAATGATGAAAAATAGTCAAGCATCAGAAATGATAACCACTAGCACAGAAGAGGAAATCAATGGTGATGAAGATGACATAAAGATGGAAGAACTGAAGGCAGCACTGGAGAAAATCAAGATGGGCAAAGCAGCAGGGCATGATGGTATAACACCAGAAATGGTTAAGTACATGGGAGCATCAGGCGACCTATTACTCTTAAGGGTCCTACAGACAGCATGGTGCAACAAGACCATACCAAAGGATTGGGAGATTGCCATCATAACACCAGTTTTCAAAAAAGGTGGCAATCAACAATGTGGAAACCACAGAGGCATATCCCTTCTCAGTGTCCCTGGTAAAATCTACTCTAGAATCCTAGAGCAGAGACTACAACGCCTAGCTGAGCCACAATGGGATGAGATCCAGTGCGGATTCTGAGCAAACCGAAGTACTCAAGACCTAATCTTCACTCTCAGACAGCTGAGCGAAAAGGCCCTTGAGTATAAAAGTGAGATCCATCTTTGTTTCATAGATCTGGAAAAGGCGTTTGACAGGGTCCCCTGGAGCAAACTTTGGGACTGTTTGGCAAGGAAGAACATTCCAGCACCTCTGATTCATGCTATACAGAGCTTCTACAAGTCTTGCAGAAATTAAGTAAGGACAGCAAACTATAAGTCAGAAGAGTTCAGGACCACCACTGGTGTAAGACAAGGTGATATCCATACTCCTCATGGACGATGTTATCAAGGCATGTAAGGAGAGAACAAGAAAGTATTCAGTGGGGTACTGGAAGATGAGACAGGCATGTATTTCAGAGCTGGCATTTGCTGATGATGTTGCCCTGATTGCTAAATCAGAGGCACATCTCCAATCCAACCTGCAAGTCTGGAAGGAAGAGCTGGAGAAGAGAGGGATGGTATTAAGCAGCTCTAAAACAAAATCCATGGTGATATCACGAGAAGAAAGAAGACATCAGATTAAGCTGGGAGAACAGGTCCTGGAGCAGGTCGACCACTTTAAATATCTCGGAGCTATTATAGACTGAAAGGGGGGCATCAAAGAAGAGTTGGCCACTCGAAAAGCAGCAGCTGGGAGACTTTTTCAGGCCATAAATCGAGGATTCCTCAGCAAGAGAGAGGTTGGTAAGAAAACGAAGATGGCTGTATACCGCACCACCTATGTCCCAGTCTTGATTTATGGATGTGAGTCATGGGCAATGACTACAACCCACAAAAGCCAGATCCAAACCTCAGAAATGAGGTATCTGAGGAAGGGGGTTGAAGTAACAAGAAGAGACATGGTCCGCAACCAGACGATACGTCAAGGCCTAAAATCCCACCCCCTGCAGACCCAAGTAGAACAGTCCCAACTAAGATGGTTTGGCCATGTCTGCAGAATGGGAGAAGATTGGCTACCACAACAAGCATGGGAAACAAAGAGCCAGGGATCCAGACCCCCAGGACGACCCAGAGTCTGCTGGGAGGACAACATTAGACAATCTTTGAAGGACCGAGGACTAGAATGAAACCAGGCCAGGAGGAAGACAGCCGATAGGATAGTCTGGCGCTCTCTCTTCCAAACCTCTACACCTCACGGTAGAAGGGGAACGACTAAGTAAGTAAGTATGAAAAATAGAAAGACATATAAAAATTGAACACGTAACTTAACGTTCCAGAGCCACGAGTTGTTAAAAATAATGAAAATACAAGGATAGAACCAAATTTACCAAGAATTAATCCTTTGAACCCTGGCCACCCAGCCCATAAAACCCCATTCCCCTGGGCTCCTGAGCAAAAAAGACACAAAAGCAAAACTAGTTACTGTGACAAAACCATGTGGTCAGTTTTAATTATTCTATCTCAAATTGACTGACCTGATCATCTCCAATATTCCTGCTTATTGTGCCAGTCCTCCCAGCATGTAGACCCTTCCTTTAGGCACAGATAACTTTCACAATATTTGCACCAGAATTTAGCTTCACTTTTTTTAATGGTCTGTCTTTGTAGGCCATGTCTGGGAAGTCACTGACATGTTTGTTAAATTTATATGCACACACAACACAAATGTTATTGCCTGTAGCTTGTGGAGACACTTGATGATGCAAACCCACATTTTGCAGCCTCTGATGTGCATCAACACGGTTGTAAAGCTTCATAGCCGCTGTTCTGTAATCACCAATGAGTGATAAACAGATTTCATTCATGAACATACCAAATGTTCTGTAGCGTCTTCCAGTTACATTGTAGGGATTGTAGTTATTCATAAGCATATAGGCATTATTGCATGCCCACATGAAAAATTTCACTGAGCCATCGAGGCCAGCGATAATGCCGGCGTGTTTTATTGAGACGACAAACTTGGTCATTGAAATCGCAGCCACCCATGAAAGTATTGTAGTTAATACAAAGTTGTGGAGTTTGAACATCTACAGTTGTTCCATCCTTGTTTCTCCTTCTAACGGTTCCCATTTCTGTTGGGTTATAATACTTGGATATAAAATTGATGGGTCTTTGGTCCATCCATACAAGACATACGGTACAATGTTATTGAAACAGACAAATTCTGATTGCCCCCTTCACATTTTCTTCTTTCCTGCCAGTTCTTTTGGATAATATTTCTGATTTGTCATTGCTGTCCCTATTGCAAGTGTTCCATAATCACTGTATAACTTGTCAAAGAAAGTTACACTATTATAAAATCTGTCCATGACAAGAATATGGTTTTTGTTCGCCAAATCACCTGAAGTCAAAATCCTGATGACGACACTACCAACAACACCGAGTTCTGGAATAACATCCTCTGTTTTTCCAGTGTAAATTTCCAAATTCAGAATATAGCCCGAGCTTGCTTCACATGCCATGTAAGCCTTTATTCCCCACTTTATGGGCTTTGATTTTATGTACTGTTTGAAGGCAAGTCTGCTTTTAGTGGGGATCATACCCTCGTCTAAAATCAAGTGCTGTGAGGGTGAATAATAATATCGAAATCTTGGAAGCAACAAATTCAGCATGGGCCTTATTTTGTACAGTTTATCTGTTTTATCCAGAGCAGGGTCCTCTTCATCTACAAAATGAAGAAAAGTTCATATAGCAAGAAAGCGATCATGTTCCATTACAGTGCGAAATCCAGGAGTTTGGGAAATGATGTTCAAGGACAAGGTGGACCAGTAATCTTTATAACGTGGTTTACTCACATTTGAAGGCGCAGTCCAAAGAATGCTTTTATCTCTGGCACTGTTACATCTTTTTAATTTTTAGCATAGTAGCTGGTTTGCGTTTTACTTGCTCAGCACGTCTGTTTGTCTGCTCACACAAATTAGGCCAGAAATTACTGTCGAGGACAAGTTCCAAAAATCCAATGGCTTTACTCTCAGGAGAAATAGATTGTGGAATAAACTTTGGGCCTATCTTTTCCACAAATGTTGTGTCTACTGTAGACGTAGGTCTGAATATATTTGCGGGAGACCAACCTGTATCAAATTTACTTGATACATTATGTGGGATACACCCTTGTACCGTAGCCTGATCCCCTGAGGGGCCAGGAACCGGACTAGAACTAGCTTGATCATAATCCGATTCACACATCACTTGATTCAATTTCGATGTCACTTTCAGAATAATCACCATCTAAATCTAATTCATCAGCCTCCGAATCATTGAGCACAAGTTCAACAGCTTGTTCCATTGTTAGCCTTTTAGAACAGCTATTTCCTGGATTTTCAACACGCCTTTTCATTATTTAAAAAAATAAAAAAATTGCAAAATATTATCACTTCATGGGTGCCGCAATTTTAGTGTAACATTCCACAAGACATGTACTTCCTGGCGTCATTATTTTTCACATATTTCCATTCCAGCCCCGCCGATCTAAGGTAGGTGTGTCAGACCGAGATAGTGGTCACTCGGGGAATGGATTATTTACACGGACCAAAATTTTGGGACCTCAGGTTCAAAAGGTTAAAAAATACATAGATGATGAGATTGTTGGAACATCTCTCTGGGAGGCATTTTGTCATATTTTCTTGCTAGCTGGGTAATGATACCAAACATCACAAAGAAACAGAATGCAGTGATTTTAACTAAACTGCTATGTGAACTGGGCTTCATGGATGACCACCTGGCCCTTTTGTCCCATAATGAAAACCAGATCCATGATAATAGGACTATATTGGATAAAAGTTCACAGCAGATGAGTAAAAAATCCAGAGAGTGAAGGAATACATGCAGCGCATTACAAGAACCTTACCCTTGATAAATAATTATACTACAATCAGAGGTTGTGATGATAGCCCCCTTTTCACATACTTCAAATTTGAACAATTCACGAGTTGAACCAGTGCATTGGTGAACAGCTTGGTGAACATATTACACTATTATAGTGTAGTTCTCTGGGGTCTCTGAAGAGATAAATAATAGGACTACTACACCCTCAGCATATTTTACAAGGTGACTAAAATGGGGTTGTGTGTGGGGTCATGTACCCTCATCATGTAAAACAAATATCCATGGAAACCATCGCTGCAAGAGCATGTGAATGCTTGATGCTCCATGCTTCATTGATGACAGTTGTTGATTTAGCAGCCATGGATACTGCATGTCCGCGGTTGGAGTAGGAGAATGTGGAAAGGATTCATATTCTTCATTTGAAATTGTGAAAAAAGAGGAAATAAACAATGAAGCAATGAACTCTTAGACTCATTAGGAAAACCACAACATAGTAATCTATATTGACTTATCACATACTCATATTAGACAGCTATTTTAGTATAAAATCTTTTTTTTTTGTTTACACGATGTTAATTTGTACAACAGTTTTTTTTTTTTAACACAGTGACTTAAGTGCAGATATTTTTTAACTTGTCATGTATATGTACTACGGTAATACATACATTTTTGGTCAGTTACCAATGAAAACACAAAACATTTTGGTGAAATCTTTGGTTTCAGCATCCATTGTAAAAGAGGTACATAACTTACATCATAATTTCTAAGGCTACCTGGTCATCTAGTTTACTACAACTCATTCATAAATTCAGTATGATTATTTGTTTTCTGGCCAGTGTTTGAGGTAAAAGAGTTCATCCTTGCACGCATATTTTCATGAAGTTAAATGTGTCTTTTTATATATTTCTGGTAGATTCAGTTGCTGGATGCTGCTTTGAAGAGGAACACTCTTCTATGCTTAGGATGTTCACAGAACAAAGTTTTCTTGGCATTAATGGTGGCCAAAGAACTAGCATCATCTACTCGACAGACAGCATCATGTGACCGCAAGGTTACATTCTACCTTACTGATTCAGGTAAAGAGGTACAAAATACTGAACTGGAGTAATGCTAACATGTTTCTGTACTTCTTCTTTGATCCTTAGCCGCCGACCGTCAAAGCAGTCAGTGGTCATCAAGCCTAGTGTAGGACAACAACAAATTGATTCCACTTTGCTCGGTCGTTGGCCATCCTTCGTACAGTGCCCCAGCTCTGGTTCATTCTTTGCATCTCAGCCTCCACAGTCCTCCACCAGGTTGTTTTTGGTCGGCCTCTCTTTCGTTTTCCTTCAGGGGTCCAAAGCATGGCTGTTCTTGTGATGGCATCGGGGTCTCTTCTGAGGACATGGCCAACCCAGCTCCAGCGTCTGCCAGCTATGATGGTGTACATATCCTCTTGCTTGCTCCGAGTAAGCAGATCTTGGTTGGTGATGGTATTCGGCCAAAAGATTCGGTGAATTTTTCTTAGGCATGTTGTGTGAAAAGAGGACAATTTCGACATTTCCTTCTCTGTAACTCTCCAGCATTCCGCACCATAGAGAAGCACAGAAAGCACACAGCTCTGATATAATCTTAATTTTGTGCTTGTGCTGTATTGAGAGGACTTCCAGATGTTGTTTAGGTTAAAAAAGGCTGTTCTTGCCTTATTCATTCTGATGTTGATGTCTTTGCCTGCCCCGCCGTCTGGTGTTACTATGCATCCTAAGTATGTGAAGGTGTCTGTCTGTACCAGTTGCTGATTCCTTACTGATATGGGCTCAGGGTTGCTCACATTGAGCGTCATGACCTGACTTCTTTAAATTGGTGTTCAAGCCCACCTGCTGGCTAAACTTATTAAGTCTATCCGTTTTTTCCTGGATGTGTTGATGTGAATGTGCTAGCAGTGCAGTGTCATCTGCATATTCCAGATCTTCCAATGTAGAAAATGTAGTCCATCTTATTCCTCTTGGACTGCCCTCTGTTGTCTGGTGCATCACCCAGTCTATGACTGTTAAAAATAGGGTGGTTGATAAGGGGCATCCCTGTCATACTCCTGTCTTCACCTCAAAGGTTAGGTTGCTCTGCCCAACACTACACGTAAAGTTGGCATAGAGGCTTTTTATGATTGACACTATGCAGCTTGGAATTCCATAAGCCCTCAGTATTTTCCATAAACTGTCCCTATGTATGCTGTCAAAAGCCTTTTCAAAATCAACGAAATTAATGTACAGCTGTCTTTGCCATTCTGAGCACTGCTCTAAAATGTTCCTGAGAGTGAATATATGATCTACACATCTTCTGTTCTTTCTAAATCCTGCTTGTTCCTTCCTCAGCTTGTGGTCTACTGCTTTTGAAATTCTCTGTATAATTATCCTGCCTAGTATTTTACTGGGAACTGAGAGTAGAGTGATTCCTCTCCAATTATTACAGTCTGCAAGATCTCCCTTCCTGGGCAATTTGACAATTAGTCCTTTGTTCCACTCTGATGGTGTTGTCCCCGTTTTCCAGACTTGTGCAAATAGTGGTTCTAATAGTTCTGCTGCTAGCTCAGGGTCTGTCTTAAATAGCTCTGTATTTAAGTTATCATGGCCAGGAGCTTTTCCGTTCTTTAACCCTTTGATTGCTGTGATGATTTCTTTTTTTTCGTGGAATGTCTGTATTTACATCTAGATCGTTTTCAGCCTCAGGAACATTCAATTGTGTCTCTGGTGGTTCCTTGTTCAGAGTTTCTCTGAAGTGCTCTGCCCATCTTGTTTCCTGTCCCTCTGCTGTCGTGATGAAATTTCCTTGCTTATCTCTTACTAATGTAATATTGTTTGCACCTCGTTTTCCGCTGATGAATTTAGTTATTTTGTATACTTCTGTACTTAGTCTACTTTAATTCTTAAGTGATTGAATACTTCTGTATTGGACTGGGGAAGAAATCTACTTTTATTTAATTGAATTAATGTGCGACTTTAAAATTAAAAAAAATTGTATTAGGATAGAGATTTGGCAAAACGAATGTTTAACATTCAGTACGAACACATCAGCTCTCAATATTAGCCTAGGCAAATGAATTGCTTCATGTAATATAGCGTTAAACACAGTGAGGCCCAGAATCTATACCTAAACACGAAGAAGACCAGGTTATTGACAACAGACAAAGTAAAGACCAAACCAGAAATTGAAATTGATAATGAAGAACTGGAAAGTGTTAATGAATTCGAATACTTAGGATCAATCATCAACAGCTCTGGCGACTGTGCGGTAGAAATTAAAAGAAGACTTGCAATTGCTTCACATAAACTAATACAGATGAAAAACCTATGGCAAGGCACAAGAAAAGAAACAAAGTTACAACTGATCAGAGCATGTATATTCCCAGTAGCAACATACGGCTGCGAGACTTGGACACTCAATAAAACAGTTGCAAAAAAGGTTACTTCATTCGAAATGAATTGCTACAGGATGTTGAGAATACCCTGGACAGAAAAAAAGACCAACAGAGAAGTACTGCACTCACTAAACGTACAGGAACATTGGCTCCTAAATACCATCGCAATAAGAAAGCTGAAATTTTTCGGTCATATAAAAAGACATGATAGTCTGGAAAAAACAGTGATGGAAGGCATGGTCCCTGGAAAAAGGGGAAGGGGTCGACCTAGACGACGGTGGACCCAGGACATCACAGAGAGTCTGAACTTGTCTTTGGCTGATGCAGGTCGACTTGCCCAGAATCGTGATGCGTTCAGAGCAGCTGTAATGGAGACAACGTTCTGGAAAGAATACGTCACATGATGATGAATATAGCGTTATTGTACAAAAAATTAAAGTTCATTTGTCATTTACAGATATGAGGTCTGTGAATGTGTCATAATTTTTGTATATCCTTTACAGAGGAGGAAGTTGACGCTTTGTGCCAGACCTTACCTCATCATACTGACCTACAAATTGGATGTTGTCCGCTTCATTTATTGGAGGGGCACTCTCAATCTGAAGGAACTGATGATGATGAAGGTTTTAGAGAGTGGAAGCAGCTGATAGAAGCAAGTCACATTTTGGTTTGTCATGGTCCTATATTCCTGGCAGCTGTTCAGAAAAATTACGTTAGGTTGAAAGATGTCAACTTGCTCATATTTGATGAATGTCATAGATCAGTGGAGGTAGAGAAACATCCCTATGCTGAGATTGTTGCCCTTGTCCAGACCATTCCTCATAATGATCAGCCTCACATCTTAGGTGTAACAGTTTCAATAGCAGGTACAGAGTGCAGCGATCCTTCCAAACTCCGGGAAACCATTGCCTCAATGGAGAAAACTATGCATGCCTATGCAGAAACTTCAATGTTGATATTATCAGAAAGATTTGGCTGTCGACCAAAAGAGTCAGTAATTAGGTGTGTTGAATACGAGTATGATGATGAGCAGATGTCACTTAGAGCAACCTTAGAAGATTTGTTAGAACAGAACTATTATTTCTTTAGTAACTGTAACATTTCTGTCAATGATGAGGTGGACAACAGAGACCCCACAGAGATACCAGAACAAGTCTTATCTCAGTGTCTAAATGTGCTAAATATTTTAGGTACATGGTGCACATCTTCTATATCAGAGTATTTTGTTATGCAGCTAGAAAAAATAGTCAAATTTGAGAAGAATGAAATTCATAAACGTTTTCTGAAATGTGTTATTACAACGCTACGATTGCTGACCAGACTGTTTGAGACAAATTTCCACCCAGACTATGATGTGGATGAGCTGCTGGAGTACACAACACCAAAAGTTCGGGAGCTGGTCAAAGTTTTGAGGAACTACAAACCAGAGTTGGACTTCATGATTATAAGTAATGGTGACAGCTATAATGGGGATGACTTTTCAGACATTTCTGATGATGATGATGATGATGACTCCAGTATGTCTGGTTCTGATGAAGATGAAAATAATGGAGGAACATCAAATAAAATATCAAAGCCCGTGCACATAGCAGTTAAACGCACAGCAGATGGGGGACATGAACATGTGTTAGTGTGTACAGAGGATGAGGAGAAAAGCTTATGTGGGATTGTGTTCGTAGAGAATAGATTCATTGCTTTTGGACTGAACAAAGTCATAGAAGAGGTTTGTTCATGGGATGAGAATTTGTGCTTCGTAAAGAGCTGTCACATCACAGGGCAAGGCTTACGTGGAACTAGTGGCAAACAGAAAGTCAATAGAACTTTCAAGCGCCAAGAGGAAGCCTTACGTAAATTTCGCACTCAAGAATGTAACCTTGTGATTGCCACATTGGAACTGGAGGAAGGAGTAGATGTTCCCAAGTGCAACCTGGTAGTCCGGTTTGACCCTTCAAAAGATTACAGGTCCTACACACTTTCTAAGGTTAGTTTAAACATTTTTTCTTCACCCATTATTCATAGATTACAAGTTTATTACATACATACATTCTTGTGTGACTTATAGATTACTAATTTATTACTTCATCATCATCGCAACCAGTCATGGGTCGTAGGGGTGCCATGGTGGAAGCATCAGCAGACAGGGTCCTCCACTGCTCTCTATCCTCAGCAATGCGTGCAAGTATGGAAAAACCATGCCCTGTCCATTCTTTGATGTTATCAGCCCAGGATTTTCTTTGCCTTCCTCTTCTCCATTTACCTTCGACTGTTCCCAGGAGGATCGTTTTTTAAAGGGAGTCATGACAAGTTACATGCCCAAACCAGGCAAGCTTTCGACGTTTCACTACTGACAAAAGTGGTTCTTGGTGGCCTGCATACGTGTTTATTTTCTCTCTAACATAGACATTTGTTTTGTGCTTTATAGCAAATGAACAAAATTCTTCTTTAATGTTTATACTCGAAAGCCTGAATCAGTCACTCTGTATCTGCAGTGAGTGTCCAGCCCTCACACCCATACAAGAGAAAGATAATACAAGTGATTTGTACAATTTGATCTTCACAGGAAAACTGATGTTACTTTTCCAGACCACATTCAGCCTTGTCATGGCAGCTGAGGCCATCTCAAGTCTTGTCTTGATTTCTTTACTTGATCTTCCATCACTACATATAGTGGACCCCAGATATTTAAAGGTGTTCACTTCTTCTAACTTTTGCCCATTTAACGTAATGTTGGTCAGAACATGTTTCTTGTGGCTATTCATCAGTATCTTGCTCTTTTCTATATTAATTTCCATCCCATACGTTCTTGTTACTTTCTCCAGTCTAGAGGTAAGGTCTCGAAGTTCTGATTCTGTTCCAGCTATAAGATCGAAATCATTTATTACTTACACACGTACATATGCGATGTGGCTCTACAAAATTGGGAGCATGTCAACATTTTTAGATACTGTGATATTGTTATCACAAGAAACATCTTTTAAGGGCCTTTGTTACTGTGGAAAAAAAATATTAAAATCAGAAAAAGAAAAAAAAAAAACTAAGCACATTTGAAGACATTAAAGACAGATGTCAGATTTGTTGAAAATATTTTTCAAAGTTCACCACCATGTTGATGCTTTTCAGTAGGCCAGGGCTTTCAGATGCATGCTAAATGTATCCAAGATCATCTTTGACAACTGTATGTAACCTGCACATTTTGTTAGCAGAGAATCTGAAATTTCATAAATTATAAAAATTTCAAACTTTATATATTTAACTATGTTTAAAGTTTTTGGTATTTTTCTCGAAATTAAATTTGCTGAAAAGTTACAGATTTGAAAAGTGATGAATGGAATTAATTAGGGACCTCAAGACGCAGCAATAGAGACCGCAGTCAGCGACTCATAGCTTGACTGCCTGCGTCAGGACCAGCGAACCAGAGCTGGTCAAGACCGCACTCCACCTCCACGTGGTGGTCCTGGAAACAGTCTGCAGCTGTGCAGTCTGGCTGAGCGAGTGTGGATCGAAATGGGAAGGCAAACCCGGTCCTAAAAAATGCTGTGCAGAAGTCGGATGTGTCGACCGAAAGGTGCAGATATCACAGCTTAGGCGTAAACAGACACAACGCAACCACCGTCCTTTTCAGGACGAACGAAGAAGAAGAAGAAGAATTAATTATTTTTAATTTTATTTTGTTTACAGTGGGCTTCTCTGAATCTTTCTTACTGATGTTTGTAAGGCATACATAACTTTAGTGTTTACAATTGCCTACAAACCAGACATGTAGATTGTTGATGTAAAAGTTCAGTACAATTAATGTCTTACAATTTAACGGGTTTCATGAAAAGAAGTCACCAGGACACATAGATTAGAAACACTTGGAAGACATACTATATACAGACAGCAGAAAATTTGTCAGTTTTATACAATGTTAATGGTCAAAGTACATTGTGGCATTCTGATTTCACAGGGCAGAGCTCGTGCAAGAGATGCCTCATATGTCATTCTCCTAGACCAGCAGACCTATGAACAGTTTGAGTCTAGCCTCAGAGTGTTTAAAGGAATTGAACAGGTGACAGTTTTTTTTTTTCAGTTCTGTTCACACACACACACAAAAAGAAACATTTATTACATTTCTTGTTTATAAAAGAAGTGTAATAACATACAGCTTTGTGTGTGTGATTTTTAAAAATTTTTAATTAAAACAAAATACAGTAAATTGTGATGTATTAGTCAACCTGGCATTTAAGTCAGCCTCAAGATTTTCAGCTCAAAATTCTGTTCTAGGCCTACAGTCACCGTAGAAGTTGACCCACAGACATGCAGAAGGCTAGAACTGGTATGTGGATATGATTTATGGTAGTCTGTGGCTCTGAGGAGGAGGATGGTAGTGAAAATACCAAAGATGAACTCAGAACTTCCAGTCAGTTGGACTTGTATGCAGATGATGAAGAGCATTTACAGCAAAACTTTGAAGAATTTTAAAATGTGATAGCACATGCTTTCATTGTCAGTAAAATATAACGTTGAAGCTAAATTAATCTTGGAGTTAAAATGTAGATACAAATTTGCATTTTATACTAGTAAAAGTCCCTAGTTTTTTAAGGATTTTTTTAAAGGCAAAAAAAGGTAGACTTATACGTTGCAATTTATGGTATGTGTGAGATCCCTGCAATGTTTTGTGATTTAATCTAAATTAGATTTGTTTGGAATAGTAGACCAGCCAAAAAAAAAAGTATCTCTGTTTATATGTAGTTTACCTGGTTGTAGCAACTAAATACTGGACAGAGACGACTTCATATATGGGTTGCCTGGGGTGTCTACAAGTCTACATTGCTTCATTAAAGGTCTAATAGAAAGGCATTGGACAACCCCCTTTTTTTCTAAACTGAAAAAAAAAAGGAAACACTGAAAGGACAGTCTGCACACTGGATCGAGTAGCTCCTGTAGTGGTTACCTGAGGCATCAAATTAACTTTTGCTACCCCACAAGCCCTATGGTGCACTACCAAATGGTACACCATTCTAGCAAGGGTCATTTGATCATAGTAACGTTCTTCATGTATTCACTTTATATTAAATAAAACAAACTTTATAGTTGCATGTAGGACTAAATAACACCTCAAAATGTTTTTCAGCCACTTTACGATTTAAAAAGCTACAGACCGTCATAAATGGGTGCTTGTGTAAAAAAGAAGGATTGAAGAAGTATGACAAGATCACTAATGTGGAACTGATGACAAGAACCAGACCATTGCCAGTGGAACAAGATATGTGAAGAAGACAGTGGCGATGGATAGGACACACATTGAGGAAACCTGTTGACAGCATACAAGGCAGTCCTTTTTCTGGAATTCCCAGGGTAAGGGAGGTAGAGGGTGACCAAAGAACTCATGAAGAAGAGAAATGGAGACGGACATTAAAAGTGATGAGGAAGATTTGGCTTAAGTTTGTTGACTGACCTATGCTCCATGGAGAACTGAATGGTGATGATGATGATCAATCATTTATGGTTTTATATATGTGTTACTAGGCAGAATAATTATATAGAGAATCTCAAAAGCAGTAGACCACAAACTGAGGAAAGAACAAGCAGGATTTAGAAAGAACAGAAGATGTGTAGATCATATATTTACCCTCAGGAACATTATAGAGCAGTGCTCAGAATGGCAAAGACAGTTGTACATTAATTTCGTTGATTTTGAAAAGGCTTTTGACAGCATACATAGGGACAGTTTATGGAAAATACTGAGGGCTTATGGAATTCCAAGCTGCATAGTGTCAATCATAAAAAGCCTTTATGCCAACTTTACGTGCAGCATTGGGCAGAGCAACCTAACCTTTGAAGTGAAGACAGGAGTACGACAGGGATGCCCCTTATCAACCACTCTATTTTTAACAGTCATAGACTGGGTGATGCGCCAGACAACAGAGGGCAATCCAAGAGGAATAAGATGGACTACATTTTCTACATTGGAAGATCTGGAATATGCAGATGACATTGCACTGCTAGCACATTCACATCAACACATCCAGAAAAAACGGATAGACTTAATGAATATAGCCAGCAGGTGGGCTTGAACATCAACCTAAAGAAGACAGAGGTCATGACGCTCAATGTGAGCAACCCTGAGCCCATATCAGTAAGGAATCAGCAACTGGAACAGACAGATGCCTTCACATACTTAGGATGCATAGTAACACCAGACGGCGGAGCAAGCAAAGACATCAACAACAGAATGAACAAAGCAAGAACAGCCTTTTATAGTCTAAACAACATCTGGAAGTCCTCTCAGTACAGCACAAGCACAAAATTAGGATTATATCAGAGCTGTGTGCTTTCTGTGCTTCTCTATGGCGCGGAGAGCTGGAGAGTTACAGAGAAGGAAATGTCGAAATTGTCCTCTTTTCACACAACATGCCTAAGAAAAATTATCCGAATCTTTTGGCCGAATATCATCACCAACCAAGATCTGCTTACTCGGAGCAAGCAAGAGGACATGCACACCATCATAGCTGGCAGACGCTGGAGCTGGGTTGGCCATGTCCTCAGAAGAGACCCCGATGCCATCACAAGAACAGCTATGCTATGGACCCCTGAAGGAAAACGAAAGAGAGGCCGACCAAAAACAACTTGGCGGAGGACTGTGGAGGCTGAGATGCAAAGAATGAACCAGAATTGGGGCACTGTACGAAGGATGGCCGCCGACCGAGCAAAGTGGAATCAATTTGTTGTTGCCCTACAAGACGCCACCAGGCGTAATGGCCACTGACTGCTTTGACGGTCGGCGGCTAAGGATCAAAGAAGAAAAGATATGTGTTATGACATTTTTTCTCATAATTATACAAATTTATCTTATTGCTCTTCATGGCAGGGAATATCCTGGCCATCTGGAGAACATGCTTCAGCCAGTGGATAATTTTTTCCTATCACAGTAGTTAGCAGTTCCATCAGTGTTTCTGTCCATAAAATTGTGTCCTTAACAAAATATATACATTTTGGCCAGATTAATTTAATTCTATGTAAACTGAGAAGAGATTTGTTTTAATTGTGTTGATGATTTAGCAACATTCATATTTTTTTTTCACATCACACTTAATCTTTATAAAGACCATATTGGCTTTGACCTGAGTGATAGTATGCTAAACTAGACCGTGTTTTAAATTTTTCAGGTGCTGTTGGGCGAAAGAGCCCATCAACTGACCATCACAAAGAACACAGATTGTGACAGTGTTGACGATCAGGAAGATGATGAGAGTGATAATGATATTGATGAGGAAGATCTTTTGCCTCCTTATTGCACAATACCTGGCTCTCCAGTTTCACCACAAGTGACTATGCAAGGTGCCATAGCTCTGATCAATAGGTACAATCAACTTGTCAGTTTGTTATTCAGTTACTTGATTGCTTCTTGAAACCCTGTAACTGTGCTGCGAGAGAAAAGCGTTATAACTACTTAGCCATTGGATGCTCAGATTTCATGTAGATAATTTCAGGCAGAGGAGACTGACAGGTGACCCCAGTTGAACATATATTCAAGGGAGAAGAGTGGAGTAAGTCAAATGAGAGCTAGATGAACTACCAGCAAGTCATCATCAGCCTTGATAGAGAATGCAGAACTTGGGCCAATGGGAGAGCAGAGCTGGAAATCGATCAGCTTATAAATGATAATGCTGGGGATGATGATGCCATTATGTACACTGATGGGTCTGTAATCTGTGGAAATAAATCAGGGTGGGGCTTCTCTGCTAGAGTAAACGGCAGAACCGTCACTGAACATAGTGGGGCTTACATGATAACAACCTCCAGCATGAGAATAGAGGTTGAGGCAGTTACTGCTGCCTTAAGATGGCTGTCTCAGACTTTATTAACAAAGGCAGTTATTGTATCAGACTTACAATCCATGCTTCTTCTTCTTCTTTCTTTGATCCTTAACCGCTGACCGTCAAAGCAGTCAGTGGCCATCACGCCTTGTGGCGTCTTGTAGGGCAACAACAAATTGATTCCACTTTGCTCGGTTGGCGGCCATCCTTTGTACAGTGCCCCAACTCTGGTTCATTCTTTGCATCTCAGCCTCCACAGTCCTCCGCCAAGTTGTTTTTGGTCGGCCTCTCTTTCGTTTTCCTTCAGGGGTCCATAGCATAGCTGTTCTTGTGATGGCATCGGGGTCTCTTCTGAGGACATGGCCAACCCAGCTCCAGCGTCTGCCAGCTATGATGGTGTGCATGTCCTCTTGGTTGGTGATGGTATTCGGCCAAAAGATTCGGTGAATTTTTCTTAGGCATGTTGTGTGAAAAGAGGACAGTTTCGACATTTCCTTCTCTGTGACTCTCCAGCTCTCCGCGCCATAGAGAAGCACAGAAAGCACACAGCTCTGATATAATCCTAATTTTGTGCTTGTACTGTACTGAGAGGACTTCCAGATGTTGTTTAGACTAAAAAAGGCTGTTCTTGCTTTGTTCATTCTGTTGTTGATGTCTTTGCTTGCTCCGCCGTCTGGTGTTACTATGCATCCTAGATATGTGAAGGTTTCTGTCTGTTCCAGTTGCTAATTCCTTACTGATATGGGCTCAGGGTTGCTCACATTGAGCGTCATGACCTCTGACTTCTTCAGATTGATGTTCAAGCCCACCTGCTGGCTATACTTATTAAGTCTATCCGTTTTTTTCTCGATGTGTTGATGTGAATGTGCTAGTAGTGCAATGTCATCTACATATTCCAGATCTTCCAATGTAGAAAAAGTAGTCCATCTTATTCCTCTTAGACTGCCCTCTGTTGTTTGGCGCATCACCCAGTCTATGACTGTTAAAAATAGAGTGGTTGATAAGGGGCATCCCTGTCGTACTCCTGTCTTCACCTCAAAGGTTATGTTGCTGTAGGTGTCTTTCTATGAGTAGCGATTGTGGAAGACTTCCCTACGGTGCTGACACGCGAAGTACAATATTAAAGCTGGTCAAACAGTCAATTGAAGTCCAACAAGGGGCACGTCAAATAATGCCAAGACTGAAGTATTCAACTCTTTGATGCAAAGTTCATTCAATTTATTTACATAGCACGATTGACGAGACGAGACATTTGATCTTGACACATCACAGTTAATAATCAGCATCATGATAGGTAACGTCGTTTCATAATAATTCCTTCTGGTAGTTCCAGACAAAATCCTAACTTGTGGCAGAGCATTTGAATTCATATCATCAAGTACATAACAATGAGGCAATTAAATCCTAAGGTTGAACCAATGACGGTTGACCTTTCCCAAGGACAGGAAATTCTTATTATGCTTCATCGCATCTAAGATTTCAGTTTCAATTATGTCCTCTTAAAAATGGCCTCATTAAATAATTATAGTGGAACCTTTGAACAATGGCAATGCAGGTATCCTTTGTGCATATAAAGATTGCAATAATAATATTTGAGTAACCTCTCCTTAAAGTCGTGACTCGACTGACGGCGGTTCCATAATTCAATTAAGTAGATCCCTTTCTCTAGACAAACAATTCCCTTTAAAATACATTCACAACTCCCAGTATTGACTCTTCAAGTTTTATCCATTCTAGGACCATCGCGTGAAGGTTCTAGCTAGAGGTCGACTTGAGTGAAAAAATGTCAATGAAAATTTTACATGTATTTCAATCGTTGATTGAAATAGAATAACTTACGTTGGTGATACAATGGCTATTTCTTCTCTATGTAGAAGGCCAATCACAACATAACTCATATCTGCCCGACCAAAGGGCTGGAAATCTACTCAGACAATCTGTCTGGCTGGGATCCTGGCTTGCTTCTTACAAGCATCTACATCATCTGGTTTGTTTGGCAACAAGCGCGCCAGAAAATCTATATACTCAAAATTGTGCGTTATTGTGCGCGATAAGTAAAATATACAAAGCCTATTACTAACACCTTAGTTGGTGCGTACTCTCTTAACAAAAGTAGGACCTGATGACTACTTGTGAATGTTAAGGACTCATAAAGGACGCAACAGTTGCTCTGCTTAACGCTACACATAAAGTTGGCATAGAGGCTTTTTATGATTGACACTATGCAGCTTGGAATTCCATAAGCCCTCAGTATTTTCCATAAACTGTCCCTAGGTATACTGTCAAAAGCCTTTTCAAAATCAACGAAATTAATGTACAGCTGTCTTTGCCATTCTGAGCACTGCTCTATAATGTTCCTGAGGGTAAATATATGATCTACACATCTTCTGTTCTTTCTAAATCCTGCTTGTTCTGTCCTCAGTTTGTGGTCTACTGCTTTTGAAATTCTCTGTGTAATTATCCTGCCCAGTATTTTGCTGATTCCTCTTCAGTTATTGCAGTCTGCAAGATCTCCCTTCTTGGGCAATTTGACAATTATTCCGTTGTTCCACTCCGTTGGTGTTACCCCTGTTTTCCAGACTTGTGTAAATAGTGGTTCTAATAGTTCTGCTGCTAGCTCAGGGTCTGTCTTGAATAGCTCTTGATAGGGTAAAAAACTCAAATTTTCCTTTCAGAATCAAACAACCACGGGTATAGTGTTAGTATGGACTTAAAATTTATGTCCACATAATGACCTCATTAATTATGCAAATTAGCTATCCAATATGGCCACCGTAGTGAATAAATTATACACCTTTTTTAAAACATCATAACTATGTTATTTGTACAAGGATCTGACTGAAACTTGGCAGATTGAATCATTATATATAGTGTAAGGTCATGAACTAAAATGACAGAGATTGACAGAAAGGTTAGTTTTTAATGAATTTTCAAAATTTATATTTCTGGAATGTTTGATATTTGTGCCTCATTATATATGCATGATGGTCATAAAACTAAAACTCTGAATTCAATTGTATCCATTTTTGGTCAGAATCTGTAAGATTACATGACAACCAACTGTTTTAATTTTCATGTCAATTGAATGTAGAGATCCAGAGATATTTTGTTTCAAAGATCACCAATTATGTTAAAAAGACAATTCCGAGAAAACAAAGAAAAACAGAAAAAGAACTCACAAAATGAAGTTTAATGAGCTTCTGTTGAATAAAGGTCTCCTTCTACTGCAATTGCAGTGTCTATGAATCCCCTTTTCAGTGCTCTCAGGGTCTTTCCATTGCAATGTCCTTACTTGCTGAATAGATCCTGTGCAGCGTTCTCATGTATGCTTTCGTTGCCATGGGTTGACTTGTGTTCATGCATATCGAAAAATTCTGCAATGCACTGTGGCCTTTCCCAATAGAATGCACAAATGCCACCATTCACACATTTACTTCTTTGTGTTTGTGAGTAGCTGAAGATGAAACATCAGAAGTATTGAAATTGGCATTCCATTCGCCACATTTTGTGCACTTGATACTGATTTTATGACAAAAGCCATCCCGAGTCTCTTCAACGATCTCACAGGTCAGTGAGTACTGATAACATTTGTCACATCTAAAGTTAGCGCATAAAAACCCAAACAGCAGTTTTACATTCATTCATTCATAACCCTCCACTCCCAAAGGAGCATAGGCCTTCAACAAACACATGCCAAGTCCTCCTGTCCCGTGCCATCATCTCAAGTTCTTTCCATGTTCTCCTCATCATTTTCACCTCTGTTTCCAACTCTCTTCTCCATGTACTTCTTGGTCTTCCTCTGCCTCTCTTGCCCTGGGGGTTCCAGAACAAGGACTGCCTTGTAATGCTATCAACAGGTTTCCTCAGTGTGTGTCCTATCCATCGCCATCGTCTTCTTCTCATCTCTTGTTCCACTGGCACTTGTCTAGTTCTTGTCATCAGTTCCACGTTGGTAACCTTGTCATACCATTTTAATCCCTCTATTCTACGCAAGCACCCATTTATGAAAGTCTGTAGCTTTTTGGTTGTTGTCTTTGTTGTTCTCCATGTCTCCGAGCCATACAATAGGACTGACTTCACATTTGAATTGAAGATTCTTATTTTCGTGTTGGATCCGATTTCTCTTGATCTCCATATATTTCCCAATGCAATGAAAGCTCCTCTTGCCTTTTGTATTCTTATTTTGATATCGCTGTCTGTCCCTCCAACTTTGTCTATATTACTGCCAAGATATGTGTATGATTCTACATCTTGAATTGGTGTTTCTTCAAGTTCAACCCTGTTATCATTACCTGCATTTATTCTCATTATTTTTGTCTTTTCCCTGTGTATTTTCAGACCCAATTGCTGTGACCTCTCATCGAGTGTTTTCAATTTGTCCTGCATCTGATTACGGTTATGGGACAGAAGAGTCAAGTCATCAGCAAAATCCAGATCATCCAACTGCTTAGTCAGAGTCCACTGGATTCCATTTCTGTTGTGTGTTGTCGATGATCTCATAACCCAATCTATTGCCAGCAAGAAAAGAAATGGAGACAAGAGGCATCCCTGTCGCACTCCTGTTCTTATCCCAAACGGTTCTGTAAGCTGTCCTTCGTGAAGAACTCTGCATGTCATGTCTTCATATGTTTTCTTTATTAAATTAATGATCTTCAGGGGAACTCCATAATGCCTCATCAATTTCCAAAGTGATTCTCTGTCTACACTGTCAAATGCCTTTTCGTAGTCCACAAATCTGATGTATAGTGGTGAATTTCATTCCAGACTTTGTTCAACTATTATTCTCAAAGCAGTTTTACATCCATAAGGATAAACCCATTTCCTCTGTTGTCATTTTTAGCTTGTCCTTCATTTTCTTGGACCTTTATTTTCTTTGCTGAAGAGCACAGAGGCTTTATAGCGTCACTATCGACAATAGGTGTCTCATTTTCAGGCAACGGTGTGTTGGTGTACCGATTTCCAAGGAACTTACTTTGTGTTATTTCCCATTGTGAACAAAAGATGCTCTGCTAACTACTATTATACAGAATCAGTATAAAACTAGCAATAAATAGAGTTGATGTGGGTGAAAATGCACAATGCATGTAACAAATGTTGAAATTTACGATCAAAGCTTTCTAGACATACAATTTTGAAAAATTCATAAGAAATCATTGACTGATTCCCCTTGGAAAAGTTATAAATATCTTTTTCCTGTTGCCTCAGTATAATTATAATTTCGCAGTTTTACAATTACGCACCTTCATGTTGGGTCATTATTCACATGGTAACCAACTATAAACATTGGTTGCTATACAAATCACTCAAGGGGGTGTGTGTAGAAAAACCCTGATTCCTATCATACCAGAGTATCTCTAAGCTTCTATGAATTATTTTTAGTACAAGAACATGTTGACGATGATTTAAAGCATGAAAATGAAAATTGTTGGATTTTTATTAATCTTTTGTGGGTATACTACTACCTTTTAAGTTATCATGGCCAGGAGCTTTTCCATTCTTTAACCCTTTGATTGCTGTGATGATTTCTTCTTTTCGTGGAATGTCTGTATTTAACATCTAGATCATTTTCAGCCTCAGGAACATTTAATTGTGTCTCTGGTGGTTCCTTGTTCAGAGTTTCTCTGAAATACTCTGCCCATCTTGTTTCCTGTCCCTCTGCTGTCGTGATGAGATTTCCTTACTTATCTCTTACTAGTGTAATATTGTTTGCACCTCGTTTTCCGCTGATGAATTTAGTTATTTTGTATACTGTACTTTGTTCATTTCTCAGTGCTGCCTCTTCTGCCTGTCTTGCAAGATCGTCTAGGAAATTCCTTTTGTTGGCTCGGGTTTGGCGTTTAGCTTCCTTGTTCAGCTGACTGTATTGTTCTCTATATAGTTGCTTTAACCTGGGGGACTTCGCTTCTGTTTTCTTTCTTTTCATTTCCTTTCTCATCTTTATGGTGTTTAATGTTTCTGGTGTTATCCAGTCTTGCTTCTTCCTTTCCTGGAATCCCAAGCATGATTTGCTGCTTTCCTTATATATTGTTGAAATGGTGTTGAATTTCTGGTCTATATCATCAGTCGATGTCTTTTCCTGACTTATGGCAAATTGATATCGTTTCTTTATATCAGCCACAAAAGCTTTTCTGGTAAGGGGGTCCTTCAATTTGCTGATGTCAAACCTTTTCTGTGTAGTTACAGTTGGTCCTACCATTCTTAGTTTCAGTTTTGCTACTACTAAATGGTGATCACTTGCCACATCTGCACCTCTTCTTACTCTCACATCCTGTAATGCATGTCTCCATCTACCATTAATCATGATGTGATCTATCTGGTTTCTGTCATTTGGCCCATTTCCTTTTGGTGAGTGTTTCCATGCTTCGAAAAGTCAAAATTTGTCGAAGTACGTGGTAATGAAAGCTGACAGACTAGCTTTCAAGAGCACCCATAAAAGTGCATTGAGCCATGGATAAGGAAGACATCATGCAAATTTCGTCGACAATTAGAGAATGACACTGCAATCAATGAATCATCAATGCTAAAACTGCTGGAATTTGGCATCAAACGTAAGACCAGCAGGGATGGACGTATGAGAGGACGCATCCGCCATGTATACAACCAGTGCGCAACAGGAACAATTAGCATTCATACCCTTCGACATTTGCTGAGGGAGACTGAGCACCTATGGGTTTGCCCGGAGTGCAATGACGTCGATTTAATTAACATTAATTTCATAAATCAAGAAACACCTAATTCCATATAGAAATATGAGCAATTTCCAGTGTTTTATTTGCAAGGCATACTTATATATATATATATATTTTTTTTTTTTTTCTTAACCAGCGGCACTTGGGCTTTCAGCCCTTCGGCCCAATGACATGTCATTGCGAGGCTGGGGAACCTGAGGACTTTCCTTCCAACCCGGTCAAGAGCTTCGCTCCTTCCCATCCACAGAGGGTTTATCACAGGAGCCGTTCAGGTTATTCAGTCAAATTTCCGGCCGTAAACATTTCTTCAAATGCTGACGCCCGGGTTTGAACCATGAACACCTGGTCGCCAGTACAACGCCGAAGCCATTACACCAGCGCGGCTCCCGCATACTTATATATAAAATGCAGTGTTTTCTGTTTTTTTAAACAATCTGTGTGAAACATGGGACTTGGTCTGTTTCAAAGTGCAAAGAATAACACACTATCAAACTACTGAGCATCTTATTTTAGGCCACTATGTGTACAATAGTCAGTGACAAAGAACTGTGTAGCAAAGAAGTTGAGGATCTAGGTGAAGAGAGTGATAACAACCTGAATGAAGCTAGGCTGATATGAAGTGTGTGCCACAGATGTACAGATATCGACAGGGCATTGCTTGTTAGCTGCATAGTTTGACTTCAATAAACAGATGTCAGTCTCATCAAGTTTATCATTTATGCTTTCTCCTCTTTGGTGTTGGCAGAAAGCAGTTTTGGTGTGAAGACATCTAAATGTCCATTATATAATGGAACAGCACATTTCCACTTCTTTTTCTCTTTCCTTCTTTGATGTAGATACTGTGCCAAACTTCCCAGTGATGCCTTTACCCACCTGACTCCACAGTGCAAGATTGAGAAGTTAGCTGGTGATCCAGCCAGATATGTTGCTTTTCTACGACTACCAATCAATTCCCCTATCAAAGAAGAACTGAAGGTAGGCTTTTGATGGCTGCATTTTAGGTTTTAGGCCATAAATTTATTTTTTTAGTAAATGGAAGAAATTATTATGAGGTTGCTGGGGCTCAATTAATGTCTCATTCTCGAGTTGGTTAATTCAAAGTTACCAACATGTCGGGTGTGTTTTGTTATTGTTAATTTAGTCAGTGATAGAAATGAACTAGTGTGTTTTTGCTTTTTTGTTGTTTTTGGTTGCATGTTTTCACATGCAGTAAAGTCTAATAATCATCATTATCATCTCCTTATGAAGCATGGAGCCACCACTGCAAATGGCTCCCTTGAGGAAACCTACATAAAAGCATACACCTTCACAGCTGTGGTTTCTGTAGCAATTAGTTTTACATGATGAGATGGTCTCCTCAGAGACCCCAGGAACTGCATGGGGCAGTAAAGTCTAATGCTTGAATATTAATATCATTGTATTCTCAAAGAACTTGAGATGATGGCACGTGACAGGAGGACTTGGCATGTGTTTGTTGAAGACCTATGCTCCTTTGGGAGTGGAGGGTTATGATGATGATTCTCAATGTAAAAAGCAACCCATTGTAATATCATAAGTTTCAGAATTAAAATAAATCGTTTGACTGAGATGCCTAAAACTCTTCTGAGTACATGGGCTAGAGACCATATGCTTCCATTCGTCTAATTTCCCTGTCACTCACTTCATCTCTCACCAAAAATATTTGTCATAATGTTTCTTCTCTATGTTTTCCTTGACTTTGCCTTCTTCTGCTTTTCATGTAGATTCCTTGTTAATCAGTGCCTGGTATATTGTCCTAGGGGTTGGTTTCCTGTAGTATGTCTTTGTTCAGTCATGCCCTATGTGGTTACTAGGGGTCTCTAAGGAGATGAAAAAGATAGGACCTCTGCTCCCTCAGGTGTGTCATTTAATGGGAGCCAGCTACAGTGGTGCTCCCATGATCCCTAAGGAGCTTGTATGTTCCTACACCAAACTGTTAAATAAAATTTTAAAAATGCTTGTTTAATTTACGTCGATTTCAATAATCCCAGTAGACTATTGTAAAATTATCCTTAATTTAGATTCCATTGTCATATCTGGAAGCATAGAACTGATTAGTATTTATTTATGTATGTTTTAGTGTTGAAAGTGACTACTGTTCTCAGTTCACCATTATCTGTATTGTCTCCTTGAACAACAGGGTTGCCATTGTCTCTTAGTTTCTTGCTTCCAAGTTTGTATGTCCTAAAAACATAAACTTAAATATCATTTTGTCCCTTTTCTATACTTTTTTTTTCTCCAGGGTACATTCCCTTTTATCTGTTTTCATAGCTTAGTGACAATCTTGCAAACTTCAGCCAACATGCAGACAGCTAGGCTAATGCTTGATAACAACTTCAAGCAATAGTGGCTGAACCAGTAGGCAAAAGGGTCTGCTGGACATACCGAATGTGTAAAAAATGATCCACTCAGACAAGAATGATATTAACAAACTATGACACATGGTGCAGCAAGGGCATCTGTACCCATTGAGATGAGACAGTTCAACATGTGCTGCTAGCATGCCTAGCACTCACAACAGAAAGAAGAAAGCTAATGCCAAGCTCCCCAACAATCACAAACGGCCTAAATGGCAGTGCCAAAAAACTATTGAACTCACGCTGTTTTTATGTGGCATGTGTAAGAGCAGAAAGTAGCACTATTATATATTGGCTGCTCTGCCTAGACAGAAAGAAGAAATCTAATGCCAAGCAAATCGGCCTAATGTCTATTGAACATGTTTTCTTCATTTTTGCTGCAGCCATACTTAAACAACATCAGCAACTGTTTTTTAATGGAGATTTGTGGTTGACCTGTGGACCGTCTTGTTCCCCTTATGAACTGTGGTAACACACAGGCATCATTAGCATATAGTGTCAGGAAATGTCTTGAAGATGCATGGTCAGAAAAATTATGCTGTAATCTTAAAGTGGAAATTTATGTAATAAATGTCTTCATATTTTGTAATATTGTTTTTATTTTATTGTCTCATTATTTTCTTACAAATTTAAAGGGTCCAGCAATGAAAACCAAGAAACTGGCGAAGATGGCAGTAGCTTTGAAAATGTGTGAAATTCTACATGCAGCGGGTAATTTATTTAGTAACTATTATATATTTGACTGATGACCTGCTAATGTCAACATGTCATTTTTGCTGGAAATTTGTTAAACCTTACAGTGGTTATCAGTCTTTGTCATATGCATTATTATTAATTATCATGTAGATACTAAAATGTTGATCTTACTGAAAATGGAATAAATATATAAATAAAAAATAAAATAGGTATGGCGTCAGTTTTACAAATTAACGGTACACAGGAAATACGGGATGTTTCGGGGTTCACCCTTCGTCAGCCACAGTTATAGACAGGTGACAAGGACAAGAAATATAGACAGGTCAAAGAAAAATCCTGTAAACACTCCAAACACATAGCAGGATGAGAAACACAGATAGGAAGGGCAATGCAAACAGATGAAAGCATTAACAACAACGCTAATGTGCAGCAAATGAACTAATAAACCAAGAAAAATACAAAACCAGAAAAAAAGAAATATCAATACAAGAAATTCAACAATCAGCGAAAATCAAAAGGAGAAAATGTAAAATCAAAACAAGTCCTGATTAAAGAATTTGAAAAGATCTGCAGAGGCTTATAAAGGCTATCGGTATCAAGCCAAATACAAGTGATGTATAAGATAGCGGCTTAAAAACAAAAAGGACACGAACCGAAACAAAAACTATAAAATAGAAAGACCATGAAAAAGCGACAGTATTAAAGTCTATAGTATTTTTCTATCAATCAATACCCTTTAGGCCTTCAACAAACGCATGCTGAGTCCTCCTGTCCCGTGCCATCCGCTCAAGTTCTTTCCATATTTTCCTCATCATTTTCACCTCTGTATCCAGTTCTCTTCTCCATGTGTTTTTTTGGTCTGCCTCTCTTTCCCTGTGAATTCCAGAACAAGGACTGCCTTGTAATGCTATCAACAGGTTTCCTCAATGTGTGTCCTATCCATCACCATCGCCTTCTTCTCAACTCTTGTTCCTCTTATTTTGGACTTGATTTCTCCTGTTCTCCATGTTTCCCAATGCAATGAAAGCTCTTGCTGTTTGTATTCTTATGTTGATATCATTGTCTGCCCCTCCAATGTTGTCTATATTACTACCAAGATATGTATACGATTCTATATCTTTAAGTGGTGTTTCTTCAAGTTCAACCTTGTTATCATTTCTTGCATTTATTCTCATAGTATTTTTCTTTGACCTGTCTATATTTCTTGTCCTTGTCTCCAGTGTGTGACTGTGGCTGATGAAGGGTGAATCCTGAAACATCCCATGTTTCCTGTGTACCGTTAATTTGTAAAACTGATTCCATACCATTTTATTTTTTATTTATGTATTTATTTCCTTACCAGTTTTACAGCAGCCCCCTTTTTTATTTACTTGCAAAATGGAAACAGGAACATATATTAGAAAACAAAACTTGCAAATACATTTGTGTCATATTCATTATAGTTATTCAATTTGTCTTGGGTCTTCCTTGTCGTTTATGAAATTTTTAGATGATCAGTGTTGGAGGTGCAGCCAGTGATAGATAAAAATACAACAGGCCTGAAAAGCTTTCATTATATTAGGAAATATATGGTTATCAAAAGAAATAAATCCAACAAAAAAAACAGAATCTTCAACTCAAACATCAAGGTAGCCCTATTGTGTGGCTTTGAAACATGGAGAACAGCAAAAATGACAGCCAAGAAGTTATTGACTTTCATTTATGGGTGCTTGCATAGAATAGAAGTAGTGAAATTGTATGACAAGAACGCTAATGTGGAACTTATGACAAGAACCAGACAAGTGCCAGTGAAACTGATGACAAGAACCAGACAAGGGATGAGAAGAAAATGGTGGTGTTGGATAGTACTCACATTGAGGTTAACCTGCAGATAGCATTTGAAGGCAGTCATTGTTCTGGAATCCTCAGGGTAAGAGAGGTATAGGGAGACCACACAGAACTGGAGATAGACATGATAGGGATAAAGAAGACATGGACAGATCTAGAACAGATAGCAGAAGATAGGAAGAAATGGCATGAACTTTTATAAAGCCTATTTACCTTAAGGAGCTGAATTGTAATGATATTGTTGATGATGATGATTGTTTGGTTACTCAGGTGAGCTCGATGAAAACCTGGTTCCTGTGGGAAAGGAAATGTTTCTTTATGAAGAAGAGGAGGAGTGGGCCGATGAAGAGGATATGACAGGACAAGCCAGACCTGGCACCACCAAAAGAAAGCAGTACTATGTTAAAAAGGTAGGTATCGTAATTTTATATACATCAATCAATTCCTTTAGCTCCCCGAGGAGCATAGGCCTTCAACAAACACATGCCAAGTCTTCCTGTCCCCTGTCATTCGCTCAAGTTCTTTCCATGTTTTCCTCATCATTTTCACCTCTGTATCCAGCTCTCTTCTCCATGGGCTTTTTGGTCTACTTCTGCCTCTCTTTCCCTGTGGATTCCAGAACAAGGACAGCCTTGTAATGCTATCAACAAGTTTCTTCAATGTGTGTCCTATCCATCACCAGCGTCTTTTTCTCAGCTATTGTTCCACTTGCACTTGTCTGGTTCTTGTCATCAATTCCACATTTGTGACTTTGTCATACCATTTCAGTCCTTCTATTCTACGCAAGCACCATTTTATAAAAGTCTGTAGCTTTTTAGTTGTTGTTTTTGTTGCTCTCCATGTCTCAGAGCCATACAATAGGACTGACTTGACATTTGAGTTGAAGATTCTTATTTTCGTGTTGGACTTGATTTCTCTTGACCTCCATATGTTTCCCAATGCAGTGAAAGTGCCTCTTGCTTTTTGTATTCTTATTTTATGTCATTGTCTGTTCCTCCAACTTTGTCTATATTACTACCAAGATATGTGTACAATTCTACATCCTTTAGTGGTGTTTCTTCAAGTTCAATCTTGTTATCATTTCTTGCATTTATTCTCATAATCTTTTCTTTTCCCTGTGTATTTTCAGACCCACTTGTTGTGACCTGTCATCGAGAATTTTCATTTTCTCTTGCATCTGATTATGGTTATGCGACAGAAGAGCCAGGTCATCTGCAGAATCCAGATCATCAAGCTGTTTAGTCAGATTCCACTGGATTCCATTTCTGTCGATGTTTTCATAACCCAATCTATTGCTAGTAAGAAAAGAAATGGAGACAAGAGGCATCCCTGTCTCACTCCCGTTCTTATCCTAAACGGTTCTGTAAGTTGCCCTTCATGAAGAACTCTGCATGTCAAATTTTATATGCATGCTGCCCAAGATTTGGCTATCTAGAATCTCTAATCTTTTCATTGTTAATTCTTTTAGAATATTGTCTGTGATTTAATCAGCTTATTTTGTGACACTTTGTTTTCTCTTCAGGAACATCTTCCTTAGACCATGTTTATACATGGTGCATTCTCATCATCATATTCTAATGGTGTGTTAATTCAGGGTGACACAAGAGGTGGGATGGCCAGTTCCCTTCCTCGCTGCTTTTTCCTTCCCTAACTCAAAGTCAGGTACCCATTTACAGCTGAGTAGACTGGAGCGTGTCGGTATCATGATTCAAACCTGTCACCTTTGCCGCGAGAGACCAGTACTCTGACCACTCTGTCAATCGCACGCTCTATGCCTAGTAGAAAGGATTATAGCATTAACGTATGCAACCATTAACTACCTATAGTCATATCTGTGCATGCACAATCAACATGTGAAGGTATATATATATATATATATATATATATATATATATATATATATATATATATATATATATATATATGTATATATATATATATATATATATATATATATATATATATATATATATATATATATATACATACAGAAATTATTGCATGTAAATGATTGTGAATATACAGTGCAGTCCGGATAAGCAGAAATCGCTTGGGGCATCTAACATATTTTGGCTTATCCAAAATTCTGCTTATCAGGAGTTTCTACCAGAGAAGACTTCTGGCCGGGACCTGCAAATTTGCTTCGACTTAACTGAGATTTGGCATAAGCGAGTTCCGCTTATCCGAACTGTACTGTATATTGAAATAGCCTTCCTGTAGACATGTTCAAAAAGAAGTATGAAAGATGTGTGTGGGGTGGAGGGGGGGGGAATGACTTTTTTCTAGTGCACACGCTTATTCAGAAAGGAGGCTGAGAACATGTCGTAGAGAAAAGTAGTGAAAGAAGTTTTTTTTCCCTTAATACTTAGGTTGCAGATGCTGTTGTTCAGAGTCTTCCCAAACCAGGAGAGCCTTGTTATCTTTATCTCATTAACCTACGGCTGACAGGGCCAATAACTGATGAGCAGAATACCAGAGGAAGAGTTATCTATGCTCCAGAGGATACAGTGCAGACATTGGGTATTCTGTTGTCCAAACAGATCCCACAGGTACTTGTGCACAATTTATTTTTTAAAGGGCGTAATGAATAGAAATAGATTAATTTTATTTTTTGGTGTGTAGATTAAATTCATTGCCATAAAAAATGTGACACATATCACATCTGCTGTGATGACAAATTATTGTGTACGTATATTGTTTTCCTTAATTTGTTTTGTGAATTTGGCAAAGAATATTAACAGTGAACATATTTTTTGCCTCGGGTAGTGCTCAGGGGTCTCTGAAATGACAATGAAAGAATTTATTATGACTGCACCCTGAGGCATCTCGTAATAGGTGACTAATATGAGATTGTGCATAGGGATGGCAGCCTCATTATGTCAAACAAATAGCTAAACAAACCAGCACTGCATAAACAAGTAACTGCTTGGTACAGGCTTTGTGCAAGAGTACCAGGTTGAATGGTGGCTCTGTGCTCCATCAGGAGCACAAGGGAAAATGATGATGTATGAAACATTCTCTTCTTTGATCCTTAGCCGCCGACCGTCAAAGCAGTCAGTGGCCATCACGCCTAGTGGCGTCTTGTAGGGCAACAACAAATTGATTCCACTTTGCTCGGTCGGTGGCCATCCTTCGTACAGTGCCCCAACTCTGGTTCATTCCCTGCATCTCAGCCTCCACAGTCCTCCGCCAGGTTGTTTTTGGTCGGCCTCTCTTTCGTTTTCCTTCAGGGGTCCAAACCATAGCTGTTCTTGTGATGGCATCGGGGTCTCTTCTGAGGACATGACCAACCCAGCTCCAGCGTCTGCCAGCTATGATGGTGTGCATGTCCTTTTGCTTGCTACGAGTAAGCAGATCTTGGTTAGTGATGGTATTCGGCCAAAAGATTCGGTGAATTTTTCTTAGGCATGTTGTGTGAAAGGAGGACAATTTCGACATTTCCTTCTCTGTAACTCTCCAGCATTCCGCACCATAGAGAAGCACAGAAAGCACACAGCTCTGATATAATCTTAATTTTGTGCTTGTGCTGTATTGGGAGGACTTCCAGGTGTTGTTTAGGCTAAAGAAGGCTGTTCTTGCCTTATTCATTCTGATGTTGATGTCTTTGCCTGCCCCGCCGTCTGGTGTTACTATGCTTCCAAGGTATGTGAAGGTATCTGTCTGTACCAATTGCTGATTCCTTACTGATATGGGCTCAGGGTTGCTCACATTGAGCGTCATGACCTCAGACTTCTTTAAATTGATGTTCAAGCCCACCTGCTGGCTAAACTTGTTAAGTCTATCCGTTTTTTCCTGGATGTGTTGATGTGAATGTGCTAGTAGTGCAATGTCATCTGCATATTCCAGATCTTCCAGTGTAGAAAATGTAGTCCATCTTATTCCTCTTGGACTGCCCTCTGTTGTCAGGCGCATCACCCAGTCTATGACTATTAAAAATAGAGTGGTTGAATATTTTTATTTTTTTTTTTTGTATGAAACATGTTTTTGGTTTTTTTAGTCGGTGGTTGTCACGAAGTGGTTTTAAGTTTTATAGAGTGTGCCTGAATGAAAGCAAGACCCTAGTATGAGAAAGTCTGAGAAAATAGAATTTAGATGGAAAATGACATGCCTGTGGACAGACGCGACTATTGGCTCAAGGGATAGAACCAGGATTTGAATCTCTCCTTGCCGCTTCGTGACTTTAGACTGGCTATAGTCTCGCCCTCCTCTGACTTCCTTTAAATACAAGGAGATAAGGTGTATAAATACGACCACAAACACTACTATACAGACAACATAGAGTAAGTATAGTAAAGAATAGAAGCTGATCCAGTAAATAATATATGTATATATTTATTTACATACAAGAAAAACATAAAATGGCATATTACGTCATCAAGTCAGTCGATAGCGTGCACTGTTGCACGGCCTGGAAAAGCCAAAGTAACAATTAAATTGAGAGACACGAGAGACAAAAAAAAAAAAAAACCCCCAAATCACATTCACTCTTTCTGTCACCCTGCTGAGGAACAATAAAAATGGTTAGTGATTTAAACCAAATCTAATTTGGTGGGGCTGTCAACTTTTAGCCTCCACTCTCTAACACTAATAAATTTCTGTCTTAGTCCTGGTGACTCACCCTCAACGAACGGCGACACCGCTTATTCCTAGTGAGGCGATAGACGCCGATAACTGCACCACAAGAAATGACTGAAAATAATAGACTTGGCTGAATTTTCTTTTTTTCGAACGCAGAAAAAAACGCAGCCTTTCTAACATATACGATACATAAAATAATTCTATACACGTGTCTCTTCATTCTCACTTCTTCCCTCCTTCTCTCGTTCTTCACACAATACATCTTCTTCTTCTTCTTGCGATCGCATCTTTGATGATTACACCGTCAGACGAGTTCTCATGATGAATTCGACTGTTGTTTGAAGTTCCTCTTTAACTCCATATAGCTTTGAGTTTAGTGTTGAGTCATTGGGCCAGTATATCTTTCTTAACTGGTCATACAGAGGACAGTCCTGTAGAACATGCTCAGCAGTTTGTTCGTTTAATCCACATGTGCACAGTGGTGAAGCAGACAATCGTAGCTTGTGCATGTGTTTATTCAGTTTGTTATGCCCTGTCCTGAGTCGAAAAATAGTTATCTGTCCCTGCCGGTCGAGAGTGTGATAGTCGTCTTTGGGTTGGTTCTGTTCTCTTCTGATAGTCTGGATAGCTCTCTTTTTCTCAAAGTATGTGACTTCATTATCTTCTTGTTCACATTCTCCTCCCTTTTTTGCAAGTTTATCTGCCTTTTCATTTCCGGGTACACCACAATGAGATGGTACCCACTGAAGTATGGTTCTCTTTTTGGCAGCTACCTTGTTTAGTTCATTTCTCAGATGCGGGAGTTTACCACCCTTGAGAGCTTGCAGGACAGACAGTGCATCTGTGAGGATGACTACCTGGTGGCAGTCAGAGTTGGTGTTTATAAATCATGTTTGCAGCTTGCTCTAGAGCTTGAACCTCAGCTGTATAGTTGGAACAGAATTTACCAGTGGGAATGTGCCTAGTCTCATAGTGGTTGTCAGGATATGAGATAAAGATACCGGCACCTCCATTCCTAACAGCATTAGTTGCTGATCCATCTGTATAGGCATGTATCCATGATTGATCGGGATAGCTTTCTTGGATCATACTCAATGTAGCAGTTCGTTTTTGCAGATCATTATACTCACATCCACTTGTGAGACCACTGACTGTTGTATTAATTTGGAGGGCACTGCTGGCCTGCTCCCATGGTACAGGGTATAGGGTGGGCTTCAGTGGTGTTGTCTTCATGGATAGGTCTTCTTGATGCTGTCTTATAAGTCTTTTTCCCCGATGCACAAAGCTGCTACGCTTTAGACGTCCCAATGCCAGATCATCTAGTCTTGCCTTCATTGGGTGCATTGGCATACTGTTGTACTTTTCCATCTGGATCATGGTTTTTGTGTCTCTTCTATGGGACAATGTCTGTAATCCAGCAACCTTCTGCATCTCTGTTATTGGTGTAGTTTTCATGGCTCCTGTAATGAGCCTGAGAGCTTGATTTTGCACCTTGTCCAAAGACTGCAGATGTGAGTTAGCAGCTGATGACCATGCTGCTGAGCTAAACTCTAAGTGTGGTCTTATTACTCCATTATAAATCTTCTTTAGATTTCGTTCATTTGCTCCCCAGTTGGTACCTGCTAATTTTCTGAGTATGCCTAGTCGTCTTCGGGCCTTTCCTTCTGCATTTTCAATATGCTTATTCCATGTAAGCCTTTGGTCAAATGTCACCCCAAGATAGGTGGGGTAGCTTTCTTCCTTGATCACGGTTGTCCCTAGGTGTATGTTAGCTGATTTGTCCTTGGGGGCGAGGGAGAACAGTGTTGTGGAGGTTTTGTCTATGTTTATTGTGATAAGCCATTTCTCTGCCCATGACACTAGCATGTCTGCTGCCCGCTGCATTCTATAATTTGCTGTGGTGACATTTTCATCAGCGCACCAGAGTACTAGGTCATCTGCATATAAGGCAGCTTTAACTCCTGCAGGGAGATCTTTCACCAGGTCATTGATGTAAACAAGGAAGAGTGTTGGGGAAATTACTCCTCCTTGAGGTACCCCCTGATGGAGCAACACTTTTCTGCTCTGCAGACCGTCAAGAGTGACTCTAGTTCTCCTGTTATGCAAGTATGACTGGATCCATTTCATCATGTTGCCTTGGATTCCACTTCTCCTAAGTTTTGCAATGAGGCCATCTTTCCACACCTTGTCAAAGGCCTGCTTGAAGTCGACCCAGATCGTTAGGACCTTTTTCTTCTCCTGGAAGGCATCTTCTATTGCTTGAGACAAGTAAGTAACTTGGTCTTCTATACTGTAGCATTCTCTAAATCCAGCTTGTTCCGGCACCAGGATCTGCTCAGACTCTAAATACCATTTCAATCTGTGGTTGACTATTCGCTCCATAGTCTTCCCAACACAGCTTGTGAGACTGATTGGCCGGTAACTTGCAGCCTCGGTCTTACATTTCCCTTTCTTTAGTATGGGTATTGTGATGGCTTCTCTCCATACTTGGGGTACCGTTCCTTTCAACCAGCTGTGGTTGAATATCTCAAGCAGTTTTGTCTTTGCTGCTGAGCTCAGATTTACTAGCATTTCGTTGCTGATTTTGTCTGGGCCGGGTGACTTTTGAAACTTAAGCTTGGAAATAGCCTTCTGTAGTTCTCCTAGTGTGATGGGTTCCCTCATTGGGGCAGGAGTATCTGTCTGTCCCATGGTTGCCAGTATTTCTTTTCTTATCTCTCTCTGATGGTCTATGTTAATGGGTAAGTTGCTTTCTGAACTGTATCTTCTAGCAAACAAGTCTGCAGCTTGTTTTCCTCTGAAAAGTTTGCCACCTTCATCCAATGTGATAGTCTGCCTTGGTGAGGAATGCTCTTCATTTAGAGACTTGACTAATCTCCAAAGTTTCCTGCCGTCTTTCTCAAGGTTCAGCGATGCCGTTTTAGTTCTCCAGCTTTTCCGCTTTTCTTCTAGCTTTGTTCTCTGAAACTCTGCTACAGCCTTTTTCCATTTGTTGTGAGTTTCAAGTGAAGGCTGAGACTCTGCGTCCTTTCTAGCCTTGTCCATAGCTTCCTGACGTTCTTGGAGTGTGCTGGACCAGTATGGTATGTAGTTACGCCGGCATCCTTTGGGAATGGTTTCTTTTGCAGCTTGTAGTATGCATCTGTTGAAGTCTTTTACCACTTCATTAATGTCTCTGTTCTGTACCTTGAGGGTAGACAGCAGCGTGTTCACCTGATGCCTGAATAAACCCCAGTTGGCTTTTTTGTAGTTCCATCTTGTAATGGCTGGGCCTGTACTGAGAGTTGCACTCTGGACAGTAAGAAAGATTGGGCGATGGTCGCTTCCCCCTAGTTGGTCTCCTACTTCTCTACTAATAGATCCAGCTATATCTGGTGTGGAGAAGGCAAGATCTGGTGTTGAGGTTGTTGCCATCCTCTGGAGTAGAAGGTAGGAGTATCTGTGGCATTATTGACTAGGATTAGGGAGTGATCATCTTGCCAAGTTTCAACCTCTTCACCTCTGTGATCCAGATGGTTATAGCCCCAGCTCTGGGAGTGGCTATTAAAGTCTCCAACTGCTATAAAGTTGGTGGCTGGTACCTGTATAGAGCTGAGACTCAGGGGTTTGTTGTTCGGACAGTAATAGTTCAGGAGTTCTATTTCCATCTTGTCTACCTTTATCTGCAGCAGCTGATATTCTGCTCCATCCATGAAGGTTTTCCTTTCGTGTGCAGGAATGTTATTCCTTACAAGAGTAAGTACTCCTCCTTTTCGTCTATCTTGTCTGTCGGATCTGAAGCATTGATATCCCCTTATTTTAAAGGTTTGATCTGCTTTCAAGTGAGTCTCTTGGATACAGCAAACACTGACTTGCTTCTCATACAAGATGTTTTCCAGCTCTGTCTTTTTGCTGTATCCAGCCTGCTTGCTGTTCACTCCCTCTGCATTCCAGTGCATCATGACAAGTGGCACTCTGGGTTTCTCTTTTTCTGTTTTGTTTTGGTCAGTAGTTCTCCTCCGCCGTCTGTTGACTCCACAAGACGGTCTAGAGGGTCCTCCAGTAGCTGAGGGTGGGCTCTGTCGAGGCTCAGAGCCCGGCACTGCACCTGCCTGGTGGAGCTCCACAGGGCGAGCACCAGAACGAGATTTATTTGACGGTGTACTCTCCATAGAAAAAAAAAAAGCGAGTTGCATGATACTGTGGTTTCCGGTGCGCCTTCTGGCCCAGTATCTACGACTTTAGCACCTGTTCAACGGGAGAGTGGGCTCATCCCTAGTCTGTTTATGTTCCCAGTAGTAGACTATTCGCAAGCAGCCTGGGGGTGTCACTGCTCTGCGCGGACCTTGTTTACCGAGGCGGCGTCCGAGCTCGTATGGTGAAAATATGGTTGCGTTATCTTCAAAATAGCCCTGTCTTTCCCGTGGCTTTTCTGCCATCCTGCAACTTTGAGTTAGGGAGTTCTGAGCTCCAGTCTCTTTCCCAGGCATTTTATCCTGGCCTGGCACGCATACAGAGGACCCCACTTCTGGTTCTAAGTTAGCAGTTGGGGATAGGTGGGGTAGCACACTGTGCATTCCCCGTCATCCAGGGGGCTCTCCAACTATGCAGAGCTTGCACAATGCTGTGCTCTGGTTCTGGGCTCTCCCAAGGAATCCTCACGTCCTGCACAGAGCCACTTCCCGATACCCACCACCTGCCAACCCTCCATTGTAGAAATCTCCTGCATGCGGCCATCCAGTCAAGAGCCAGTATTAAGTCTGGTGCCCAAGTGATCCCCCCAAGCTCAGTGTGCAATGCTGGTTCTCATCATGCTGCAACACAGGAGGGATTGTGATGCTCAGCCATCTCTCTCAATTCTGCACCGATAAGTGACATCGGGGACTTAACTTTGCCTCAGTACTGGGAGGCCCCGTTTCCGGGTACACCACACACAGCCAATTGAGGCAACGGTCGCCATGGGCGTGATAGACGACAAACAGTGAAGAATGAGGCAAGATAGCATTTAACCCATGAAGTGGGGGTGGATTGGTGCAGACCAGAGCATGTACCACTCGCCGGTGGGTTCTGCATCTACACCTATAGGGTTCCACCCACTCCTCAGCCCATTTAGTCTGGCCCCTCACCCAGGACCTGTCCGGCTTGGGTGACCCTGCCAGGAGTAAAACTCCCGCCGGCATAGCTCCCGGGATCATTGAGGCGCTCAAGCTCTCCAACCACGGCAAGGTAGGCTTACATGTGGAGAGTCACAATACATAAAATACCACTATCCCACGTGGCCTCTTCATCCCCCCTCCTTCTACTAAAATCTGCCAGGTAAAATAAACAATAGCCCAGACACCGTCTGACACGTTACGCATGAATACCCACGTGTTCAAAACATTTCAACTAGGGAATTCCTTTGTCCTAAATTCCGGGATCTCCTTTTAACATGTACACTTGAGGTGTCCTTACTTAAGCCAATTTAAATTAAACCTCGCTGTAGGAATAGTTTACTCCTCTAAGCAGTAAAATTCACTCACAACGTAAATCTGAACCCTCCGACAATATTTCTCCCATTTTTCAGGCTCAGAAAAATTAACGAACACACCAGGGATTTCCCCATAAAATTACATTAGTAAATACACAGAAATAAATGGTGGTTTTACATAACATTCTACAAATATGGGCACACGTGTTCCTCACAACTTCACACACTCCTATCTACTGCCAAAATCATAGAAAGAATAAGCACACTGTTGCATTTACGTCGTTCTTCAAAAAAATGATAATGGATGGCACTATCGTTTATTTTAAAACTGAAAAGTTGATCTCCCCCCCGAAGAAATTAACTACGGGCGAAATTCTCAAAAACCCACTAAGAAGAAAAACGATTAATAAAATAGTTACATACCGATTATCGTTTTTTTCTTCCCGCAATGGAGAACGATAAATCACGTAGTCTGACGGCCAGGCAATTATTTTTCATAGAGACCGAATCCCCGTTTTCTGTCTCATTATATACAAGAGAAAACACCCACGCGAATTCCTCTCCCACGCATATCCCAAGCTGCGCGTGTCCGGAAATTGCGTCACATTACGTGATTTCCTTGTGTTGATGACGTGTCATACAGGAGTGCCCGAAAATATCGATTTTCGTAAACAATGAAATCTACGGGAATCGCGAAAAATCAGAAGAAAGTAAAACTGGCCGAGTGAAAAATAAACCTACCACCATAAAATGAACCCATTAAAATTACCTCCTCAAAAATACCGAACACGATATATATTCAAATGAGAAGAAATAAAATGGTGGAAAAGCGGGCCCGAAAATAGCGATTTCCGTAAACAACGGAAAATCGCGTGATCAGAAGAAAATAAAACTGGTGAAAATTCAAAATAAAAGAACAGGATCGGGCCGGTTGAAAGTCAGAATTACAGTGCCACATCACATAAGTCCCCCCTTTCAAGTACGGGAACCGTGCTAAATCACTGAAATCTCTGGAATTCATGCTGGCCCGTATCTAGATCTACATCCCGATCTAATCACTGTCATAATTAGGATTATCATATAGGCCCATTTCCATATCCTTGAAAATCTGTGCCAGCACTGGATATTGATGGTCCCGCCTGGTGATTTCCTCCTGGCGACTGCACCCTGAGTGGTCGCCCTTCCTCCTGCCTCTCATGTGTTTCCTTCGCCCACGAATTTTCCTGGCGGCGCGTGGTAAATACTGATTACCAGATGGTGCGACCTCCCAGTGTTTTGAAACAGTCTGACTGTCTTGGCCAGACATCGCCGTAACAGGGCGTAACTGTTTGCGGTTGACTGAAGAACCGTGCACATGTTCCTTCTTGTCAGTATTTCCCTCCCTTGAGAGATGTAATACCATCGGGGGCCTAATTCCCGACAACAAAGAAGATACTTCTGAAGTAAGAGGCGTCACCACTGTTTGACCTTTAGGCTGAACAGGGCTGACAGGCGAATACGCCTCTGTAAATAACATTCCACTGTCTTTAGAGGCATCTCTCCTCCTCCTATCAAGACAAGGATGTTTGAGCTCCCGTGGGGCTCCGTGAATTTGGGGCTTTCCCCTTTCACTTCTCTGGCCTGCAGTAGGCCCCCTTGCAGTAGCAAGGATCGGTGTGGTGGGGTTTCCCAAAACTAAGTATGGGCTTCCCAGGATGAAATCATGTGCTGGCTGTGCCATTACAGCTGCTTTGATGGTGCCAGACACAAACTTGCATTTCACCTCAATATTGGCTACAGGCAGACGCTGTGAGATCCCTCTTCTAAAAATGCCACCAATCTCAACTATTTCTCCTGTCCACTGACCTGGTTTCACCAAATGACGAGCGACAATACTGGGGTAAGTAAGCCCGCTGTCAAACAAACACGTAGTGGCCGTCCCATTCACTACGGCTGGTCCACTGTTAGAGAACAACTTCTCTGCCTGGACTGGTTCCCATTTATTCCCTTTAGTCCATCTCACCGGTCTTAAACAAGCTGCATGGTGAGCTGGGGGTTTGTTCATGCACCGGGATGTCCAGTGGGAAGTGGTTCTACAATTCTGACAATACCTCTCATTATCTCCCCTGTTCCTAGCGGGTTCCTGAGAGGTGGTTGGCTGTGCTCTGTTATGCTGCTGGGGGCGCAAGTTAAAACCAGAATGAGGCTCCTTGCGAGAAGGCCCTGGTTGCTGATGAGCTGGTGAAGTAGATGGCTGCAGTGATGAAGCTCCTTTGTCTGGGGCTGGCAGGTCTGGGTTTTTCCGTTTCTGTCCCAGTACTTCGGCCTGTACTGTCTGGTACCTTTCGGCGAACACGATAATCTGATCGAGTTGCTGGGCCCCCTGCTCTGCCAGATACCGCCTCAAGTCGGGGGACATGTTTGCTTTTACCTGTTCACATAGGACTAACTCCTCCAACCCTTCAAAAGTTTTTGCCAGTCCTGACAGTTCCCTCCAGCGAGTTAGGTAGTTTCTCACCCGCTCTGCAAACTGTGCGAAACTCTCTTCCTTCTCCGGCCTGCTCTCCCTGAACATGGTTTGGCATTTCCGGGGTGTCCACTGAAATCTTTGCAATAAAGCATTTCGCAGTGCCTCGAAGTTGTTCTGGTCATCTAGGAGCATCTTGTTGTAGACTTCATAAGCATGACCTTTGGGCGATTGCGATAATTTCAGACACCAAAGACTCTCGTCCAACCCGTATGCCTTTGCCATCCGTTGAAATTTTTCTAAAAACACGTCAATCTTTTCATTCCCGTTAGGAAACGAGTCAATGGGAAGCTCATGGCTGCCATCCGGGGCCCTCCGTTTCCTGAGGTGTCTGTCACTCCTGCTCCGGGTGAATCTCCATTAGCCGAACTGCTCTCTGAGGATCGGTACTGCAGTTCCAGAGAACGCAGGGCAAGTTCGTGTTGTCTCTCCGCTGCCTTCTCCCTCTCCTGTGCTTCCAATTTCCGAAGTTCCATCTCTGCCTGCCTCTCCGCTGCTTCTGCGGCGGCTGCCCTCTCTTCTTTCGCTGCTTCTGCGGCAGCTGCCCTCTCTTCCTGCTGATGATGCCTCTCATTCTCCCTCATCATGTAGGCCTTAGTCTCCTCCTTATCCATTCCCATGTCCTAAGCAGCCTCTCGCCAGGCAGCTCGTAACTTGGCCATATCCGCCATCTTACCTGTAAACTGCTGTAAGTTCACAATTACAGAGAAATGACAGAAAAGGAAAAGAGAAGGAACAACCTGCTACGAAATATAAAATACTCCCACTATAACCGCTGTTCCAAAAACCCGAACTCAGACTAGCGTCAAGTCTGAATAATAACCTGAGAAAAATTTAGTTAAGAAGCTACCAAAAACTAAATTACCTTCCTGTTAAAGAAAAATATCTCGGTATCTATCAATTACCTCTTAGTCATATAAGTCAAAAATACCACAAAAATCTACTAGACTGCACCCTGTGGAAAAACCTATACTGGATCAGTTCTAATAGCTCAAGTCTAGGGGATATTTAAAGAAACTCTATTCTCAGAAAACTTTCTAGAGACAATCTATGAATATAGATCACAGAATTGATCTCCACAGAATGATCCACCGGACGATTGCCGCCCACTTGTCACGAAGTGGTTTTAAGTTTTATAGAGTGTGCCTGAATGAAAGCAAGACCCTAGTATGAGAAAGTCTGAGAAAATAGAATTTAGATGGAAAATGACATGCCTGTGGACAGACACGACTATTGGCTCAAGGGATAGAACCAGGATTTGAATCTCCCCTTGCCGCTTCGTGACTTTAGACTGGCTATAGTCTCGCCCTCCTCTGACTTCCTTTAAATACAAGGAGATAAGGTGTATAAATACGACCACAAACACTACTATACAGACAACATAGAGTAAGTATAGTAAAGAATAGAAGCTGATCCAGTAAATAATATATGTATATATTTATTTACATACAAGAAAAACATAAAATGGCATATTACGTCATCAAGTCAGTCGATAGCGTGCACTGTTGCACGGCCTGGAAAAGCCAAAGTAACAATTAAATTGAGAGACACGAGAGACAAAAAAAAAAAAACCCCAAATCACATTCACTCTTTCTGTCACCCTGCTGAGGAACAATAAAAATGGTTAGTGATTTAAACCAAATCTAATTTGGTGGGGCTGTCAACTTTTAGCCTCCACTCTCTAACACTAATAAATTTCTACTGTCTTAGTCCTGGTGACTCTTCCTCAACGAACGGCTACACAGCTTTTTACTAGTTAGGCGATAGGCGCCGATAACTGCACCACAAGAAATGCTAAAATAATAGACTTGGTTTTGTTTTTTCGAACGCAGACTCAGTGTCTATCCATCAAATGAATACTGAACAGACCCTACTGGTCCTGTCTATTTTCTCCCTCCTTCTCTATCTTTCTCTCTTGAGCTCAGTGTCTCTCTAACACTCGAGGGCTGATTATGCGGCGTCTCCGTTACGCTCTTCTCTTGATTTCTATCAGGACCTAGGTATGGTAACCCTGTCACCTGTTCCTGATTTTGGTGATGACGATGTTCGGATATCAAGCATGAGGGACTTGATTAACTGTAGACAAAACTTCTCTGCTGCTGAATAGCTTCCCTCTTTTAACCCGCTCCGGAGTTAGAGGAAAAAAACGCAGCCTTGATTTCAGGCTGTACAAAATGAAACTAGTCTCCCGGCCTCTGCCGTTGCTAGAGACTATAATAGCGATGCTCTCGGCTGTATGATAAATAAACCTCGGTCCAGCTGAAGCATAGGGACTTCACTGCCAGAGACCATAGGGTAATTTTCTTTTGCTCCTGACGATACTCGAGTACACTGACCCTGAGATATGTCTTGTGCCGTGGATAATTTTATTTGACAAAATTATGCTCCCCACTGTTTCCGCCGTGACTCGCTTCTTCTTCTTCTTCTTCTTGCGATCGCATCTTTGATGATTACACCGTCAGACGAGTTCTCATGATGAATTCGACTGTTGTTTGAAGTTCCTCTTTAACTCCATATAGCTTTGAGTTTAGTGTTGAGTCATTGGGCCAGTATATCTTTCTTAACTGGTCATACAGAGGACAGTCCTGTAGAACATGCTCAGCAGTTTGTTCGTTTAATCCACATGTGCACAGTGGTGAAGCAGACAATCGTAGCTTGTGCATGTGTTTATTCAGTTTGTTATGCCCTGTCCTGAGTCGAAAAATAGTTGTCTGTCCCTGCCGGTCGAGAGTGTGATAGTCGTCTTTGGGTTGGTTCTGTTCTCTTCTGATAGTCTGGATAGCTCTCTTTTTCTCAAAGTATGTGACTTCATTATCTTCTTGTTCACATTCCCCTCCCTTTTTTGCAAGTTTATCTGCCTTTTCATTTCCGGGTACACCACAATGAGATGGTACCCACTGAAGTATGGTTCTCTTTTTGGCAGCTACCTTGTTTAGTTCATTTCTCAGATGCGGGAGTTTACCACCCTTGAGAGCTTGCAGGACAGACAGTGCATCTGTGAGGATGACTACCTGGTGGCAGTCAGAGTTGGTGTTATAAATCATATTTGCAGCTTGCTCTAGAGCTTGAACCTCAGCTGTATAGTTGGAACAGAATTTACCAGTGGGAATGTGCCTAGTCTCATAGTGGTTGTCAGGATATGAGATAAAGATACCGGCACCTCCATTCCTAACAGCATTAGTTGCTGATCCATCTGTATAGGCATGTATCCATGATTGATCGGGATAGCTTTCTTGGATCATACTCAATGTAGCAGTTCGTTTTTGCAGATCATTATACTCACATCCACTTGTGAGACCACTGACTGTTGTATTAATTTGGAGGGCACTGCTGGCCTGCTCCCATGGTACAGGGTATAGGGTGGGCTTCAGTGGTGTTGTCTTCATGGATAGGTCTTCTTGATGCTGTCTTATAAGTCTTTTCCCCCGATGCACAAAGCTGCTACGCTTTAGACGTCCCAATGCCAGATCATCTAGTCTTGCCTTCATTGGGTGCATTGGCATACTGTTGTACTTTTCCATCTGGATCATGGTTTTTGTGTCTCTTCTATGGGACAATGTCTGTAATCCAGCAACCTTCTGCATCTCTGTTATTGGTGTAGTTTTCATGGCTCCTGTAATGAGCCTGAGAGCTTGATTTTGCACCTTGTCCAAAGACTGCAGATGTGAGTTAGCAGCTGATGACCATGCTGCTGAGCTAAACTCTAAGTGTGGTCTTATTACTCCATTATAAATCTTCTTTAGATTTTGTTCATTTGCTCCCCAGTTGGTACCTGCTAATTTTCTGAGTATGCCTAGTCGTCTTCGGGCCTTTCCTTCTGCATTTTCAATATGCTTATTCCATGTAAGCCTTTGGTCAAATGTCCCCCCAAGATAGGTGGGGTAGCTTTCTTCCTTGATCACGGTTGTCCCTAGGTGTATGTTAGCTGATTTGTCCTTGGGGGCGAGGGAGAACAGTGTTGTGGAGGTTTTGTCTGTGTTTATTGTGATAAGCCATCTCTCTGCCCATGACACTAGCATGTCTGCTGCCCGCTGCATTCTATAATTTGCTGTGGTGACATTTTCATCAGCGCACCAGAGTACTAGGTCATCTGCATATAAGGCAGCTTTAACTCCTGCAGGGAGATCTTTCACCAGGTCATTGATGTAAACAAGGAAGAGTGTTGGGGAAATTACTCCTCCTTGAGGTACCCCCTGATGGAGCAACACTTTTCTGCTCTGCAGACCGTCAAGAGTGACTCTAGTTCTCCTGTTATGCAAGTATGACTGGATCCATTTCATCATGTTGCCTTGGATTCCACTTCTCCTAAGTTTTGCAATGAGGCCATCTTTCCACACCTTGTCAAAGGCCTGCTTGAAGTCGACCCAGATCGTTAGGACCTTTTTCTTCTCCTGGAAGGCATCTTCTATTGCTTGAGACAAGTAAGTAACTTGGTCTTCTATACTGTAGCATTCTCTAAATCCAGCTTGTTCCGGCACCAGGATCTGCTCAGACTCTAAATACCATTTCAATCTGTGGTTGACTATTCGCTCCATAGTCTTCCCAACACAGCTTGTGAGACTGATTGGCCGGTAACTTGCAGCCTCGGTCTTACATTTCCCTTTCTTTAGTATGGGTATTGTGATGGCTTCTCTCCATACTTGGGGTACCGTTCCTTTCAACCAGCTGTGGTTGAATATCTCAAGCAGTTTTGTCTTTGCTGCTGAGCTCAGATTTACTAGCATTTCGTTGCTGATTTTGTCTGGGCCGGGTGACTTTTGAAACTTAAGCTTGGAAATAGCCTTCTGTAGTTCTCCTAGTGTGATGGGTTCCCTCATTGGGGCAGGAGTATCTGTCTGTCCCATGGTTGCCAGTATTTCTTTTCTTATCTCTCTCTGATGGTCTATGTTAATGGGTAAGTTGCTTTCTGAACTGTATCTTCTAGCAAACAAGTCTGCAGCTTGTTTTCCTCTGAAAAGTTTGCCACCTTCATCCAATGTGATAGTCTGCCTTGGTGAGGAATGCTCTTCATTTAGAGACTTGACTAATCTCCAAAGTTTCCTGCCGTCTTTCTCAAGGTTCAGCGATGCCGTTTTAGTTCTCCAGCTTTTCCGCTTTTCTTCTAGCTTTGTTCTCTGAAACTCTGCTACAGCCTTTTTCCATTTGTTGTGAGTTTCAAGTGAAGGCTGAGACTCTGCGTCCTTTCTAGCCTTGTCCATAGCTTCCTGACGTTCTTGGAGTGTGCTGGACCAGTATGGTATGTAGTTACGCCGGCATCCTTTGGGAATAGTTTCTTTTGCAGCTTGTAGTATGCATCTGTTGAAGTCTTTTACCACTTCATTAATGTCTCTGTTCTGTACCTTGAGGGTAGACAGCAGCGTGTTCACCTGATGCCTGAATAAACCCCAGTTGGCTTTTTTGTAGTTCCATCTTGTAATGGCTGGGCCTGTACTGAGAGTTGCACTCTGGACAGTAAGAAAGATTGGGCGATGGTCGCTTCCCCCTAGTTGGTCTCCTACTTCTCTACTAATAGATCCAGCTATATCTGGTGTGGAGAAGGCAAGATCTGGTGTTGAGGTTGTGTGCCATCCTCTGGAGTAGAAGGTAGGAGTATCTGTGGCATTATTGACTAGGATTAGGGAGTGATCATCTTGCCAAGTTTCAACCTCTTCACCTCTGTGATCCAGATGGTTATAGCCCCAGCTCTGGGAGTGGCTATTAAAGTCTCCAACTGCTATAAAGTTGGTGGCTGGTACCTGTATAGAGCTGAGACTCAGGGGTTTGTTGTTCGGACAGTAATAGTTCAGGAGTTCTATTTCCATCTTGTCTACCTTTATCTGCAGCAGCTGATATTCTGCTCCATCCATGAAGGTTTTCCTTTCGTGTGCAGGAATGTTATTCCTTACAAGAGTAAGTACTCCTCCTTTTCGTCTATCTTGTCTGTCGGATCTGAAGCATTGATATCCCCTTATTTTAAAGGTTTGATCTGCTTTCAAGTGAGTCTCTTGGATACAGCAAACACTGACTTGCTTCTCATACAAGATGTTTTCCAGCTCTGTCTTTTTGCTGTATCCAGCCTGCTTGCTGTTCACTCCCTCTGCATTCCAGTGCATCATGACAAGTGGCACTCTGGGTTTCTCTTTTTCTGTTTTGTTTTGGTCAGTAGTTCTCCTCCGCCGTCTGTTGACTCCACAAGACGGTCTAGAGGGTCCTCCAGTAGCTGAGGGTGGGCTCTGTCGAGGCTCAGAGCCCGGCACTGCACCTGCCTGGTGGAGCTCCACAGGGCGAGCACCAGAACGAGATTTATTTGACGGTGTACTCTCCATAGAAAAAAAAAAGCGAGTTGCATGATACTGTGGTTTCCGGTGCGCCTTCTGGCCCAGTATCTACGACTTTAGCACCTGTTCAACGGGAGAGTGGGCTCATCCCTAATCTGTTTATGTTCCCAGTAGTAGACTATTCGCAAGCAGCCTGGGGGTGTCACTGCTCTGCGCGGACCTTGTTTACCGAGGCGGCGTCCGAGCTCGTATGGTGAAAATATGGTTGCGTTATCTTCAAAATAGCCCTGTCTTTCCCGTGGCTTTTCTGCCATCCTGCAACTTTGAGTTAGGGAGTTCTGAGCTCCAGTCTCTTTCCCAGGCATTTTATCCTGGCCTGGCACGCATACAGAGGACCCCACTTCTGGTTCTAAGTTAGCAGTTGGGGATAGGTGGGGTAGCACACTGTGCATTCCCCGTCATCCAGGGGGCTCTCCAACTATGCAGAGCTTGCACAATGCTGTGCTCTGGTTCGGGGCTCTCCCAAGGAATCCTCACGTCCTGCACAGAGCCACTTCCCGATACCCACCACCTGCCAACCCTCCATTGTAGAAATCTCCTGCATGCGGCCATCCAGTCAAGAGCCAGTATTAAGTCTGGTGCCCAAGTGATCCCCCCAAGCTCAGTGTGCAATGCTGGGTTCTCATCATGCTGCAACACAGGAGGGATTGTGATGCTCAGCCATCTCTCTCAATTCTGCACCGATAAGTGACATCGGGGACTTAACTTTGCCTCAGTACTGGGAGGCCCCGTTTCCGGGTACACCACACACAGCCAATTGAGGCAACGGTCGCCATGGGCGTGATAGACGACAAACAGTGAAGAATGAGGCAAGAAAGCATTTAACCCATGAAGTGGGGGTGGATTGGTGCAGACCAGAGCATGTACCACTCGCCGGTGGGTTCTGCATCTACACCTATAGGGTTCCACCCACTCCTCAGCCCATTTAGTCTGGCCCCTCACCCAGGACCTGTCCGGCTTGGGTGACCCTGCCAGGAGTAAAACTCCCGCCGGCATAGCTCCCGGGATCATTGAGGCGCTCAAGCTCTCCAACCACGGCAAGGTAGGCTTACATGTGGAGAGCGTGACTCGCTGAAATTAAAAGAAACAGCGTCTAATGTACACCCTCTCTAAAATCGCTTATCTCTAACATATACGATACATAAAATAATTCTATACACGTGTCTCTTCATTCTCACTTCTTCCCTCCTTCTCTCGTTCTTCACACAATACATAAAATACCACTATCCCACGTGGCCTCTTCATCCCCCCTCCTTCTACTAAAATCTGCCAGGTAAAATAAACAATAGCCCAGACACCGTCTGACACGTTACGCATGAATACCCACGTGTTCAAAACATTTCAACTAGGGAATTCCTTTGTCCTAAATTCCGTGATCTCCTTTTAACATGTACACTTGAGGTGTCCTTACTTAAGCCAATTTAAATTAAACCTCGCTGTAGGAATAGTTTACTCCTCTAAGCAGTAAAATTCACTCACAACGTAAATCTGAACCCTCCGACAATATTTCTCCCATTTTTCAGGCTCAGAAAAATTAACGAACACACCAGGGATTTCCCCATAAAATTACATTAGTAAATACACAGAAATAAATGGTGGTTTTACATAACATTCTACAAATATGGGCACACGTGTTCCTCACAACTTCACACACTCCTATCTACTGCCAAAATCATAGAAAGAATAAGCACACTGTTGCATTTACGTCATTCTTCAAAAAAATGATAATGGATGGCACTATCGTTTATTTTAAAACTGAAAAGTTAATCTCCCGCCCGAAGAAATTAACTACGGGCAAAATTCTCAAAAACCCACTAAGAAGAAAAACGATTAATAAAATAGTTACATACCGATTATCGTTTTTTTCTTCCCGCAATGGAGAACGATAAATCACGTAGTCTGACGGCCAGGCAATTATTTTTCATAGAGACCGAATCCCCGTTTTCTGTCTCATTATATACAAGATGTGACGAAAGTACTGAGATTCTGTCTTTCAAATGGCCCATGTCTTTTTCTCCTTGCATTTAGTTCACTATTTTTGGAGGGATTACAGAAAAATCCTTCTCCATGTTTCTTCTCCTTCTATTATTTACGTTTTTTTCAAGATGAGATCACGAGGGAGTTTGATCTCATCTGCATTATGGTTCTTCTTTATGTGTTTAGAATGGGGGTGTAGGGAATTAGACAGTATTTTTCTAGAAGAAAGATTATAGATGCTAGATCAGGATTGGCACCAGATTGTCTTTTTTTAAAGATATTGCGTGGCCATATACGCATTTTTCGGGAGTTAAATTATTTGCGGCCATTTTTGCTTCATTTCCGCAGTATAGGGCTAGGCTTAATCTCGTTTCTTTGTCTAAAACCCATGCACGTTACATCAGAACGATCTAGGTTCTGATTGGCTGAGAGATAACTGCAGTTGAAATGCAGAGCTCTCATTGGCTTTACAACCACGCCGCGCATATGACGTCACGAAGTCGGCGCGTGGGGGTCTTGATTATAAAAGGCCTATATTTCATAGTTTCTTTCTCTTTTAATGAAAAAAATTGCCAAAGCCGGGTGCCAGAAGCAAATTGTCGATTGCCTTCAGTTGGACATTCGAGATTTGGTAAGCATGAATTTTTTGCGTGAGGACTTTATTTAATTTTTCTAGTCCTAGCCGATCATTTAAGTTTCTTTGGGCAGTTTAGTTTAATTCTTAACTCCAGAGCCATCAATTCGATCTGAGTGATAGACATGAGAAACTAGGTCCATTTAATTCCTTGTTGAAAGAATAGCGGCATGGTTTAAAAGTTGAGATATCACCGCTTTGTATTATTGCAAAGTCGGTCGGGAGAGAAACTCGCATCTGCGAATTTTATTTATTTACAGAATAGTCGGGAGCGCGTAATGTGTATTTTTATTTGTGATTTTAGTGAGAGTATTGATGCTCGCTATTTATATAGTTACGCATATATCTGTGGACGGGAGTGAAAGAGGCATAATTTGGAAGCGCGTGGGCGCGTTGGTTACGGAATTGTTATTGATACGACGTTCAGAGGGACGAGGGGGAGATAAGCACGTGGTTGAACTACGGGGTTTTCAATTTGATAATCAGGGGTTATGTATAACTTTTGACGGCATGTAGATGCTAGCGTAAACAGGGTTATAGGTTATTGATTGTGCTTTGTTTTATTCTGTGTATTCAGAAGATGGAGATGACATTTATTTATGTTAAGGGAATTATTTTGTATTTCATTTTGAATGTGATTACTATTATTGACGGGAATTTTAGGAATTCCTAGAGAAGGCTAGTTTTAGTTGTGTTAAACATTACGGCATTAGTGTCAGCGTAAGAAGTAGGCCACAGTACGTCTGCCCAGACGGGCCATTGAAAATATGGTTGTTGCTCGGAGTTAGTCAGGCAGAACAGGCGATCTGGGTTAGCCAATGTTTACCTTGTGGGCTCAGGTAGAGAAGGGAGCTCAGTGGGGGGAGCGGACTTTGTTTGCATGATTTTGTATGGTGGTGCATAACGGGAGAGAGTAGGGGAGCTGTATTGATTATAGACGGGGGAGACTTAAGTGTTAAAGACTTAAGGGTTTGTCAGGAAGTTAATTGTTATTTGTAATAGAGTATTAACGTTTTGTTTAGCTGTTGTTTTTGCTTTTGTCTAAACAGCAGGTGCCGGCTTTTTTTGTGGGAATGAGAGCGGAATTTTGAGACCACAAAATTTCTCCCACGGCAAAGTTGGGGCATTCGCAGAACCGCAAGGGTTTTACGTTAGTTGCCAGTAGTGGACGGAGAGGAAGAAAATACGTTTTCCCAACCAGGGGAAGACATTTTCCAGCGAATAGGATTTTTGTGGATAAATCCTGAGCTCTGACGCTCGTTACACACGCAGATTTGGCAGGCTGCCAGCGGTGTGGTAATTTTTGTGTTCGTTTCTTCACGGCCATAATAAAGCCGACAGCCCAGTTATAGGTACTCGGGCAGGTAATTTCCGAGTGGTAGAAGTCCGCTACAGTTCCAGTCCAGAATCCAGTGGGGTTCTGTTAACCCTCAGTCATCAAGTCCAGAGTTAGTGGAGAGAGATAGGGTAAACATTCTCTCTACTGAAGTCAGCACAGATAGGCAGAACTGTTAGTTTTGGTGAATCATAGCAGAGGACAGCTGCTGAAGTTTAGAGGTGCAGTTAGTTGTGTTCAGGAGATTCCAGGATAGGCTGTGTAGAACCGAAGTCTGTGCAGAGATTGTGTAGTCACTTCGCCGTCGTTCCAGCTATCAGTGGACTTAGAGTTAGAGTTAGAATTTAGAACAGCTAGTTTGGAGTGTAGGCGACATCAAGTGCAGTGTAGTTCATTTCAGTTAACCTTACCTTCTTTCTCCATACAGGTTGCAATTGTGGGAGAAGGGTTGGGGTTGATGCATTTTTAACTGTGCTTGCTTTTGTTTCAGGAGTGCATCCTCGCACTTGATGTAAGGGACATGCATATGTTTGTTGTTTATAGGTGTATAATAAACTTGTATAAATTGTAGCTGGCATCAGTCATTTCCTTTAGTACAGTAGCTATATGTTGTCTGTACCTTGGTGTTTGTGAATCTTAATTGAACCTTATCCCCATAGGGTAGTTAGAGGTGGTTCGAGGCCATAGCAATTTAAACGTCCGAAGTGGCGAGGAAAGAATCAACCTCGGTTCTCAACCTCGGAGCCAATGGTCTCAACTTTCACAGTTTGCACTATATTTCTATCTGAATCTATCATTTCAGTCTTTCTTCTTACTATTGTCTTGTCACTATATGTAGACAGTCTCTAGTCCTAAATCCATTTCGTGACACAAGAGAAAACACCCACGTGAATTCCTCTCCCACGCATATCCCAAGCTGCGCGTGTCCGGAAATTGCGTCACATTGCGTGATTTCCTTGTGTTGATGACGTGTCATACAGGAGTGCCCGAAAATATCGATTTTCGTAAACAATGAAATCTACGGGAATCGCGAAAAATCAGAAGAAAGTAAAACTGGCCGAGTGAAAAATAAACCTACCACCATAAAATGAACCCATTAAAATTACCTCCTCAAAAATACCGAACATGATATATATTCAAATGAGAAGAAATAAAATGGTGGAAAAGCAGGCCCGAAAATAGCGATTTCCGTAAACAACGGAAAATCGCGTGATCAGAAGAAAATAAAACTGGTGAAAATTCAAAATAAAAGAACAGGATCGGGCCGGTTGAAAGTCAGAATTACAGTGCCACATCACAGTGGTGAAAAGTAGCTGATGTTAGTGGTTCAGCATTTGACCAGCAGTAGAGATAAGTAGAGCTTGTGCTAATAAAAATACTACATTTGTTGATCACTTTTAGGAAATGAAGAAAGCTCTGTCTTTCGATGATGCAAATGAGTGTGACATATTACCTATCAATTATGAGGATCTTTTGCTTAGGCCCCCCCTTTTTTTTCATCTTACATTTTGGGAGTTTGCATTTTCACACAACATGGATGCATTCTCTTGCTGTCTTGGCCATTTGTAACTCTTTTTCTGTGGTACAAGACTGATTTCAAGGTTACTATCCTGAACTCCACTTTGTTCTTAAAATTCTTTGTGTTTTTTTTTCTTTTTCTTTTTTTTTTCTAGTTACTTCTAGTATGCAGTTGCCTGTATTGTTAGTCTGAAAGAAACTTTGTTGTGCTTGTTTTTAAAAGTCCTGTTAATGTTTTAAAATGTGACATCAATGCCCACTCACCTCCCAGATGAATGAACAAATTTTAAAAATGTTCCTTTAGGTCCCGAATTTTCCTGTCTACACAAGATCAGGGGAAGTCACAGTGTCTATAGATTTACTGAAGAGTAACTTAACTTTTTCTGAGAAAGAGATCTCCTGCCTGCTAAAGTTTCATCATTTTGTATTCTCTGGTGTCCTTCATCTGGAAAAAGACCCAATGGAATTTGATCCTGAGAAAGCTGATTGTGGTCTTGTTATTGTGCCCCTAAATGGTAATGTTCTTGCTTAATTAATGTTTTTATGAAGGGTATATTACTATTAATTTGTGTGTGATGTTTCTTGAGTTTTTTTTTTTTTTTGGTTGCAAATTCATTTTATTCATTGTTATTTATCGCTGATAGTTATTTCAATTATTATTTGCTTTATATTATTAAAATTGAAGGTATTTCTTGTTGATTAACTTAGGCTGCTGAGCTTGTTGCTCTTTCACAGCCAATGCCAAATTGAAGAATTTGTATGTGTTATATGGCTGTTGAGTGGTGCTGTACAGAGTGCTTGTGATTGTTGAAGAGCCCAGCAATAGCTTTCTTCTTGCTGTGGACAGTCCTGTGCAGGACAGCAGCACATGGTGAATTGCCTCATTGAACTGGTACAGTTGTGGCTGTAAGGCTCTTGTGTGGGGTTTAATTTGAGTTTGGTGTGCACTGTTCGAAGTTGGAAGATTGTGCTCTACTCCAGACTTCATAGCTTATTGATGTTGTCATTTTTGTTGGGATGGGTCATTTCTTTATAAATGGCACGCACAGTAGACCCATTACCCTATTGATTCAGCCATTCTTCTTTGAAGTTTTTTTGGAGTATTAAATATGTTTAGCTGTCTGCATGTTGGCTGGAGTGTTTGTTTGAACCATGCTTGCTCTTAGTTTTGCTAGTCTGTTTGCATTTTCATTGCCTGGTATGCCTGTGTGTCCTGGTATCCACTGGAGAGTGACTCTAAAGTTGTATGTTATTCGCAGGCTGTCATTTGTTTCGCCAGCTGTATTATTTCTTTATTTTCAGTTAGGAGGTATTCTTCTAAAGCCTGAAGTGTTGATTTTGAATTATTGATGATTATATCTGAAGCCACGGTAGCATAGTGGTTAGTGCACTGGCTTCCTAGCTCAGTGGTCTATGGTTCGATCCCCAGATGATGTGGGATTTTTTTAGGCCGCAAACGGCTCCTGGGTCGACCCAGCCCCAATTGGATACCAGAGCAACTTCTGGGAAGGTTAAGGTGGCCGGCGTGATGCTGACCACATCACCCCTAGTGTTCCGATGGTCAAGAAAATATGGGCCTAACACCATATTCCCAATATGCCTCAATGGGCGTGTAACGGGATCCTTTACCTTTTTATATCTGAAGGCTTATAGATTTCTTGTTTAAATTGGCTGAGTATTGCTGTGAGTTTATTGTTGTAACTTCGGTGTGGTAATTAGTAAAGAATTCTCCACATGGTTCATACATTTCTAGTGTGTTGCCATTAGGGTACTTCACATAATCTCAAAGTTCAGCATTTATGATGGCCTTGAAGGCAGAGCCATCTGGGGATGCATATATTGCAGTGTTAGGGTAGCTAAATAATGTTGGGTTAGTGTCTCTTCATAGTGTGCTATCAAGGAGTGTGGTTTTTATTTTGGGTAGTTTCACCTATCCTCGATATTGAAGGTATCAGTCTTGTTAATACAAAATATTTGTCTATTTCTACTGTTGTAAGAAAATGTATGGGGAGTTAATTTTTGCAGTAACATCATTATCAACACTGTTAGTTTCATGTGAACTATTGAATAGGCTTTTTTGATGATGAAAACAGCTGATATTTTCTGTTAAGTTGTTCTTCTTTATAATTCCTTCAAGGAAAAGAGCAGTTGGAAATAGAGTGGCCTTTTGTGGATAAAGTGATCCAGTTCTTGGAGGTGAAGAAGCATACTGGTTTTAGCAGGAAAAATCCAGAGGAACCATTCGTTTTTTGTGTTGATGAATTCAAGGATGCTGTAGTCATGCCTTCATATCGTAACATAGACCAGCCTCAGCATTTTTATGTGGCAGAGATTCTCCATGATCTGAATCCACTTAGTCCATTTCCCTCACCAGAGTTATACAAAACATTCCAGGTGAGTTGAATTTCTGAGTGTGAGGCTACCACTGCAGTTGGCTGTCTTCCAGTGGTGGTTCTTGTAGCCATTTATTTTGCATGATAAAGTTGCTAGCACCATGCACGGCCTGACCTTAATCACCAGTTATGACATGCCTGGTGAGAGCAGTGATTTCTTTCTTTGTGAGAGACAACTAGGAACCACAAGGAGGAAATGTAAGGTACGGTGATAAAATAAAAACAGATGTGATATAATTTTTAAACATTGGAAAAGGTAAATAAAGACTGTGGATTAGAATAGAATTGTTAAAATGTATTACATTTGATCTAACCATACATACAGATTGGAGCCGCGGTAGCATAGTGGTTAGTGCACTGGCTTCCTAGCGCAGTGGTCTATGGTTCGATCCCCAGATGAGGCGGAAAATTTTTAGGCCACAAACGGCTCCTGGGTCGACCCAGCCCCAAATGGGTACCAGAGATTCTCTGGGAAGGTTAAGGCGGCCGGCGTGATGCCGACCACATCACCCCTAGTGTGCCGACGGTCAAGATAATATGGGCCTAACACCATATTCCCAATATGCCTCAATGGGCGTGTAACGGGTTCCTTTACCTTTACCTTATACATACAGATTACAAGGAAACAGTGATTAGCTTTAGCATATTGACCATTCTCAATATTGGCATGAAAACAACATATTGACATAAATTATTCATGTATTTACATCTTTGTTTAATGTTACAGGAGGTCACTGTTAGAACTCTGTGATGGGTTACTGTATTTTTATTTTTTCGACTCGCCCCATTTTTTTTCGGTTCCACGTAATTATTCGCGTTCTTTTATTTTTATTAGGGTTTGAGCACGTAGTTATTATTTCTGGGTTAAAATTGTGTTGGACGACTAGGATAAATCCGACCCCCGGCACCTTCCCTGTTTAATTGTAGGGGGGGGGGGGGAACCCAGGTTCAGCGCTGTAACCAATCAAATTTATTCGGGTAACTAGAATGGTCAGAGCATTACCTAATATTATGTATTCTTTCGCGCGTGAGCAAAAATTACTTCGCGATTGGCTTGGTAAACACTGAGTCATCGGTTTGTTTATGATATCATTGGACGGGGTCAGATTTAATTTATGTGCAGGAGGTCACAGGTCGGTCTAAAGCGGTTCCAGATAGAGAGACACGAACGCGATGAATCACCGCACGTCTATTATTGCATCAGACTTAATACTGTATATTTAGCATCAAAATCTTTTAGCGCTCTCTATGGTCCCAAGAAATTCTGCCGTGAAGAAGTGCCATCATATAGTCTGCTCAGTCCGAGAAACTCTGTATTTGTTGGGTATGTCTATAACTTATTAGCGAGTAGAAAGTTTTTCTGTAAGATATTAGCACGTTAGAGTTAGCTTTCTTCTGGGAGTTAATTTAAGTGTTATTAGTAGGAGTGCCATCAATTGCTTACTTATACTAAACTATAGAGTGTAGCGTAAGTTGTGTCTATAAATGTTCTATGAATAAGTAGCAGTATATATGATTTGTGTAGCGGCTTTTGAGATATTAACTGTGTGAGGGTAAGTGCTAAGATAAACAGGTGCTCTGTAATATATAATTATGAAGTCCGTGTAACTTCAGTGTGATTATTGATAATTTGTAGTGAATATACTCGGGTATGGTTGTGTATTAATTTGTTGTGTTAATTGGTCTTGTAGTCAGGAGACAGGGGTGAAGTGGATTTTATATTTTATAGATGGTGTAGTAACAGTGTGTTTAAAAATTGTGTTAATTGATACCTTCCCGGGTCAGTCCTTAAGAAGTAGGGCCGGGAACTTATACCGGGGAATTTTAGCTTGTGGTGAATGAAATGTTGTGATGCCTGAGGGCAAGATTAGCACAAAAGATTCAGATCAGCCCGTGTCTGGGGTTTACCTAACAGACAGCTAGTTACGTTAGTGCGGGAGAGAGATAGGAGGGGACTGTAAGTTAGTTTGACCCTTGGGCAGGAATATTTGTTTATCGCTTGTGTGTAGCTTGTGTAGGGGAGATCTATTAATTTAGGGGGACCCCAGGGTGTAGAGGAAGTTTGGGGTGGTACTGTGTTATTGTCTTAGGAATTTTGAACTGTTGTATAGATGTTATTTTTTGGGTATACCGCACTTTCACGGCACATAGTGGAGGCGGTAGACTGCCCTAAAATGTACCAAGGTATTTTGCCTTCTCAGGAGTAGAAGGCTCGAGACATCGCCATAGGTGAAGAGAACTGGGGGCGCGGTAGTACCGGCGCCCAGTATGTCTGCACCAGTGAAAAAAAGGAGACGGTCTCTTGCAGTGAGGACCCATACCTCAGCAGGAACTGGTCCCAAAATTCAGAAGCTCTTAGCTCGTTAAGAAACACCAAACAGGTTACGTTGCCTGGTGTTTAGAACACGGCCACAGTAAAGCCGTATGTCCTAAACCCGAAGAGGGTTAACTGGGTAGTGGAAAGAATTGTCATCAGCAGTGAAGCATCTACATCCTGAGTCAAGTACATCGTTATTAATAACAAAGTCATCAGCATCAGTAGTCAGGAAAGGAGAGAGGGAAAACATTCCTTTCCGAAGGCTAACGAGAGGAGGGGAGTGTCGGAGACGCCACTCAGCAGAAGACGGTAGTGTCAGAGAGACACTGAACCGAAGCAGAGGAGAGAGAGAAGTTCGAGATAGAAAGATTAGAGGACAGCCTCTGAGTAATAGCCGGAAGGTCTGTTAGTGGATCAGTGCTTGTGGGACTGTTGTTAGCTGTGTAGGACATCCTGGATTGCATTTAAGCTTGTGTAGACATTTAGTTACACGTCTGCAGCGGGACAGTGTGTTAGATTTAATAATAATAGGATAGTTAGGAGAGGCGGCTCTTAAGTTGAGACTCCCACCAAGTATAATTCTTTAGTCTTAGATTGGTTTGGGCAGGGGTGACCGAGAGCGGGTTAAGTAATTTTATATTTGTGTCTTTTCACTTAATTTGTTTTCTTTTCCCCAGGTTTGTACAACCTCGCACGTTTTTTATTTTGCTGTGTTATTGATTTTGTAATTTAATAAACTATAAAATGTACACTGGATCAGTTTCTCAATAACTATACTGTACTTATATGCTTGTCTGTATAGTTGTGTCTGTGGACTTTAGCGAAACCTTATCTCCTTTCTGGTAGTCAGAGGTGGTGTGACAGTAGCTCTTACGTAAGTGTCACAAAGTGAATTTAAGTTTATAGAGTTTGCCTGAGTATAGGCAAGACCCTAGTATGAGAAAGTCTGAGAAGATAGAATTTAGATGAAAATGACAGTGACTGTGGACAGATGAGACTATTGGCTCAAGGGTGAGAATCTGGATTGACTCTCCCTTGCCACTTGTGACTAAAATTATGCTATAACCTCACCCCCCTCTAACTACCTTTAAACACAAGGAGATAAGGTGTAAATAACGACCACAGACACCACTATACAGACAACATATAGGTACAGTATAGTATAGAAGCTGATCCAGTCTACAATATATAGATATTTTATTTACACAATAAAACATTAAATGTCATCATACAGCAAAGAAATAAATATCGTGCACTGTTTCACAGACCTGAAAAGCAAAGAACTAATTAAATAGATAGACACATAAAACCCACAACCACATTCACTCAGTCAGTCACCCCTGCTGGAGAAAAATAGAATGATTAGTGATTGTAACCACACTCTAACTGGTGGGGCCTCAGCTTAAGCCTCCACTGTCTACTAATATATGATTTGCTACTGTCTCTGTCCTGCTGACTCTGCCTAAACAAATGTCTACACAGCTTCCAACTCGTTAGGCGATAAGCACCGCTAACTAAACACTGGACTGCTACACTAGTAGACTTTTATAACGTCTATTACTCAAAGGCTATCCTCTAAAGATATATCATCAGACCCTACTGGTTCATCTCTCTCCTCTCTCTCTCTCTCTCTCTCTCTCTCTCTTTGCTTCAGTGTCTCTGACACTCTTGACATCTGCTGAGGTGGCGTCTCCGTTACGCCTTCTCTCGTTGACTTGTCAGAACCCGGAATGGTCACCCTCTCTCCAGTGTTCTGACTCCTGCAATGATGACTTGATTATCAAGCACGAGGTACTTGACTAAAATATAGAAGCTCCTCTTCTGCTGAATCGCTTCTCTGACTTGCCCCATTAACCCGCTCAGGATTTAGGGGAACACAGCCTTGATTTTTGGTTGTGTAACTCTAGACCAATCTCCCGGCCATGTGCCGTTGTTGGAGTGGGATAACGAGCTACTCGCTCTGGATTTATTTAACGATGAACATGTTCCCGCCGAAGCAAGAGGCTTCGCGGCCTGCAAACTGCTATCGTATTTCTTTCACCTCTGGCGATATCGAGCTCTCAGCTCCTGCAATGCCAACCTTGCCATTGGAAATTTGTATAGGACAAACTCCACTCTTCCACTGTACCGTGAACCGCTGTGGACAAAAGAAATGCATCTAATGTACAACATCTTCAACCATATCTCAATCTCTAACATATAGCTCCCTTAATCCCTACTCTCCCCCTTCTCCCGCTATGCACAACGATACCTAAAATTCCTAACCACGTGTCACTCAATCTCACACTCCTTCCCTACCCCGCTTCAACGAAAATATTTTGGGCACGTAAACAAAACTCCTGACACTGTCTGACCTTAATCTTTGGTTACGTGAATCTAACCTCGTGTCAAAAACATTCAAACTAGGGAAATTCCTGTCCGAAATTCCTTGGTCTCCTTTTTTAACATTTCACATGAGGTTTCCCTGCTTAACCCAAAAATTAAATTACTCCTCTTACTGCATTACCAAACATTTAAGGCACAATAAAATAGCATATACACCATTAGATGCCCAATAAAATTACACTTGTACATATACCTAAATAAATGGTGGTTTACCCAACACTCTACATACTACAAAGCGCCTTTGTATTAATAGCTAACCCTCACACAGTGAATATCTCAAAACTTTACACACTCCTATATATACTGCCAATATCCTAGAAAGAAATAGCCACACTTTACCTTTACATAATTCTACAAAGATAGTAATGGATGGCACCACGTTTATAACTTTAAGTTAACTTCCCGAAGAAAACTTTACTTAAATCAGACTACGACTCCATTTAAGAACCCACTTATCTTACGGCTCAATAAAATATGAACATACCAGTTTATCGCGTTTTTCTTCCGCATGCAGCAGAACGATAAATGCTAGATTCACGGTAGTGAATCTCATCAGACAAAGTGGGTTCGTTTAAAAGACCACTGGGGTTTATATACAAGAAAATCCCTGAGGACTTTCGGTCTACGTCATAGCTATAGCTTCTTACTAACCCAATGGAATCGCTTACAAAATTTATAACGGAGTCTACGCCGAATAGATTTGAAAGCACGTCGTGACCTGTTTATCCCGACCGCGCGCGTTTCCCACTTACGTCATATTGCGTGAGCCAAACAACGGAAACTTTCCACCCTGTGAATATCTCACGTGCTGTTAAACAAAGACTTGACCGCGATAATTCTTTAACAAAGAAACTAGGACTACGAGATCGCGATTAATTTAACAAAGAAAACCCTCGTGATCGCAAATTAACTTTAAAGAAAATAAAACTGGTGCAAGTATAAACTAAACCTACCGTCATAAACGCAATAAAATACCTACAGAAAAAGACCAAACACATAATAATTTAGAAAGAGAAGAAGACTGGGCCTGTTGAAAAGACAGAATTACAGTACAGCATCACAATAAGTCACAAGTGGCGAGGGAGAGTCAATCTCGGTTCTCACCCTCGAAGCTACACATCTTTCCACATTCACTGTCATTCTCATCTAAATCTATCTTCTCAGACTTTCTCATAACTAGTGTCTTGTCTCTATACTCAGACAAACTCTAAACTTAAAGCCACTTCGTGACAAACTCCATATTCTGAGAATGGTCCGTGTGTACAAAAAACAAACAAACAATGTTTGATTCTATATCCCTTTTCTTGAAAATACACAAAGAGAAGACAAAGATAATGAGAATAAATGCTGGAAACGATAATAACACAGCACTTGAAGAAACACCCCTACAAGCTGTAGAATCATAGATACATCTTTGCAGCACTATACATACACTTGGAGGGACAGACAATGATGTCAAAGCAAGAATACAAAAGGCTAGAGGAGCTTGCATTGCTTTGGGAAAGAAATCAGGTCCAACACAAAAATCAGAATTATCAATTCAAATGTCATGTCAGATCTGTTGTATGGCACTGAAACACGGAGAAGAATAAAAACAACCAAAAGGTACATATTTAGTTAAATGGATGCTTGTGTAGAAAAGGAATTGAAGTAGTACGACGAGATCACTAATGTGAAACTGATGACAAAAACTAGACAAGTGCCAGTGGAACAAGAGATGAGGAGAAGGCTCTGGCGATAGATAGGATACACGTTGGGAGAACCTATTGAAAGTATTACCAGACAGTCCTTATTCTGGAATCCTCAGGGTAAAAGAAGCAGAGATAGACCAAAGAACACATGGAGAAGATAACTGGACACAAATGAAAATGATGAGGAAGACATGGAAAGACCTGTAGCTGATGGGACAGGAAGACATGGAATGACCTATAGCTGATGGGACAGGAAGACATGGAAAGACCTGTAGCTGATGAGACAGGAAGACATGGAAAGACCTGTAGCTGATGGGACAGGAAGACATGGAAAGACCTGTAGCTGATGGGACAGGAAGACATGGAAAGACCTGTAGCTGATGGGACAGGAAGACATGGAAAGACCTGTATCTGATGGGACAGGAAGACATGGAAAGGCCTGTAGCTGGTGGGACAGGAAGACATGGAAAGACCTGTAGCTGATGGGACAGGAAGACATGGAAAGACCTGTAGCTGATGGGACAGGAAGACATGGAAAGACTTGTATCTGATGGGACAAGAAGACATGGAAAGACTTGTATCTGATGGGACAGGAAGACATGGAAAGACCTGTAGCTGATGGGACAGGAAGACATGGAAAGGCCTGTAGCTGGTGGGACAGGAAGACATGGAAAGACCTGTAGCTGATGGGACAGGAAGACATGGAAAGACCTGTAGCTGATGGGACAGGAAGACATGGAAAGACCTGTAGCTGATGAGACAGGAAGTCATGGAAATACCTGTAGCTGATGGGACAGGAAGACATGGAAAGACCTGTAGCTGATGGGACAGGAAGACATGGAAAGACCTATAGCTGATGGGACAGGAAGACATGGAAAGACCTGTAGCTGATGAGACAGGAAGACATGGAAAGACCTGTAGCTGATGAGACAGGAAGATGTGGAAAGACCTGTAGTTGGTGGGACAGGAAGACATGGAAAGACCTGTAGCTGATGGGACAGGAAGACATGGAATGACCTGTAGCTGATGGGACAGGAAGACATGGAACAACCTGTAGCTGATGGGACAGGAAGACATGGAATGACCTGTAGCTGTTGGGACAGGAAGACATGGAAAGACCTGTAGCAGATGAGACAGGAAGACATGGAAAGACCTGCAGCTGATTGTCATGAAGTGGATTTAAGTTTAGAGTGTGTCTGAGTGTATAGACAATTCGCTAGTATGAGAAAGACTGAAAAAAATAGATTTAGATGAAAATGATAGTGAAAATGTGAAAAGTTGAAACTATTGGCTCCGAGGGTTGAGAACCGAGATTGACTCTCCCTCGCCACTCCGGACGTCTTAGATAGCTATAGCCTCAACCACCTTTAACTACCCTAAGGGGATAAGGTTACTTAAGATCACATACACCACGATACAGACAACATATAGCTACTGTACGTAAATAAAGTGACTGATCCAGACTACAGTTTAAAGTTTATTTACAAAAAAAAAAATCAAAAACATGTCAAAGAAATAAAGTGCTTGTAAGCACACCTGGAAAACAATCAAGCACAGGTAAAAATGATTTATCATCAACCCAACCCTTCACCCACAAGTTACACCTGTATGGGGGAAAGAAGTTAAGATTAAACAAAACCACACTGAACTTGGTGGGGTCTCGGATTTCGAGCTTCCACTCCAACTAGCTATTCTAAATTATAATTCTAATTTCACTGTCAGCTGGAAATCCTACGAACTGTCTATACAATCTCTGCAAAGACTTCGTTTCTACACAGCCTATTCTGAAACTCCCGAACACTACTTCACAACTAACTTCCTCACTAAAACTTCAGCAGCTGTCCTCTGCTATAATCTTCAACAAAACTCGTTATCAGTTCTGCTATAACATCTGTAGAGGGTATTTTAACCCTGTTTCCCTCCACAATTCTGTAGCTGATGACTAGGGTTTAGAGACTGGATACTGGACTTGAAAATGTAGCTGTTTCACTACTGACAAATCTGGATTCACCTGCCCGGTTACCTCTCTCTGGGTTTAGGGCCGTCTGCATTATTATGGCCGAATTTACACGAACCCAACCTCCAGGCATTGTGCCTCCTTTGGAGTTGGTATATCGAGCTTAGAGCTCGAGATTTAAACGATGAACACGTTCTAGCTGAAGCATGGGGACTTCACTGCAAAGAGAGCTGTTTCGTTCCTTCTGATGCCCACTGGTTTTGCACCAGTACAACCGCGTCACCAGTTCTCTTTTGCCTCTGGCGTTGCCTCGTCTCTTCTACTCCTGAGAAGAACGATCTTTCTTGGCAAGCTGCAAGGTCAAAATGGCCCCAGTACTTGCGTGCTGTGAAACCGTTTTGCTGTGGGACAAATAATACAACAATTATACCACACATCAACCTAACACGTCTTTAACATCTATCTCCCTTACTTCCTAACACCCCTGTCTATTCCCGCTCCAGCAACTACATAATATTTATGCCCCAAAAAGTCAGCTCCCCCCACACAACTCCCTTCTCTTTTCTCTACCCGATTCCAAAGTAAACACCACCCAGGTAATACCCTCTCTGGTAATCAACTCGCAGACCGGCTGACCTAAATCCTATGGTTCTCCATGACTAGCCACGAGTCACAACAATTTTTCACTGAGGACCTACCTATCCAAAATACTTTGGGCTACTACTACTAAAATGATCAACACCAAAATAAAATTAGACCTCTCTAGGAATCATTAAATTCCCGATCACATCCCAAATGTAATAAACATTTATTCCCTTAACAGAAATAAAATTTCATCTCTCGTTTTCTGACCACACAGTACAACAATGCACAATAAATAACGTATACCATTTTACGCTAGCATATACATACTGCCTAAAGTTATACACAAAACCAGGTTATCAATTAAAACCCCGTAGTTACATACACGTGCTCCCGCATTCTCACAAAATCACCTCACTCCTCCCCATCCATCTGAATATCGTCCCGAATTAATATTCATTAAATAACAGCACCCACGTGCTTACAATTTCACAACTCCACTCCTGTGTATATATGTGTAACTTATCAGAATTAAACTCTCAATGAAATACAATATTCTGTGAATTAACATAAATCAGAGATGCGGGTTTCTTCACAGACCTACTTTGAAATAATACCAAGCACGCCCTTAATATCTCAACTCTTAATCCTTCCTAGATACTGCTATTCCTTCTAGAAAGAATTATATGGACCTCTTACATTCAATACTTTCTCTAAGAACATAATTGATGGCCCTACAAGTTAAATTTAGCTTTAAAAATTAACTTCCCAAAGAAAACTTGCAGATCGGCTAGGACTCTATTAAAATCAAATAAAAGTACCACACTAATAACTAATGGCTTACCCAATTCGAATTTCCCACTTTAAGAGCAATCGAAAATTGACTATGGTTACACGGCTGGCAATTTTTCATCAGGCTATGAATCTACGTGAGTATATATAATCAAAAACTCCCATGCTGCTCTTGATGATGTCATTGCATGCCTTTGTTCTAAGCCCAATGATCGCACTGCATTTCAATACAGTTTGACCTCGGCCAATCAAAATGAGTAAACAACTCTGACTCAAATTAAACTGCTCGCTCGTATAACGTGCATGGGTAAAGATCACTACCCCCATCCCCCATTTAAACAAAGAATGAACTGGAGTCCCGAATAATAATCTAACCGTCAGGAATAATGCTCAGTCCTCTACTGCTTAATAAACAAAAATGACCGCAATTATTTAAATCCCAAAAATACGTCTATTAGCACTCAATCGCTTTAAAGAGAAGAACCCTGGTGCAAATCTGCACTTAACCTAACCGTCATCCCTATAGAAAAAAACTGCAATAAATTCCCTACAAAACAAGACTAAACTCCACTACTATTCATAGAGAAGAAACATAGTGCAGATTAGATAAAACTCCACCGTAATCCCTCCTTCTGAAAAATGAAAGTAATAGAAGGAGAAGAAACATGGGGTGGATTACAAGTAATCCCTCCTAGAAAAAACGAAAATAATGCAAGGAGAAGAGACATGGGGTCTTTTGAAAAAATAAATTACAGTACAAGTATCACACTGATGGGACAGGAAGACATGGAAAGACCTGTAGCTGATGGGACAGGAAGACATGGAAGGACCTGTAGCTGATGGGATAGGCAGACATGGAAAGACCTGTAGCTGATGGGACAGGAATACATGGAACAATCTGTACCTGATGGAACAGGATGACATGGAAAGACCTGTAGCTGGTGGGACAGGAAGACATGGAAAGACCTGTAGCTGGTGGGACAGGAAGATGTGGAAAGACCTGTAGCTAGTGGGACAGGAAGACATGGAAAGACCTGTAGCTGATGGGACAGGAAGACTAAGTTTGTTGATGGCCTACTCCTTGGAGAGTTGAAGGGTGATGATATCAGTTTTGTGGTTAGTGCATTTATTTGATTGTGTAACTTTTTCTCTTATGTTAATCATTATGTAGCTCTAATTTCTTTTATTGTAAATAAGTAAATCTCTTTTACTCCTTCTAAACAGGATTATTATACCACCAAATATGGACTTATGATCACCAATACAGAACAACCTCTACTGGATGTGGACCATACTTCTGCAAGATTGAATCTTCTGACACCCAGGTAGAAGAGACATCAGCCACCCTAGCGGTTATGAGATTAGCTCAATCACTATGAAGTTGTTTTTTTTTTTTTTTTTTCAGTTTTTTTGTTTAAATGACTTTTTCTTTCACAGAGAAAATAGAGTAGAATTGTTATATGTTTTTGTTGTTGACTCACTGAGATTTTTTATTAATTCAGTAAAGGTAGTGATTCGGTCTTTACACCATGAAAAACTCTGCATTTCATGCCTTCACTCGTTTTCTGTGACCGGTTAGTGAGCTTATCGGGGTTTACATAGAGTCATATATTTTCCAAATTGATTCTCCGTTAAAGACCTTTCCATAGTTCACAAATTCAATGTAAAATAATGAATTCAATTCCAGGTTTTTTTCTTTTTCTGCTGTTAAACGTAATGGCTGTTTGTTCTGTACAAGATCTGTTTCATAGAAAACTTCTGTTAATCTCTCAAGGATAATCCTGTTTAATATTTTCCCTGGAGCTGATAATGACATTGTTCCTCTTTAAGTTATGTGCTTCTGCAAATCTCTCATCTCCGACAACAAACCTCCTTGCAGTATGAACTTTAAACTGTTCCTGCTGGTATCTCTTCTCTCTCCCAAACTTTATCAGATTATTTGTATACTGTCTCTGTAGATATGTCTGCGTCTTCTTTAATGGCCTCCACTGAAATGCCATCTGGGTCTAAGCTTTCTCCTCTGTTAGAAGCTTTATGGCTTTCCTTTTTTTCTTCCTGATCAGTTTTAGAAATTTTGTTTATTTTTTCATTAATATAAAATATGAACTTTAAACTATTCTTTTTCCTCCCTTCTTTTGTACCATAACCAAGATGCTCCTTGGGGCACTTTTTTCTGTTGAACACTTTGCTTTTTAAATTTCCGTATGTCAGTCTAGTTCCTGTGTGTGTTTCTTGCAAAGGTCTTCCTTGCCCATTTCTGAATACTGTCTGCCCAGCTTATCCCATGTTATTTTACCATATAATCTTCAAGTTTCTCATTCATACAAAAATACAGAGATGACTAATTGTTGCAGTAATTTTATTTTTTTAAAATCTTTCCAAATTGATTTCTATTTGGCTATAATTGCAGTTTGCACTATCCTTGCAGTTTGCACTATCCTTGCTCTTAGCTCTGCCTTTTTGAACTGTTGCAACTATTTATTTTATTTTTTGCTGTTTATCCAACATTGGGCCAAAGAGCTGCACTTATAGTTGCATTGAAAGTGACGCAATTAAAACACTAATTGTTCAAATTAAAAGCCTAAAATCTGTCATTTTTAAACGATTACATTCTACAGTAGACTGAATGATTGAAATCTGTGACCTCAGTTTTAATTTTGGTTTGAATTTGATAAACACATTTACAGTTTGCAAGTAAAAAAAAGTCATACAGTCTCATTTCTTGGTTTGGTCTAAGAAATTAGTTGAGGCAAGTGTTATGCCTCTTGTAATATTGTATTTAATTATAGCTGTTGTAAATTATGGATAGTTATTCAGCTGAATCTGACACCTTGTAAAACATTGCTCAGAAATCTTTGTGATTTTTGTTTTCTGTTATTTTCAAAACTTTTTTGCGATGCTGTATCATCTAAAACTTTAGTAAAATAATTTTTTAAATGTAGATTTTCATGTGTTTTATATATGTATAGAACATTGTTGGTTTTTAATTTCTGTTTTCCACTAAACTAAATTGTTTTTTATTTTGAAAAAAAAATATGGGAAGAGCTTAATTTCACACTTCTAAAAGATTTATTCAGTCATTTGTTGAGAAATATTGTATTTTTGATTTGACTTTAATATGTAGTCCTGGAAAGTTCAGAGAAAATAAAGAAGAGGAACACTGAAGATAATATTTAATTTAAATTTACAAAGACATGCCATAGAAAGTTAAAGATGCAACAGCAGAAGAGGTACTTCACAGGAGTGATGTGTGGTTTTTGGTAACCAGTTCAGAGTAACATGCTGTGATTAGGTAACCTGACCTAAAATCAGTGTAAGTGACACAAGTGACTTCATTTAAACAGTCCTGAGATAAATTACTTGATGTACTGTGATGTCAACAGAGCGATGTTCGACTCTTACTAACTCGAGATTATTGGTGTGATGTATTATGAGTTCTGGAAGAAATGACATATTGTTGCTTTAACCAAAAGTTGTGTTCTGTTTTGCAGGTATATGAACCAGAAGGGTGTGGCCTTGCCAACCAGCAGTGCAGAGACCAAAAGAGCAAGGAGAGAAAATCTTCAGCAGAAGCAGATCCTTGTTCCAGAGCTGTGTGATATACATGTGTTCTCAGCATCTTTGTGGCGCAAGACTGTATGTCTGCCTGCTGTCTTGTACCGTGCTAACAATCTACTTCTGGCTGAAGAATTGCGCTGTAAAATTTCCAAGGAAACGGGCATCGGAGTTGAAAAGTTGCCAGAGGACTTTACATTTCCTCAGCTAGATTTTGGATTTGAGACCAGCCCAGAGAAGTTAAAGGAAGCAGAACTGAGCAGTGGCAAAAAGTCTGACCAGTCCTCTTCACCTGATGTCAAGCATGCCAAATGTGACTTAGAAAAGCTTGAAAAAGAGTGTCATGCTGGAGAAAACAGTTTGTATACCCAATCTGTAGGAACATCTTCACCAAATCTAAAGCATGAAGAACATAAAGTAATGTCCTTGATCAATGGAGATAAATGGGAAATGCCTCAAGTGGAAGATGAATCAACACTAGTGAGAGATTTGAAAACCACAGATGAAAAAATAGACTCATCTTCGTCTGATAGTGACTCTGGCATTGTTTCTTCAGGCTCAGACACAAATATTGGATCTTGTGGGAGCACTTTGAGTAGGGAGTCTCCAGACATATTGTCAAGCGGTAAAGCACCCACTGTTTCTCATGGTTCAGAGATTGGAAAAAGTTTGAATAATATAAATACAAAGATCTCAAAGTGGACCAGAGAGGAATCTGATGACACCAGCAGCCTTGATCATAACCTTTCACCATGGTGTTCGAACCATGACTATATATGCAATATTACATCACAAGGTAGCTCTATTTCTAACACTTATGGAAATGGTTTTAATCAATGCAATATTATTTATACAGATGAGATGGCTAAGCCTGTCTCTGATTCTTGTATGAATGGGCAGCCCATTGGCAGAAGCAGCACCACATCTACCTCCTCTGTGATAAAATCCAATCATGACTCTTTTGTCCATAACTCCGCTTCCAGCGACAAATTATTCTCATCTCCTATAATATCACCTAAATCTGTTTCACTCATAGATGCATCAGTCAAATCAACCTCCCTTGACCAAGATATTTGTGAAGTAAATGCCACAGCTGCTACTTATATTGTTTCTACTGCTGCCACTGTAACTTGTAACACCTACTGTTCTGATACCAGTGACAAAATTCTTGCAGCCAATGGCCTTGCTGGTGCTAAAGCTAATGCAGCAGTTTTAATGCCTTGTTCCACATCATCAACCCTGACTCCATCATCATCCTCGGTATTATCTTCACATGCATGTTCTCCATTGACACAATTGGGATTCGAGAATATTCCCAGTGCTGAGGTAGCCACATCGGGAGAGGGAGACATTCATCAGAGAGAAGATGTGGAAAATATATCATCAACATCACCAGCTTCTCACTTACTGTTTTCCCCAAAGTCTGTGCCAGAAGAGAAAACCGCATCTTATAGCAATATTAAGAACCATTTGTCTACACCACTATCAACAGCAGCATCCAATGAAGCTCCTTGCCAGGAGGTTATTGCAAATGTAAACTTCAGCATTTCCATGGATGAGCTTCATCATACTCAAGGTTGTGAATTTTTGGAGAGTTCCAACTCCTGCCCTGCCTTACCTAAAGAAACACACCCAGCAGATGCTTGTGAGACAAATGTCTGTGATACTTGTGCAAACCATGAGTCCATCTGTGTCTTTGACCACCCTTGTGTTCACCATACCACCGCTCAAAAGGTCTTAGCAAACATCTGCACTACTACAAAACGGAAGTATTACCCTGTGGCTGATCAGCAGCTGATTGATACAATGAATAAGACAAACTTATCTGCAACCATTAATCACCCAGTCACAAACGGGAAAGTGTTAGAAGAAATATTATATGAAGAATGTAGGAATCAAGAATTTGCTAAAAATAATAAAATGAATGCACATAGTAATACAAACCAGAAGCATGTTACAACATCATGTCCATCACAGCCAATACCACATCCATTAGAAAAAAGTGGAAGTGATAATGCAGCTATTATTATGAATACACTTGGCCAAGAGTTGAGTGGCTTAGACATAGATCTCATTGTACCTGAGGCAAACACTTTTGAAACATTCCATTCACCTGAATCTCACTGGGGTGCAGTCAGGAGTGAAAGTGAAAACCTTAAGAAAGGATTGTCTGTGTGGGATAGCAGTTGTGAAAATAATTTGGGTGACTGCATCCATCAAGAGCTCAGTAAAAGTGAACAAAATGATCATAATTCAGAAGTAAAAACAACCGTGAAAGAGGAAGATGTGAAAACGCAGCATTTTGACACTGGCAATGCAGCTGATGCTGATATTATTAAATTTTCATTTGCCACAGACAGTCTAGAAAAAGGTAACACCAGAAAGAACATTGTTTTTGATACTTGCTTACCTGAGTCTAAGGAAGATAGTGAACAGACAGAAAACTTAGTGAATAATAAAGAATTTTTTAATGTGAACCAGGAGAATACCAAATTTGCTTCAACCTCACCTGGGTCCGGTTATGGAAAGACCAGCAGCAATCAGTCACCAGATGTGCAGCAGTTGGAATGTAAATATGCTGAATTTGATATTGGAGTATGGAACAAAGAAAGACAAGTGCGTGACAAGGTGCAGCGGGAAAGGAACTCTGTGTCCAGTCATTCAGGGAGCTTGTTACGTTTTCGGAGCCAATCATTGAAAACTCTCCATGCCGTCACAGCTCATACATCATCTTTACTGCCACCATCTTCTGATGCACAGCAGCAGCATGTGAGTCTAGATGAGGATAGAGATCTGCAGACCTTTGTTGGCCCCAGCCCATGTCTCATAATGCAAGCTCTTACCATGTCCAATGCAAATGATTTTTTTAGCTTAGAGAGGCTGGAGACAATCGGAGACTCCTTCCTGAAGTATGCCATAACAGTCTATCTGTACTGCTCCTACCCAGGAATTCATGAGGGCAAGCTGAGCTATCTTCGTAGCAAGCAGGTGAATGTTGTTTATAAATGGCTCATCATCACTGTAGATTTAATTTTCAAACTTTCAGTACCTCTGCTCCATTTGACCAGTGACCACATGTTTCTGTTTGTCTAATTTCTCACTAGGTGCAGGCTCAAAATTTAGTTCTATCACATTGTCTTTTTAAAAAAAAAATTTCAAAAGTACATATCCCTTTCAACTTTCTCTGTTTGGCATCACATAGTCTATCACTAAACTTTCTTCAGAACAAAATTCTCAGAACATGTGCTCACTGTTTCCATTACTATTTTACTTTATTAAACAGAGATGATATTTGACAGACTTTCATAAATGGGTGCTTGCATAGAATAGAAAGAGTGATGTTGTACGACAAGATCACTAATGTGGAACTGATGTCAAGAACCAGACAAGTGCCAGTGGAACAAGAGATGAGAAGATGATGGAGATGGGTATACAGACATTGAAGAAACCTGTTGATAGCATTACAAGGAGTCATTGTTCTAGAATCCCTAGGGTAAGAGAGGTAAAGGGTGACCAAGGAACACTGGAGACAGACATTAAGGGGATGAAGAAGACATAGAACTCCGCCTAGGCCGGTCCCAAGCCTGGCTGAAAAAGGAGGAGGGTGGCCTGCATGGAGGCCGTAAGGAGGCAGCCCCTCCACCATGCAAAGGCACAACAGGCCAATCACCTGTTTGTCTTAAACCATGATTACAAGTAAAATAAGAGAGAAAACCGAACGGATTCTAAAGGCGACGAACTGGAACGGACTACGACTTATGGAACTTGGAACACAAGAAGTATAAATGGGACCGAGGACTAGAATGTAACCAGGCCAGGAGGAAGACAGCCGATAGGATAGTCTGGCCTCTCTCTTCCAAACCTGTACACCTCACGGTAGAAGGGGAACGACTAAGTAAGTAAGAAGACATAGACCTTGAGCTGATGGCAAAGAACAGGAAGACTTGGCATAAGTTTGTTCAAGGCCTGTTCTCCTTTGTGAGCTGAAAGGTGATGATGATATTTGGCCTGTCTTTACCCCTTCCTTACCCACCTCTATGAAAATGCTTGGAAGTAAGACAGTGGCCATATCTGTCTACCCTGGACCTAATTCAGTAACTGGGAACAGTATGACAGATTTATTACAGCTAAATATTATTATGAAGCAAACTTCAAGGTGAAATTATAATTGTTTGTTATCCTTTAACATAGAGTGCACAAATACTGCTTCAGAACTATTGTTTTCTTCTCCCACACTCCCAACCCCAGTTTAAATAATATAAATAAGTCACTGGTAATGTGTGATAATAGATTTGTTCTGTTCTCAGAGTTAGATTATATATTAAAGAATGTTACACAATTTATGGGTCAGCCAGATCCCCATTTATGAAATTAGATTTTGAATTTTCTTCACACATTACACAATAGTAAAAATTGATTTATGAACAGGTAAGCAACTACAACCTGTATCGCCTGGGGCGACGCAAGTGTATGGCTGAATGTATGGTGTCCACAAAGTTTGAGCCATATGAGAACTGGCTTCCACCAGGGTTTATCATCAATGAGGATCGGAGGCGAGGACCAGTTCCTAAAGTTGTTATTGTGACACCTGGATCAAAGATCACAAATGCTGCCCGCAGTTTCTACCTGGATGAGTCCAGTGATGCAGGTAGGGAGCTAATGTAATCATTAACCAGTTCAGTATGAATAATTTAAATGTGCTTGAAAGTTCCAGTCACTGAATAACTCAGTTTATTCTTCGCTCAAGTGATATAAAAACCTGTTTCATAGTTTGTGTTATTAGAAGTACAGGTAGTTCCGCAGCAGAAACTGCCAGAAGGAATGAAGTGTTGGAGACTTTAATATACTATTGTCAAGAGCTCGTGAATTATGAGTGTGGCGTGTGTAGATGGTAAACAACACTAGGGGTATGAATAACACGAAACCACTTGTACAGCTCCATGACATTTAATAGAACATTCACATAAGTCCTGAACATCAATAATATCGTCATGCATGCATAACATCACTCTCAGGCTGACACTCCCTGTAGGAAATAACTCTTAACTATACTTCCACGGACTGGCTGACCGTCCACACACTAACAATACACACAACACGTTTCTATGTGCGGCATTCAATCCTCGCACAAATCCATTCACCATCCAGGTGTAAATCACTTATCCCAAGTGATTGGCGGCATGCAACATCATCATATAAATTCTACTCCAATATAGCTACAAGGCGGACACTACTCAACGCCTTACTCCACCGTAGCTCCAAAGGTGGGACCAACTCGTCGCCTTAATATGTTCTCCACGAACATTAACCAAAGTTCCTCCAGAACACTCCTAGGTGGGAAGACGTCGCCTCTACAACAATATGTAAGACATAATCACTATATTCAGAATCACTATATAATATCTCAACTGTCACATAATATGAGCACCCAGCTCGACTACAAATCACAGCCTCAAGCGCACATCTCAGCTATCAAACACAGACTCTCTCTAGTCACATTCGAGTACTCTCTCAGCCACCCAGATTTGTTCACCAAACACGCTTTCTCCATGTGCATGCACAAGTCACAACATACTGACATGAAGTCAGACATAAACTCAATCGCTGAGTTAAACTTAACAAATATTGACAACCTCAGTGACCCTTACTTCCACTCACTCCATCATCCACCCATGAAACTGCTCTGTGACATCTACCCCCCTCTCTAGATGGAAAACGGAGTTTTCCACAGAAGAATTGGGCATATACCACAGAATGCATCATGTATCAACTCGTGATTGGATACAAACATATCACCTCACTGACGAAGTTGTCAAATTTCTGTGACTGGATTATATACACAAAACTTCAATGGGTGAGTCACACTCTAACCCATACAACAGTTCTCTATAATACTTCCTAATCACATGAAGCAAATGCTTATAATAATAATGTCCTACCATTCTAACAAATTAAAACAAACGATATAGGTGTATGCAATTACATAAGTCTTGAAAAATTCTTGCACTATCAGCTATTTGTTCTCATCAAACTACATCACAGAAGGAAAATCATCAACAATTTCTTATGATGCCTGTTACAAAAATGTTCTACATCTCATTGTGAAAAATGTTAAGTCTCATACACAGCAGTACCTTAGGTACACTACAAGAATTAAAATCTAAACAACAAACCATGTTGCTTTATCATACTGCATCATTATGTCGTATAACAACAACCAAAAAACGTATAACAACCCAAGATGTCATATTTATAACATAAGTCCTATAACATTTAATGCATTCCATTATTCAATGAATAATCCACAATTTTTAACAAGGTTTCAGTGAATGGCGTAATTTACTTACTATTCAACACCATAGTTTTGATGGCTTCCTAATCCATTCTTAAAAGATCTGATTTCCTTCACTGCGATCAATTTAATTCACAAAGATAAATCTAACAATTCTTCTCATATTCCTTCAGTTCTCAAATCCAAAACTTTGCTTGGTCAAAATTGTATCTGTGAAGTTCTAGCAGATACTGATAAGTCATGCTCCTCTGCTTCCTAAATTTCTTCGACTGCTCATTTCAAGAATGAGTTTTCTGGCTACTTGATTCTCTTCAGAAAACAAAGTTGATACCCACATTCTTATAACTCATAGTAATCCTTTCAGACAGAGGCATATCCCTATAGTCTCATACATTACAATTTCAACACTTGCTATACCAATTGCTATCATTAAGGGCATTGATTTAATCAAAAAGGTCATGCATTAAGCCATGACTGCATAAGTGTTGATATCTACAACTAATTACCATGAGACAGTTTCTTATTTAGTATACTGCTGATGCCCTACCCTCAACAACTATAACAATGTGCAATGTATGTAGTCAAATATCATGATCACAATAAATTAAACCGTCAACATTTCAAAATTTAAGTATGCAATATCATCTAAACTATATAACTAAGTACATCAGCAAAACATATTGCTATCTGATACTCTGTAAAGATCATCAAGGTATGAGATAACTTCTTAAAACAATTTATTCTGTAGACCCTCTCAGCAACTTGATGACACTGTCAGTGGTGCCAAAATGAGATTCAAGTAGTGCCAATACAAGGCTGATCTATGCTAGCGGATACATAAATTCTGGAAATGAAATAATGATCCAGATTAGGAAAGCAAATTTGGCCAATTTCCAAAATGCATTATTTCCTTTCATGCAACATTATACTCCACTGTCCATACCACTCAAACATTCTCTTGCGTGGTAAACATATATAATTAATGGACAGTGACATAAGCTTAGAGATAAATTTAACATAGCATGATCTGAACCCCACATACTGTGTCTTGACTACCAGGGTAATAGGTTTCCCCTTCCTATCATGATTCGTCTATTGTACTACCTTCCATACAGATATCAACTATCTTACAGCATAATATATTCCACAGCCTCTAACACATCTCTGCCAATACTCCAGCAATTTCACCCACTATCACTACAAAGATCACAAACGTATATGCAGATAACATAGTATCTTCAATAATGTGAAGAGATCATCCATGTCCCACTGATCTGATGGTAATGTCTTGATGGCCTTAAACATCAACAGCTTCAGTGGCTCTCTGACCTTTTGTTGCACCTTTCCTATTGAAATGTTGTGCAAGTATTAGCTCTAAGTGGACTGTAATGCCAGGACATTCTCCTTTGAGACCATCCATTACTGTCTTCTACACCACTCTCTTTGCAGATTCAGTAGCTTCCATTACTGCTACTTTGGCTACAGATGTAGTATCCTCTATCTTAGCCTTTTTTACAATGCATTTCTACAACTACAGGTACCTTCTCCACATCTGACAGATCTGTATCAGATTTAGTCTCATGTCGCTACTCCACAACTTTTAGCTTGATCTTTCAAAGCTTTGTATTGCTCTTCTAATCTTTCTTTTCCAGCCTTAAATTGGTCTTCTAATTCTTCAGCTTGATCATCCCAACTATTCCCTAAAGCAGTGAATTTTTCCTTCCAACGATTCGACAGGACCTTGCAATGTTCCTCTTTAACTTGCTTATTACCCTTGTACTCAACTAGTATCCTGTTTCTATCTGCCTCAAATTCATCCTCTATACTTTGAATACCATCATAGTATGCCTTTTCCAATCTCTGCATAACAGTGTTGAATTTTTCTTTTAATATTATACACTTTTCCTCGAAGGTTCCTTCTTCTTGAATCAATTTATCTATCTGCTTGGGACTCCATGCCATACCTTACTGCTAGCACTTCCTTCTCTCTCCGTTCTCTTGGAGCACTATATTTGGCCTTTATACTTTCAATATTACCATCATAACCATTCTTTATTCTTTTCCACTCAGCAAGGTAATCATCATGTATTACTACCATATCAGCTGTGTATTCATCTTCTATTCTTTTAAGACTCATCTAGTATTCTTCTTCTACCCTTTGCATATCAGTATTGTATTCCTCTTCCACTCTTTGAAGCTGAGCCTCGGATTCCTCTTCTATCCTCTTCATTTTTACTTCATAGGTTTCTTCCTCTTGAAACAATTTGTTCACCACTATCTGATCCTTGTTACACCAAGAACCTATTTTTGGTAAAGAAACCTCTTGGGATGCGTGGTATGTTTCCTCATGCGCCAAACTTGACACTCCCTTTGATTTCTCAAAGGCTTTTGTAGACACTTCCGCATTCTTACTTACACCCATATGGATTCCTTCCATAGTGCATAACTTATCTTTACACCTAACCGAATCATCACTGATCATAGTCTTCTTCAGTGGTACATCTACAGTCATGTTGGACAATTTACCAACAGAGGCTGAAGTATCTTCATGATGGTTATCTGCCTGTACAGTAACACCTTTCCTCTCAGTCTGAACAAAACCATTCCTTGTTTCAGTTTTAACCATGTCCTCTGCTAAATTAGTGTTCCTTTTGAGATTCAGTTTTGGTCTCTTCTTAAAATCCCTATATTCTGGCTGTACAGTAGTCTCGAAGGTACTCACACAAGTTCTGAATCAAAATTTCCATGTTTTTGGGCTTTCAGAAAGTCGTCTGAATGAGAAAATAACAGATGGTGACATTGCACGTACTGGTTTTAACACTATTTGGCGAGATTCTAGTAGACAATTAGAGACAGGTTTAGCAGTCTATATTTCCACTTCTCTCAGTTATCGCCGCAGAAACGATCTAGAGACCATAGATATAGAATGCATATGGTTAGAGGTAAAGCCACATAAGCAAAGACCCATTGTAATAGGATATCTTTATCGTAACCCCAGTGTAGGAACAACATGGTTTGAAGATTTCACGAACATGATGGATAAAGTTATCACTACAGTCAATGAAATTATTCTTCTTGGTGATTTCAATATTGATATGCATAAGCCAAATCAAACATGGACCAACATCATAGCATCGTACAACATGAAACAAATAGTCAACAAACCTACCAGAGTAACAAAAACATCATCCACACTGATCGATCACATGTATGTAACCTGTCCAGAAAACGTTATAGAATGTTCCATCCCTACTATTGCTATGAGTGACCACTATCCCATATGTTGCACTTGGGCAAAAAATGGGTACAAATCTCCAAAAAATAAACACATCAGTATTGAATATAGAAGTCTAAAAAATTTCAACCAAGAATTATTTTTAAATGATTTGCGAAATGCGCCTTTTGCCGATGTTTACCAACTTCGTGATCCTGATGACGCCATTGCATATTGGACACGGACATTTTATAGTATTTTTAATAAGCATGCGCCTACTAAAGAAATTCGCGTAAAAAGACAAATAAAATCTCCATTTATCACACAAGAAGTACTTGCCACTATGAGGCAGAGGGATCGAGCGCACAAAAATAAGGACATCATTACATATCGGGCAGCAAGGAACAAAGTACAATATTTAATTCGCAGAGAAAAGAAAAACTACTTTAGTCATTTAGTTCAAAGCAAAAGCAACAGTAGAAATATATGGAAGGCAATCAATACCTTAGTGAACAAAAGAAATTCGCCAGACTCACAAAATCCCAATACTTCATTTACTTGTACAGATTTCAGCAATCATTTTCAGGCAGACATCTACAATATAAATTCCGCCATACCTTCTTCCCCTTGTGACTTCAGCGAATTATCTACGTTCTGCGAGAACAAGTGTACTAACACCATTCCATGCGACATTCCTTTATAACAGTTAACGAAGTTTATAACTATCTTATTGATCTTAAAGATAATAACTCATCGGGACTTGATGGAATCAGTAATCGAATACTGCGTTATGCTGCACCACCAGCTATTACTGATACACTAACATACATATATAATCAATGTCTCGCAAGGAGTTACTTTCCATCTGTCTTTAAAATCGCTAAAGTATACCCTCTTGTTAAACCTGGTTCATTAGATAATAGCAACCTTGGTAACTATAGGCCCATTTCGCTTATATCATCGCTGTCCAAACCACTGGAAAAACACATACACAAAACAGCAATGGAACACCTAGCTAATAATGACCTGCTTGTTGATAGTCAGTCGGGGTTTAGACCAAAGCATTCATGCGACACAGCCTTAACAAAAATGATAGAGAACTGGCATCTAAACATCAATAACGATAACTTATGTGGAGCAATCTTTGTAGACTTTAAAAAAGCATTCGATATGATAGATCACTCTATTTTAATCAGAAAATTAGAAACAATGAAAGTAAATCTTAAGCTGGTGAAGTTAATTAAATCATTCCTGACAGACAGACAACAAGTGGTGTCTTACAATAATTCTTTGTCTAACCCAACTGTTGTCGATATCGGTGTTCCTCAGGGTTCTATCCTTGGCCCTCTTCTCTTTGCCGTATACATTAATGATCTTCCTCTGTACATCAAACACTCATCCTGTGATCTGTTTGCCGATGACTGTACTGTTTACACTAGTGACAAAAGTTGCGCCATACTAGAACTATCTTTACAAACTGATACACATAATCTTATTAAGTGGAGCAACGAGAATCGAATGCAAATAAATATTAGTAAAACGAAATGTATGTTAATATCAACCAGACAAAAACTACAAAACTCGCAGAAAACAACACTTCAGCTCTACATTGGAACATCACTAATTGAAAACATAAATGAACATAAAACTCTAGGTCTAACTGTTGACCAGCACCTAAGTTGGAACTCACATGTAAGTGCACTCACAAAGCTAACGGCACAAAAAGTTTACCAATTAGCCAAAATCAAACACTTCCTGGATGAGGGGGCAAGGAAAATGTTCTACACATCTCACATACAAACATACCTAGACTATTGTTCCACAATCTGGGATGGTTGTTCCATATCCAACACAAAAAGGCTTCATTCACTTCAAAAACGTGCAGTGCGCCTAGATGCTGATAAACACCAAACACATTGTATAGATTTATATAACTATCTTAAAATATTACCCCTTAGAAAGCGCTTCCTATTTAACAAAGCTAAATTCGCTCACAAAATCTTGTCACAGAATGCTCCAACGTATCTGTGGCCTCTTTTAAAATTCAATGAAAAACGTAGTAACCGCTTAAACCAGTTACAGGTACCCAAGCCCAGGCTAGATTTGTTCAAGAAGAGCTTGGCTTACTCAGCTGCTCATCTTTGGAGCAATCTTCCACATGATCTTAAAAACATGCACAGTCCCTACTCATATAATCGTAGACTGTTCAAATACATTATGAGTGCCAATTATATGCCGCCCTAAAGGATTATATTTCAAATTATTATCTAATATACTGTATGGAGGGTCTAATGATCTAGTTTTTCATTTTAATATATCTTACTTCTTAACCTTTAGCACGCTGCATTCTTTTCCCGAAAACTTGTCCTACAGCTGCATTCTTTTTCACAACCCCCCGATTTTATAGTGGGCGACTTGTAACGTCTATAGTTTTTGTGTTTCTTGGTCAATTGCTATCATTTTTGGAATTTATATAAATAAATGAATGATGAATCTGATGATATAAAATTTGTTTGTGTACATGTTAGATGTGATAGGAAGAGAGGAAAGGAAAGATGAAAAAAACGAAAAAAATATTTTAAAAAATAAAATTTTTTTTTTTTTTTAATTTTAAAATTAAAAAAAAATTACCAAGAAACGAAGAGTCCATATCCCTAGCATCTCAATGAAAGTCATTTGACCAATACAAATCAAATGATGATCTTTTCGTTAACCCATCATCAGTAGCAAAGCAACAAACATCCTCGTCAGCAGTGACATTCGGCCGTAATTCTAAATTTCCTAGTCCTAACCCCTAAAATTTCTACTTTCGTTTCCATCTCAGCCATCTAACATATTCTGAGAACCGATATCAGCGTTTATAAAGACAAAAATCTCCTCCTCATCGCATCGGCGTTAGAATCCAATAAAATTATAGCGAAAATGGCCGCGTGTTCGATGCCGATTCATTTCGATTGAAAAAATTCACAGAAAATAAACGCGGATAGCCATCACTAAAATAAAAACCGGAAAAGACAGTGAAATCTCTTTCACAGAAGAGTCAATTTTAACATCCGGGGTTAAGATCACGTGCACACACATTAAAAATCAGTTTCCCGATGACAGCTGCAAGGCCAAAAATATCGCCTCCAGCCTGGAGAACATAGGTTACCTTCGTCGACATTTGTCGATCGCAGTGTGGTAAAGGTTAATTGTAATCAAATACTGTAAATGTATGCTTTTATACTACTTATAATGTTGCATCGCCATTAAACTAACACCTTAAGTATGGAGAATGTCTGAATAACTAGCAATAAAAGATGAGTAAGAGGAAGGGCAAAATGTAAGACGGGCCTATATGCACGATTCTTATCTATCAGTCAATACCCTTTACCTCCCTAAGGAGCATAGGTCATAAAGCTGGATCTCGTATATTGGAGGCGTCAACAATTCACTCCCTGTGGCAGTATCTGTTTGGGACTCAAAGCTGCTCACCTGTGGGAACATTTTCCGCATGTGCTGACAACACACTAAGTCCCAGGTCATTCAGCAGCGGATTCCCAAAATGTCACGAGTTCGTATTATATACCACCATAAACTGTCTGTCTGTCTGTCTGTCTGTCTGTCTGTCTGTCTGTCTGTCTGTCTGTCTGTCTGTCTGTCTGTCTATCTATCTATCTATCTATTTATCTATCTATCTATCTATTAATGTTTATTTTTATTTATTTTATTTTTACATTCATTATTATTATTCTTTTTAAATGTTAAAAACGTACTTTAATTATGATGATTATTGCAAATGTAATATTACTTTTATAATGATAAATGCCTTAATTATGCTTAAAGTAAATGTGAGGATGAAAGGATATAGTATATATGATGAGAGAGAGAGAGGAAGGGCAGAATGTCAGACGGGCCTACGTGCCCAATTCTTAACCCTTTGAAAATAAAGTTCGTTTGTTCGTTCGTTCTTCATTTTTAAACAATAAACTTTCATCTTATCTCCTTTCTTAACCTTTACAATAGAGTCATACACCTCGTATGTTTCACCATTCCTTATCGCTAACGCTTATTCTCTCAGAGCTATCCTTCGCCTTCTTTTATCACAAGTTCTACTACACTCTTGCATAGGCTCATCGCATGATGATGATGATGAAAATGAACCATCCATAGATCCAGTAGAATTCCCCATGTCTAAATCTCGTTGGTGGTTTCTAAAACTATTGGAATTCCGGATAACACTATTAAATGAAAGTAGTAACACTAAGAACTCTTGCTACAGTAGCACACAACACTAATGAAGTAGTGAATACTTAAATAAACAATTAATAATGCCTAACTTAAAGCACTCACTCTCAATACTCCAATATATAGTCATGCATACAAAAAAGAATCTAATTGACATTCAGGAAGACGAGATGAAGTATGATGTTGATGAAATACACTACAATTACAAGAAAGACAAACAATAACCCACAGGCAGGGGGATAACAGATGATAGCTAAAGAAAAGTAGATATAGGTGTATAATACCACGCCTGCAAACAAAACAACCACAATGGAACTGTAAAATAAACTTATTTACAAGATAGAAGAAAAGACACTAGAAAACCCCATATAAACATCACATGAGAGAAAAATAATTTACATGACAATGGATATACAAACAAGACTTGAACAGCTAACACCAATAAATGTTCAACAAATTACACGAGGCTTCACAAATCCCCAAGTCTTCAACAGACCGGGTTCCCTACAGCGTAATTTGTCTCACAAAAAACTATTACAGACAACACAAGGCAAATTTCTTCAATGAAGAAAGATGGGTTGTTGTGGCATAGCATAGGAAGGATAAGAATTATTTTAGAAGAAATAATAGATATGAATGTGAAGTTTTCCTGGATCACCCCGAGGAAGATTTGGCTCAAGAAATCCTGTTGGGTTTCTCCACCGCTGAAGGGAGACGAAGAGGGTAAATTCTCCTAACTAGACAAGGTCTGGGAAAGGTTGTAAGGAGATATTTGGTCTCTCGCTACCATAGTTCCCTTCTCAGTTATCTATTATGATTATCCTTAATTATACTGGGATTATATTATATTTTACGAGCCCCCCCCCCTCCCTTATAAAGGAAGATAAACATCAGACAATATGTAACATCTAATAGAAGGAACAAGGCATGGGGTACATTATATACACCCAATTGGTTTATTAAAATTAAAATGAATGAATGGTGAATGATAGTATTGTCGATGGAATTAGTGTCTGCTGTATGTAATATGCATCTCACAATTCAAGTGTTTTGCATCATGGCTGACTAAAGATAGGGCATTGACATGGTGAGTTCCCTTTTCATAGGAACTTAGCTTTTCAGCCCCTGGCTGATAGTGAAGCATAGTTAGTTCTCCGGTCTCCTTCTGACGTTGCACCAGGTAGGTCTTGAATGGTTCGGATTTGCCTCCACTGTGCTCTTCTTCTTCTTCTTGCGATCGCATCTTTGATGTTTACACCGTCAGACGAGTTCTCATGATGAATTCGACTGTTGTTTGAAGTTCCTCTTTAGCTCCCACTGTGCTCGACTCGTATTCTTCTCTGAGATTGGACTGTCGTGCAAGGCTCCACCATAGACTACTCAGAGATGGACTCTAACCAGCAATTTAGACACGTGGCTTCAGTGCGTTTAATGCATGAAATTGCCGCTATCTGGATTAGGTCTAGCTTTCTCGGTTTTCTGTGTGCAAGTGAAAAATGGCTGGGTTTGGCGCACTTTTAGCGGTTGATTTCCGCTTGGGCATGTGACTTTTTTGGCATCATATAGATGCTCCAATCAATAACGTTAAAAGTCACGTGGGGGTTTCCTAAAGTGGCATAAACTGGTTCTACCTAGGTTTAAGTAGTCGGTCCTAATTTAAAACAGGTTTCTAGCTACTGAGGTCAGGTCAACAATGATGTCGTATCTAAAAATAGTATTAGACGCTAGGAGAACATCCACGATCGAGATTTTCCGTGATTTTTTTTACCGCCGTTTTTTACCGGCGTTCCGATCATGCATTGCAGATGAGAAAAAAATGTCTCGTAAATTAAAAAAAAAAGAAGAGAAGATTGGGCAAGTCGTCACAGTTGTGCTCACCTCCCACAAAAAATATTGCCAGAAATAAACGCAACGAATACCAACACCGCAACAATGAATGACCACCAGAACAGTTTTGAGTGGTATATAAACAGAAAAGTATATGTTGCAAGAAAAAAAAACTTATCTTTGAAGTAGTGTCTTGAATGACAGGCCCAATCAAGATGCTAAAAGTCTGCAGTAACAGTATCAGAAGGACTGGGCGACAGCACTCCAGCTCACTGACGCAGATTCTGAATAAAAAGAAACAGAAAACTATTAACATCTAACCAAATTTATAATATAAACATTAACGTATACACTAACACTGCACATAATATAGCACTAATACTAATGTAAAATATGTTTACCGCAATAACTACTAAACAAAAAGTAAATATAAACTATTGAGTTAAACTACTTAAAGAAGACAAGTATCTATCCTAATGTCCTACAAAATAACACAATACATCTGAAAAAGAAACAACAAATATTATATTCAAAATATCAAAGAACAATTTCAGTACACTCAGCACAGCACAGAAAACAAAAACTAATAATAACAGATCCGCAGGAAAGAAGTAAACAGACGAAAACAAACTGCGCAGACCATATGAAAACACACCTCACAAAGAAATTTACACAGACGATAACAACAGAAAACGAATGCACAAGCAAACCATACTAATTTATAAAAATAATACGTATCTTATAGTTTTGAAGCTGCTTGAAGATCTTATACTGCGTTGTCAGATCCGTAGAAATGATGTCTAGTGGTCACGATGATGATGTAACAGCCACAAGTTTACAGCACCAAGACAGTCAAATGTAGAAGATTAAAGTTAGTTGCTTATCCTTTACAGGACGTGGCAATCAACCCCAGCTTTTATTGGCTGTTTGTGATTTTTCTAGGCAATTTTTTCATTCAGTAGTTTGCCATTGCTTTCTGAACGGTACGACGCTTATACCATTGTTAAAAATTCACACAAAGCGATCTGCTACCAAACCGCCTGCAGCAGGTTTCGAACCTGGTATATCTGGATTATGAAATTGCATTCATATCCATTAGGCCACAGACGCCGACTGTAGAAGATTACACATTACAAACTGGAAGCCAGCACAGTACTTGAAAGATCCCTCGTCCGTGAGCGACTGAATGCAGCAGTCAGTAGTAACACGCCTGACCTACTTGCAGGACGAAAGGTCAGCATACAATATCACACATGTCAACACAGAATGCTCCCTCTGCTTGATCCGATGTGACTGAAAATTTACAGCTAAACTGTAACTGTTCTCCGATAATACTCGGTTACTTTGCAATCCGTCTCTCCGAAATATTTGAGTGCAGAAGAGAATTCGCACGAGAGGTCATGAACTCTTACCCCGTGCCAGGTCAGCCTATTGGTGTAACTGATGTAAAATATCCCGCTAGCCAATTCTGTAATTACTTGAAAATAAACTTGAAAAAAAAACTGCTACCGTGCTCCTTTAAACTTGATTTGAATACAAAGCTTGACATGCAATTCTCAGACAGGCCAGTCCTCAGCCGTTTTGTCAATCATCTTTATAATTTGACGTTTATTATTTTGCGTGAATTACTCTGTGATTTCTAAACTGCAACACCGGGTATAGATTTAAGACAAACGATGGTGTGAAGTGGGGGTTGGTTGATTCTCTGAAAAGCTTCCCCAGGTTTCCAAAATACTCCACATACGAGCTCCCCAATTTGTCAAGAGCTCGTGAATTATGAGTGTGTCGTGTGTAGATGGTAAACAACACTAGGGGCATGAATAAAACGATGCCACTAGTACAGCTCCATGACATTTAATAGAACATTCACATAAGTCCTGAACATCAATAATATCGTCACGCATGCATAACATCACACTCAGGCTGACACTTCCTGTAGGAAATAACTCTTAACTATACTTCCACCGACTGGCTGACTGTCCACACACTAACAATACACACAACACATTTCTATGTGTGGCATTCAATCCTCACACGAATCCATTCACCATCCAGGTGTAAATCACTTATCCCAAGTGATTGGCGGCATGCAACATCGCCATATAAATTCTACTCTAATATAGCTACAAAGCGGACAATACTCAACGCCTTACTCCACCATAGCTCCAAAGGTGGGACCAACTCGTCGCCTTAATATGTTCTCCACGAACATTAACCAAAGTTCCTCCAGAACACTCCTAGGTGGGAAGACGTCGCCTCTACAACAATATGTAAGACATAATCACTATATCTTCAGAATCACTATATAATATCTCAACTGTCACATAATACGAGCACCCAGCTCGACTACAAATCACAGCCTCAAGCGCACAGATCGGCTATCAAACACAGACTCTCTCTAGTCACATTCGAGTACTCTCTCAGCCACCCAGATTTGTTCACCAAACACGCTTTCTCCATGTGCATGCACAAGTCACAACATACTGACATGAAGTCAGACATAAACTCAATTGCTGAGTTAAACTTAACAAATATTGACAACCTCAGTGACCCTTACTTCCACTCACTCCATCATCCACCCATGAAACTGCTCTGTGACACTATGTATAGCTTTTTATGAGGTAGGGTGACCAGTTCCCTTCCTTTCTATCTTTGCCTTCAATGAGCAGAGTTAGGTACCCATTTACAGCTGGGTAGACTGGAGTGTGATGCTACTAGGCTTTGATACCAGAACCCAGTAACTGCCGCAAGAGGATAGCTCTAACCGCTTAGCCAGTCAGGCGCTCTTTTATAATGGCATCAAACACTATTAGCTTTTTGTTATCGAGGTGTTTTGTACTTATTAGCTTTTTGTTATTGAAGTGTCTAATTTCTGTACATCCCAGCTAGACGAGATGAAGCTGTGCTGTTTAACAAGGAGTTGGAGTGGATACAGCAAAGCCAGGAAGCAGACCAGCTTGATGACCTTGAAGAGCCAGGTTGCACAACTTTGGTACCATATAGCTTGCAACGTCATCATGCTCTACCAGACAAGAGTGTCGCCGACTGCGTTGAAGCCCTTATTGGATGTTATCTGACCACCTGTGGGAGAAAAGCAGCTCTCATGTTCATGTCATGGCTTGGCCTGAAAGTCTTGCCCAAGAAGAATAAGAGAGATTTGGTTGAAGGACAATGCATGGAAGAGAACTCGGAGAGGACACATTTTTGGAAGGTAACTTTGTTGGAATTATGGTGCTTTAAGGGGAGGACTAGGATGACATGCTATTTTCATTATTAATTGCAGAATTTAAATTAAAGTGCATTTTCTTAACTTAAAACTAATTGTTATGCATCATAACGAAGCATTCAATGGTAAAATGCTATTGGTTGCCATGCAAATGGTGGCTATATTGGATTCTGATGATATATTTCAATTCCCAAGGGTTATTTTATTTTTTGAGTTCCATGAGCACCAAATTTGACTTGAATGCTCATCATTGTATTTTAAACGTTTCTTTCACATTAGGTTTTCATAACTTTAGTAAATCCGGAACTAAAGAACTTTAAAGTTAGTTTAAAAAAAAAATATTTAACATATTTTTCAAAAATTTAGAGCATTATTTAGAGTAAATTAAGATTTTGATAAAATATCAAAAATCGATTCAGACAAGTTTTATCATAGTGGAAACTACCTATGCCAGATTTCATGATCGTTAATGATTAAACAAGCCAGTTATAAGAAAATTAGTAACATGAAACAAAGCTCTGATAAATTCGTGTGTTTGTTGTTGTTTTTTTCCAAAAGAAAAAAATACAATCTCTGAAGTAAGTACAGTTTTATAGTCACAATACACCTGATTAGAATGTGGTCTGATTTTGACATATTTAGATTCAGGAGATTATAAATAGATTAATCCAGATTGTCATATTTTTACTTGAAATGCACTGTCATTCCTCCCCTTAATGAAAATTTTCAAAGAGCCTTTAAGAACACAAAATATATAAATGGGCACACAATGGAGAATTTCTTTTCTCAAACCCCCTTTGAAGTATAAGACATTGTGATGAAGTACTGAAATTCTGGTTTTCAAGAGGCCCAGTTTTCTTGTCTTTCTAAATTATTATGTGTTTGGTCTTTTTCTGTAGGTATTTTGTTGCATTTTATAAGAGGGATGACGGTAGGTTTTGTTTATGCTCGCACCAGTTTCTTTTCTTTAAAGTTAATTGCGATCACGAGGGTTTTTCTTTGTTAAAATTTATCGCGATCTCGTAGTCCCAGTTTCTTTGTTAAATATATATCGCAGTCATGTCTTTGTTTAACAGCGCGTGAGGATTAGATTGGGCGGGGCGGAAAGTTTCCGTTGTTTGGCTCACGCAATATGACGCAAGTGGGAAACGCGCGCGGTCAGGACAAACAGGTCGACGGGTTTTTCAAATCTATTGGTGTAGACCCCGTTATTAATTTTTTAAGTAATTCGTTGGTTTAGTTGAAAGCTGTAGTAATGACGTAAGCAGAAGTCCGCGGGGATTTTCTTGTATATAACCCTGAGTGATCTTGTAACAGACCCCTATGCCTGATGAAATTTACTACAGTGAATCCAGCATTCATTGTCTGCTCCATGCGGAAGAAACGCGATGAATTGCGGGTCACGGTATAGTAACAGTTTAACAGTAGCAGAGTGTAGTTTGGCACATACAAATTACCAACGGCAAAGTTGAAATAACCTACGGTCTCTTGCAGTGAAGCCCCATGCTTCAGCGGAAACGGGGTTATCTATCATAACAAAATCCAGAGCTCTGAGCTCGTTGTTGTTACACACGCAAATTGGCACGTGCCAGCATTGTTGTAATTTCGTTTTCTTCACGACCACAATAAAGTCGTTACTCTAAACCCGAAGAGGGGTAACGGGGCCAATTTAAGAAGTTGTCCAGCTCCTGTGAAGCTTCTACAGTTTGATTCAAGTACCTCATGCTTGATAATCCAGTCGTCAGTGCAGATGTCAGAAACCGGGAGACAGGGTGATCATACCTGGTTCTGATAATAAAGTCAACGAAAGAAGGCGTAAACAGAGACCCACCTCAGCAGATGTCGAGAGGGTCAGAGAGACACTGAAGCGAAGAGAGAGGAGATAGCCGAGACCAGTAGGGTCTGATGATATATCCTCAGAGGATAGCCTTTGAGTACTAGATGTTATAAAAGTCTACTAGTGTAGCAGTCCAGGGTGTAGTTAGCGGCGCTTATTGCCTAACGAGTTGGAAGCTGTGTAAACATTCGTTTAGGCAGAGTCAACAGGACCGTGACAGTAGAAATCTTATTTGTAGTAGAGAGTGGAGGCTAAACTGATGCCCCACCAATTAGATCTTGTTTAAATCACTAATCATTCGATTTTTCTCCAGCAGGGTGACTGAAAGAGTGTATGTGATTTGGTTTTCCTAGTGTCTATCTATTTAATTCGTTCTTCGGTTTCTTTCTGGTCTGTGCAACAGTACACGATATTTATTTCTTTGCTGTATGATGACATTTTTATGTTTTATTGTGTAAATAAGGTTAGGTTGCTCTGCCCAATGCTACACAATGCTTTGACGGTCGGCGGCTAAGGATCAAAGAAGAAGAAGTGTAAATAAAATATATATATATATATATGTATATATTATACTGGATCAGCTTCTATACTATACTTACCTATATGTTGTCTGTATAGTGGTCTCTGTGGTCGTTATTTACACCTTATCTCCTTGTGTCTAAAGGTAGTTAGAAGGGGGTGAGGTTATAGCAAATTTTAGTCACAAGTGGCAAGGGAGAGTCAATCCTGGTTCTCACCCTGGAGCCAATAGTCTCATCTGTCCACAGTCACTTTCATTTTTTTCATCTAAATTCTATCTTCTCAGACTTTCTCATACTAGGGTCTTGCTTACACTCAGGCAAACTCTATAAACGTAAATCCACTTCGTGACAGACATCAGTGAATTTTCGCCATTTGTTCTTGTCTTGTGAGAGTCAGTTCATTCCAGATATTTCTGATTTTGTCAAATTTTTTATAAGTATGCCCTTGTGTTATTGGGGCCCAAAAAGGCAGCAAAGAATATTAACACTGTACACTACCACACACATCATAGGATGCAATTGAGGAGTGTTGGGGGCATTCTTCTTGTATGTTACCACTGCGCTAGGAAGCCAGTGCACTAACCACTATGCTACCGCGGCTCCCTTTCTTACTTTACCTTCTTGTATGTTACTCACAAAGATGTGTTCTTTGGTCTTTATTCTTCTTGTATGGTATTTACAGAGATATGTTCTTTAATCTTCATCTTTCTTGTCTTTTATTCTAAAGATATGGTCTTCTGTCTCCATTCTTTTTGTCAATTATATGTGAAGACATGTTCTTTGGTCTTCATTCATCTTTTTCTGTTATATTTGAAGATGTGTTCTTTGGTTTCATTCATCTTTTTCTGTTATATGTGAAGACATGTTCTTTGGTCTTCATTCATCTGTTTCTGTTATATGTCTTCATTCATCTTGTCTGTTATACATGAAGATGTGTTCTTTGGTCTTCATTCATCTGTTTCTGTTATATGTCTTCATTCATCTTGTCTGTTATACATGAAGATGTGTTCTTTGGTCTTCATTCATCTGTTTCTGTTATATGTCTTCATTCATCTTGTCTGTTATACATGAAGATGTGTTCTTTGGTCTTCATTCATCTGTTTCTGTTATATGTCTTCATTCATCTTGTCTGTTATACATGAAGATGTGTTCTTTGGTCTTCATTCATCTGTTTCTGTTATATGTCTTCATTCATCTGTTTCTGTTATATGTGAAGGCATGTTTTTTGGTCTTCATTCATCTGTTTCTGTTATATGTCTTCATTCATCTTGTCTGTTATACATGAAGATATATGTTCTGTGGTCTTTGTTCAATTTGTCTGTTGTTCACAGAGATGGTTTTTAAAAGAATCTTCATTCTTCTTGTTCACTCCATAAGGAGCATGGAACTGCCACTGCTAATACTCCATTTGTAGGAACTTTGAACATTATGAGTTTTTACTGTGGTGGTTTCTGTAGAGTTGTTTTGCATGATGAGATGTACAACATCATTACTTTATTTTTTTTTTAAATATACTTAGCTGGGGTGTGTGGTCCTATTAGATTTTCCCCAACTTAAGTCTCACACTCTTTCTTTAGTACAAGAATTCTGAACATTTTAAAACTATACTTTAATTATTAACGTTTTTTTTTGGTCAGAATAAAGTCTGTACTCATGAAATAGAATTGCTCACCTGTGTGAATTCCAGATGTTGAAACTTTGTGCTGAGAAGCTCAGTGAGAATTCTGAAACTAAATTGTGCTGTATGCTTTTTTTTTTTTTTTTTTTTACAAAGGTTTCAGAACAAGAATTTGATGAGCTTCGGTGTCCATCTTCTCCAATGTTTTCTCCTACACCTGGGAACATGGCCCAGCTTGAGCACCTGCTAGAAGGGTTCAGTGCCTTAGAGGAGAAGATAAACTACAAATTCAGGGACAGTTCTTACCTCCTCCAGGCTTTCACCCATGCTTCATATCACTACAACACCATCACAGATTGCTATCAGCGGTGAGTCATGTGGAGATTCTGTACCAGGGGTGGCCAAACTGTAGCTCTTGAACTAAAAAGTGCAACTTCAACTACAAAGTTGCCATTTCAGTCTCTTTCATGGGTTTTAAATGGACACAACAGTGCAGTTTGGTTATCCAACTGGGGTCGTAGTGATAATTATCCAACTGGGGTCGGAGTGATAATTATGCAACACTGCAAAACACGGAGAGCTTTTTTGATTGCTAAAATACCAGAATGACAGTTTTTGCCCCCCAGAGTCCAATAGACCATACATCTTGTGAAGTTATTCTTAATAGTTTCCTGGAACCGTACCAGGGATGCAGCATTCTAAAGGCTAAGCTGATTTTGGAATTTTTCATGACCATCTCTTTGCTGTTGGTCTGAGTTCACTCAGCACATTTGCCAGTTTTCTGTCTGTTTCAGTTGAAAGTTCAATCTTTGTCAGAATCCCTCTTTTCTTTCTGTGAACATGTTTTACATATAGACATACAGCACCTAGGAGGTACCAGAACATTTTATGGTACACATCTATAACATATCCCAAGCCATTTTGTAACTTTGTTACAAACACATTATCCACTCAATAATGGCTGTAAAAATGTAGATTCCAAAGGAGGCCCCCAAAGTCTAATACAGAATGTCTGATTGGCAAAGTGGTTAACCCTTTGAACCCTGGCCACCCAGCCTGTAAAATCCCATTCCCCTGGGCTCCTGAGCAAAAAATGCACAAAACAGACACATAAGCAAAACTAGTTACTGTGACACAACAATATAGTCAGTTTTAACTATTCTATCTTAAATTGACTGACCTGATCATCTCCAATATTCCTGCTTAGTGTGCCAGTCCTCCCAGCATGTAGACCCTTCCTTTAGGCACAGATAGCTTTCACAATATTTACACCAAAATTTAGTCTTCACTTTTTTGAATGGTCTGTCTTTGTAGGCCATGTCTGGGAAGTCACTAACATGTTTGTTGAATTTGTATGCACACACAACACAAATGTTATTGCCAGTAGCTTGTGGAGACACTTGAGGATGATGCAAGCCCACATTTTGTAGCCTCTGATGTGCATCAACACGGTTGTGAAGCTTCATTGCCGCTGTTCTGTAATCGCCAATGAGTGATAAACAGATTTCATTCATGAACATACCAAATGTTCTGTAGCGTCTTCCAGTTACATTGTGGGGATTGTATTTATTCATTAGTATATAGGCATTATTGCATGCCCACATGAAAAATTTCACTATGAGCCGTCGAGGCCAGCAATAATGCCGGCGCGTTTTATTGAGACGACAAACTTGGTCGTTGACATCGCAGCCACCCATGAAAGTATTGTAGTCAATACAAAGTTGTGGAGTTTGAACATCCACAGTTGTTCCATCCTTGTTTCTCCTTCTAACAGTTCCCATTTCTGTTGGGTTATGATAATTAGATATAAAATTGATGGGTCTTTGGTCCATCCATACAAGGCAAACACTGTTATTGAAACAGACAAATTCTGATTGCCCCCTGCACATTTTCTTCTTTCCTGACAGTTCTTTTGGATAATATTTCCTATTTGTCATTGCTGTCCCTACTGCAAGTGTTCCATGATCACTGTATAACTTGTCAAAGAGAGTTACACTGTTATAAAATCTGTCCATGACAAGAATATGGTTTTTGTTTGCCAAATCACCTGAAGTCAAAATTCTGATGACGACACTGCCAACAACACCGAGTTCTGGAATAACATCCTCTGTTTTTCCAGTGTAAATTTCCAAATTTAGAATATAGCCCGAGCTCGCTTCACATGCCATGTAAGCCTTTATTCCCCACTTTATGGGCTTTGATTTTATGTATTGTTTGAAGGCAAGTCTGCTTTTAGTGGGGATCATGCCCTCGTCTAAACTCAAGTGTTGTGAGGGTGAATAATAATATCGAAATCTTGGAAGCAACAAATTCAGCATGGGCCTTACTTTGTACAGTTTATCTGCTTTATCCAGAGCAGGGTCCTCTTCATCTACAAGATGAAGAAATGTCCATATAGCAAGAAAGTGATCGCGTTCCATTACAGTGCGAAATCCAGGAGTTTGCGAAATGAAGTTTGAAGACGAGCTGGACCAGTAATCTTCGTAACGTGGTTTATTCACACTGTGCTCCATTTGAAGACGCAGTCCAAAGAATGCTTTTACCTCTGGCACTGTTACATCTTTATAATTTTTAGCATAGTAGCTGGTTGGCTTTTTGCTTTTTACTTGCTCAGCACGTCTGTTTGTCTGCTCACACAAATTGTGCCAGAAATTACTGTCGAGGAAAAGTTCCAAAAATTCAATGGCTTTACTCTCAGGAGAAATGGAATCTGGAATATTCTTGGGGCCTATCTGTTCCACAAATGTTGTGTCTACGGTAAACATAGGTCTAAATATATTTGCGGTAGACCAACCTGTATCAAATTTACTTGATACATTGTGTGGGATACGCCCCTTTCCACGCCCCTGCACCATAGCCCGATCCCCTGAGGGGCCAGGAACAGGGTTAGAACTAGGTTGATCATAATCTGATTCACAAGTTTCGTCACTCGATTGAATTTCGATCTCACTTTCAGAATAATCACCATCTAAATCTAATTCATCATCCTCCGAATCATTGAGCACAAGTTCAACAGCTTGTTCCATTGTTAGTCTTTTAGAATGGCTATTTCCTGGATTTTCAACACGCCTTTTCATTATGAAAACAGTTTAAAAATTGCAAAATATTATCTAGTCGTGGGCGCCGCCATTTTGGTTTAACATTCCACAAGACGTGTACTTCCTGATGTCATTATTTTTCACACATTTCCATTCCGGCCCCGTACTGCTAAGCTAGGTGTGTCAGGCCGAAAAAGCGGTCGCTCGGGGTACGGATTATTTACACACGGACCGAAATTTCGGGACCTCGGGTTCAAAAGGTTAAGGCATTTGCCTCCTTCAGCAAAGGTACTGAATTTCAGGCTCAAAAAAGTTATCGTCAGGCTCCAATCTACCCAGCTGTAAATGGGTATCTGACTCTGCTCTTGAGATAGGGAAGGCAGAGATGATAGTGAGAAAGGGGACAGGTCACCCCACCTCATAAAGCTGGACTAGTATAGTAAAGTCTTGAATACTTCTTTCCCTACGGCAGTTTCTGCTTTGGGACAACCTTCACTTTTAGCTTCTGTATTTTGAAGTGTCCCATTGTGGAAATAGCCACTTCCACTGATGGTCGTGCTTTTCTTTAGCTTTTGTGGAAGAGAATTTATGCAAGTTGGTAAAGTGTATGCATGTTATATTGGTTGCTTAAAATTGTATTGCCAGTGTTGACTTTTCTTTCTTTTTTTTTTCTATAGAGTTGAGTTTCTGGGAGATGCCATTTTAGATTATGTGATTACAAGACACTTGTATGAAGACTCAGAGAAATACTCTCCGGGCATACTAACAGACCTGAGGTCAGCACTAGTCAACAACAACATCTTTGCTGCTCTAGCGGTCAAATGGGGCTTTCATAAGTACTTCAAGGCCATCTCTCCATCATTGTTTCAAGTCATTGACAAATTTGTGAAAAGACAGAAAGAGAAGAACCAGGATGACATTGATATCGATGAAGAGGTAACAGGAAGTTATTGTATAATGACATTTGTTGGTATTTGTTTCAAAGGGTAATAAACATTTGACGTGGACATGTGTCTTGGAGTGACATAGGAAATGATTGTATAACAGTATCAATCATCTCATTTTCCTTTGCACTCCTTACGAAGTATGGAGTCTCCATTGCAGCCGGCCCCCTTGCAGGAAGACTGTACCAAGCAGTCTCATGCTCCTGCAGCTGTGATGATTTGTGTTACATGATGAGGTTGCCAGCCTCATGGACAACCTCATATTAGATGACATGTTTGAGGGTGCAGTCGTCATGTTCTGTCTTTGTCACTTCAGAATCTCCTAGGAACTATGCATATAACAGTACATATAACAGTACATATAACATATAACAGTACATATAACAGTACATATCAAAACACAGAAGTACACAAAAAATAATTTTGTTTAACAGTTATGACTGATTCAGTGAACTGCAAGTGAATGTGTAGATTGATTGTTCTATTTTTTTTTTTAAATAAAAAGCATGTCCAATTAATTTATGTTTATTCTTCATGTTCATTGGTTATTGAAACTACCCTGTGGGTTTTAGAAGTCACTCCTATGTTAATATCTCTTTTTACAAGTTACTTTTTCAAGCATTTGTTTGTATAGTCCCTTTGTAAAACACACATGTATGTGTGTGTGTGTGTTTTTGTTTTTTTTAAAGCATTTTTATTCTCTTCCCTAGAGCTTTTCCTGGTGTACTTTTTAATTAATGTATACAAACAATTTCCATAATTGTGCAGTTAGTAATATTTCATGTAATTATTTTACACTTTTGTTTCTAATAATACAGTATCGAGAACTGTCTATGGAGGAACTCGAACCAGAAGAGGCTAATGAGGAAGAAGATGAAGAGGAGGAAGTGGAAATGGAGATTCCTAAAGCTTTAGGAGACATCTTTGAGTCTGTAGCTGGGGCCATCTATCTGGATAGTGGGATGTCACTAGACACTGTTTGGAGGGTTTACTATAGGATGATGAAGCCTCATATAGGTCAGTGGTCAGAGAGAGGAGACAAGAATGTATTTTTGCAGAAGAGAAAAAAAACAATAGAAGAAAAGACATCTTATAATGTGCAGATAAATATTTGCCAGTAGAGCTTTTCTTTGTATGTGTTTGTACCAGTGAGAGATCTAAGTGTATGTAAAGTGGCCTGCTTGAGTGGCCTGCTAGGGATAAAATACCCCAGCTGGAGTAATTTCACGTTTGCGGGGGTTCAAGCATAATTAGATTTTTTTCTTAAGAAGACATAAAATAAATGGAGAACAAACAATAATAATAGAGGGTAGTAGCTAGAAACAGTAATGACAATAAAGTAAAGATAATTTAGCAATTTCAGACTTGGAAACAGATCTTCAGAAATAATGAATGGTCATGAAAATTACCTGATTAGGGGACATAGCAAGTTTTACCCCATGTAGTTCTCGGGGGCAGGGGGTCGTCTCTGATGAGACGAAGAAATAATCAAACTACTGCTGCCTCAGAACAAGGGGACTAATATGAAATTGTGCATGAGGCAGACAATCTGATCATGTAAAACAAAATGCTAATAAACAACACTGCCAGTGCATGTCAATGCTTGGTGCAGGCTTCCTGAAGAGGGACCAGTTGCAGAGGTGGCTCCATGCTCCGTAGGGAAGTGAAAAGGAAAATTATAATGATGATAGATAGTTGTCATTTTTATTTGACATATTCAACAGCAGTGGGTTTCTAGGTTTCCATTTGTTGCCATATTTATGTTTTGCTGCTGTGAAGCATAGAGTTGCAATAGCTTTAATTCTAGTAATGCTGACTCTCTTTTTACCTTGCAGACAAATACTTGAAGAGCATACCAAAGTCTCCAGTAAGAGAATTGTTGGAAACAGAACCAGAGACAGCCAAGTTTGAGTAAGTCCAAAAGATGAAACGTACTGAGCAGCTTTTAAATTATCTAGCCATGTGGAAAAACAATCTTTAGTTAACAAGATATATTTCTGTAATCATCGGTAAACTTCTTCGCTACAGAATATATATTTTGCTTTACTGTGTAGACATCCTTCCATTCTTTATCTTGTTCCTGTTTTAGTTTTTATTTGTCATGCGCTGTGTTTCTTTTGTTTATTCTTAGACATGAATGCCATTTTGATATTACACTTTTCATTTGTGTTTTGCATAGATATCCTTTGCCTCCCTGATGCTTTCTGTTGTTTCATGATGCGTCTGCTAACATCAGGATAATGATTATTGTGTTTTTATTTCATTTAATTCTTTATTGTTTGTCATTGCTATTTTCCAGTTTAGTTATTTCATTTAACAGGGAGAATATATTCAGCATTCAACCTTATTGTACACTTAAGAGATAAAAAATGTGTAAACTTCAAGGTTGCATATGTAGAATCATACAGCACCTTGGCAGCAATATAGATAGAGCCGGAGGGACAGACAGTAATAACAAAATAAAGATACAAGAGGAGCTTTCATTGCACTGAGAAATATTTGGAAATAGAAATCAACACAAAAATAAGAATCTTCAACTCAAATGTCAAGTCAAAATCCAATTGTATGGCAGTGAAACATGGAGAATAACAAAAACAGCTAAGAAGTTACAGCCTTTTATAAATGGGTGCTTGCTAAGTATAGATGGATTGGAATGGTATGACAAGTTCACCAACTTGAAACAGATGACAAGTACCAGTGGAACAAGAGATGAGAAGAAGATGCTGGCGATGAATTGAACACCCAGTGAGGAGGAAACCTGTTGAAGTATTACAAGGCAGTCCATGTTCAGGTATCCCCAGGGCAAGAGAATTAGAGGCAGACCATAGACCACATGGAGAAGAGAACTGGAGGCAGACCTTGAGCTGATGGCACGTGACATGAGGACTGGCATGTGTTTGTTGAAGATGTGTTCCTTGTGGAGATAAAGGGTATTGATTGTCATCTTCTTCTGTTATAGCAAGAACATCATGAGGAATACAGAATTCATGCTAGGAATATCATTTGAAGAATACAGTTTAAATGATCAGTTTTGATACGTGAGAGTCAGGAAGAACTATACGCAGTGGAAACAAGAAGCTCTAGGAAGATCTTGTGAATATCATACATGGATCATATCACAAATGATAATGTGTGGAACATCATAAAACAGGCTATAATGCCATATAAAGGTCTATTAACAGTCGTTAAAAACCTGCATGCCATATAAAGGTCTGTTAACAATTGTAAAAACCTGCAAACTTCAGTGGTATGGCCATATGTCAAGATCAAATGAGTTGTCCAGTACTGTATTGAAAAGGACAATCTTAGGAATAAGAAATTTGGGTAGAAATGCTGGGCAGACAATATTTAGAAATGGACATGACAGAGCTTGGCAGAGAAACAAATACTGGCATAAGGTAGAGAAATGTGGAACAAATATAAAGCATTCAGTAGAAAATTGTGCCCCAATAATCACCTAGTTCATGGGATAAATGAAGGAAGGATAAATCTAATGGACATTCTGTTATTGAAAGATACATTAAATGTTGTTGTGGATGGTACCAGTAAAATTATTACATGGAATATATTATATTGCCAGTATAGAACCTTCTCTTGGTCAGATTAAAAACAATTTTATTCACTATAAATCTAAATTCAAATAAATCAGTTAAATTCTTCCTTTTTAGATATATAAAATATATTTTCAGCAATTTCGTCTTTTTGAGTAATATATGAGGTTTTTGATAATCTTGATGAAATCGCATAAAATCTGTAACTTATTTGCATTTTGAAATGTTGAGGCATTACCACCACTAGATGAAGGTACTTATTCTCCTGTGGTCATTTCATTCCAACATCAGTGAATCTTTGTCTTCAAACTTATAAATTATGGTCAATGCATCATGTTAGAAATTGAAAGTCATGCATGCTCTTTTAATGGTTGTTCAGTTCATCTTTTACAATGCAATGTGCGCCTTGTCTATATTTTCCCAAAAAGCTGATGGGATTTTTCATTGTTTGTTACAGGACATTTCACTTAAACAATTAGTAGTAAAGGATTTCACTGCATAATATAAATTATAATTCTTGGAAGTAACTGCATGGATATGGTTTGATCATTATAAATATAATATGGGTGTTGCGTAGCAAAATGTGTGTTGCGTGTAAATGTTCCGTGGATGATGTCACATTTGCCACACAATGTTGAGGGTGTTGTATTTCATCTGCTTTCCAAAGGTATCATAATACTGGCACTTGCAGAGTGGTGTATCACCCTCAGACACCAGGGATGATGAGGCAGAGTAACATGGTGTCTTTAGTCTGGTTTAAGTGTGTGACGTAAGGATATAGTCAGATAGCTACAGTATCATACATGGACGTCACATCAGACCATACAACGTAGAAAGTCAATAAAGCTTTTAACAGCAGTGATGTTTTTTGGCAATATATATTGTGTACGCCACAATGACAAAATGCATGGACATCGTTATGCAGAAACATCACAGGTATAGTACAACAGTCGTTGTATCATCGACGTAGTCAATTCAACAGGAACATCAGACAGCATCATAATAATGTAAATCATATGCCTTTTAGGATATCGTAATCAGCTGTACATGTAGTCAGGTAGTAAACTTCCCCTTTCCATAAGAGCTAGTAGATATCAACTAGGAGATTAAATCTAGTCTCCTATATTTGACCTCAACAAGACAGGCATGTCTTTTGAGCGTCACATTATCGTCCTCTATGTTCCTTAAACAGCAAAGGTATCAAACCTAGATCCATCCATAAAGTTCAGGAAGCAAATGGTCCTTAGGACAGGCATCAATCGATGCGTGACAATATAAGTGGATCGTGAGCTGAGCAAACTTGTCATATCATAGACTCTATACTGAGGCAGGCTAGGCAAAAGTCAACATCACAAGATGGCGATTAAGTTACTCAGCGAAAAGGATTCAGTTACCTGTTCATCAGGAATTAAATCACATATGCCTCCAGGCATTTGAAATAACATAGAGATATATCATCTCAAAAAAGGAACAACAATGATGAGGACTCCTTCCTGAATAATATAAGCGAAGACGCTAGCACACCGCTACGTCTCGCCTTACCAGCATTTTCGCTCAGACTCCCCTGGGCGGAAATCATACAAACACTCCCACAAACAAAGACAAGCGCAGAACACCCGAATCGAATACAACTCAGCTAATTTACGAAACAAAGAATGTTCTACGATGTTCGACTAAAGATTCGAACCTTAAAAGGAAATGACATCGCAAGTTGCCAACTGTTTCTAGGAAAACGCTCCATACATGGTTATGACTTAAAATCGCTCACACACAAATTATCAACAACCCTAGCTATCAAGATAAGACAACTTCCTGACGATGCTATCAAGATTAGACGACTGTAGAAATACAAGTGACTACAGTTCCATGAGTTACTTCCCATGCATTAAAAAATTGAATATAGTCAAAATGCATAGTCAGAATATATAGTCAGAATAAGTTGCGACAAGTTTAGCGCAACATTACCGCCACCTCCCGATAAAAAAAAAAAATGTGCAACATTTTTTTTTAAAAATATCCAAGAGTAAAACCAAAAGCGGTTTAACAACACACGAATTATGCGGGGATAACTAATTGCACTGCCTAATATGAGGCTAAATTGACACATAAAGTGTCTGGTGAGAATATTTCTCAACAGATAAAAAATCTTATTCAAAAAATATATATCGGGGAGGTGCCACCAACACACACTACGCTTGCATGAAAATACAATATAAATATGCAAGTTCATATCATTATAATCAAATAGCAGTGTCATATTCTAATACCGCTTAGAATGGATGTACACATCTGATATAGAATGTTAAATATTACATTATCTAAATGTTTAATAATACCATTACATAATGAAATTAAACATAAATGACGATCCAGGACACATCTCCTGTCGTTCCAAGGAAAGTGTACAATGTGGAACTCTCCATGTTTGACAACAGAAAGGTAGCTTCTCCGATCAACAATAACATGCTGAGAAAAAACAACCAATATAATTCTATTTAATAGCCATTAAGTTTCATACTATACAATACATTATTATGAACAATTTGTGGCCGAGTAAACTTTCGGCCCTTATATTAAGTACTCAGTCTTCCTCTTATATTAAAGATGGGAACAGAAGAAGATGATAACAAAGCACAATAGTATGTGTTCACCTAAAGTGAGGACAGTTGTGCTAATGTATTGTAGTAATATAGGTGTGTTATGGCTCTGTCGTATATCTAGAAATAGGACAGAAGTATTAGTTGGAATCATGTGGGCATCTAGACAGAATGTCAGCCATCACATTATCCGACCCACGGATAGCTCGTACCGTGAAGTGAAAAGGTTGAAGAGCAATAGCATATCGAGTGGATCTCGAACTCTTCAAGTTCTTAGTCTGAATAGCTGTAAGAGCTTTCTGATCAGTTTCTAGAATGAAATGTGCGCCCAGGAGGAATCTTTGTAGTTTGAGAATAGACCAAACCATAGCCAACAATTCACGGTCTAAAACCGAGTAGTTCCTCTCTGCCGCATTTAGTTTTCTAGAAATGTACATGACAGGATGCAGAGTTTCAGCATATTCCTGCATAAGTGCTGCTCCGATCCCAGTGGATGAAGCATCACTTCGAAGAACAAAAGTCTTATCAAGAGTAGGTAATCTTAGGATGGGAGGAGAAGAAAATATTTTCTTGATCTGGTCTAAGGAAGATTGACATTCCTGAGACCAACGAACCAGATTAGGCGACCCTTTCTTCAACAAAGTTGAGAGAGGTGCCATGATCGAAGATAGATTCGGGATGAATCTCCCATAGAATTGAATTAGACCCAAGAGACTACGGACTTGTTTCTTCGTTTTAGGTACAGAGATGTTCAATATTTTCGAAGTATTGTGGTCTTCTGTCTTCAAGAGACCATGACCAACACGATGACCCAGGAAAGAGATTTCACCAAAACCAACATAGGCTTTAGAGGGTTTTGCTGTCAAATTAAACTCACGTAGAGTGGACAGTAGGTCATATAAACCCAAATAGTGATCTTCCCAGGAATCACTGAAGAGACAGATATCATCTAAGTATGCGATGACGTCTGAACGATGAGAAAGAATTCGACGCATCATGCGAACGAAAGTAGCAGGGGCGTTCATAAGACCGAAAGGCATTACATTCCATTGAAATAAACCCCTAGGTGTAGAGAAAGCAGTCAGAGGTTTGGCATGATCTGCTAAAGGCACTTGCCAATAACCTTTTGACAAGTCAAGTTTAGTGAAGAATCTAGAATTAGAAAGTCTAATAAGTAGATCTTCTAGTAAAGGCATAGGTTCAGCATCGAACTTTGTGACTTGATTTAATTTGCGATAATCAACGCAAATTCGTATGTTCTTATCTTTCTTCCGAACAATAACCATGGAAGAAGAATATGGAGAAGTCGATGGTTCAATTATGTTTAATTGAATCATTTCATCCAATTCCTTTTCCACTTGTGACTGAAAGTGTATAGGGATAGGATAAGGCCTAACCCTAATAGGATTATTGTCGGTAAGAATTATGTCATGTTCTATGACATGCGTGTGACCAGGGATGTCGGTTAGAACATCCTTAAATGTCTGTAACATCGACGAGACTTGACGATGTTCATCAACAGAAAGATTAGGAGAAATGGAGACATCTTTCCAAGATTCCATGGAATGTAGTGGAACCACTGGAAGAGGAAGATCGACATCAGAAAAACAGATTCCTCATCCTGTATGACAGACAGGGATGAGTAATGACCATGAGGTACAGAAGAATCGTCCGTTGCCTGGAAAATAGGCAGCAAATAGTCTGGACGCTCATGAAATTCCGTGAGCATGTTGATATGGAAAGTTTTATGCTTTCCATCTATATCGACCACATAGTCAACATCGGAAATTCGTGAGACTATTGCATATGGACCTTTCCATGCAATCAGAAGTCTATTTTCCCTACTGGGGAGTAGGACGAATGCTTTGTCACCTGGACAAAGTTGTCGTAGACATCTGTTCTTGTTAGCAAACTGCCTTGCTTTTTCTTTAGCAATTTCTGACGAAGCAGTCGCTAGTTTGCATGCATCAATGATCTTTTGCCTAAGAGCAATGACATACTCATATGAAGATTGAGTGTCATCACTAATATCATCGGCAGTGATGAGATCGTGTAATAAAGACATAGGGCCGCGCGGACGCGCGCCAAAGACAAGTTCAAAGGGAGAAAATCCTGTGTGTTCGTTTGGGACCTCTCTATAGGCAAAGAGAGCCGCGGGTAAAACCCTGTCCCAATCTTGAGGATGATCTTCAGTTATCTTACCAAGTAAAGTCTTGAGCGTTCTATTCAGACGCTCAACTAACCCATTAGACATAGGATGATAGATGCTACTGAGAGATCTTTTAATGTGTAAGGTAGACATTACTTGAGACATAGTATCAGATATGAGTTGAGTGCCATGGTCAGACAGTATTTCTCTGGGGAACCCCAAGCGAGAAAATATCAGCCAAAGAGCATCTGCGATATCTGTAGTAGATATGCTCTTTAGAGGGATAGCCTCTGGCCAACGTGTGCACATATCGACACATGTAAGGATAAACTGATGTCCTCTGGCCGACTTTATCTTAAAAGGGCCAATAATATCTATGGCCATTTTCTGAAATGGCCGAATAGGGATGTCAGCAGCCTGGATAGGCGCAGCATGTCGTGGTCCTCTAGATTTGACCTCCTGACATACCTGACATGATCGGCAGTATATACGAATGTCCTTGTTAACAAAGGGCCAAAAGAAAGCCGCAAGGACTCTCGACTTTGTACGGGAAAATCCCATGTGTCCAGCACATTGCGAGTCATGAGCATGTTGCAATATTTGCACTCTCATACTCTTGGGAACAAGAATTTGCGAATGTGCTGACGTAGCCGAGTCTTGTACCATACGTACAAGTACGCCGTTTTTCATTTCTATCCAAGATTTTCTATTTGTATCCTTATTTGGATCACCTTTCTTCGCAAGAATGAAGAATTTTTTTAGCGTCGGATCTTCTTCTTGTAATTTTATGAACGAGTCACGAGAAATAACCAAGGTACTATCTTGGCTATGAACTTCATTATCATTATTCAACGAAGTTTGTGGTGTTTGTAGAGCTTGTGCTCTTGTAACCACTGCATTGGTAGCTTGCATATTATCATCTTCCCAAGCAGCAATCTGCTGTGGGGTACATTCCCTAACTCCGTGAATACGACCAATAATAAGGTCCGCAATAGGATTAGGTAAGAGACAGGCATGCACATCTCCCGTAAAGAAAGGAGTGGCAATGTGAATTACAGCAGTAGGATATTTTTCTAGAGTGCCGCCAAATGTGACACATTTGATAACCCTTCCTGTCGCACAGGATGGTTCTACAAGCGATTGTCTAACACCAATAGTGGTGCATCCGGAATCGAAAAGTAGTGAGACCGGAGTATTATTAACAAGACCCTTATGTAGGATTAGAGAACCTCTCCCGTCATGTGCAACCGAAGCAGGAAGAGCGGGGAGAGGGTGACCACAACTCAAAGTCGATATTGTAGTCGGTTCGAACAGAGTACTGCATTGGGGGCATTTGTTTGCTCTCCCAAAGTCAAAAGAAGAACAAGTGACAGCGTCAGAGTTTTTATTATCAGAAACCTGATTACAAGCTCCCTGAGATTCTTGTTGAACAGAGTTAGCCTGCTGATATCTCTTTTTTTTTGTATTGAGATCTACCGCGACTACTATTACCTCTGAAGTTATCACTGTTGTTATTATCTCTGTAGTTATTAGTGTCTCTATTATAATTGTTATCCTGTTTCGAACTACAGTTTCCATGATTATTATCATGTCCACATTGATGTGAACATCTATTTGTTTGGTTTTGAGGTCTACGCGAGGAAAAGCCTCTGTTACCATATCCTCTTCTGAAATGCCTAAAATTATTAGGTTGGAAGTAACGAGGACTGTCAGCTCGTCTCCAATTCTTCGAAGAAGAATCACCCTGAAATTGATTTCCATAATTTTGACCGTAACTACGGTTACTTTTCCTATCAAAATTTTGTTGGAATCTATGACTAGAGTTTTGACCATAAGGTGCTGCCGAAGCAACTGGCATACCTTCTTTTACTTTAGCATTACCAATGGTTACGTGAGGATGCGCAGTTATATACTGGCTACAGAAATCTTCCATTTCTTTTATTGTTTTAGGTTTACGTTCGTGAAGGAAAGCAAGGAAAGACTCATTAACAGAAGACATGACTTTGTCTCTAAGTATTAAGTCTATAAGTCCTTCATAAGTTTTTTCTATCTTAGACAGCTCCACCCAACGTGAAAAAGTAAGACGTATCTTTGAAATGAATTCAGAGAATTGCATTCCAGTTTCTGGCAACATATTTTTAAATTGAAGACGATAGCCGTCTTCGTCAAGTTGGTATTTCTTTAACAACATAGCCCTGACAACCTCATAGTTGTTCTTGTCAGGCTCATCTACCATGCTTAACATACTCAAAGCATCACCTCTAAGTATTTTGGACAAATGATAAACCTGCAGTGATTTATCTATGTTATGTACTTTACATGAAGTTTCAAATCTGTCCAGATAGAATGTTATATCGTCGATGGAAGCATTGAATGGTGGTAGATTAAGCTTGAAAGTGCTTGCATTAGTCTTATCTGAGACCTTATTTGCATCATTAGCATTACCCATGTTCATCACCTTTAATTTCTCAACTTCCAAAGCTAAGAGTTTTTCTTCATGCTCCATTTTTGCTTTTCTCTCATCAGACTCTCTTTGTAACTTCCTTTCTTCAGCTTCAGCTTGTTTTTCTAATCTTTTATTTTCAGCCTCTTTTTCAAGTCTTTTATTTTCAGCCTCTATTTCAAGTCTTTTATTTTCAACCTCTATTTCAAGTCTTTTATTTTCAGCCTCTTTTTCAAGTCTTTTATTTTCAGCCTCAAGTCTTTTATTTTCAGACTCAGCTTCTCTTTTTTGTTTTTCCATTTCCATTTGGAATCTTTTTTCATCCACCTGCATCTGCAGTTTCTTTTGCTCAGCTTCCATTGCTTTATCATATTGAGCAGTTGCAAATTCTTCTAACTTATCACCAGTCTTCCCAAGCAATTTACCCTGCTCAATAAAGTGCTCAAATGTAGACATGATGAGTAATAATATGAGTCCACAACCTGAAATAATTAATTATCTTATTTCAAATTTAATTATAACAAGTCTTAAATGAAGCACTTGTTTACTCACAACACTATATTATCATCCCAATCTCTGTGGGAAACAAGTCTTAGATCAAAGAACTTGTGTATAGACCTTGTTGAAATATCATCAATCAACTCTTGATCATAGGTGCACTTCCCATTCAATAGTGCACAATACTATTCATCATTTATTTATCATCAGTATAGTAGTGGTGCATCAGCATAATCCATTATCCAATCTGAATTAATTACTGTAAGTAATATTATTCATCATTTATTAATCATCAGTGTAGTAGTAATGCATAAGCATAACCCACTATCAAATGTGAATTAACTACTATAAGTGTAACCAATGACTATGTAAACACAATCACAATGTAAACATCAAGCATGTAAACACTAGCAATGTAAACATTAACAATGTAAACAATACCAATGTAAACAATAACAAAGATTTAGCAACAATACGAAAACATTCGCAGAAATCAACAAAAAATAAAGCGAAAAGTAAAGAAATATCACAAAAAATGTGATGATATCTGCGAGAAGATATTACAAATACAAGACACAACAGTGTATAAACAAAAATGGTGTATGAAACTAAACAATAGGAAAGAGTAGGCTAGCAAATACAAACAAATCAAAACAAAACTAAAGAGTGCGAAAAATAACGAAAACAATACTAACACATGTCATCACAACTAACAAAAAATAGCAACAGAAGTCGCTTTGCAAATTCCAGTATCGGAAATTTGCACACCCTACAGAACACTCTCAATAGAAGACCTCTATGACGTGGTATGATCTATAGGAGTCGCCACCCATCCAGACCCGCAGAAACATAAACATAAATATAAATATACAAATAACATATAAACATATAACATGTAAACAAAAGAATGAGAAATACCAGAAGACTCAGTAGAAGTATAAGGGCACAGTTCACAAACAAACAGGCCACTTAACTTATAAAACTCCAATCGTCAGTACAGCAAAAAACAGGTGGTAATCAGCATTCTAAGATCGAAGATCCAACGTTGATCACACATCTGAACTTGCATCAAACAGCTAAGACGATGGTTGAGACTTGAGCTTCTAAACAGTACAGACAGTATACAGGTAGTGTAATTACGGCACTTGACCTTCTTATCCAGGAGTAAATTGCTTGAATCGGTACTTGGCCTTCTCAAGAACTCGTAGCAACCAGAACTTGGCCTTCTCAACAACTACAGCAACCTGGAACCTTGATAGCAGCAACTTGTGTTATCCGGCAATATATACAACGCCGGGTACTGTCAAATTTCTTGCTTTATGGCAAAACTGCAATTTCGACATTTATCGGACAACGCCGAGTAGTCTCAGAATTCTTTATGTTGATGTCTTGAAAAATGTTGAAATGTTGATATCATGTAGACTGAAGTGGGTAAGGGACCCCATGTATGCTGGTACCAGACCAAACCAGCTTATGGCCACCAAATGTTGCGTAGCAAAATGTGTGTTGCGTGTAAATGTTCCGTGGATGATGTCACATTTGCCACACAATGTTGAGGGTGTTGTATTTCATCTGCTTTCCAAAGGTATCATAATACTGGCACTTGCAGAGTGGTGTATCACCCTCAGACACCAGGGATGATGAGGCAGAGTAACATGGTGTCTTTAGTCTGGTTTAAGTGTGTGACGTAAGGATAGAGTCAGATAGCTACAGTATCATACATGGACGTCACATCAGACCATACAACGTAGAAAGTCAATAAAGCTTTTAACAGCAGTGATGTTTTTTGGCAATATATATTGTGTACGCCACAATGACAAAATGCATCGACATCGTTATGCAGAAACATCACAGGTATAGTACAACAGTCGTATCATCGACGTAGTCAATTCAACAGGAACATCAGACAGCATCATAATAATGTAAATCATATGCCTTTTAGGATATCGTAATCAGCTGTACATGTAGTCAGGTAGTAAACGTCCCCTTTCCATAAGAGCTAGTAGATATCAACTAGGAGATTAAATCTAGTCTCCTATATTTGACCTCAACAAGACAGGCATGTCTTTTGAGCGTCACATTATCGTCCTCTATGTTCCTTAAACAGCAAAGGTATCAAACCTAGATCCATCCATAAAGTTCAGGAAGCAAATGGTCCTTAGGACAGGCATCAATCGATGCGTGACAATATAAGTGGATCGTGAGCTGAGCAAACTTGTCATATCATAGACTCTATAATGAGGCAGGCTAGGCAAAAGTCAACATCACAAGATGGCGATAAAGTTACTCAGCGAAAAGGATTCAGTTACCTGTTCATCAGGAATTAAATCACATAAATCACATATGCCTCCAGGCATTTGAAATAACATAGAGATATATCATCTCAAAAAAGGAACAACAATGATGAGGACTCCTTCCTGAATAATATAAGCGAAGACGCTAGCACACCGCTACGTCTCGCCTTACCAGCATTTTCGCTCAGACTCCCCTGGGCGGAAATCATATAAACACTCCCACAAACAAAGACATGCGCAGAACACCCGAATCGAATACAACTCAGCTAATTTACGAAACAAAGAATGTTCTACGATGTTCGACTAAAGATTCGAACCTTAAAAGGAAATGACATCGCAAGTTGCCAACTGTTTCTAGGAAAACGCTCCATACATGGTTATGACTTAAAATCGCTCACACACAAATTATCAACAACCCTAGCTATCAAGATAAGACAACTTCCTGACGATGCTATCAAGATTAGACGACTGTAGAAATACAAGTGACTACAATTCCATGAGTTACTTCCCATACATTAAAAAATTGAATATAGTCAAAATGCATAGTCAGAATATATAGTCAGAATAAGTTGCGACAAGTTTAGTGCAACAATGGGTCCACAATCTCTTGCAGATTTTATGCAGTATGGAAATTTCATTTGGCATGAGATTGTTAATACGGGCAACAGCAAAAGACAATCTGTTTTTACATAGGTCAAAGTATTTCTTACATGAAGGCAGCATACTGTTGGTAATTAATTTCCTGTAGTATACATTTTCTGTTTAGCCAACTGGTTTTAGTGAACTGATGCTTTCTTCCATTGCAGGCGACCAGAAAGGACAATGAATGGCAAAGTTCGAGTGACAGTTAACGTGGTTGGGAAAGGCGTTTTCAGTGGTGTAGGCCGGAACTATCGCATTGCCAAGAGTGCTGCTGCCAAAAAGGCTCTCCGCTCCATTCGTATTATGAATCAGAATTTGATGGGGTAGTCAGAATCTATGCCACATGGTGCCTACCAGATGGCTTTTTTTTTTTTTTTTTTTTTTTACACAACCCTTTATTTATGTGTGAATCAGTTCATGTGATTGAGACATTGTGATCAGTGTTTATTTAAGCCATGTTTGAGACATTTATTAGTATATGATGTTTGTACATGTGTATTATTTATATCTGCGTAAGTTGTCGTGATGGGGTATGTGCACCTTTCCAGTTTGCTTTATAGATGGTTTTGTCACTGCATGAATATATTTATCAGTGTGCCGGAAGATTAAGTAAGAAAGTAGCCTGGGTTTTTCTGCTCATAGTACTTCAACCAGGTATGAACATTTAGATATTGACCCTTGCATTTATGTACATCCTGTATTTTTTAGAAATGTTAAATTGAACCTGTTGGATCAGAAAAGACAAAAATTAACAGAATAGACATAAACATTTAAAAAAAAAAAAAAGTTTTGATGAGGTGCACACCGTTTAACCTAGATACAGGATCCTTTGGTTATATTTAACCAGATTGCCAGATTACCCATGGAGAAATAAGCACTACAAGAAGTGGATTCATACATATAACTTGTCAGCAACATAAGGTTTGAGGCATGGACAATGATATCAAAGTATGAATACAAAAGACGAGGAGCTTTCATTGATTTGAGACATATGGAAATCAAAAGAAACTCAATCCAATATTTCTACTCAGATATCAGAGCTGTCCAGTAAAAAATCTCTGAAACATGGAGAATGACAAAAAAAACCACAAGCAAGAAGTTACAGATTTTCATAATTCTTTAGAATGGAAGGATTGAAGTGGCGTAACAAGATCACCAATGTAGAACTGATGGGAAGTACCAGAGGATCAAGTGTTGCAGAAAATATTTTGGCGATGAATAGGACATGCATTTTGAAAGCCATTTGATAGCATTACATAGCAGTTTTTGTTCTAAAATTCCCATGGTGAAAGAGATGGAAGCGGAAAACAACAAAGGGAGAAGGAAATTGGAGACAAACAGCAAATTAGTGAATGAATTTGAGCCTGAAAACATGTATTATGGGTGATCATGTCACCTCACAACTTCCTTTCCACAGTGGAGTTTGTCAGTTCAGTTGTTGACTTCTTTCCATGTTACAATATCAATGTGTCCAGTATCTTCTGTCTTTTTTTCTATCTTATCTCTTTTTCCTTCAGTGTTTCCTATTTTCAAAATATATTTCATCTTTCCTCATCTCATAACATACATGCCAAAGAAAATGGATGACTTTCTTGTAGGATGAGAAGTAATCTTCCTTTGCACACTGGCTTCTTTCAGCGCATTCTCATTACACTTTAGCTGTCTATGTATTCTTTAACATTCTTGTGTAAAATCACATTTCTGTGGCCTCCATGGATTTACTAGCTTTGTTTATTAATTGTCCGTGACTCTGTGTCATTGTCATACTTATATCCCGGACCGTAATCAAAATAACAAATAGATTAAACAGATTCCAACTACTGTTTGACCCCCAGACACATTGTATTGCTACACTGTTGATTGTTTTTCACCCAACAATATAAAGTTTGAATGGCTTATGTAATAAGGGCAAACTGTACAAGATATTACTGACTGGGATGCTACAGAAAATTATGAGTTGTTTATTTGTTTTGAAATGTAATAAACAGTATATAAGCTTATAGAAATGCATTTAAAAATATTTTGCCGTGTATTTAGTTCTAGCATAACAGATCCAAGCATGGTTTAAAAATTATGAAAATCCCAGTCTATCATTTAAAGAAAGCAGTGTACTTGTGATTTGAGAGGTACATCAAAACTGTATTTTGTTGCTGCTTATAACCAAACTGTGGCTTTGACATGTTGCATTGATTTAATTTCAGCACATTTTTGTGTCAGGGTTGCCATGAGAAAGTAAAGAGATTGTGGTCAGAATTTTTATGAGCAGCAACAACAACAGAAGTACACACTTGCCACAACATACAAGCATTGAAGTATTTTTATTTAGGGCTGCAAACGTTTGTTTTTTTTGGGGTTTTTTTTTTTAATGTAATAGATGAAATAAAATTTTTAAATCAATCATGTAATGATCATTTTTCAACAATTTTAGAAACTTTAAAGAATTTTACAGGGGCATTTAAAAAAATAATCTTAAAATGCGTTTATAATTTTAAATTTTGATAATGTTTTATATTCTGAATATATAATGAAGTCAATATACTTTTAAAAAATGAGCATTTAAAGCAAAACAAATAGTAATTATTAAAAAGTTATACCAAATTTCACATCATAATCGCGTAATAGCAAATTTTCCTGCAGTCGCGCATAAAAGAAAAAAGCAAAGGCAGTGTCATTTTGTAAGCAGTGTTAATAAACACTGACATGTGATCTATCTCAGCCATTCCGAGTCAAACAAGCACACCAGGATCTTCAGCAATAGCAGCTGGAGGCCAGAACTAGTGATGCGTTATGAGATGGCTGTTGTTAAGTCCTTGCTAAACTTAAAGCTCGCTGTTTCCTCATCCTATCAAACATACTATATGTTTGTGAACTCTGCTGTTGAGGCAGTGAATTTAACTTCATTCGTGAGTACATGTTGATGTTGCAGGAGAAACATTAACAGTGTATTAGTCATGATGTGAAGACTGTTTTCTTATCATCATTACAGCTAACCTTGTCACTATCATTTTTCCCATCTGCCTTCAGCTTTTATGCAGAATGTTTACTTAACTTTCCTGATATTTTGAAAATCAGGAATAATTTTGAATAAAAAATGTTAATCAATCAGAGTTTTAAATAATTAATTGATTAATTAACTCTTAGTATCCGGCAAGCCCCGTGAAGTGGCGCGGGTTTAGTACCAATTTTACGGCTCGCCAGTTCAAGTGGCGCGCGACGGTAACGATAGCTAAACTAGCGCGTAAAAACGTGGTTTTAGCTCCCGTATAGTAAGAGTTAATAGTTAATTTTTGCAGCCATACTAAACAATTTTAATAAATCAATATTTTTAACAATTAATTGATTTATTATTAGTCAATTTTTGCAGCCCTAATTTTTATTCAAAACTTATGGACATAAGTAGTTTATTTTTTTATGTTGGTGTTTATATATTCCTAATACTTATGTGATGTTTACAGCTCTATCACCGGTGAACTAAACAAAAATTGTAATACAGATGTGGCTGTTTGTGTTCGTATAGTTTAATCATGTTTGTATTATATGTGTACAAGTCATCACGGAAATCAAACTGAACAGCATCATCATGACTATTATCTTATTTTATCATCTTTCTGTCTTGGACGGTCACAGAGCTGTTATAAGCAATGCAGAGCATTGACTTCAATGACCTATTCAGGGAGTGCAAGCAGGTACAAATCTGTAGGTTGGCCTGAGTGATAGCTCTTGTTGTCTTTGTTTCTTGTCTCATTCTGCTGGATGTTTTTCACATCTCTCCATTTGCATTGTGGTGATGTATCTGAAAGGGCTACATTTATCAGCTGTCGCATGCTTACTAGCAGTAATCTCTTCTTGCTTCATGTCATGCTTGTAAGTCCTTATGCTGGAGATTAGGATCGCCAGTAAGGAGTGGTTGCCCTGTCAGTACTGGAGATTTTTTAAATTTTGGGTACAGCTTTCCATTCAGTACACATCAAAGCACCATGGATAACACTGTCATAAGAATTACGGAGTCTGCATAGTCTTATCACCTCGTAGTTTATTATCTTGTCCTGCCATGCGATACTTAACATGTTGTTGACATGGTGATTATGGCATTCATTTTCTTTGCCTCAATTTGTGGGGGATGTCTCAGATAAAGCAAGCTTGTTTCCCTACCATTTTTCCTGTGTTTGCTGCATTAAACTTAACTATCCTTTCAAACTCAGGTTCAAAAGAATGCAAGAATAAAGCCAAGAAAGTCAATCTGCTCACACTTGCCAGCTGTCATTTTCAGTCCAGAGTGATACAACTGTTAATATCCTGTCTTATAGTTGTTTTAGTTGTGCTACTGTTGCTGGTGCTGGCTATGACAGAAACATTCAGGCTATGACAGAAACATTCAGGCTATGACAGAAACATTCAGGCCCTGTGTAGATCCTGGGTGTCTCTGATGGGACAAAGAAAGAATAGAACTGCTCCCTCAGACATGTTGTACAAGGTGACAAATAGAAGGTTGTGCATTGAGGCTGGCAATCTCATCTTGTCAAATGAATTGTTACAGAAACTACTGCTGTAAGTGCATGTGAAAGTTTGGTGCAGGCTTCCTGTAAGAGGGACCAGCTGCAGAAGTGATTGCATGCTCCGTAAGCAGCAAAAAGAAAAACAATGATGAACATTAAACACCAAAGTTTTTTTAATCATTGTAAGGCACACAAGCTGATCTTTCTTGCTTATAGCTGCTGCTTTGTGATTTTACTTGATTTTTCTCTTTTTTTAATTCTTGAACGTACTGGGACATTTTGTCTCATTTTTGCTTATGAAATTATGCATTTGTGCCCTGGTCTTTTCGTATAGATTTATATGATGTTGTATTGCTATGGCTTCAGCAATATTCTGCATTAGGTATTTATTGCTCTCCATCAGATTCTAAACAGTCCATGTAGTTATCACTTGCAAATTGTCTGTAGTAAATATAATTTCTTTGCTTGTTTTGTTTGTACTTGATTATAAAGCTAGATTGAGCTGTTTAATTTGTATATATTGAATTTAGTTTGCCATTTATATGTTGATGATCTCCATATGTTGCCCAGTAAGTTAATTATGCTGGTGTTTTGTTCTCATGTTTCTTTCTTTTCTCTGCATGTTCTTCTGTCTTTGATACCGTCATTTATATATGCCAGCAGTTCAGTATTGTCTGCAGTGTCAGCATCTTGAAGCCTCCTGTTATCCTATACATTGTCTCCTGCTGAATGCCCAATAACGAGTTGTGGGGACACAGTAAAACATTTTCTGGCACTCAACTTGAAATGACTGCAGTCGCAGATATTTTGGCAACATTTTTTTTTTCTGTTGACAGGTCTTTCACAGTGTGAATAATAGTCACGGTGATTCAGAACAGTTACAATCATCTATCGTGCTTTGAGTGGTGTATGCTGTCAAAGGCCCTCACAAAATCAGTGAAATTTATGTGTAAGGCTAATTCTAGTCCATTAAATATTTATGTCAATAGTAAGGTCATACTATCCATTAGTTGGCATCATTTGCAAACACTATTTCCCAGGTGAATGTACTCTCTTGTGACATGGAGATTAAAGGCTAGGCTGTCCTTTTTTTTACAGCGTATGTGTCTGTCTTTATGATAAGAGTACTGATCCCACTTATTTCCCACCTGCTCAGATGCATACATTTTACAACAGCAACCTCTTGGATTGAGGAAAAAACTCATACTTGCCTTGAATGGGAGAGTTCAATGTAAAGAAGCCATAATACTAAAGACTCGTAGATAAAATAAAAAAAAACTACAGATAATTTCATGACATCTTGTCTTAACAAAGGTCTAGTGAATGTTTCACTGAAGTGTTTTGTGTAATTGTAATTGAGGTATTTATACTATTTGCTGACTTGTACCAACAGTTTATTGTTAATATTATGGTCAGTATTAGTCATAAAGCACAAATTGACATAATGAATGAACATTATGATTTTATCACTGCGAATACAAAGTCAAAATGCCTTAGTAAATCATATTTATATAATTTATTGTTTCTGATGAGCTGAGTAATGTAACAGACTTCTGTAATCATTTTATTTAGGAAGATTTAAACGCTTATATATAACATCTCATTTCTAAATATTTTAGTTTACTTAAACTACATGACCGCGTATTACGAAGAACAAGTTTGTCAATAAATGTATTTATAAACAAGACATTCCAGTAAATGAAGGTTACGGCTGTGAATCTGTATGGTTATTTCACTTTATGTTCACGCTATATAATAAACATGACTGGATGGTGTATTGACAATGACCATCGGTGAAGTGTCTAAAGAAAGATGTGTTTCTCATAACCTGTATTTGAAAGCTGTGTATTGGTTAGATTTTTTACATCTGGCAGTTTCTTGATGTTTATAGCTTCAAAAAAAAAGGGCAGTTATCCGTAGACAGTGCTTCAAATTAAAAACAATTATTCATGAATTATTTCCCTCTTCATCCCCTGTGGAACCATGACTGCAGCTGTTCCACCTGCAAGAAGTGTACACACCAAAGCAGTTCATCTGCTGCTGCAACAGTGGATACTGTAACCATTTGTTTTACATGATGACGTTGAATGCATTATATTCTTTATTATTTATGTGTTTAAACTTGAGGAAAAACTGAATAGCCCATTAATATATGTTATATGATTTGTATTTTCAGATGTCATTGAATAACTGAGTATTCTACATCACAAATTGCCCATAGAAATCTCAGTGAGATATCTTAGTTTTTTTGTGCATAAATGTGTGCAGTGGATTTTGCACTTTTCTTTTCTTTTTTTAATAATTAATTTCATATTTGTGTGCTACCTAATCTCAAATTACATGTTGTAATACCATAGCATGATATCTCTGGAAGCCTTCTTTCTCGTCTATTTTGTTTATTTGGTTACAAATGACGTTGACTAGACATCCAGCGAATACTATTTTTATAAGCTTTGGTAGATGTGGCTTTTCATGTTATATTTTTATGTTTGTTTGTAGCAGCTATATGCTGGGAGAGCAAGTACTTGTGAATTTTGGTTAACACCATCAGCCCAATACTTTTTTTGTTAGAGTTACTTTGGTGGACTGTCTTGTATTGCAGCTGAAGAAGAGATGCAGAGCTGTCATCCCAGTCAGCAGCTTCTGTAAATTTGGTTGGGATATTTGATTTGCATACTTTTAATTTATGGTTATTAACATCCTTGAATTTGAAAAAGGAAGAACCTGAATGGTAAAATGAAGGTGCACACATGTGGCTGAAGGCTGGACCTAATGGATTAGAAAAGGACATTTAAAATATGTGATCAAAAACATATAAGAAAGGCTCACAGTTGTAAAGAAAAAATATTTGATTTTGCTGTTTCACAGCGCACAGCCTTGATTTCGTTAATACCCAATATTATATGATAGACTGGATTATGAAAACAATATTATCAATCACTAGAAATGGAATTCAGTCGACTTATGTCAAAACAGGTCAGCAATCTAGATTGTGCCAATGACCTTCTATCACTTAACTGGTACCAGGTGCAAGCCAAAATGACACCACTGGGTCTTAAAATCCACGGGGACAAAGTCTGAAAACAAGTGATAGCCAGATTTCTTTTGAAGAAAACACCTACATGTACGGTACTCGTATCTTGGCAGTGACATGGACAAGTTGGAGGAATGGACAGTGACATTAAAATAAGATTTACAGAAGGCCAGAGAGGCTTTCATTGTGTCTGGAAATATATTGAAATCAAAATAAATCAAGCCCAACACAAATATGAGAATTTTCAACTTGAATATCAAGTCATTTCAATTTTATGGCTGTGAAACATGGATAGCAACAAAAGCAGTTAAGGAGTTAGACAAGGTGCTAAAATGACTAAATAAATAAATAGATGCTAAAATGACTAAATAAATAAAAATGGCTAAAATTACTAAATAAATAAATAGATACTAAAATGACTAAATAAATAAATAGGTGCTAAAATGACTAAATAAATAAATAAATATGACTAAAATGACTAAATAAATAAATAGATGCTAAAAAGACTAAATAAATAAATAGATGCTAAAATGACTAAATAAATAAATAGGTGCTAAAATTACTAAATAAATAAATAGGTGCTAAAATGACTAAATAAATAAATAGGTGCTAAAATGACTAAATAAATAAATATGATTAAAATGACTGAACGAACAAACTTTATTATCAGAGGTTTGAGAATTGGGCACGCAGGCCTGTCTGACATTCTGCCCTTTCCTGACAGGATCACCAGTGTGAAACTGATGGAAAGACCCAGACAAATAACAGTGGAATAACAGGTTTAAAAAAAGAATATTAACATTGTGTAGGGTACAGCTGACAGCATTACAAAGCAGTCCCAGAATAAAAGAAATAGTGGAAGACCTAATAGCACACAGAGAAAGGAATTGAAGACAGACTTTAAAAAAAGGATAAAGACAGACATTGAAAGAGCTTGTATGAATGGCACAAGACAGGAGAGCTTGGAATTAACTGGTTGAAGGCTGAAGTGCGATGTTGTAAGTCTAGGAAAACAAATTGAAATCCTCCAAAGATTTTTCTTTCTTAATCGGAACTTCTTCTACCTTCTAACAGAGTGTAGAGGTGACCCAGAGAGCACAGTTGCTCTTGGGTGAACATGCAATCAAATTGTAAGACAAACAGGTGATTGCCCTGTTGTGTTCCTCCAAAGATATGGACGTGAAATACGAGTCGTGCATGAGGAGATAAGAATTAACTGGAGATAGAAAGCTGCATCCAGAAAGTTGACTCAGTGACCTATACTCTAGAAGTAGTTATGGACATGAAGCTCTCGCTGTGAAAAGCCATCGTGTGTGAAATTTAATAGAAGTAAAATGAATCATGCCATATTGTGGAAGTTTATTTTAAGTGTGGAATATTTTTGCTGTTAATCATAACTTGTCAAATCTCATATTAGCATTATATGTTAGCATTTTACCGATATCTGTAAAATGGTAAACCGGTGTAGTCATTCATTATTTGTCATGCAAACATCAAGACAAATAACTGATTTTCAACATGCATTGTATGTTTTATTTAGTTATGCTGTACAATTATTGAATATTACTGACAGAGTGCACACGTGAGGTGGTTATGGTTGTGTGTGTCAGTGTTTTCAAATTCTTGATATGGAGCACTCCCATTCCTTCACCACAGATTCTGTTCCTACAGCTAAAGCAAACCAACTAACCTCACTTGAAAAAGTCTGTTCCTACAGCTAAAACAAGCTAACCAACATCACTTAAAAAGTCTGTTCTTACAGCTAAAACATGTCAGCAAAACTCACTTGAAAATGTCTGTTCTTACAGCTAAAACAAGCCAACCAACCTCACTTGAAAAGTCTGTTCTTGCAGCTAAAACAAGCCAACCAACCTCACTTGAAAAGTCTGTTCTTACTGCTAAAACATGCCAGCCACGTCACTTGAAATCATGAGTCATCATATGGCAGTATAAGTATAAGCTGAATGTCAACAGCTTTTGCATCAAGTTTTGTATGACACAATTAGCAAGAACTGATAGTGAATAAATGTGGCAGTGACAGTAAGATTGTCATTTTGTGTCCAGTTATTGTGCAAATATAGAAGACTAATTTACTTATTTTTCCCCTCAGTTACTGATATTGTTAAAATTTTTAAAACTTGGGGAGGGGTGGGAATTACACCCAAGAAACAAAACTTTATCAACCATAGAGAGGGAGGATATTATGTCTTTTTCCCCCCTTAATCTTTAATTTCTGTATCCTCACACACACACACAGCAACACCCCCTCTCCCAGTACTTAATTGACCAACAGTTATCTGCACTGATATTTTAAAAAAAAACAGCATTGAAAACCACATTAGTCTACAGAATAATGATAGGAACCTTGATATATATATCATTACAGTAAGAGGCCATCTGATCGTCAGAAATATTTTCTTCATTTGGGAGACAATGTTTGCTCTGTGCTTGCCCCCTGCCCCACAAGAAATCAAACTGCAAGTCAGGAGTGCATATACTTACATTGCTAGAATAACATGGTATTACCCCACTGTGCTTAATGGCAGAATGCAGAAGATGCTTAAATTTTGTTTTGATGAGGTTGGTAAATACAGAATAGCTCTGTTCACATTGATTCAAACTTGTGACCTATAAAGCAGTCTGGCTGTCATTAGTTCAATATTTTTATTTAACAAAATAGTATGTTGTGTTGTAGTTTATAGCAGTGCTGTGATATCTGTGCCTTTCAGCCTGGCACACCCGATTTCAACAAGCACTTTATTAGCATTTGCTTTCCTTAGCCTTTGGCTCTCCCCAGCCTACCTGCACGGCAGCAGGTGGTTTGAAATCAAAGTTTTCCATCTTCTAGATGAGTTACCATCCACGACTTACAGGCTTCATCTACTTGGAACTTTCTGGTTTTAGGATGCCCCTTTTCCAGTCAGTAAAAACAGGTCCTGAGATGAGAAGGCCAGGAGCTGAGCTTTTGCCTCTCTGGGTCTATGTATTATGCATGCCTTAGGAGTAATTAATTGAAAATTGAGAGCTCATCCTCAACCCTAGGCTATGACAGCGTTTGAGATATGTGTCCTTGTGGGGAGTACAAGCAAGCAGTAGAACAAGCCCTCCAAGACTGTCAGCTCCATGAGAGGAGCAGATTGGCAGTTGAGGAAGAAACTGTATGGTGAAGTGAGAAACCTAAGATGGGCTATCAGCTTTATAAGAGAGAGAGAGAGATGTGGTTATTTGAGAACGAACAAAGAAGTTGTATTTGTTATCAAAATATTGTCTTTTCTTTGTATTTTCAAATCCAATTGATGTGATCTCTTATCAGATATTCTTTGTACTGTGTCTGGTTGTGTGACAGAAGGGCCAAGTACTCCATAAAATCTATATCTTCAAGCCATTTTGTCAAGAGTCCACTGAATTTTTGTTGGCTCATGTTGTATTCATAACTAAGTACAAAGAGAAATGGTAAAAACAGGCTTTCTTGCAGTACTTCAATTCTTATCCCAAAGAGTTCGGTAAGCTGGCCTTCATGAAGATTTCTGCATGTCATGTTTTCTGTATTAGGTTAATGAACACCTGGGGCACTCCATAATACCTCATCAGTTTACAGAGTGATTCTCTGTCTAAAATGTCAAATGCTGTTTCATCGTCAACAAATCTGATGTAAAGTGGCGAGTTCAATTCTAAGCTTTATTCTGCTATTATGCATTATGGTCTGTATTATCAAAAACATGCCTGTTCTTCTGTCAGCTATCTGTGGCCTCTCATGGATGATCCTGTTCAATATTTTTGTGGCACCGATGATATTCCTGTGTAATTTGTGCACTCTTGCAAATTACCCTTCTTTGGCAACTTGATCATATTTCCTTCCTTACATTTTGCTGATAATCAACTCTCTCCAAGACTTGACTGAGTAATTTGTACAATATCTCTGTAGAGGTGTCAGTGTCTGCAATGGTTGTGGAGCTGGTCTAACTAAAGGTTCCTTGAAATGTCTCTGGGACCCAAAGATGCAGCAATAGAGAATGCAGTCAGCGACCCATAGCTTGACTGCTTGCATCAGGGTCAGCGAACCAGAGCTGACCAAGACCCTACTCCACCTCCACGTGGTGGTCCTGGAAACAGGCTGCATCACTGCAGTCTGGCTGAGAGAGTAGGGATCGCAGAATGAAGGCAAACCCGGTCGCAAAAAATGCCGTGCTGAAGTCGGATGTGTCGACCGAAAGGTGCAGATATCACAGCTCCGGCGTAAACAGACACAATGCAACCAACGTCCTTTTCAGGACGAACGAGGAAGAAGAAGAAGAAATGTCTCTATGTTTGCTCTTTTATGTTGCTGAGCAAATCTCATGTTTCTTCACATTTAATATGTGAATTACTATTAGTGAATTATTAATAGGTTATTAGCATAAATTAACTTACACATACTGTACTGACCACTGTTGGGAATGGTGAAATTATATTAGCAGAGAGAGGACAGACACTGAAAAAAAAAAAAAAACTAGCTGATATCACAAGGCTGCCACTTCTCTCAAATCCTTAGGATAAAAGAGATCAGAAACCCAAATACACACGGTGAAGGAACCTAGTGGAATAAGCTTAATTAAGATCAAGAAGAAAAGGGAAGAATGTAACCAGATGGCATAAAACGAGAAGACTTGTTTGATGTAACTGTAAGCCTGTGCTTTACAGAGAGGTAAAGATTATTTTTGTGCTAATTATAATGTCTTGTGTATCTCCCAGTGGTCTCTAAAGGGGTAAAAACAAAGGATCATTACCCTCTGGTCGTCCCACCAGGCATGTCAAAAGAGGTGGCCAAGGTGAGGCTGTGTTTAAGACGGCAACCTAATCAGGTAAAACAGAAGTGCACATTAAGTGCTGTGACACAGACTGCTTCCAAAAATGGTAAACTTAGTGGTCCCATGAACCTGAAGTAGTAAGAAATGGAAATTCAAATGTGTACTGATAATCATGACCTGTTAGATTTTGGGCTTAGTGCTTGGTGATAAGTTTCATGAATATAAAGGGAGTTTAATAAAATAATAATAGCCCTTATGCATGCAGTAATTGCTGTTGAATACTGTCACGAGCTGGAATTTAGTTAGAGGTATGCCTGAGTGTAGGACAAGACCCTAAGATGAGAAAAGACTAAGATGATAGATTTTGTTGAGAAATGACAGTGAATGTAGTAAGGTGAGTCTATTGGCTCGAGGATGATAACCGAGATTAAATCTTCCTCGCCAAATCGTGACTTCAAGAATTGCTATAAACTCACCCCCCTCTGACTACCTTTAACAAACTAAAGGAGATAAGGTTAAACTAACACTACAGACACCACTATACAGACAACATTTAAGGACTATATAGTGAAGAAGCTGATCCAGTGAACATTAAATAAGTTTATTATACAAATCCACATAAGTTCATAACATAGTAACAACAATATATATCGTGCCAGGTTGCACTGACCTGGAAATAAAAGAATCAATTTAGATTTATAAGACACAACAACATTATGAACCCAACCACTCTCTCATTCATTCACCCTGCTGGGGAAAAAAAAACAGAATGATTTAGTGGCGCATCAACTGTAGCCACTACTATCTATTACACTACTATCTTTATTGTCAATGGCTGCTGACACTGCATGAAGACTATCTGCACAGCTACTAACTCTGTCAGCGATATACGCCACCAAGTCACACACTGCACTGCTATCTAATAGACGTACAACTCTAAGGCTCAGAGGTTACCCTCTAAGAATAAAATGAGACTCTACAGGTCCCTGATATATTTTCACTCTATCTCACTCCTTCTCCTGCCTTGCTTCTCTCGTTTCGTTTTCAGCAACCGGAATGATATCCCTCTCTCCTGGTTCTGACTTCTACACTGATGACTTTTGGAAAACTATTGACTAGTTGCTAGACTTCACTGTAGAGGCTGCACTGTTGGCGAAAAAAAACTGATCTTCACTTGCCATGTTACCCCTATTGGGTTTAGGGCCTTCGGTATTATTGTGACCGAGGCTATAAATGACACACCAACCCGCTTGCTTGGGTTTGATGGGTGTGTATGAGCTTAGAGCTCCGGGTTTTAAGAAAACCCTTTCACTGAAGACTGCATCGCTGTCTCAACCTGCTCTTCTCACTCCCTTTCTCTCCCTCTGGTGCCAATGTATTCAGAGCCGATACCCACCGCGGTACAAGCTCTTACGCCTCTGGCGTTTTTCTCGACTTTTCTCTCCTGAGAAGACTGGCTACCTTTGTCAGCTGTCAGGAACAAGATTTATTGGCAACCCGCTCTTCGGGCCGTGACCAATGTTGTGGACACAAAAGAAATGCCACTATTTACTACAATACCAAAATACTCTCATATAATAAACTTACATATTAGAACGTATACAGTTGATGCTTCAGTCACACACAAATCTAGCACAAACATGTAAACACCCAAAACGAAGACTGCTCCCCTATTTCCCCTTCCTCTTGTGCACGACGATACATAAATATTTACTGACCCCGGGTCAACTACTCCCGTCAACACCCTGTCTGTCTAGTAAACTCCAGACGCACTGATCAAATACTGATTATACACATCTCGCCTCAGGCATTAGAACAGGTAGGGAAACCTCCCGTACTTAGGCCTACTTTAACTCTGTAAGCGGTCTCATGACCTTACCATCGTTCCCCCATACACTATAAATGCACAACAATGACTGCACACCCATGATTAAAATTCACCAATACATTTATATATTACATCTCCAAGCACAAAATCTCTCCACATGTAAGCCTACCTTGCCGTGGTTGGAGAGCTTGAGCGCCTCAATGATCCCGGGAGCTATGCCGGCGGGAGTTTTACTCCTGGCAGGGTCACCCAAGCCGGACAGGTCCTGGGTGAGGGGCCAGACTAAATGGGCTGAGGAGTGGGTGGAACCCTATAGGTGTAGATGCAGAACCCACCGGCGAGTGGTACATGCTCTGGTCTGCACCAATCCACCCCCACTTCATGGGTTAAATGCTTTCTTGCCTCATTCTTCACTGTTTGTCGTCTATCACGCCCATGGCGACCGTTGCCTCAATTGGCTGTGTGTGGTGTACCCGGAAACGGGGCCTCCCAGTACTGAGGCAAAGTTAAGTCCCCGATGTCACTTATCGGTGCAGAATTGAGAGAGATGGCTGAGCATCACAATCCCTCCTGTGTTGCAGCATGATGAGAACCCAGCATTGCACACTGAGCTTGGGGGGATCACTTGGGCACCAGACTTAATACTGGCTCTTGACTGGATGGCCGCATGCAGGAGATTTCTACAATGGAGGGTTGGCAGGTGGTGGGTATCGGGAAGTGGCTCTGTGCAGGACGTGAGGATTCCTTGGGAGAGCCCAGAACCAGAGCACAGCATTGTGCAAGCTCTGCATAGTTGGAGAGCCCCCTGGATGACGGGGAATGCACAGTGTGCTACCCCACCTATCCCCAACTGCTAACTTAGAACCAGAAGTGGGGTCCTCTGTATGCGTGCCAGGCCAGGATAAAATGCCTGGGAAAGAGACTGGAGCTCAGAACTCCCTAACTCAAAGTTGCAGGATGGCAGAAAAGCCACGGGAAAGACAGGGCTATTTTGAAGATAACGCAACCATATTTTCACCATACGAGCTCGGACGCCGCCTCGGTAAACAAGGTCCGCGCAGAGCAGTGACACCCCCAGGCTGCTTGCGAATAGTCTACTACTGGGAACATAAACAGATTAGGGATGAGCCCACTCTCCCGTTGAACAGGTGCTAAAGTCGTAGATACTGGGCCAGAAGGCGCACCGGAAACCACAGTATCATGCAACTCGCTTTTTTTTTTTCTATGGAGAGTACACCGTCAAATAAATCTCGTTCTGGTGCTCGCCCTGTGGAGCTCCACCAAGCAGGTGCAGTGCCGGGCTCTGAGCCTCGACAGAGCCCACCCTCAGCTACTGGAGGACCCTCTAGACCGTCTTGTGGAGTCAACAGACGGCGGAGGAGAACTACTGACCAAAACAAAACAGAAAAAGAGAAACCCAGAGTGCCACTTGTCATGATGCACTGGAATGCAGAGGGAGTGAACAGCAAGCAGGCTGGATACAGCAAAAAGACAGAGCTGGAAAACATCTTGTATGAGAAGCAAGTCAGTGTTTGCTGTATCCAAGAGACTCACTTGAAAGCAGATCAAACCTTTAAAATAAGGGGATATCAATGCTTCAGATCCGACAGAAAAGATAGACGAAAAGGAGGAGTACTTACTCTTGTAAGGAATAACATTCCTGCACACGAAAGGAAAACCTTCATGGATGGAGCAGAATATCAGCTGCTGCAGATAAAGGTAGACAAGATGGAAATAGAACTCCTGAACTATTACTGTCCGAACAACAAACCCCTGAGTCTCAGCTCTATACAGGTACCAGCCACCAACTTTATAGCAGTTGGAGACTTTAATAGCCACTCCCAGAGCTGGGGCTATAACCATCTGGATCACAGAGGTGAAGAGGTTGAAACTTGGCAAGATGATCACTCCCTAATCCTAGTCAATAATGCCACAGATACTCCTACCTTCTACTCCAGAGGATGGCACACAACCTCAACACCAGATCTTGCCTTCTCCACACCAGATATAGCTGGATCTATTAGTAGAGAAGTAGGAGACCAACTAGGGGGAAGCGACCATCGCCCAATCTTTCTTACTGTCCAGAGTGCAGCTCTCAGTACAGGCCCAGCCATTACAAGATGGAACTACAAAAAAGCCAACTGGGGTTTATTCAGGCATCAGGTGAACACGCTGCTGTCTACCCTCAAGGTACAGAACAGAGACATTAATGAAGTGGTAAAAAACTTCAACAGATGCATACTACAAGCTGCAAAAGAAACCATTCCCAAAGGATGCCGGCGTAACTACATACCATACTGGTCCAGCACACTCCAAGAACGTCAGGAAGCTATGGACAAGGCTAGAAAGGACGCAGAGTCTCAGCCTTCACTTGAAACTCACAACAAATGGAAAAAGGCTGTAGCAGAGTTTCAGAGAACAAAGCTAGAAGAAAAGCGGAAAAGCTGGAGAACTAAAACGGCATCGCTGAACCTTGAGAAAGACGGCAGGAAACTTTGGAGATTAGTCAAGTCTCTAAATGAAGAGCATTCCTCACCAAGGCAGACTATCACATTGGATGAAGGTGGCAAACTTTTCAGAGGAAAACAAGCTGCAGACTTGTTTGCTAGAAGATACAGTTCAGAAAGCAACTTACCCATTAACATAGACCATCAGAGAGAGATAAGAAAAGAAATACTGGCAACCATGGGACAGACAGATACTCCTGCCCCAATGAGGGAACCCATCACACTAGGAGAACTACAGAAGGCTATTTCCAAGCTTAAGTTTCAAAAGTCACCCGGCCCAGACAAAATCAGCAACGAAATGCTAGTAAATCTGAGCTCAGCAGCAAAGACAAAACTGCTTGAGATATTCAACCACAGCTGGTTGAAAGGAACGGTACCCCAAGTATGGAGAGAAGCCATCACAATACCCATACTAAAGAAAGGGAAATGTAAGACCGAGGCTGCAAGTTACCGGCCAATCAGTCTCACAAGCTGTGTTGGGAAGACTATGGAGCGAATAGTCAACCACAGATTGAAATGGTATTTAGAGTCTGAGCAGATCCTGGTGCCGGAACAAGCTGGATTTAGAGAATGCTACAGTATAGAAGACCAAGTTACTCACTTGTCTCAAGCAATAGAAGATGCCTTCCAGGAGAAGAAAAAGGTCCTAACGATCTGGGTCGACTTCAAGCAGGCCTTTGACAAGGTGTGGAAAGATGGCCTCATTGCAAAACTTAGGAGAAGTGGAATCCAAGGCAACATGATGAAATGGATCCAGTCATACTTGCATAACAGGAGAACTAGAGTCACTCTTGACGGTCTGCAGAGCAGAAAAGTGTTGCTCCATCAGGGGGTACCTCAAGGAGGAGTAATTTCCCCAACACTCTTCCTTGTTTACATCAATGACCTGGTGAAAGATCTCCCTGCAGGAGTGAAAGCTGCCTTATATGCAGATGACCTAGTACTCTGGTGCGCTGATGAAAATGTCACCACAGCAAATTATAGAATGCAGCGGGCAGCAGACATGCTAGTGTCATGGGCAGAGAAATGGCTTATCACAATAAACACAGACAAAACCTCCACAACACTGTTCTCCCTCGCCCCCAAGGACAAATCAGCTAACATACACCTAGGGACAACCGTGATCAAGGAAGAAAGCTACCCCACCTATCTTGGGGTGACATTTGACCAAAGGCTTACATGGAATAAGCATATTGAAAATGCAGAAGGAAAGGCCCGAAGACGACTAGGCATACTCAGAAAATTAGCAGGTACCAACTGGGGAGCAAATGAACGAAATCTAAAGAAGATTTATAATGGAGTAATAAGACCACACTTAGAGTTTAGCTCAGCAGCATGGTCATCAGCTGCTAACTCACATCTGCAGTCTTTGGACAAGGTGCAAAATCAAGCTCTCAGGCTCATTACAGGAGCCATGAAAACTACACCAATAACAGAGATGCAGAAGGTTGCTGGATTACAGACATTGTCCCATAGAAGAGACACAAAAACCATGATCCAGATGGAAAAGTACAACAGTATGCCAATGCACCCAATGAAGGCAAGACTAGATGATCTGGCATTGGGACGTCTAAAGCGTAGCAGCTTTGTGCATCGGGGGAAAAGACTTATAAGACAGCATCAAGAAGACCTATCCATGAAGACAACACCACTGAAGCCCACCCTATACCCTGTACCATGGGAGCAGGCCAGCAGTGCCCTCCAAATTAATACAACAGTCAGTGGTCTCACAAGTGGATGTGAGTATAATGATCTGCAAAAACGAACTGCTACATTGAGTATGATCCAAGAAAGCTATCCCGATCAATCATGGATACATGCCTATACAGATGGATCAGCAACTAATGCTGTTAGGAATGGAGGTGCCGGTATCTTTATCTCATATCCTGACAACCACTATGAGACTAGGCACATTCCCACTGGTAAATTCTGTTCCAACTATACAGCTGAGGTTCAAGCTCTAGAGCAAGCTGCAAATATGATTTATAACACCAACTCTGACTGCCACCAGGTAGTCATCCTCACAGATGCACTGTCTGTCCTGCAAGCTCTCAAGGGTGGTAAACTCCCGCATCTGAGAAATGAACTAAACAAGGTAGCTGCCAAAAAGAGAACCATACTTCAGTGGGTACCATCTCATTGTGGTGTACCCGGAAATGAAAAGGCAGATAAACTTGCAAAAAAGGGAGGAGAATGTGAACAAGAAGATAATGAAGTCACATACTTTGAGAAAAAGAGAGCTATCCAGACTATCAGAAGAGAACAGAACCAACCCAAAGACGACTATCACACTCTCGACCGGCAGGGACAGACAACTATTTTTCGACTCAGGACAGGGCATAACAAACTGAATAAACACATGCACAAGCTACGATTGTCTGCTTCACCACTGTGCACATGTGGATTAAACGAACAAACTGCTGAGCATGTTCTACAGGACTGTCCTCTGTATGACCAGTTAAGAAAGATATACTGGCCCAATGACTCAACACTAAACTCAAAGCTATATGGAGTTAAAGAGGAACTTCAAACAACAGTCGAATTCATCATGAGAACTCGTCTGACGGTGTAATCATCAAAGATGCGATCGCAAGAAGAAGAAGAAGAACAAGCACAAAATATATATATATATTATCGTCTAGGACAATTAACTCCCGTTACAGAAAATTAAATATTACTCTTCATAATATTAAATACACAATCAATTTAAGGCACCGTAAACTACTTTACACAACTACCCAATGTGGTTACACTGCAATTATTTCAACTCCACAGATAGGAAAATATTTAATTATCCCCTCTGTCCATCCTGAATTCCTACTCAAATAAATCCCAGTAACTCCCGTGATGTAAACTACAAAATCCGTTTCCATATTATATTTATATGTGACTATCGAATAAACTCTCAATGACATAAAATACACGCGCTTCCGAATATTCTGGAAATTAACATAAATCACAGATGCGTGTATTTCTACAGCCCTTCTATTAAATCTTACAGAGCACCCATACTATTATCTCTTTAATTCATTCATGGACACTGCTATCCTCGAAGAAATAATTGATGGCGTTACACGTTACATTAATTTAAAATAAATTACACTTGAACGGGCTAAGACTCTCTTATAGACTTATCTTTAATTTACCACGCTACTATATATTAGAGACATACCAATACTGCGTTTCTCCGCTTCAGAAGCAGGCAATATTTTTTTTGGATGCACGGCCGGGAATTTTCTGCAGACGAAGAGGCTACAAAATGAGACGCGCTCGTATATATCTTTAATTTAGCCACGCTGACCCCAGAGGAGACCCTGATGCCATCACAAGAACAGCTATGCTATGGACCCCTGAAGGAAAACGATGAAAGAGAGGCCGACCAAAAACAACTTGGCGGAGGACTGTGGAGGCTGAGATGCAAAGAATGAACCAGAGTTGGGGCACTGTACGAAGGATGGCCACCGACCGTGCAAAGTGGAATCAATTTGTTGTTGCCCTACAAGATGCCACTAGGCGTGATGGCCACTGACTGCTTTGACGGTCGGTGGTTAAGGATCGAAGAAGAAAGAGACCCCAGACCTACTTGAGGCTTGGCGTCCCGTTACATCCAATAGAATTAGTGCTAAATCTAAAGATACCCCTGTGCTCATCTTCTAAATTTAGAACCTATGAGTAACCTGCTTACTTTAAACCGCGCGTCTTTTCGGCCCCGTAATATTACCTAACAAAGTCCGTTTCGTGAGTAGAATCAAATGCGATTCGCTCTAATGTAAGTTGGACGTTACCTGGGTAGTGGTCATCACCCCTCCCCTGATTTACTGGGTAGTGGTTAATTAAATCACGCTCAAGCTTACCACGATAAAATGGCCGCGATAAATTTATACAACGCAAAATGGAATTACAAGATCGCGATTATCTAGAAAAAGAAAGACTGGTGCCATTCAGTCCTCACTACAGTCATCCCTATAGAAAAAAAACCCGCTATTTCTTTACCCACAAAACAATACTAAACACCCCTACTATTTATAGAGAGAAAGACTACACTCCCCTTCTTTACTAGAGAGAAGACACAAATGGCAAACTCAATCGTTACAAAAGAGAAACCAAAAATGGGGCCTGTTGAAGCCCAAATCACAGTAACTGAGAAACCAAAAATGGGGCCTGTTGAAGCCCAAATCACAGTAACTCCTCACAAATACACTGTTAAGGTACTGTCTGCCCGTTCTTTTATTCCCGTGTATTAAAAGAGTTTGTCTGCATTTGCTATATGTATACCATTATTATTCCCATATGTGTCTATATGAATGTTAAAACATTGGTATACAACAAAAGTGTCACACGAATGTTTTATTCGTGGGTATGCCAAAAACTGCACTGTATCGTCCCTGTATTATTTATGCAGTGTTCTCTCACAAGGGATCACGAATTAGTAATGTCTCAGATATGCCCAACAGCTCAAATATAACCAGGTAAGAAGCCAATGCTGTTCCGGTAACATAACAACACAGTTTATTGAAAACTCATGATCCATGAGACATGATGAACCGTCCTTAGTTAATGTCATTCTGTCTATTCGTAACATAGTGTTATACTCCTTGACGGTAATACATTGTTGCTTATTAGTCCCAATACTTCTATACATCTCTATGTATTGATTATATCCGTGCCCTTCTCCCGTACCTTCTTTTCAAACTCATATAACTTCATTGACATGAATTTCCCAAAATTCAGCACACATTAGCGACAAAGCAGGATTTTTTTAGACTCCGATTTTTACGGTGTATAGACCTGCCCGTCTACCAAATGTATAAGCATCAAATTATACCTGATTCACAGTACTCATCCTGTTATGCACTCCTATGCATGGCACGAATCAATATACCCTTTTTTTCACGGGTTTTCAAGCAAACCAGCAAACACAAGGCTGTTCACGTCTTGTTTTTATTTGGGGTCCATTTTTTTCTCTATGTCATTGTTTCAAGACCCAAAAAACTCCTACGTCATCCTTTTTTTACTGCGCGCAATAATACTGCACCTAAGTGTACTATTCACATATCTTCAAATATTTTCACCAAACTCAACTCAGCGCTCTTTGATGCGCAACAACAGAAATGTTGTAAAAAACCATATGCAACAATTACCTCCTACCACCGTTAAGAAAAAAGACACGTAGTTTCTTTTTTCTTAAAAAAATGTACCACTTAAGGTAATTTTAGAAAACATACCAACATAATACTATCCTAAGTCTCAGTAAGTCTAAGTCAGCTAATGTCTCATAACATAATTAGTCAGTCGTCGATGAGATGAAACGGTGATAAACAAGTCATATAATCTACTGCCTTATGAATAAAATCCATGTAGGAAGTAATAATATTACTAAATTAAAACAAATTACGCGGAATCAACACCGCCCTCTATTACCTCTAGTATCAATAATACTAGAACCAAAACTTATATAATATGGTTATATCTAATAGGATTACCTACCCATCGGAAAATGATTGCAATAATGTGTACCTCCACAATACAGAGTACACTGCAAATCTCGTACATATTTATTCCTGATCCAGCCCCAAAAAATAGCAAATACATGCATAAATTGGTCCCAAATTACCTATTTCAATGCCCCCTAGGAACCTCTATAATATACACGCAAAAATTTATCGCTAAAGACTATCATTGCCGTACAGTCATATTATAGTACACTGTATGTGCACCTTACATCATACCCACCAAATTGTGTTCTGGATAAAACTAATAAAAAATTCAATGTCCCAATTATATCACCACTTCTGTTGACCATGAACTAACTGTCATTAAAAACTTGTGTACTGTCTTCCTGAGGGCACCTCGACAGTACGTCTGCAACCACATTGTCGGACCCTCGAATTGCTTGAATAGTATAATTATACGGCTGCATCAGAATCGAATAACGGGCTGCTCGGGCGCATTTATGGTTCTTCGTCTTTAAATACGCCAAAGCCTTCTGGTCTGACTGTATTACGAAAGGTACACCTAACAGATACTTCTCTAATTTGGTTACTGCCCATACCACTGCGAGAAGTTCCTTTTCCAACACCGAATAATTCATTTCCGCCTTGTTTAACTTTCTCGAAATGTACGTGATCGGATGCAGATGTCCATCAAATTGTTGAAGCAACACAGCACCAACGCTCTTGGACGAAGCGTCTGTTCGAAGAGTATAAAGATTATTAAGCCTGGGTAGTTTTAAAATCGGTGGGGATGAAAATAAATCCTTAATTTTAAGAAAAGCAGCATTGCATTCTGGAGTCCACCTAATTACATTAGGACACACACACACACACACACAAATATGCCAGAAAGACAATAAAATCAGGAAGAAAAGTGATAAAGTGCTGCAAAATAGCCATTTGCCTGCATGAGCATTCAAATTAAACTGCCTCGGAGTCATGTATTAAGTATCACTTCTTTTCCCATTGTTCGCTCTCTTGTAACTACATCTATTCCTGTCATATAAACGGCTGTATCTCAAGCTTCTTTCATCACCATACCTCTTCAAAGAGGTTGGCATAGGCCATATGGTCAGTTTGCTCATCTCTTGGAGCTGACATTCGTGAAGGGCATGTCCAACTGTTTGCTTGTCTTCCCCACATGTACAGTATATATAAAAGATCCAGTCACAATATATATATATTTTTTATTTACACAAAAAGCATTAAATGTCACATACAGCACATTCACTAGATGTCAGTCACCCTGCTGGGGAACAAAATAGACTGATTAATGATTGAAACCACAATCTAACTAGTGGGGCACCAACTTTAGCCACCACTTCCTAATATTATAATATTTTCTACTGTCTCTGTCCTGCTGACTCTGCCTAAACGAATGTTTACACAGCTTCCAACTTGTTAGGCGATAAGCACCGCTAACTAAACACTGGACTGCTACACTAGTAGACTTTTATAACATCTATTACTCAAAGGCTATCCTCTAAGGATATATCATCAGACCCTACTGGTCCCATCTCTCTCCTCTCTCTCTTTGCTTCAGTGTCTCTCTGACACTCTTGACATCTGCTGAGGTGGCGTCTCCGTTACGCCTTCTCTCGTTGACTTGTCAGAACCAGGAATGTTCACCCTCTCTCCTGTGTTCTGACTCCTGCAATGATGACTTGATTATCAAGCATGAGGTACTTGACTAAAATATAGAAGCTCCTCTTCTGCTGAATAGCTTCTCTGACTTGCTCCGTTAACATGCTCAGGATTTAGGGGAACACAGCATTGATTTCTGGCTGTATAACTCTAGACCAATCTCCTGGACACGTGCCGTTGTTGGAGTGGTATAACGAGCTACTAGCTCTGGATTTATTTAACGATGAACACGTTCCCGCCAAAGCAAGGGGCTTCGCGGCAAGTTAACTGCAATCGTATTTCTTTCGCCTCTAGCGATATCGAGCTCTCGGCTCCTGCAATGCCAACTTTGCCGTTGGAAATTTGTATGGGACAAACTCCACTCTTCCTCTGTACCGTGAACCGCTGTAGACAAAAGAAATGCATCTAATGTACAACAACTTCAACCATAACTCAATCTCTAACATATAGCTCCCTTAATCCCTACTCTCCCCTTCTCCCGCTATGCACAACGATACCTAAAATTCCTAACCACGTGTCTCTCAATCTCACGCTCTTTGGGTACGTAAACAAAACTCCTGACACTGTCTGACCTTAATCTTTTGTTTTGTGAATCTACCTCGTTTTTAAAAAAAAAAAAAGTTTTGGCGAGGCTCGTCCCGTTCAACCTAGTCGGTTATATTAGGGCGCATGCTCGTGTCAAAACATTCAAACTAGGGAAATCTCCTGTTCGAAATTCCTTGGTCTCCTTTTTAACATTTCACATGAGGTTTCCCTGCTTAACCCAAAAATTAAATTACTCCTCTTACTGCATTCCCAAACATTTGAGGCACAATAAAATAACATACGCACCATTGGATGCCCAATAAAATTACACTTGTAAATCCACACGGACTTTTGGCCTACGTCATAGCTATAGCGTCTTACTAACCCAGTGGAATCGCTTACAAAATTTATAACGGGGTCTTCGTCAATACATTTGAAAGCACGTCGTGACCTGTTTATCCCGACCGCGCGCGTTTCCCACTTACGTCATATTGCGTGAGCCAAACAACGGAAACTTTCCACCCCGTGAATGTCTCATGCGCTGTTAAACAAAGACTTGACCACGATAATTCTTTAACAAAGAAACTGGGACTACGAGATCTCGATTAATTTAACAAAGAAAACCCTCGTGATCGCAAATTAACTTAAAAGAAAGCTGGTGCAAGTATAAACTAAACCTACCGTCATAAAACGCAATAAAATACCTACAGAAAAAGACCAAACACAAAATAATTAGAAAGAGAAGAAGACTGGGCCTGTTGAAAAGACAGAATTACAGTACTGCATCACACACACCTACTTTATTTGCATTCAGTGATGTCCATCTGATGGTCCTGTAGCAGTTCACCAAAAGGAAGCTCAAGTGGTAAAAGTTATTCTCATTTAGTAATTTTCAACTCGGCAACATTTTGCTGATGACCTTGCTCTTGCGTACCATAATCAGATACAAGACAAAATGAAAATACTTAATGAGAGGACACAGCAACTGGTCCTGAAAATACACACAGAAAAAGGCAGGGAATGATGTCGAGATTTGCACTTGGAGAAATGCCATATACAAGATGTAGAATTGTACTTATTTCTTGGCAGCACTATAGACAAGGCTAGAGGAGTATTTATTGCATTAAGACAAAGATGGAGATCAAGACAAATTAAGTCCACTACAAAAATCAGAATCTTCAACTAGGTACCACAAAGTGCCCGCTTCGAGCTGTTGAAAATGGACGAAAGTGGAGAAGACTGAGGGAAATTCGTCAAGTTTAAGTCCTCACTGTCCCTTTGCTATTTAGCAGATTGTAATAAAATTTATATCACGATACTCTTTATCTACTTCTCTTTTGAAGTGTATTAATTAAAAAAAATAAAAGCTATTAAAGTATTTTTTTACTAATAAAAACAAACAGCAACATCACGCGTAGTTTGCCCCGGCGCGCTTCGTACTCCGAACGTTTTCGTCTCACCCCGCTTCATTCAAATAAGGGTCTCTCGACCGCTAAACCACTAATTTGCACACTGTTTTCACAACTTTTAGGGGGAAAAGTGTATCTTTAGTTTCATATTTTGCAAACTGTAGAAAATAAAGTGTAAAACGTCGATATCTCGAAGTGAAGTTGAAATTTTACCAAATTTGACATTTTAAATGATGTTATAATTGTCACAACAAGACATGTGGCGATGGGCGAAGCGGGAGGCGTGGGTACGCTGGCAGTCGTAGTCGCAGACCTACACACAGGCGGCTCAGGCCATATGGTCGTCTTCCACTGATCGGAGCAGCAATGGGATTCGGCAGCCCCCTGAGTGTCTGAGCAGCCCTCTTTAGGAAAGCACTGCTCACCTCCATGGCATGAGGAAGGGGCTAGAAAAGGTGCCCTAAACATTGCCTGCTCCACCATTACCTAACCAGCTTACCGCGGTTGGTGGGTACCCTACTTTAGCGGGCGACACATAAGAAAAAGAAAGGACAGATTTTCCCCCCTCATTCTAGGCGCATGGAATGTGCACACTCTCCTTGACAAAGACTTTAACGCAAACAGACCTGAGAGGCGAACTGCCCTGATTGGGAGAGAACTGGCCAGATACAACATTGACATAGCAGCACTGAGTGAAACTCGACTTGCAGGTGAGGGCCAACTTTGCGAAAAGGGTGCAGGTTATACATTCTATTGGAGCGGAAGAGGAACTGAAGAAAGACGAGAAGCAGGGGTTGGATTTGCAATCAAAACAGCACTTGTTGGCAAGTTAGCGGGGCCCCCAAAGGGAATAAATGACCGACTCATGACAGTCAAGATCCCCCTGCTTTATGGAAGAAAATATCGTGGTGGGTTTTGATGTTATGAAATGATGTTGATGTTTTCCTTATTGTACTGAATGAGGCCAGCTGTGAAGGTCCCTGATTCTAACAAATTTAGGGTTGATTTATCAGGGTACTTTTCTGCTACCACCTTATGGCCTCAAGCAGACTTATTCTTGACTAGTATGAATGATAGCTATGTCTAGGGATATGCAAGTGTGGTGTGTTCTACTGTAAACCATTCTGTATTCCCTTTATTTGTTCTAACACAACATCTTGCATTGTCATATAGCGCTTTGATTATATTCACATATTTTGTTGGAAAACCATAGATTGTAAGTATCTTCCACAATGATGGGCGGTGTAGACTATCAAAGGCTTTTTGAAAATCGACGAAGGTGATAATAAGTGGCGATTGCCTTTCCACTGATTCTTCTATAATTGTTCTTAGTGTGAATATTTGATCAATACAAGATCGTTTCGGCCTGAAACCCGCTTGTTCTTCTCTGATCTTTTCGTCAGCATGCAATTTAAGTCTTTCTAACATCATGCAACATAATAATTTTCCAGGTACTGATAATAGAGATATACCACGCCAGTTATTACAGTCTGATAGATCACCTTTCTTCGGTAACTTTACAATAATACTGTCTTTCCATTGTTGTGGTGGTTGTTCTTCTCTCCATACTTCATTTATAATATCTAAAATTCTCAAGAGGTTGTTGTCATTAACTGCTTTAATCATTTCCCCTGAAATTTCGTCAACTCCAGCAGCTTTAAAATTTTTAAATCTTTTAACGGCTTGTTTGATCTCGTCCAGCGTGAATTCATCGCAAGTTATTGGCAAGGTGGTTGTGGGTGTTTCATTATTAAAATCAGGTGTTACTGTTGGTGGTGGTCTGTTTAGCACCTCCATGAAGTGCTCAGCCCATCTCTTCATTTGTTCTTTTTCTGTTGGTATTGAATTCCCTAATTTACCTTTAACAGGTGTTTCCATAGCAGTAGGCTGGTGACATAGTTGTTTTGTAATTTGATAAAGGCACCTACTATTACCAGTTCTTGCAGCATTTTCAGCTTCTACGGCCAGTTCACTGATGAACAGTTTAGACAAGGTTTATATAATTCTTCGTGAGCAGGGTCGATTTTCCAAATGTCTGGTAGCTTGAAATCTCTCAAGAAGTCTCTGAATGGTAGAGTGGGACACTGCTAAATGTCTTGCAACATGACGAACAGATTGACCATCCTGAATCCATGCCATGGCTCGACCACGGTCTACAGTGTGTATTGGTGGCATGGCTAATGCAGTGATCATTTCGACCACTTGTCATACTGATTTATTGCATACCAACGGTGAACACTCTTTACCGATGATCATTGTCCACATGTATTCAAATTCAACTCACTTTTTCACCTTTTGAACTAGTGGGGCGTGTTGCAAACACCACAAGTTTTTGCAGCAACAATGGCAATTTTCACGTGCGGGTTAAAGTGACCCAGTTTTTGGACATTTAAAAAAAATTAACCTAGTGCACACAGAAATGTATACACATTTCTCTGAGCTCAGTTTTAATGACACTTTCACTTGTCTTTACAGTTTGCCAATCAATTATATAAACCTTGTCTAAACTGAATGGTGGCCCTTAACTTTTGTCCAGTAGTATATTTCCGCTACTGGGAATCGAACCCGGCACCTTTATAATTTGAGGCAGACATCATACCTCTTAGCCACTCCGACCCGCAATGCAGGGAGTACTTATCATGTGTTTGTTGAAGACCTATGCTCCTTGGGTGGATGAATGATAATGAATAGCTGTACGATCAATATTTTGATAATATGTAGAGGAAGCAGTGCTTGAAGCAGAATGTGAGCTTGGAGAATGGAGAACCAAATAGGTTGATGTGGAATAATCCTAATTATCTTGCTTTGCTTTTTTAAGGTCTGCTGCAATAATAAATATCGCTAACAGCTTGAATGCTTGTACCGGTACCTAATTTTATACTGGTCACACATTTCTGTATGTCTTTCTATTTAGTTTTGGCCCTCTAAGACATGTAACTTTGTATCACTGATGTATCTGAATATAGAAATCCTATTCTACAATGTCTTAATTACACTGTGTAGACTTGTATAGTTAGCATTTTATTTAAAGGTAGTCCCACAGTAGGAGTGAACTGTTTATTATGTCCAACTCAGCTTTATAAGGTGAGGTGACCTGTCCCTTCCCTGCTGCTTTTGCTGTCCTTAACTCAAGAGCAAGGTCAATAACCAGTTTACAGCTGTGTAAACCAGAGAATGATACCAGGTTTTTAAATGCGAGAGGCAAGTGCTGTAACCACTCTGCCAATCAGAAGCTCTAGCATTGTACAAGAACGCATAATGACCAGTGTGAGTCAGAAAGCTTCATGGCTACCAGATGTGATGTGATATTTTCTAACACAACCTAGCAAAATCAGACTCTCTGTATGAATATGTCAACTCTAAGCAAGCTATTCATTTCTATGTATGTTTGCATATGTGGTTTACACCTTCAAAAGAAAATTTCTCAGCAACTTTGGCAGTGAAATACTTCAACAAAACATGGTTTAATAATATGTAAATCCTTCTGAAATGCTGAGCTGATTCAAAATGTTGACTGACACAACACAGTTTCAGATGTAATTTAGTGGAAATAAGAGTATGAATTTGATGATGAAAGGACAACTCAATGCAGACTCCTGGACAAACAATTAACATATGGGTTCCAGGGGTCTCTGAGAAGACCAAAAAAAAAAAAACTACAACAACAGATGGACCATTGCCCCATGACGCACGTCCTAAGAGACAACCAAGTTAAACTGTACGTGGGGCGGGCAGCCTCAAGATGGAAAAGAAGTTTTATTCATTTCCTTTTTCGCTCCTTATGGAGCATAAAGCCAACACTACAGCTGGCCTTGCAGGCAGCCCAGGGCAAAGCCCCTGTTCTCTTTCAGGGATGGATTTTGTAACAATTTGTTTTACATGATAAGGTTGCCAACCCTATGCAAAACCTCATACTGGTCACTTCTTATGACATGCTACAGAAAGTACCAAGACGTCAGCATAAGCAGTGTTTTGGTGGAGGTTTTCTGCATGATCACTAAGTTGTAACAAAGAGATATTCATTCACCGCAGCTGTGGAGTTTCTCTTGTTTGCTATAACATTTATCTTTGTTATAAATTACAACAAACACTGCTGGCAGAAGGGTCAATAATGCCTGCACAAATTTACTGAATAATTTGGTAACAGCAGAAGTGGGACAGACATATTTTAAAACTGTTATGCAGAAACATAAAAGAAATAGCAAAAGATAAAACTACAAATACTGTTTACACCAGTTGTTTATTTCCAAGCCTTCTCAATCACTTCAATATACAAGGGCATCTGGTATGTCTGGGAACCATCAATGTTCAGACCAGTGAGCAATTTCATTTTAAGCAATTCTGAAACCACGGGTCGATTTTGAGTCAACAAAAGTCAGATTCAGGGTTAATCAGTGACCAGTCTGTTTGGTTGTAAAGTGACCTATCTGGTTATTGCTCAGTGAAGAATGAACACGTCATATGATTAATCTTGACAAGGGTCAAAATGTACTAACCAAGTCTGCCCTGTTCATCTTTGTGATAAGGCTTTAAAGGTATTAGTAAACAAAACTTAAAGAACAATCCATTAGTACAGCACACAATTACATCCACGGTGTGGAGAGTATAACAGATTAAATGCGAGTTCAAGCGTATAAAAATGTAAAGCACCCAACAGCAAAAAGGAATACTGATACTGTCGACCTTGATTTATCAGAGTTCACGTGGCTGTAATATCACTGAAAAATGAAAATTCAGCGGTGTGCTTATGAATCAATATTGTCTATGTCTTTACTGGACAGCTGTAATACTTTTAAATTAGAAAAACTACAGTGTCATTCAAGATTCTACAGGCGTTGTCACAGTATACTTCTAATTGTCACCTTAAGGAAAAACCAAAACAGTTGCTCTGTATTAAAAAATATATAAATATAAACAACAGATTTATTACAAGCTCTGTAAATAATAACAACCGAACAACTGTGTAAAAGCTGAGAGGGCACAAAACATATCAATAATAATCAAGATCTGTCCTTAAAAAATAGTCTTTTTTGTAAACTTTGTCTGTGACTAAAGGCGATCACTTCTGTTGTAAGATCAAATCCTCCCTCAGCATTGATATTCACCATATGCCACATCACTGCAAGAATACATGAAGTGCCTCGTGCATAGGGGTCAACTGACTTTAGGAGTGACAAGGGGATATCCATTTCATTCATCCATATAAAAAAATAATATTTGTTGTTTTCCAATAATAAAAAAAGCATATTATACGTGAAACATGAAGCTGCATCAGGTTGGAGTATTAAAAAAAACAATAACTAGTATTGGAGTATTAATAACAAAAAAAAAAAACGACAGTTTGCAATATCCTACCATTCATCAGTCCAGGTCTATGAGGCAGAATATCAGGTTTAAAAAAAAATGGTAATGCACAAAAACTTTCTGTATTCTACCTTTAAGATCCTGGACATCATATAGAGATTATTATCAGTAAGTTACTTGTTCTGTGCTATGCAAACCTGAAAGTTCACCAGTCAAAATCTAGCTCAAACTGTGCAACACTAGTTGCTTTTTTGTGAGATGTGTAGCATTTGTGTTTGAAATGAATTCATAATTCACACAAGGAGTCTCTGATGAGTGATCAGTCCTTCACCCCAAGTATAGAATTTTTAAAGAAAAATAACCATTTCTCTTCAGTCTCCTTCAATCTATTTAACAACTGTTGTAATCTGTGTTTAAAAAAATGTTATTGTTCGAAGCCCATAACAATTACTCATTATTTAATACTAATTTTTTCACATTATTCCGCGAACAGACTAATTTGCACTTTGTAACAATAGTCTGGCTCTTGAAGCTATATGAAAGCATCTACTAGTTTGAAACTTGTACGTCCAACTAACATTCTTTTGTGACATTTAAGAACTTTTGCAAAACACAGTGTGTCCGAATATTATTCACAGGATTACAAATAAACATGTTAAAAAACAGAACCACAGGGTGCATATCAAAATGATTATCGGTAATGTACCTGTCAACTTATATGTTTGTAACCCAACACCAGTCATGTTTTACACAATGAAGATGGGAACTGGTCAAGAGAAGGAAATGTGTGTATTACACACAGGGCTGTGGAGTCGGAGTTGTGGAATCTGTCGTTTTTTAGTGGAGTCAGAGTGTGTAAAAATTGTCCGGACTCGGAATTTTATGCCATGTGACAGTAAAAGACTGTGGTCAAAGTCGACAGTCAGACTTCTAAAATTTCAGGAGTCTTGAGTATTTTTAGGCAGACTCCACAATCCTGGTTAAATCCTGGTTACACAGGGTGTCCATGTGGAGACAACAAAAAACTGTATCCTGAGCTTTTCATTTTGAATGTGAGTTTCATTGAAAGTGACCAATAAAAGTCATTGGGTTAAGGCTGCAACAGTAGTATCATTTACCTGTAACACTCGTACGTGTTCATGGTTACTGAACTTCGTAATCTGGTGAATTATTCTCAGACACCCTGTATTTAGAGTTCAACTTCTGCTATATGCCTAATAAAAATATCACTGAGGACTCATTGCCTCTGAACCTGTTGTTTTTTAAGATACTAACAGCAATTAAAACATCCCATTCTCTTAGTAAATGCAATGTAAGTTGTTCTCCTTCTAGTAATCATCTGGTGACCGGCAATGCAACATAAAAGTGTTGACATCAGTAAGGGAACAAAAAAACGTTATATTAACTCCAATACTAGTTCAGCAAGCATACAAAAGAAATCAGAATCTGTTGTCACAAATTCGTCATATTAAACACTGATATATGAGCTTCTCAAAATGGCATTATGTACATGAGAAAAGTGAGTGTAACATCATTGGCATACATCGGCTTCAGCGCAAGATCCAGCCTGACAACACAAAATGGACAGTGTTAAATCTACAATGTTCTAGACCAGGACAAAAAAAAAATATGACAAGAATGGAAATCTTCTGTATTCTACTGTCAGAAAGTATAAGAGACATAACAATGAGGATGCAAAATTTTCAGTCCTGGTTACGGCTAATCAACTTAAACTTGAGCATATTGAAGTGGACCACACAGTTTAAAACCCAACAAAACTGGCAAGAGTGTAGCCTGGTGAGGGTTGAGAAAAGAGGAGCAAATTTTTAATGTATATATTTGGGAAAGGGGGGGGGGGGGGGGGGGGGGGGGGGGGAGAGCAGAAGAGGCAGGTAAAAGTAGGGGAAAATGTAAAACTAACAAAGCAGGAACACAGGTGGGGGAAACTAAATTGTACAAAATTATGACAAATGTACTTGGATGACAATCAGAACAACTGTCTCAAATAAATATAAGTAGTTCCTAAACATCTTCAAACTGAAAAAATTATTATCTATGGTGCCTATAACTGAGAAGAAGAACTAATTTCTTATACGTCAATTGATAACACTAGTTACACTAACATAATACTATTGCATTTAGAGCTTGCATATTTATTTATCAATGAAATGTTAAGACACCTTAACCACTGTCCTGCTTGTGTTGCAACACACTGCTATTCAGAGAAACAAACAAAAAATCAATACATATTACACTAACTGAATCCAAGCCAGAAATGAAAGCCACAATAATATAAAAATATAAATACTCTCCTTCCTTGAAAAATGCTGAAACACTTGAGATGTTGCTATTAAGCTGAAACCATTCTCAGTATACTGTTGGTTGTTACACGACAGTCTTTGTACCTATAGTGAAACAGCCATTAACACTGTATGTGCCATATTCAACGATTGACACAAGTTATGGGAAATCAACTGTCTGCCATTTTCAAAGATTGTCAACTTTTATGGTGGTCTGAGGTTTTGCTGCAACTCAACACCCGCATTCTACATCCAGAATATTTTAAAACATGGCACAAAGATGCCAAAATGACTACCTCCATGATGAAGTCAGTTAGAGTGATTGAAGTGTGTTTTTTTTTTCCACATCAAAATTTAACATGTTAGTGTTAATGCCCCTTTTCATTCAGAAGGCTATTTTTATTTATTTATGTTATCGTTGTGTTCAACACTTCATTCAAAACATTCTAATGTGCTAAAATTCCAATTATTTAGCCAGATATTAGAAATGTTTCAATGGTCCAGGGTCTTTAATGTGTGGGAGATTCTTCTAAGAAGCCACGCTGTTCAGCTGGCATAAGAAAAAAATTGGCTGGCACTAAAAAACGTGAGAGAAAATCTTTCTAGGTCTGTTGTATGTGATGGAACATATCCTATATATTTTGTATTGCAAATACAAACATAAAAAAACTAGAACTTAAAAATTACTCAATAAGCCTACAAATAAACCATTTGGAAAAGAAGAAACTGGCAACTTAAAATGAATGGAAGTACTGGAAAAGCTACATAAAACAAAATAACAAGATGGCTGAGCAGTCCATAAATATCACACAGATCAGAGCAATCACAGACAAAACTTATTCCATAGCTTGTTCTTGTCAAATGGTACTGGTTGGCAGCAGTTTCACTGGAAACATTAAAAAAAAAAAATGTTATTTAATAAAAATTTCTCTTTCTCTTTATCTTTTAAAAATTTCCAAAAAAACCACTCTGTTTTTGTATGTAAAAATATTTCTGTGTACATTTTATATATATATATAATCACAGAATGGTTTCATATACATATAAAATGTACACAGAAATATTTTGACATACAAAAAGAGAGTGACTGAGAAGTCACTTCCTGTTGTAAATGTTTACATCCTCACTTGTATCTATTGGATATTCGTGACACAAACGTCAAACCAAGGGGCAATAACTGACATGTCAGTAGCAAGTATTGTTTTTAATCTATTTATTTTATTAATTTCCAGAAACAACATACAATACAATCTAAAGTAGCCAATAAACTGAGGTTATAAGAGACAGCACAAATTGCTGCTCCTGAAGAAATCAAGCACTGAATAGGCCAGACGTCACGCCGAGCTGTTAACGTGATATAGCACTTTATGTAATAACATGGCTGTTAACAATCTTTATAATGATGCTTATTTCACATAAATTAGTTGGGTAGGAGTGAAAAAAACAATTTCAAAATACAGATGTTCTGGGAAAAAAATAGAAAGCCAGAACAAAGCACCAATAACAACAGAAACCACCAACAAGGAAGTAAATAAAGAAGAAAGCAGATTTAATCAGAAGCAAAATCAGATGCTCCAGAGCATTAAAAATATGTAGAAGCAAGCAAAGAAGTAAGAAGAATAATAAGAAAAGACAAGAGGAAATATACTGACCAGCTGGCAAGACAGGTAGAAGCAGTGGAAACCAAGGAAAATAACAACAAAAACAGCTAACAGGGAAATACAAGCAATAAAATGACCTTATTTAGCATTAGAATAAAAATTAGCTTAACAACGTAAATAGAGCAGATGAAGAGGTAGGCAGATCATTTCAAAGAATTTCTAAATAGATCAGCTTCACAAGATCCCTCAAACATGTAGCTAGACCCTAGCACAAAAGGAGTTACAAGCTAATTGTGAAAACCCAAATAAAAAAGAAATTAAGATAAGCTTTTAAGAGATGGAAAAGCTGGAGATCCAGATGGGATTACTATTTAATATCGGAAGAATGGAAGGATATCTGGTCATGTTGCCAAAGAAGGGAGGTTTTAAAAGTGCACATACTACAGAGGAAAATGTTACTATCAGTGCCAGAGAATATATTAAACATGATTATCCATGAGAGAGGCCATGAACTATGACCTATGAAGTTCTCGGGGGGTCTCTCATGAGACAAAGAATAAACCTACTGCTCCCTATAGCATGTCATGTGAGGAGATAATATGAGGAAGTGCATTAGACTGACAACCTCATTATGCCAAATATAAACTGTTATAGAAACTACTGCTGCAAGAGCACATGTTGCAGACTACCTGCATGGAGAAAAATGGTGGCTAAAAGCTTCATAGCAAGCAAAAACAGGGGAAATGATGACGATAGACAGACAACTGAGAGAAGAACAAGCAGGTTTTCTGACAACATACATACTGCACAGAAGAAGTCGCCACACTGCACATTTCAGTAGAAGAGAGCTTGGAATTGAATTCACCACTTTATATTGGATTTATGGACTATGAAAAGACTGTTGACAGTTTAGTCTTAGCACTGCTCTGGAATCTGATGAGGCTTCATGATTTAGAATTTGCCAGTGACCTAGCTCTTCTGTTTGATAACCATAATCAGATGCAAGAGAAAATAAAAATACTTGATGAGAGGTCACAGCAACTGCGTCTAAGAATACAAAGAGAAGAGAAAACACGACAAATGACAGCTAAACTGTGATGGGAGATACATCCTTACAAGACGTAGAGTCATACATATACACCAACAGCAACAGAGTGAAAGCTGAAAGGACAGATAATGACATAAACATAAGAATATCAATGGCAAGAGTAAATTTCATTGCACTGGGAAATATACAGAAACCAAAAGAAATAAAGTTCACTACAAAAATCTTAATTTTTGAATCAAACGTCAAGGCAGTCCTATTGTATAGCTCTGAAATATAGAGAACAATAATAACTCACAGACTTCCATATGCATGGAGGTATATATGGAGTCATCCTTATTTGACCCCCATCTAAGCACAATGCTATAGTGTACATACGTGGAAGTGAACCTATGTCTGTGAGACTAATTACACCCTCAGTGACTCTTGAAATCATCCATACACTTCCAGGGATTCCCCCTGTGGTGAAACATGTTGAGAACTCAGCACTGCACACAGAGTCACTTAAGCCCCAGACGTAACTCTGGCTTTTGCCTGGTTGGCTGCATGCAGGATATCACTATGGACCCATGATAGGCAGTAGGAGCTGAGAAATGGTTTTGTGTAGGACATGATGATTTCTTTGGGAGAGCCCAGAACCAGAGCACAGTATTTTAGGTCTGCATATGTCAAGAGCCACCTTGGATGGCGGGGAATGCACAGTAGGCCACGCACATCTTCCTCATAGCTTTGGACCAGATGTGATGATCCTTTAAATGCAAGCCAAGCTGAAGAAACTACAACTCATGACTTCAACTCAACATGTTTCGGAGTGGCAGAAAAGCCACAGGAAAAGCCGATATCTACAGTGCAGATAATACCAAAGAGTCTTCAGCTTGGTATTGGCTGCAAAAAAAGTGAGAAGCTCAGAAGCAGTAGTTAAACAACAACAATAACAACAGACTTTCATAAATGGTGTTTGTACAGAATAGAAGGATTGAAATAACTGACAAGTTCACCTTTGTGGAACAAAGGGAAAGAACCAGACATATACCAATGGAACAAGATATGATAAGAAAAGTCTGATGTTGGATATGGCACACACTGAGAAAACCAGTCACCGCAGGATCTTTTTTAGCTTAACATCCTACTGAATTCTCAGAGAAAACTTTGATAAGGGCAATTTATAAACTCATCACTGTCTCATTTATGTGGTATGATGTGTATTGCAGCATCGATTATCTGAGTTTCCCTTTTTTAAACAAAATGTCCTGAACAAGTTATTTAACCTTGTAAGAAGGGGCGGGAGTTGGGCACCAAACTCTGTGTGACAGTATTCATTTATGTAAGGAAGTGATGGCATTTTAATGGGATTATACAATAGTGCTAGCTCACAAATAAGTCAAGTTTAAAATGGGAAAGATGTGAAATGAGTTTCTAGTAACGTGCAAAATAAATATATTAATAAAGTTTGCAAAAAAAAAAAAAAGAAGCAATTCAGAAGATGGTTTGAAGAAAGTGTGAGGTAAGGTTGGTGAATGATGCAGAACTGAAAGATGATGTACGTTCATGGTTTATGCAAAGGCTAAACTTAGGAGAACCAATATCAAGATCTTTGCTGTGTGAAAAGGTGCAAGGACTTAAATAGAAAGAATGTCTTTCTGACTTGAAGGCGAGGACACATTTGCTAAAGAACTTTAATTGTGAAATAACATGCATTCTAAATTTATATACCTGTTTTTTTTTTTATATAAAACATGGTTTTACAAGTTTTTGTTTATCGAAACAAATATCATAATAATGATAATCATCAGGAGTGCCCTTCAGCTCCCTGTGGAGCAAAGGCCATCAACAAGTAGTTCAACAGTTTTGGATGGCTGGATTGAATATTTAAAGTACTTGCTTAACCCTTCTGTACCATATTCCTGGACTATTGGGAACCCAAAATGACTCTCTGCTAGATTCCTAGTACATCGGGTATGGAAAACATCCATGTGAAAACTGGAGTCCTAACTAAAAATAACCAATCTCATGAAATTTAAGTAGTGAGTGCTGTTCGACAGCAAATGACAGCTTTTGTTAACAGTAGTCGCCAATACAGAAAATTTGACTATTTTTAGCACCAAGCGTGCTAATCAGGAACCGAGTACTTCAAGTGGAAAAGCCCTAGGTCTAGGCTGTTTACAGTTATTCAGGTGTTAGAAAATATATCATTTTCAGATGACGATAAATAGAAATTGGATAAAACATGTCCTAACAGTGACTTTTAATTCAGCAATGAAGAAAGTAGATCTGACAGTGATAATCAGCAGGATTCTGGCGATACTGTGATTACTGCCAGGGGGCGATGTCCTCTATCAGCTGGTAGTGGATCGTGCGACCTGCTGGGCTGATTGGCGTAGTTAAGGCAGAATGCTGGGGGTAGTTTATGTGTAAGCCTCCTATTGACAATGTTCTGACATGTTATGTGTATATAAGCAGTAGTTTTTGTGTAATTATTTCTGACGTGTTTTTTTCTTTTTTTTAGCTCAGGAACTCAGGCTTATGGGGACATAACTATCATGGTATCATGACTGGTAGGGTGTGGCGGGTCGGTGGTGGTGGTGGTGGTGGTGTTGGTGTTGCGATTCCTTGGTTATGGTATTATTTATTGAATAGTAAAGTCATTCTTTAGACGTATCACTGTTGGTTATAAATGGTTAGCTCTGGGCATCAGAACATCCCTTCGACGTTCTGATTTGCATAGTATATAGTATTTGATTTCCCTTGTGGGAGAGTTATCGTGCTGACAAAGGTAAACACCAACAGCTGTAGAACCGAACCCGAAACGTAAATAAAGGATCAAGCCTTCTGCTTTGAGTCCACATGTATTGAGATTCATACAAAAACGATAATCGACATTCACAAAGGTTTCATGTACAATTCAGCGTAACAATTGAATTCCAAATAATATCAGTAAGTATCCGTCCGTGCCCGACGTATGACCTACGATGTTCTATCTAGAACAGTGTCGCGGTCATGTCAGTAATATATTATAATAAAATCAACGTCATATCATACATATACCTTATATTAAACAAGGAATTGTCAATGTCACTAACTAATTAACTAATTAATTTGTTGTATGTATAGACTAACTAATAATGTGAGGTGTTATTAAAATTATTCTAACTAACTAAAATTAAAATAATTAATTATAGTATGTACGTATGGTACTAGCTAATTAATATCTAATAGAGGAAAATGAGAAATAGTATAAGAGAGTAAAAGAAATAAAAATTGAGAAGTACGGACAATTGAAACCAAATATTAAAGTATACATTAAATTAACATGCGTGTGAAAATGAAGTGTAAGGATAGATACCTAATAAAATTAACGCAATTAGAAGAAAAGAACAGAAAAAATTCATACATTTTAACTATATATATGAAATGTCATAATGTAATATCCATTACCTTAATAATTACACTAATTAAAAGGTTTAATTGGTGTGATATTCTTTTGTTTCATCTTTTCTTAGTATATCTTATTTTTTTATTTCATCACACTCTGACTTTATTATATATTATATACTAATTTAATAACTAGAAAATTTAATAATATTGGACATGAAGATGCAATCGTAGTTACCTCCTGTTGAATTGTATGAAAGTTCATTAAGACACAAGGTTCATATTATCAAATTATGATTTGATTATCCATTCATTGTTAGTTCCTTTATTAAACTTTGAAAGTAAATTGACTAAGTTATCAGCGTATCTGTCCTTTCTACATCAGAGATTGTTCCTTTTTAACAGTTTTCAATCGAAATGAGTGATACTCAAAGTGGAATTGAAGTTCAAATTTTCAAACGATCCGTAAAACTTGATATTTTGATCACAATAGTTTATTTCGAAATGTCCTTATTTAGGTAGGAAGTCCAACTGAATTGTTGTATATTCTGACTTGATATCAATAACGTTTATTGCAAATGTAATGCTTGACTAGTCAGAAAAATTTTCTTGAAATTGTAATATTCATTCAGAATCCGTAGGATGTCTGGACAACGTGTCGGCTATGACGTTTTCAGTTCCAGGTATCGACTGTATCTCGAACTCGTAGGGTTGCAACGTAATAGCAAATCGTGCAAGTTTAGCACTTTTATGGTTTGAGCGACGTAATGCTGCCACTGATTTCTGATCAGTCTGGATCAGGAATGGAGATCCCAGCAAAAACTTTTCCAACTTGGTAATTGCCCAGATTACGGAGAGCAATTCTCGGTCCACAGTGGAATATTTCGTCTCCGGAGGTTTCAGTTTGCGTGAGATATACATTACAGGGTGAAGGACATCATCATGATATTGCAGTAGACATGCCCCGAGTCCGTAATTACTCGCATCTGTACGTAGAACAAACTTTTTAGAAGCATCTGGTAATCTTAAAACAGGTGGGCATGAAAATATTTTTAAGATAGTGCGAAAAGTTTTGTCACATTCGTCGGTCCAATTTATCCTTAAAGGCATGTTCTTCTTTAGTAACGAAGACAGGACAGCCGTGATGGATGATAGGTGAGGTACAAATCTGCTATAGTATTGGATTAAACCTAACAGACTCCTAACCTGTTTCTTCGTTTGAGGAACAGATAAATTTAATATTTTAGAAACCGTACTGGGAATTGTTTGGATACGTCCCGATCCAATAATGTGCCCCAGGAATGTTATCTCATTACACGCTATTTGAATTTTAGTTGGTTTAGCGGTCAAATTGTTATCCCGCAGTATTTCCAAAACTGATTTAAGACCCAAAAAATGTTCCTCAAATGATGAACTAAACAAACATATGTCGTCAATATAGGTAATTATATCTGATCTACCTGCTAAAATTTTTCGCATCATGCGAATAAAGGTAGCTGGAGCATTCATTAGCCCAAAAGGCATCACGTTCCACTGGTAAAGACCTTGTGGAGTTGAGAATGCTGTGTAGTATTTGGCTCTTTCGGTTAGTGGAATCTGCCAATAACCTTTAGTTAAGTCAATTTTAGTGAAAAGTGTAGCATTGGATAGACGAGGAAGTAAATCGTCAAGGATAGGATGTGGTTCGCTATCCGGTACTGTCTGCGCATTAAGTTTCCTATAGTCAACACATAAACGTATGTTGTTGTCCTTTTTCCGGACAATGACTAAAGGAGAAGAAAATGGAGATGTACTAGTCTCAATAATACCTAATGATACCATCTGTTCGAGTTCCTGAGATGTCTTACTCAGAAAATGTAGAGGTACAGAATAAGGATGAACACGAATTGGTGTATCATCGTTAAGAATAATATCGTGCTGATAACGCGAATGTCGTGGGTTCGATCCCCATACTGGCCACCAGTTGTGGCGGGTCGGTGGTGGTTTTGAAATTTTTCAAAAGAACGAACCACAAAAAAATAAGACATTTTTCCTTTCGAGCCAAAATGGACATTATTTGCAAAAACACCGGTGACGTCATGCCCTTGACGACAGTATGAACGGTTGGAAAAGCCAGCAGCTGACAATGTCCTTCAAACAAATTTATTTGCAGCATTCAAACATCAAATGAAACCTATTGCTGACTTTCTCAATGATACAAACAAGCTCTCGAGTCTGTCGGCGAAGCATATAATGTACGATATTACCGCCAAAACAAGATAAGTCACTAATTTTAAAGGTTAAAATATTTCGTTCTGTTTGTCCAAATAATGCCATGTTCTTTTTTCGTTGTATCCATGTTAAATATTGTTCCTGTCCTTTTCATGTAGCGGGTATGGTTGGGCGGCGGTTCGGAATGAATAAAATGGCTCTCAGGATGCCGATATTCATTCTGAATGTTCCTAAGGCTGTGAATTAATAGCACCTCGCGAAGAAAGCGTCGAATTATCATTATCGGTGATCGGTTCGTTCGGACTTGCATTAATTCACTTTGCATGTTAGGTGTATAGTCATGTTATAACTGGTGTTTTCTGGTGTAATTGGTTCTTATTTTTTATTCATTTACAGTCTTATGTTCGTAATCTATCTTGTTTATTCTGATCTAGCTATCTTTAATTTTAATTAAATGTATTGTATTAACGTCAAATGAGTCCTGTGACGTCACTATTTGTTACGTACACAGCTTAACTTTCTATTCAGTTCATTCTTAATCTCTCACTTCCGTTTTATACCACTTAGTTATTAATGCATTTTTTATTGTGAAAATGTCTTGTCGTATGGTAATACTGTTTCGTAATCCTTGGTTAACCCATTGTATTGTTTGTCTTCATTTCATCCTTTTATAATTTAATATTAATGCTATAATTTCTTCATTAATAATAAATTATAAAAGGATGAAATGAAGACAAACAATACAATGGGTTAACCAAGGATTACGAAACAGTATTACCATACGACAAGACATTTTCACAATAAAAAATGCATTAATAACTAAGTGGTATAAAACGGAAGTGAGAGATTAAGAATGAACTGAATAGAAAGTTAAGCTGTGTACGTAACAAATAGTGACGTCACAGGACTCATTTGACGTTAATACAATACATTTAATTAAAATTAAAGATAGCTAGATCAGAATAAACAAGATAGATTACGAACATAAGACTGTAAATGAATAAAAATAAGAACCAAATACACCAGAAAACACCAGTTATAACATGACTATACACCTAACATGCAAAGTGAATTAATGCAAGTCCGAACGAACCGATCACCGATAATGATAATTTGACACTTTCTTCGCGAGGTGCTATTAATTCACAGCCTTAGGAACATTCAGAATGAATACACTGACTAACAAAAAAAAACTTTTTTTTTCTTTCTCTAACATTTCTATGTTTTTCTGGTCAATTTTAATGCGCTGTTTTTAAATCTGCAAACCGTTTTTCTCTATCAGGTCGGGATCTCTAGAAATACGCAATTGAAGTTTTTTAACAACGCATACAGTATTACAACATCATTCGTACAAGAAGTATAACAGTTATGTAGGCTTGAATTTCTTTGCAGTCGACTTTCGTCGGTGAATGGCATGTGGTACATCGCGATGAAGCATCCAACAATAATCGGCAAGCATGGTCACACTCCACCGTCCTTGATAACGTGACTCCATTACGCGATATCTTGATGGAATCGTTCTCCATGTTCATCGCTGACTTCGCCAAGGTTGTCAGGGAAAAAGTCAAGATGCGAATTGAGCAAATGGATTTTGAGGGACATGTTACAGCCCATAATTCTGTATGCATCTATGCACTGCTTAACAATATGCAACATAGTCGACAGATTTGTGATTTCCCAGAAAGTTATCGACGATCGATTTGAATGCCATCCATGCGCGAAGTTCACTACCATGTAACAAGTTCTCGAATTGTTTGTCTGCAATAACTTTCCTAATCTGAGGTCCTACAAAGATACCTTCCTTTATCTTTGCATCGCTAACTTGCGGAAACTTTTCTCGAAGATAAGTGAAAGCTTTGCTCGTTTTATCTAACGCTTTTACAAAATTCTTCATAAGCCCCAACTTTATATGTAACAGTGGTAAAATGAAGCTGTCTTTGTTAACTAATGGCTCGTGTATTACATTTTTATGCCCGAGCTGCATACGATCCCGGATAGGCCACACCTTTCTTGCATAATGTTCCTGTCTGTTGCGGCTGTCCCATTCACATCGGAAGCAACAAAATTTAGTATACCCAGTCTGCATGCCCGTGAGAATTGCAATGACCTTTAGGTCTCCACAAATCCGCCATTGGTAGTCATTGTACTTTATTTTTACCAAACGTATAGCCATATTGTCATAAGTTTCTTTCATATGAACAGAGTAGGCGACTGGAATTGATGAAAATAAATTTCTGTTATGCAATAACACGGCTTTTAGACTAGTCTTGGAAGAATCGATGAAAAATCGCCATTCGTTGACTATGTGCTCATGACCGTTTACATCTTTGCAATAGCAAATGTCATCATCCATCTCAAAGTATTGAACAAGTTCTCTGTATCTATGACGAAATTTAGATATCAGAGTATTGGGCGCTAAAAGATTCCAATCTTTGAGTCGCGAACCGAGTAATTCCGCTTGTCCTTTGATAAGAGCGAGATCACGTATTAGATCTGAAAGTTCTGAATGGTTAATTAAGTAAACACCATCATTCACCGGTATGTAATCTGAGTCAGAATTAGTGTCTAAAGCAGGTAAACTATCACTTTCTGATGGTTCATTCACGTCCAGCGGATATTGTTCTGATGGTACTTGGATCGGACACGTGATTGGATCATGAGGCACTGGTTTCGAAACCGATTTAATATTTGGATAAACCACAGACTTTCTAGTTTTAAAAGTGAAACCATGGATATTTGTCAAGCAGTAGTAACAATCAGTAGTGTGATTTGTTTGTTCACGCCATATTACTGGCACTTTAAAAGGCATCGACTTATGCTTCGGCGATTTTCGTAACCAACCTGCCAATGTATCGAACAAACTGCATTTGGCTTCCAAGATTTATTTGCATCATCAACTTTCGAATCGAAATAAAGTTCATATGCTTTCTTTAGTAATGGTGTAAAGTTTTTCTGGTCAACACGATCGGTAAAACATCCGCACACGTAACAGAACAGATCAGCCAAATTTCTACAACTTCTAGAAGCCATATTTTGCTCAGAATTATTTCAAAATACAGTAACTATTTGAAAAATCGCGTAACATATGTCATGCATCTTTTAGCAGTATAAAAAGTAGAATTATGTTGCTTTTTATTAATTTTTTATAAGTTATATAGTAAAAATGAAACGGAGCAAATAATGGTTTCCCAAAAATATATTTATTCACAAATATCTTAAGAACCCGACGTGATAGAGATAAACGGATTTCAGATTTGAAATCAGCGCAAGAAACTGACCTAAGAACACTTATGCTTATATAAGAAAGAAAAATGTTGTTTGTCAGTGATATCGGCATCCTGAGAGCCATTTTATTCATTCCGAACCGCCGCCCAACCATACCCGCTACATGAAAAGGACAGGAACAATATTTAACATGGATACAACGAAAAAAGAACATGGCATTATTTGGACAAACAGGACGAAATATTTTAACCTTTAAAATTAGTGACTTATCTTGTTTTGGCGGTAATATCGTACATTATATGCTTCGCCGACAGACTCGAGAGCTTGTTTGTATCATTGAGAAAGTCAGCAATAGGTTTCATTTGATGTTTGAAAGCTGCAAATAAATTTGTTTGAAGGACATTGTCAGCTGCTGGCTTTTCCAACCGTTCATACTGTCGTCAAGGGCATGACGTCACCGGTGTTTTTGCAAATAATGTCCATTTTGGCTCGAAAGGAAAAATGTCTTATTTTTTTGTGGTTCGTTCTTTTGAAAAATTTCAAAACCACTAATGGCCACCAGTTGTGGCGGGTCGGTGGTGGTGGTGGTGTTGCGATTCCTTGGTTATGGTATTATTTATTGAATAGTAAAGTCACTCTTTAGACGTATCACTGTTGGTTATAAATGGTTAGCTCTGGGCATCAGAACATCCCTTCGACGTTCTGATTTGCATAGTATATAGTATTTGATTTCCCTTGTGGGAGAGTTATCGTGCTGACAAAGGTAAACACCAACAGCTGTAGAACCGAACCCGAAACGTAAATAAAGGATCAAGCCTTCTGCTTTGAGTCCACATGTATTGAGATTCATACAAAAACGATAATCGACATTCACAAAGGTTTCATGTACAATTCAGCGTAACAATTGAATTCCAAATAATATCAGTAAGTATCCGTCCGTGTCAAAACAATATGTCAGATGAACATCGTGGCTATATACGTGCGCTGTTGTAGTCAACAGCCAGAAATGAGCACATGAGTTCTTGACATCTACAATTTGAATCATAATACGATTCTCCTTCCATTATTAGTTTAATTTAATTAATCTCATGCTTAGATTAATTTCCGAACTGACCCTGAAGTCTACATCGATTCATCTATATAATATAGGCTATATACTCAGCCTTATTTCCTTGGAAGAAATACAAGACACGACCTTCTTGCTTGACGGATAGCGTAACAAAGGCCCTGTAACCAAGTCACCCGGCGTGACCTTCCCAACGCGAATGCGTCATAATCTCCGCATATATTTCGCGTTCACTATACCGTAAAATATCGACATATTCTATAAATATTAATGACCCCTAAACGTTGCGCATGGGTAAACCCCAGCAGACGCTGTCATTTAAAATAACACCGTAACTATTTTATACTGGTGTTAAATGTCCATGGGACAGTTAACATATAATCCAGCTACCAGATCGTTATGAATTATTTGGTTAGTAGCAACCATTAACTGTTATAGTCCATTTCCTTATCATTTTACCACTGCAGAACAGTAACAGCCACAACATGAAAGTTGACCAAGACCGTGCTTTGCTCCCTTGCCTGTATGCTGTAGAATGGATATAATTATTGTCCCTGTTTTTGAACTATTTTACATTCAGCGAGGACATTTTAACGTCCTTTAGATCCGGATTTCTTAGCTTTTTTTGTGCCATGGACCCCTTTGATTGTCAATTAATCTCATGCTTAGATTAATTTCCGAACTGACCCTGAAGTCTACATCGATTCATCTATATAATATAGGCTATATACTCAGCCTTATTTCCTTGGAAGAAATACAAGACACGACCTTCTTGCTTGACGGATAGCGTAACAAAGGCCCTGTAACCAAGTCACCCGGCGTGACCTTCCCAACGCGAATGCATCATAATCTCCGCATATATTTCGCGTTCACTATACCGTAAAATATCGACATATTCTATAAATATTAATGACCCCTAAACGTTGCGCATGGGTAAACCCCAGCAGACGCCGTCATTTAAAATAACACCGTAACAGATTGCCAAGATGCCTTGTTCATCTTGTTGAAATTTTTGTTTAAGCATCAAGTTTGTATTTGATGGGGTAGAAGTTTCCATGCCCAATCCCCATGAGTCCCATTCAATGACTTGTACACTCTTGCTATTCTCTGTACCCCTTTTGTGCTCTAGTAACACACCAGCAATCCTGGTCATTCCAAAGATACTACACAACTGACAGGCTACTGTGTCTAGAAAACTGTTACTTTACCTCAATAAGTTGAATATCTTTCTCTGAGAAGTCAGGTACTGGTAAACTTGAGTAACGCAGTTTGAGAAGGCTTCCCACATCATTTATGATTTGTAATGCCTGAAAAACAAACAAGTTATTATTTCAACTGAAAACTACCATTACTTTAACATAGACAATACATAAGGAAAGGCTCAGAAGCATCTCATTAAATGAATGTGAAAAAAAAGATCCATGTATAATGCCATCACTTCAGATAAAATATAAATGTTTATACAATACCAAAACCTACCCTCTGTCCTGTACTTACTGTTCTTAGTCTTCTATCATTTACTAGACACAGTATTAAGGTCTTTGTCTTGTGTGGACTGACCTATACTGTATAATAGGGGAACAACAGAAGTGATTGCGTCATTAAAAGGCTGGACTGCCCATGGTAAATTTCCAGTGTTATGTGTTGCGGGTCGCATTAATGACCCGTCATCGAAGCATCATTTTTTGGTGATGCTTAGATGGCAGGGAGGATAGTGTGATTCGCTTGCATAGCTAAGCGGGGTTGTCGCACGGAAGGTCCTGGGTTCGAGTCCTGGGTAAGCCCTCATGTCTGTTGTATTTCTGTTGTCTAGTTTTCTACTTCTTTATTTCTTACGAGTGCCTGAAAACATATCTTTATGTTTGTTTAATATTTATTTACTGTTTACAGCCCTTGGGTTTCCCTTCCTTATGTGTTATAAATGTTTGTAAGAAACAGAAGAATGGGGAGATGTTTTTATGGCAAAGAACCTTGATGAAGAAAAAGCTTATGAAAGGTTTACTCTCTTGGACCACAAGTACTCCAATCCAGGTTAAACAAAAAATTCTTGCATGATTTATACAGTTTATGCAGCCCTTTTGTGTACTAGTTCTATTCCACTCTGTCATCACTCTCACTATTTTTTTACATTATCATTTTTCCTCCTCTTCTTGTCTTTTTATTCTATAGTTTTCTAAAGGAGTGGAAGCAAGTGCACTTCCACTTCATATATCTTTCTAACAGCCATATCCATCTACCTTCCTCTACTTACCTCATCCAGCATTTCTTTGGTATGTGCTGCAGATAAACAAAATCGAGCCCTGGTTTCAATGAGGGGCGTGGCAGGAAACCCAACCACCACAGTGGCCATGCCACGTTTCAGGGTCTCCCTACTGAACATACTGTAAAAATAGGAGTAAAGGGATTGAGACTCAACAATGCAAGTGGTTTTAAAAAAACAAACTAAAAAAAAACTAGCTAAATGAAGGGTTCACAGAGTAGTGTTTTTATTTACACACAATTTCTAAGAAAAGGAACATGCCAATTAATAAGCTATCTGAAATTCTATTACTTATAAACTGTTGTGTTTTACACTTTCAGTCCATTCTTATCTGCCTTGTTTTTCCTGTATTCTTTCATCCTTCAACGAGAGACCAGGCCACAAATATCAAACCAGCACTCTGGACTGATAATACTACTTTATCAAAAATATCTCCCCAAAGCCACAATCCATTGTTCCTAATTTATCACAGATATCTCCCCAAAGCCACTTCTGCTGTTCCTGATGTATCAAAGATATCTCCTCAAAGCCACTATCTGCTGTTTCTACTTTATCACAGATATCTCCCTGAAGCTACTAACCTCTGTTCCTATCCATAATACTAAACAGAGAATAGAATTGAGATCACCACTTTACAATGGATTTGTGGACCATGAAAAATCCTGTAATAGTTTAGAGAGAATTACTTTGGAAACTGATGAGGCATTATGGAGTTCCCCTTAAGTTCATTTACCTAAAGAAATATGAAATTAAGAATTCTTCATGAAGGACAACTTACTTAACTCTTAGTAACATTTTGTTATATAACACTTTATGTTATCTTTATAAATAAATTATTTAGTGCAGATCGATCATCGGCCTTTCTAAAAGGCCGCTCGTATACTAAGAGATAAACCTCTGTGATAAGAACTGGAGTGTGGTAGTGATACCTCTTGTCACCCTTTCCCTTCTTAGATTGAATTATGAAAACAAAGACATCAACCAGCAGTAATGGAATTCAGTGAACTCATATAAAACAGCTTGATGATCTAGATTTTGCAAATGACCTGGTTCTTCTGTTCCAGAACAGCCATCAGATGCAGATAAAATGAGAATATTTGATGGGAGGTCACAGCAATTGGTCTGCAAATGCACAGAGAAAAGAAAAAAAAAGATTCTGAAATAAATGCAGCCAACGATTGCCAGATTTCACTTGGAGATACATTTCTATAAGATGTGGATTCATCCATAAATGTTTGCAGTAATACAAATTAAGTTGGAGAAACAGATAGTGTATGAACAAGAGGAGCTTTCGCTGTATGGGGACATATATGGAAATCAAGTCCAACAGAAAAAATAAGAATCTTCAACTGAAATGTCAAGTCAGTCCAATTGTATGGCTTTGATGCATGGAGATTAACCAAAATGACAAAACAGAAGGACTAAACTCAATTGAACCTGTCCCCCTTAGAGGGTAAAGGGGCCGAAACACTTGACTGGGCGATGATTAGACTGCCACCTGTTGTTTCACTCTGTAGAGTTTCCTATCATCTTATGACAAAATCACCAATGATGAACCAATGGAAAAAAAATCAGACAAAATTCAGTAGAACATGAGGTGAAGAAAAGATACTGGCACTGAATAGAACACATTCTGAGGAAACCATCTGATAGCATGACAAGGCAGTCCTAGGTTACCATAACCAGATATCTGAGGAAACCATCTGATAGCATGACAAGGCAGTCCTAGGTTACCATAACCAGATATCTGAGGAAACCATCTGATAGCATGACAAGGCAGTCCTAGGTTACCATAACCAGATATCTGAGGAAACCATCTGATAGCATGACAAGGCAGTCCTAGGTTACCATAACCAGATATCTGAGGAAACCATCTGATAGCATGACCAGATATCTGAGGAAACCATCTGATAGCATGACAAGGCAGTCCTAGGTTACCATAAGCAGATAAGTCTTGCATAATTTTTTAACACAATAAAAAAAAAAGAATCATATTTCAACAGGGAACTTTATTAACAAGGTGTATACAGGCCTCACGGTAGAAGGGGAACGACTAAGTAAGTAAGTAAGTAAGTATAACAGGCTGATTTAAAAGTCACTATCTATTATTATCAAACTTTTATTTCTTCCCTCCTATACAATTAATTTATATAAAATAAATGTCAAAATAAAAAGAATGAACTGTCAGGTTATTATATAAAATATTATAAATAAATAAAACTTATTAGTCAAATGGCAGATATTTGTCTCATGTATATCCAATGGATACAAGTGAGGATATCAAAATTTAAAAATAGGAATTGAATATTATATATATATATATCAGGGGATATTATGATAGAAAATATCAATTGTTACTCACGCAACTTTTGAAGGCATGTACAACAGCACTGGGACAACTGGAGAGTCTTTGTTCCCGTAAAGGATGAAACCTGCTTCATGAAGTCGCTTACGAAAGTAACGGGTGTTCCATGCGAGCTGCCGGATTCTTTTTAGACCTAAAATAAAACAAATTCAGCCAACATTGCCATTGAGGTTAAATATTTTATCACTGCAGAATAAAAGAATCTACACAAATAAATTGACAAGTTTCTCATGCAGTGTAATATATCTCCATATAGAAGAAAATTAAAAACTTATCATCGCAGATTTAAAAAAAAAACTACCAAACCACACAATAAGCAGGGTAAAAATGTTTTTATAAAGTATCAGATATCAACAAATGAAGAACATTAAAAAAACCGATAGTCAACCATAACGTTTTTACATTAGGGACATTCAGCACTGTGAACCACTATAGTCATGACAATATATTTCCCCTATATTTTGAAGCCAATGAAGTTCAAAACATTTTTTATGGCTCTTAACTTCACAGAAGCATCTGCTGTACACAAATTCACAAAACCGTATCCATTTATCCACTCATCCTCCACCAACGGTAAAACTGAACATAAAAATGTTAAGAAGAGCTTTCAGTGAATGAATCACAAAATAATAAAAATATGTGACAGTTTGAGCCAGCAAGTGCTTCCTCGGGGAAAAAGGAACACTAAAAACAAACAAACTAAAGAAATGGAGGGAAAAAGAGGGGGAGGAAAACCCAGTATACAAACCTTCTCGAGTGCCATCTCTGCCCATAATGATTCTTATTGTACTGATCACCTGCTGGGCTGCAGGGGGAGACATAGCCGTGGAGTAAATAAAACTGTGTGCACGCGTTCGAAGATGGTTGATCAACCGCTGCAACAGGCAACAAAAACACCACTAATGTTAATGCTGCAACAGTATATGACAGGCATACCTGTTCACAAACATCTCCATTTGCACTCTACATTCTCTACCAACTCTATAGGTGGACCTTCTTTGTGAATGGCAAAAGTTATCCCTTCTCCTGTGACAGAGTGTGGTGTTGGTGCGTGTTGTTCTGTTATAATATTGGATGTGTGAAAAAGGTACAACTTGTGTGTTGGAATGTGTAATTACCTAAGTGTAAGATAAAGGTCCTTGCAGATCATATGGTCACTCGTAAAGCAGCCAACAACTCAGGGGTTCACTCCCAAGAAACACAGTAATGAAATATGTTCTGAACACTGGAATTACCATATGGATATAGGTAAAAACGGTGTTCCACAAAACACGATACTGATTCTGTGCAGAGCAAGACTAAACAATGTTAAAATCATTGGCAAATAATAAATATATAATACTCCAGCTTCTGAACGACTGAAGCTAACACAAACCTAACCAACGAATTATCACATTCATAGGAGTATTATCCCCCTAGTGTGCTGATGGTCAAGAAAATATGGGCCTAACACCATATTCCCAATATGCCTCAATGGCGTGTAACGGGTTCCTTTACCTAGTAGTATTATCATAGATTCCCATTTATTCAGAAGAACAGAGCACAACCAGCTCACAAAAAATCCAGCAAGCAACTCTCTAGTTTATATTCTCCCCTGAACACTCAATCCTGTAAACTCCTTCACTCTCACATGATTATCGCTGACAACATTTATACCCAGGCGCTAACTCACAATCTGGATAATTACTGTTCTGTGCGTTGTTAGACCTGAATAGTATACATTCAAGCACAGATAACAAACAATATATATTTCACACAAGAGACCACTTCATCTTCACCCTGGGACCCAAAGACGCAGCAATAGAAAATGCAGCCAGCGACTCATAGCTTGAATGCTTGCGTCAGCGAACCAGAGCTGACCAAGACCCTACTCCACCTCCACGTGGTGGTCCTGGAAACAGGCTGCATCACTGCAGTCTGGCTGAGAGAGTAGGGATCGAAGAGGGAAGGCAAACCCGGACCCAAAAAATGCCGTGCTGAAGTCGGATGTGTCGGCCGAAAGGCGCAGATATCGCAGCTCCGCTGTAAACAGACACAACGCAACCAACGTCCTTTTCAGGATCAACGAGGAAGAAAAAATCTTCACCCTAATAAATACATACGATCATCATCATTATCATGTGATAGTGAAGATCTATGCTTTTATCAATAGGTTACTAGATATACAGATAAGTGAGAAAGAATCACTCTCTGAGATAATACTTACTACTGAACAGTAGCACTTCTTATCATTAACAACTGTGCTTTAACAATAAAACACTAGAGTAAAGAGAACCAACCAACCTGTTATATTTGTCATCATCACTACCATTGCCTTTCAGCTCCCCAAGGAGCATAGGCCTTCAACAAACTCCACGCTAAGTCATGCCATTAATTCCAGGTCTTTCTATGTTGTCCTGATACTGTAATTTAACTTCACAGACCATTCAACTTAACTGCGCGCTAGCAACTAACATCTATTTGCGCCCGACACCTCATATAATATACACAGTGTGTTGCCTGTAAGCCACTGTCCTTTCACCAATACAATGAAAAACTCAATGTATTGCGGACAGAAAAATTAGTAACACTAGGTGCCTATAAAAGACTACTTCGAGTTCAATGGGAGCGAAAAATTTAACTTGCAGAAATCACTTCAACTCACAGGGATTAACACTACTAATTAAATAAACTGACAAGATGAGTGCCCAAATTTTATTTATAAAGGGTTGAAAACTGGGCATGCATACCCATTTAACATCCCGCCATTCCTGTCTCTCATCATCTGTCTTTTCTTTTCACATCTGAGATGTTATATATACTGACACATGGTAACAGTAGCATCGTCTGAGACTCCATCAACTAGGGCAGTTATTGTATCAGACTTTCAGTCCATGCTTCAGAAGGTCCGGCATGAATGGAAAACCTCCACAGAAGCCTTGAATCTTCAGGAACTGGTCATGCAGGTGCACGCAGCAATGAAAAAGCTGACAGACTAGATTCGAGGGCACCCATAATAGGTGCATTGGACATGGATAAGGGAGAGATACTAAGGACAATCAATGATCATCTATTACTGCTATGACTTACCTTTGATCCACCAATATAACCTCCCACTGATCCAAAACTCTTGGTGAAAGTCCCCATCATGATGTCAACATCGCGTGGGTCTAATCCAAAGTAATCCACCACTCCCCTGCCATGTGGGCCCATGGCTCCAATACTGTGGGCCTCGTCCAAATACACATAGGCTTTGTACTTTTTCTTAAGGCGAATAACTTCTGGCAGGCGAACTATGGATCCTTCCATACTGTTGGGAATTCAAAAGTGTTTGTTCAATCACTAAAAAATGTTGCATATTTTGGCAGGCACAGAACTTAGAGGTGGATGACACGCAAGAAACACAAAAAATGTTGCATATTGTGCCAGGCACAGAACTTAGAGGTGGATGAGAGGCAAGAAACACAAAAAATGTTGCATATTGTGGCAGGCACAGAACTTAGAGATGGATGAGAAGCAAGAAACACAAAAAATGTTGCATATTGTGGCAGGAACAGAACTTAGAGGTGGATGAAAAGCAAGAAACACAAATAATGTTGCATATTGTGGCAGGCACAGAACTTAGAGGTGGATGAGAGGCAAGAAACACAAAAAATGTTGCATATTGTGGCAGGCACAGAACTTAGAGGTGGATGAGAAGCAAGAAACACAAAAAATGTTGCATATTGTGGCAGGCACAGAACTTAGAGGTGGATGACAAGCAAGAAACACAAAAAAATGTTGCATATTGTGGCAGGCACAGAACTTAGAGGTGGATGACAAGCAAGAAACACAAAAAATGTTGCATATTGTGGCAGGCACAGAACTTAGAGGTGGATGAGAGGCAAGAAACACAAAAAATACACACACTTTAGCAGACACAGAATTGGGAGTTGAATGAAAGCAAAGAAATTGAGGGTTGGAGTGGCTAAGAGGTATGGTGTCCGCCTCGAATTCTAGACGTACCGCATTTGATTCCCATTTGAGGGAATATAATTTATGGAAATTATTTTCAGAACCAGTGTTACTAATGATGTCATCCTCCCCTATAGTCTCCTGGGTAGTGAGATCGGATAACTAGCCTTCTCGGATAAAGGTGAAAAAATAGGTGGTCCTGTGTGCAAGTTGCGCACATTAAAAATCCCATGGCAGTTGGAAATCGTAAAGAGTAGGCCTATTAGGCCACTGCCCTGGCAAATTTAAAAATTAGAAACCAACCCACAACAAAAATATTTATAGAATGTGTGATTCCTATATTCACACACTGGGATTCTCATCGGTGATATGGAGTTTTTGCACTGTGCTGAGATCCTCTTGGTGTGATCTAAGGAAGGAGATTGGAGTACTGATAGAGTTGTCCTTGTGCAATGAAGATCGTCCTTAAAACCAAACCAAACCATCACACAAAAAACTAGTTTTTGATTTTCATATGTTCTGACCCTTTACATTTTCCAGTAATATAAGTTTCTAACAACATGTAAAAGCACTAATAAATATTTCCAAATACTGGTCTCTAGTTCATGTGCCATCCCAACAGGCATCAATCATGTCTCTTCACAACTTCCTGTCGTCAGTGATATTTATCACTTCCAATGTTGACTTCTTTCCGTGCTATTTCAATGTAGTTTAAGTCATACTGCTTCATCCTGACAGTATTAAATCTGTGAGCCAAGATGCTGTAAACTTTCATGACACTGAGGCATTATCTGACCGGTTTTTTTTGGGTGGTCCTAATAAATGATGAACAGTGATTACTGACCACCTTAGAGCTCAGGGATTACACAAACAAAATGTCAACACAGAATTGATTTGATGGTACACACCTGTACACCCCTTCCACCACAATCAGTATTTTCTTCCAAGGCCTGTGAGTTCTTGGCTGTCCGTCACATACTGCATCTCTCAGTTTTCTTTCAAGGTCTTTCATGTCTGTGAACCAGAAATAGCACACAGTGAATTACAAGATGCAAAGAAAATCATTACTTCAGTAAATGTAAAGGAATACATCGACTACTTCAGTAAATGTAAAGGAATACATCGACCAAGAGATACAGATCTTGAACTCTACTGGTAGCGATTTACTTCTACTACAACTGTATATATCATAAATATATTAATCATAACACATAATCATTAACTCCTTTACTGCATCTCTCAGTTTTCTTTGAAGGTCTTTCACATCTGTGAACTGGAAATAGCACACATTGAATTACAAGATACAAGGACAACAATTACTTCATTAACTGTAAAGGAATGCTCTAACCAAGAGATGCAGATTTTGAATTCTTCAGGTAGCAATTTAATTCTACTACAACTGTACGTATCATAAATATTTAATTGTTTCAATGTTTCGTTGTCATCCTCTTTTCCTGTGAGGTGTAGAGGTTTGGCAGAGAGAGAGATCTGTCTATGAAACTTTAAGGCAAACAGATAATTGATTTGTTGTGTCAAAGATATTAATCATAACACATAATTATTAACCTCTTTACTGCATTTTGATAACATGCATCATTGTGATTTTTTTACATCAGTCAATGGGACATGATAATGCAAATTACCATGCTGTTTGTATTCTGACATGACTGCTGCATCATTGTAAATGTTAAACTATATTTTTGTATGTAAACAGTTTTCTGTAAAAAAAAAAAGCACATTTACAGATTTTTCTGGTTATCTACTGTAATGATAAGATATATATATATGTACATACCTAGGATGCATAGTAACACCAGATGGCGGGGCAGGCAAAGACATCAACATCAGAATGAATAAGGCAAGAACAGCCTTTTTTAGCCTAAACAACATCTGGAAGTCCTCTCAATACAGCACAAGCACAAAATTAAGATTATATCAGAGCTTGTGCTTTCTGTGCTTCTCTATGGTGTGGAATGCTGGAGAGTTACAGAGAAGGAAATGTCGAAATTGTCCTCTTTTCACACAACATGCCTAAGAAAAATTCACCGAATCTTTTGGCCGAATACCATCACCAACCAAGATCTGCTTACTCGGAGCAAGCAAGAGGACATGCACACCATCATAGCTGGCAGACGCTGGAGCTGGGTTGGCCATGTCCTCAGAAGAGACCCTGATGCCATCACAAGAACAGCTATGCTTTGGACCCCTGAAGGAAAACGAAAGAGAGGCCGACCAAAAACAACCTGGCGGAGGACTGTGGAGGCTGAGATGCAAAGAATGAACCAGAGTTGGGGCACTGTACAAAGGATGGCCGCCGACCAAGCAAAGTGGAATCAATCTGTTGTTGCCCTACAAGACGCCACTAGGCGTGATGGCCACTGACTGCTTTGACGGTCGACGGCTAAGGATCAAAGAGAAAGAATAATATATGTATAATATATGTGCACCATAATCAATTATTATAAATGACTTCAATATGTTTTGAAATAAACTGTGGCTAACATATTTCTTTCTTCTTTTATTTTTTTTAAAGTTTGGTTAAAGCAGCATGAAAAAATATAATTACCGTACTAACCATTATGCTTGTATGTACGAATCACTGCACCAGTCAAGCGTGATCCCAGGACAAGGGATGCATGGTTCAACTCATCACTAAGGATGAGGCATCCCTATTGATAAATGAAGCAAACCTGTATATAAGCTTTTGAAGTGACAGCAGCATTGAGGAAACGTAAACCATATGTATAAGATTACAAAAATTATAAAGTAAACATACTAGGTGACGGCAGTTAACACTGTTATCTGAGCTGACAGTATTTCTAAAGTAAATCATATATACAGCATACTGAAAAATTACTCCCTATTTTTAAATGTTTATATTTTCGATCAGATTCAACTAATTTATATGAAACAATCATCAAAATAGAGACATGCTATGTCACATTAAGATTACAGCTTACTGTGAAATCTGGTTTGTTCAACTTATGATTTCATAGCAGGCAGCAATTTTTTCTCTCTTATGTAACGTGTGTTTATTTGGCCATTTTAGATTTTATTTTAATTTATTTTGTTTCCAGAAATACATTATAACAAATAAATGTATTCATCAAACTACAGTTATTGCCCCTTGTTTTGACATGAGTTTCATGTATATCCAATAGATACAAGTGAGGATATACACTTTTAAAAATAGAGTTACTTTTCAATCATCCTATATTACAATAATAATATATGTAATATAAGCTGAAAAAGTTACAGCTTACAAATGAGATGACATCCGTTAACACTGCTATCTCAGCTAACAATAGTTTTAAGTCAGCATTGCAATATGATGAGAGTATTTCTAACGTAAATAATATATATAACAATAATATATGTAATATAAAAGCTGATACAAGTTATAAAGTATACAGTGAAGATACGCTGATAGAAGTTATAAAGTATACGGTGTAACATGAGCTAAGAGAAACTTTAAAGAATCTATTATAAACTAAATGAAGTTTTATAGTAAACAATGTAATATGAGATGACAGCAGTTACAAACACTGTTATCTAAGCTGACAGCAGTTATGAAGTAACAGTGCAGTATGAATTGAGAGCAGTAAGGAACTTGTAATAAGAGGAGTCAAGAGCACTTATAACTTGAAACATGTAATTTGAGTAATTAGCAAGTACAAACTAACCATAGTACCAGTGTGGAAAGCTGTTATCTGAGTTGAAAATACTATCGAAATTAATGAAATTGTTTTTTTTTTTTTAAATGACAGTAGTTATGAAGTGTAATGAAGAAGTTACCTGCAACATGATTAAATGACAGTAAGCCAGAATACATGTTTATTGTTACAAGAGGATGGAATGCATCACTGTTTGACAATTTACCTACTTATCTTTACAGACAAGATGTGTGTATTCATAAAAGTAATAATCAACTATCTATTAAGGATGAAAGAGGTCATAAAAGTACAATCACTGTCTTGGCAATGAAAGCCGCCACGAATTAATAATATGTTAAACAATTAGAAATAAAAAACTGAAAAATATATGCAACCTGGCAAAATTGAATTTAAGCCAGTCTGCTTCACAGGGCTTGATATATTGTTTGTGTCTAAAAAATGTGTGCACTATAATCTTGCTTTAAACTCTCTTGCTCTATTTTGACTCTTTCCACTCTTATCCTATTCTTCTATTTTTATGCCATCCTCCATAATATTTCCTCTTCTATTTCCAGTCCCCACTTTTATTACATTTGGGTATTTTTTCGTTTTTAGTTTCTTAGTATGTATTGTGTACATCCGGGGTCAAGAGTCACTTCCTTTCAGCCAAGCATGATAGGATGCTTCGCCTTCAGGGAAGTACCTAGGTTTTATTTATTTATTTTTTTATATTTATTTTTATATTCATTTAAGTTCTTATGTCTCCTTTCTAGCCTTCACTTTCTTTCTTTTCCTGACGAAGGCCTTGTGGCCGTAACGTAGACTACTTTCTTTGTCTTTTGTCCTCGTAAGATGAATCACCTTTTTTCGATTTTTTTTTCAAACCCATCCTTTAAACTGTATGCCAAATTAAAGGACGAAATGCTCTGAAACAGGAGGAAAAACATAATGAAAAAAAATATTATGCAATGGCAACCTGCAAAGATTTGTTGTTACCTATCTTAATCACACAAAACAGAAGCTGAAAATTTATTTTGCTCTTTTCAGAATTAAACAAACAAAATGTAAATTACCTAATCTGAAGTTTCAAATTTAGTGAGTGTTAGCTCAAGGAAGATCCTAGATTGATCATGAATGCTTCACTTTCTCCTGCAGAGTAAGAAATCATGTGATTAAAGTTGTCTCACCTTGCTGACAAGAGCTGGCATATTCATAGAGTTGGTAGCAAAGCCCATGGGAACAGTGATGGCTGCCTCCACACCAAGGTATTCAGCCACTATCTTATCAAGCTGATTGTGAATGTCCAAGTAACCTGTTATTGAACAGTATAGAAAGAATACAACGTAAATTTTCAACTCGTTTATCAAAATCTGTGTGGTAAGTTTTAAATACTTTAGAATGTGAGCTAAATTTGTTTAAGAGTTCATCAACTTTGGACATAAAGAAGTCCTAGTTCTCGATTCCTCAGGGTAAAAGGCACAGAGAAATACATGAAGAACGGAACTGAAGATAGAAATGAAAATGTGAGGAAGACAAGGAATGATCTGGAGCTGATGGCACAGGACTATACTCCTTGGGTGTTGAAGGAGGATGGATTAATGAATGATCAATTTTGGTCATGTGGCGATAGGAATAGATGAGAACAAATTCCATTGGTTAATTGTTCATAAGACAATAGGTTAATCAGACAACTACTGGTCATTAGTGTGAATGTCATGATAGATGATGTAGTGATCTGTTAAAATGCAAATGCTTACGCTTCTATAAAATTTATGCTGTACATTTTATAGCTTCATATTTCTAGTATCACAGTTTTCAAAATATTTTGGAGAAAATTATTCATAGGCATAAGAAACTTATTATGTGACAAAGCTGTCCTTAAATAATTTCTGCGTCATAGCTGCAATGCCCAGCAGCAGCAGCAGATGATGATAAGTGCTTCATGTTACACTGAACAAGTAGACATCATGCAGTGACGGTTATGACATATAATGGCACGTCAAAACATAGCTTTACGTGAGATCATTACTGTATGTGCCATTACCACAAAAATTGTAGTCAATATCTGTTCATTTTCCTTCTCTTTTTAACTGATTAAGAGTTACCTTTAACAGATTGATATTTTACTTATATAACATTTAACGACAACATTAAAATACTGCATTTGTTAAAGCAGTCAGTGTAGTTCCCAGGGGTTCCAAAAGATACAAAGAAAGAACAACACTGCATTCTCAGGTGCATTGAACAAGGCAACTAAAATGAGGTTGTGCATTGGGCTGGCAACCTCACCTGGTAAAACAAATCTCCACAGAAACAGCTGCAAGAGCATGTGAATGCTTGGTGCAGGTTTCCTGCAAGGGGACCAGCTGCAGTGATGGTCTCATGTTTCACAAAAGAAAATGATGATGATGAATTTCTTTAAATGAACAGGAGTTTGGAGAAAACAAAAACTAACCAGTTAGCTTCAAAATAATTTTTAATGAAGTTGGTATTAATTATAAGTAAGTTTACATGCTTAATAGTTGCTGAAGTTTTACCAGTTCCTTGGTGGTATACACATCCAGGAGATGATACCATTGACAATGAAGAAGCTTAATTATACACATGTTGAAACATTATAATGTCAGGGGTGCCACTATTCAGGACACACCTTCTGGCCCCACTTTCAATGAAATCACAAACATACCCCAAGTTAATGGGACCATCTAAAGCAGGGTTTCTTAACCTGTGGACCACGGACCCCTTGGGGGCTCATGGATGGATTCTAAGGGGTCCATGTGTATAACCTAAAATTTAAAACATAAAGTGTTTTATTATGCTTTTATGTAAACCCTTTTCCAAGAAGGGGCCCATAGCCTTTATCGGACAATCAAAGGGGTCCATAGTCTTTATTGGACAATCAAAGGGGTCCATGGCACAAAAAAAGCTAAGAAATCCGGATCTAAAGGACGTTAAAATGTCCTCGCTGAATGTAAAATAGTTCAAAAACAGGGACAATAATTATATCCATTCTACAGCATACAGGCAAGGGAGCAAAGCACGGTCTTGGTCAACTTTCATGTTGTGGCTGTTACTGTTCTGCAGTGGTAAAATGATAAGGAAATGGACTATAACAGTTAATGGTTGCTACTAACCAAATAATTCATAACGATCTGGTAGCTGGATTATATGTTAACTGTCCCATGGACATTTAACACCAGTATAAAATAGTCTGTGAAGAAGAGCAGACAAGAGCAAGCAGTCCAATTAAATGTTGAATGACTTTGTTAGAGTCACAACACAAAATATTGTGTGAATCACTGCCCTTTTTGTCTTAAAAACTACTGGTCCCTTCATAGCAACTCTCTAAACTTCTGTATGAGAAAATGCTTTAGAATGTAAAGACATTTTTTAAGCTGATCTGACCACCCTCAAAGGACCCTCATTTTAAGTTTCTTATGATCCATTTATATGACAACAGCCTGCGGCTAAACAAAAAGCTGTGATCTTTAGATAGAATGGAGATCTTTTTTCAAATGACATGTCATGATGAGCAGCACAAAAGTACAGCAGAAATATCTCCACTCTACCAGGTCCTATGCAAAACTGTTCAGTTGCCAGTATTTTTTTTAAGTGAAAAGCTGCCGACTTTACATACAACCATTCTCAGACACATTTTATGATATGAATGTTGGAAATCATAGTCTTTGTGACAGAATGGGGTGGCCCCTCTTGATCTCTGTTTAACAATGGCAGTAATCAGTTATAGAAGTTACATCTGCGATACTGATGTTATTGCGTGCTTTCTGTTTGTTACACTTTCTTTCTTTCATTCTCTGCTGAGTAGAAGTTATTTGATTTAGTCAGATATTTGACGCTCCTGGCTGATGATAAACACATCATATTTGCAAGGAGCGGCTGAGATAAGATTAACACTTGTCACCCCAGTGTATTTGCTAGGCAAGGCCCAGCTTTGCTGAGGTTTTCGCTGATAAGGCCAGAGTACGGGACAGATAAGAGATTACTCGTCTGTGCAACACATTTGGACAGACAACTTATGACATAATCACTTTCTGTCCTATCTCGTAACGATGACATAACTTTATCTGAAAGTAATAAGTATTAAATCTTGCACACATTATCATGTGAGGTTACCGATGCGTTTGTGAGTTGGTACACAGGGCAATCGGATGTTTGCAGCTCATTTTCAGAAAAGTAATGTTTGAAATTTTGCTCTAGATAAGTCATGCAAAATATTCAAATCAGATTGGCTGATCATTTGAGCTCCATAACAAACAGAGCTTGGTAGGACCGTGAATATAACCTGGTGTTTGTTCAGTGTTCTTTCACTGTGAAAATTTACTCTGAGGAATCACTTGCCAAGAACAACCAGACTTGCCAGAAGAAAATTCAGGATTTCCATTTATCAGACCGGACTTTTATTGGAACACCTTGTAAGACTTAATACAGCCCAGGAAATCCATTTTTATATGCAACCGGACTCTGAGGAAACTGAACACACAAAGTCAAAGAGGGAGTTTTAGTGCTAAATTAACAACCCGAGGCCTAATGTTATGAGTAAAGTTCATAACATGTATGTCGATATCAATACAGTTCGACATGTAGTTGATTTGTTTACAAGACCGTTGCCCTGGTTACCTCAGCATATAGAATGATGATTTCATGAACCACCAATGCAAGGGACTGGTGACTGCTTTAATGCTATTTTCTTAAAGAGAACAAAACACATAAATAGTCCCAGGTTCCATATGGAGCAGGGAGAGAAAGATGAAAGAAATGATGTACATTCTAAGTATAATATCTACATTTTTATCAGTGTAAATGTAAACAAAAACATATACACTTTAAAATTAAAGGAAGTTTCAAACTTTTCAATCAGTGTAAATATAAATGAAAACATATTCAATTTATATTGTGAACACTTTTCAAACAGTGTAAATGTAAACATATTCTATCTGTATTATTAACCTTTTCATTTAAATGTAAATCAATATATAAAACTGTTCAATTTAAATGTAAAGAAAGGTTTTTCTCGAGAGCTTAAGTTTAATACTCATCAAGAGTAATTCTGAGTTAAATGGGATGGTGAAATAGAAATAAGGTGGCTCATAACTATGTGTAGGAAAACGCAATACTTAGGAGAGCATTTCGCTTCTATTCTTTCATCATAGTTATTGGTGGTGGTACCAGCTGACGGGTACTATCTCTGGAACAATAAAGGAACAGTGGCCTGCGTTTTAATACGAAGGACCAACTTTGCCGTTACTCCTTGACGTTCTAGGAACGTGCGGCACCTTTAACATTGACCTGAAACGAGCGTAAACAGCGATAGTCTACCAACAACGAACCCTGTGGGAGGAGGAACTACCATTGACAGCTGAGTGCAAAATATCCGCTGCCAAAAGTGACCTTCTTTGTTCAGTTAAATCCCATCACAACAGTGATGACAACCTTTTTATAAAATATTATTCAATTCTTTAAACTTGCTAAAACCTGGAGTGATTATTAAATTTGTAATTATACAAATTTAACTTCGATTTAATCATTTTAAAGTTACTGCATGTTTGTCTCAGTCAATTTACTACACACACTCTAAAAAGAGTTATACCAGTATAATAATAATTCCACTGAGAAACTCAGAGGTGGGGGCTTAACGAGCTAAGATTAACCATTGCTTAATTCTTCACAAAAGTTGTCGGCAGATTCTAAAATTAACGTGCTCAGCCAAAGCAGCACTGTTTTCGCTTATCTGAATATCTTGTGATGACTCTTTGTGATAGAAGTGTCATTACCCTTCTATCCACATCTTTGCCAAGAGTAATCTTGTGCGAAGGTAGATACCTTTGAATCCCATATTAGATACTCTTGAGTTTTGGCCACTGTTGGACCACTACTGCAAAGCAGGGGAGGCAATACCATCACAGTCTTATGGTGTTTTCAAACCTGGTAGGGGATACTACGAGGGGCGTTCAGAAAGTAATGCACCACATCGTTTTTCTCAGCTAATAATGAAGATAGAAGCATGAAATTTTGCACACTTCAAATATGGCATGTGCCAATTGTGTGCACCAAATTGCACCACAACCGGCCAAATAATACGGCTGCCCTAAACCGTTGAAATGGAGCGTGTTAGCAACTTGCGTTATAAGCAGCGAATTGTGATAGAATTTCTCGTTGCAGAGAAGGAAACTGTTGTGAACATTCACAAGCGTCTATGTGATGTGTATGGAAGTTTTGCAGTCGACAGGAGTACAGTCAGTCGCTGGGTTCAGAGAATCAAAGAATCATGAAGTGGAGATACGGAGCTGCTTGATCGGCCGCGCTGTGCACGTCCTGCCACAGCCACCAACGCAGAAATGTTGAAATGCGCTGAGGGCATTATTCTTACTGATAGGCGAATCACTACTCAACAGTTGGCCTTACAGCTGTCAGTCAGCATTGGTAGTGCAAATGCAGTTATAAAAACTCTCGGATTTTCTAAGGTTTGCGCAATATGGGTTCCTCGAAGTCTCACAAATGACCACCGATTGCAAAGGAAAGCAATTTCTTCTGAATTGTTGGAGCGTTTCAATGCTGATGGAGATAACTTTTTGGCTAAGATCGTTACAGGTGACGAAACCTGGGCACATCATTTTGAACCTGAGACAAAAAGACAGTCAATGGAGTGGCATCATCCGCAATCACCAAGAAGAAAGAAATTCAAGACAATTCCTTCAGCTGGAAAGGTCATGATCACTGTCTTTTGGGACATTGAAAGTGTGATTCTTGTGGACGTTATGCCAAGAGGAGAGACAATCAATTCGCAAGCTTACATTAAGACATTGAAAAAACTCAATCAACGTTTTCGCAGAGTTCGGCCGCACAAGAATCCAGCAGACCTGCTTCTCCTTCACGTCAACGCGCGACCTCACACAAGTCTGGCAACACGGGAAGCAATCACCAAATTGGGTTGGACTGTACTACCCCATCCACCCTATAGTCCCGATTTGGCACCCTCTGATTTTCATCTATTTGGTCCACTTAAAGATGCACTCCGTGGGACTAGGTTTGAAGATGATGAAGGAGTGATTCATGCAGCAAAGAAATGGCTACATGATCAAGACATAATCTGGTACGGGATAGGAATACATGCACTTGTTTCGCGCTGGCATAAATCCGTACGAGTTGATGGGGATTATGTTGAATAATACCGATGTTTACATGACATATCCATGTATATTGTGTATAAATTTCATGCTTTTTGAATAAACAGCTCCTGAGAAAAACGATGTGGTGCATTACTTTCTGAACGCCCCTCGTACTTGTTTCAAAGGAAAGTCTTATGATGCATCTCAACTATATATATTTGTAAATCAATGACATGGCAACATCTTTATTTTTTTTACTACTGCTTGGGCCATGAAACATCATAGGGATGGCTGATTACTGGTTTTTCAATCATGTACATACACTGCAGTTCTTTTTATATCTTATTAACTACTTTTCTCATTTATTACATGTAAGACTTTGGTGATTTTCTTTATATTCAGGTCTGACACTGCCAGCATGCTGAATATTAGTATAAATAATGCATTTATCAGTTCTTGCGTGCCCCGTCTTTGAATCCTTCAAAACTGGAGTAAACTGAGTTCTCATTTATTACATGCAAGATATGGTGATTTTCTTTATATTCAGGTCTGACACTGCCAGCATGCTGAATATTAGTATAAATAATGCATTTATCAGTTCTTGCGTGCCCTGTCTTTGAATCCTCAAAACTGGAGTAAACTGAGTTCTCATTTATTACATGCAAGATATGGTGATTTTCTTTATATTCAGGTCTGACACTGCCAGCATGCTGAATATTAGTATAAATAATGCATTTATCAGTTCTTGCGTGCCTCGTCTTTGAATCCTTCAAAACTGGAGTAAACTGAGTTCTCATTTATTACATGCAAAAATGGTGATTTTCTTGTCTGACACTGCCAGCATGCTGAATATTAGTATAAATAAGGCATTTATCAGTTCTTGCGTGCCTCGTCTTTGAATCCTTCAAAACTGGAGTAAACTGAGTTCTCATTTATTACATGCAAGATATGGTGATTTTCTTTATAATCAGGTCTGACACTGACTGCATGCTGAATATTAGTATAAATAAGGCATTTATCAGTTCTTGCATGCCCCGTCTTTGAATCCTCAAAACTGGAGTAAACTGAGTTCTCATTTATTACATGCAAGATATGGTGATTTTCTTTATATTCAGGTCTGACACTGCCAGCATGCTTGAATATTAGTATAAATAAGGCATTTATCAGTTCTTGCGTGCCCCGTCTTTGAATCCTTCAAAACTGGAGTAAACTGAGTTCTCATTTCATTCATCACTCTTTAACTCCCCAAGGAGCAACGACCTTCAACAAACTTATGCCAGGTTTTCCTGTCCTGTGCCGTTAGCTCAAAGTCTTTCCATGTCTTTTATGTCTGTCTCCAGTTCTAGTTGCACGTGTTCTCCATCTCCAGCTACTTGTTTTATACTGGGGATTCCAGAACAAGGACTGCTATGCAATGCTGTCAACAGGTTTCCTCAATGTGTGTCTTATCCAGGTTTCCTCAATGTGTGTCCTATCCACCTCCAGCGTCTACTTCTAATCACTTGTTCCCCTGAAATTTCATATACGTCAAACTTTCTGTTAGTGATAAAGTATCTGACTGGATTTGGGCAGAAGAGAAACAGCATACCCATTTCTTGTCGAGTGGCACACACGCCAACACCGTATTTCTTTGTTGTCTCTTCTACCTGGCTGACACAGGGGCCTGTGTTCTCGGCGAAACCCAGGTAGTTATAGGAACCAAAGTTCATCACATTTAGTTTCTTGCCAGTCAACCTAGTAGTATTCAAGGAAAAGTTATCAGAGACAAAGTAACATATGAGTCTGACACATCTGAACATTATATGAACTAAAACAATTTATATAGCACCTGTGTAATAAGCTTTATTTTTTTATACTGCTTTTGTTGTGCCTTGGTGAAACAGTTTCTCAAAATGATACATTCTGCATTTGCATTTAATTAAATTATGTGAATGCTAAAATATAAAACAGGTTTATCTGCGAAGAGGTTAGTGTTATGTATTCACTATTTCAAAGCATGCATTTACCTTAATATAAGCAGTATTACATTACACAGTTCATTTAAGTGATGTCTACTCTGTTATTTTTGTATGTTGTTTAATGCTAACACAGATAACTATCAAAGTCACAGCTGTTTATACATTTCATATTTTCTACATAACACATCAAATGTTAGAACAGGGTTTCTTAACCTGTGGTTCACGGATCCCTTGAGGGGAGTGGGGGGTGTCCATCAATGTATTCTAGGTGGTTTGGCTTGGTTTGATTTCAAGGACCAACTTCATTGCACATGGACAACTCCATCAGTGCTCCAATCTTCTCGTTTAGATCACACGAGGATCTCAGCACGGTGCATGATCCTGCGCAGCACCGGCAAGAATCTCAATATGTGTATACAGGAATCACACATACTACAAATATTTTTGTTTCCTAATTTTTAGGGAAGAGGCCGTATGACCTACTCTTTATGATTTCCAACTGCCGAGGGATTAAATATTTTTGTGGTGGGTAGGTTTCCTAATTTTTAAAAATTTTGTCAGGGAACAGGCCGTATGACCTACTCTTAATGATTTCCAACTGCCGAGGGATTTTTAATGTGTACAACTTGCACACAGGACCTCCTATTTTTTCGCCCTTATTCAAGAAGGCTAAGCATCCGATCTCACTACCCAGGAGATCAGGGGGGCATATGACATCATTAGGTACCACTGGTTCTGAAAAATACTTCCTTCAATTATACTCCATACGCCATATCTCTGAGCCACTCCGACCCCCAGTTTCTAGAGGTTCCATGTATACAACATAAAATTTATATTTATAATGTAAAATTTTAAATTTTGTGTTTATGAACATTTTTCCTGAGATGGGGTTCACAGCCTTCAAAGGACAATCAAAGGGCTCTGTAGTCTTCACCAGACTATCAAAGGTGTCCGTGGATCAAAAATGGTTAAGAAACCCTGTATTAGAAGCTAATGTCAATAGAAGGATTGACAGTACTAAATAAGAATGCAGTTTAAGAAAACATCTGCAAAACATGAAAAGACAGGTTATTAGAAATATAAAATATTTAGACAAACAGATGAAGTGCCAAGCTGCAAAAACATCACTGCCTACTATGGGGAAGAAACAATATAAGAGTGCGGTAAATTAAACATAGATAAGAATTCAAGTAAAAATAACAATACTGATAACACTAAAAACAGTGATAAGCTCAAACTATGGAAACATGTGTTCCCCGATGGCTACTTTACTATATGAGTTAGTTATGCATCTGTGGACAGAGGCATCTCAAAGACAATAATGAAAATATTAACAATGTTAGAACTGAAAACTTGTAAATAAATACTCATGGCAGTCTATTAATGGAGCTAACAGTGACAGTATTGTTATAATTATAACTGCTTTTCTTTTTCCAACTTAATACAATGATCCCTCTCCCAATGAGTGGATATCAACCAACAATTTGATATGGGGAACATTATTCTTCTTCTAGGACCATTCCAACTGGCACAGGTGACAGTGTCTCTCCACAACTTCATGTTCTAGCCCTGTTCATCACTTTGATTCTAGACTTTTTTCACATGCCATAACTTTAAACTGTCTGGTATCTTCTATCTTTTTCACACTCTTCTCTTCTTTTTTATTTTAAAGCAATTTCTTTTTCTTTTTTAAAGCAATTTTGTCTGCTGTCATAGTTTGTTCTTTCTTCTCCTCCTCAATACATGCCTACAAAATGTGGACTGCTTCCTTCTAGTGTATGTTGTAATCTTCTCTTACACATTGGTCTGCAGAGGACCAAAATGTGGACTGCTTCCTTCTAGTGTATGTTGTAATCTTCTCTTACACATTGGTCTGCAGAGGACATCCCCTTTAGTCTTCTCAGCTGCCTGCGGAATTATTAATATAAATTTCCTGAGAACAAAAGGTTCTTTATATTTGGATGAACGCCATAATATAACCAAATGACCTTGCATCTTGGCCCTGAAGAACTCCCTCACTTCCTTCCACTGAAAAAGATGTTATGCTAAAAAGTTTTCAATTTCTGGAATGCTGTCTTTGCCTGGTCTATTCTGCTCTTTATCTCTATGTAACTATAATGTTATTTGTGTGTCTTGGTATTATTTCTGATGAAAGCAGTTGTCAGCTTAAGGTTAATGACACCTCAATACAGCGGGTCCTGAATTGTTACAGTGAGAACCATAAGCGCTTTCTTTGTTAGCGATATATTGAAAAATCCTTCAGCAGTGACTTACTCAGTGCCACAGATTTCCCAAATTGATGATAATAATAATAGAGCCTTCATTCATAACTGACTATGGGAATGCGCCCCTGAGGTGTCAGCCCTCAGCTGCTTATTTTCCTGGTGCTCCTTTCGACGTTTTCTCCTCTTCTGCTTGTTGTGCGCGTTTCTTTTCGCTCAATCTGAGGTGGCGCAGTAGATAGCATCGCCACTTGGTGCGATCGGTAAGCTTCATCCTCCCACATTGCTGGATTTATGTCCAGTGCCCTCATGTCTCTCTTGCACACATCTTTGAGCCTCAGCTGCGGTCACCCAACTGGTCTTCTGCCATCTGCTAGTTGGCCATAGAAGATATCTTTTGAGATGCGACCATCTTTCATGCGGCGGACATGGCAAAGCCAGTGTAGGCTTCGCTGTCTAAGCAGTGTATACATGCTTTGAAGGCCAGCACGTGACAACACCTCGACATTTGTCACTTTATCTTTTCAAGAAATGCCAAGGATGCGGCATAGGCACCATAGATGGAAGGTGTTGAGCCTTCTTTCTTGCTTAGCATAGGTTGTCCATGTCTCATTGCCATATAGGAGTGTGCTGGTGACGTAGGCGTTATATACCGCAGCTTTGGTCTTCATTGTGAGTTTGGAGTTTCCCCAAGCACGCGATGTGAAGCGGGCAAAGGTAGCTGCAGCTTTGCCAATGCGGTTGTCAATTTCTGTGTCCAGTGAGAGTTTGTCATTGATGGTAGACCCCAGGTATGTGAAGTGGTGCACCACTGCCAATTCATAGTTATCGATAGTGATAACTGGTGCAGCACCCACATCCTGACTCAGCACATTCGTTTTCTTTAGACTTATTGTGAGGCCAAAGTCCTTGCATGCGTGGGTGAAGCGATTCATCAAGCTCTGAAGCTCCTGTTGGCTTTGAGTGACGACTGCAGCGTCATCAGCGATCAACAAGTCTCTTATACTTGTTTTTGTCTTCAGCCTTGAAAGATTAAGCAGACGGCCTATTCCTTCAGTTGCATCTCTGAATGCATGTTTCAAGAGTGAGACAAAGAAGATCCCGAAGAGGGTTGGAGCCAGAACGCAGCCTTGTTTAATACCCCTTCGTGTGTCAAAGGGTTGTGATGTGCTTACAGCATACTGGACTGTTCCCTTCATGTCGTCATGGAATGACTTTATCATTCCCAGGAATTTAGCAGGGCAGCCTATTTTCAGGAGGATTTTGAAGAGTCCATTTCTACTAACCAGGTCAAATGCCTTTGTGAGGTCTATAAAGGTGATATATGAAGGTCTTTTTTGCTCTCTTGATTTTTCCTGAAGCTGGCGGAGAGAAAAGATCATGTCTGTTGTTGATCTACCAGCTCGAAATCCACACTGTGACTCTGGATATATGCGCTCAGCTAACTTGTGCAGTCACATTAAGATGACTCTGGCAAAAACCTTACCAACAATACTAAGAGAGATGCCTCTGTAAATATTGCAATCACTTCTGTCTCCTTTATTTTTATACAGTGTTACAATCTTGGCATCTCGCATGTCTTGAGGAATAGTTGTCTCTTTCCAGCACTGGCACAGCACCCTATGCAGTGGATGTAATAGTGTGCTATTACATCCACTTTGATAAAGGAGCATTATTTTGGTAAGAATTTCCATGAGGGTTAAAAGTCATGCCCCTTGCAATTTTGTATTCCTTTGTGAACACCTTCTGTGCTCCTTTATTTTGACTTTAAACTGTCTAGACAGGTCTTCACAGACATAAAATAGTGACTGAGTTGTTTTAACACTGAAGATAAAGAGAACTGGGCGTTGTTATATCTGTGCTCCAAGTTTCCAGGAGTTGATTTCCAGTTCAGCTGTCTTCTGCAGTTGCAGCAGGCAATGTGACATGGGGACCAAGTCAAGGACAAAGCATAATCATCCTAAAATCAAATTTACTTTACAGGGTGTATGATGCACGAGGTAACCTACCCTTTATGCAACAAAACTGAATGCAAATATACAGGATGAGTTTTAAAAAAAATGGTTTAAATGATTTTTTTAAATTTCTTTTTTTTTCTTTCTTGTTTGTTGAGAATGCTGGTCAATATAAAAAACAATTGTTTGGGTTGTATATGGAGTCTGCTGAACCATCGAAGAAAACCCTGTGACCTAAATTTATTTTTATTAAGTTACAAGAGAACAAATTTTCATCTGAAAATATGCCAAAGTTAATTTTGGTTCAAATAGAAAAATTATTCTGTAGAAGAGACAAGGATAATGCATTACTATTAAGAAAATTTGTATTTTGTGGTTCAGCTGTGAAGGCTTTAATGGGGAATGTCGGTCAGATTTCAACTGGGGAGTAAATAATCACGACTGTGTTTTTTTGGTCAATATTTTAATCTGCTTTTTGATAAAGCCAGGTTAATTCTGGCTAATTAGCTAAGTGATTAAAGATAAAATAAAAACAAAAGACATGGTCCGGAGGCTGTACTGCTCTTGTGCCATTTTTGCATGGTTTAAGATTACCAGCTAAATCTTGCTCCATACTCACTATACAAAAAACAGAAGTGCAACTCATCTCAAAAGTGAATAAGCAAATTATCACTGGTTTTGCAATATTTATAATGAAGAATTTTTCAAATATATTTTTTATATGAGCACATACAAGAAAAAGAACAATGATGTATGCTAACTCATTTAAATCACCGTATGTACTTGGTACTTGAGTAAAGGTCGAAAAATGTATTCCCAGTTTGAATCTTAAAAAACGTTCCCCAGACTTAGTCGAGCCAAAAAAAAAAATAATCCATGAAACTGGTCAGTGTTGCTCTCCACCCTTCCCAAAGCATATTGGTAGCCTTCAGATATAAACTTGCTGCTTCATTATGTTTTTTTCAAAATATCTTAAGCAATACACGTTTGAATTCTTACAAAGTCACAAATTTCAACTGGAGTAAACTTTGTTGGTCAGCCTCCTTCATTTTATCTTTCATCAATACCATTACTTCTTTCACTAGATTCACTTTTGTCAGTAACACTGTCAGAGTCTAAACTTGGGCCTTTATTCAATATCCACATCTGATTTGGCTGCACCGTTAGCATCCTGATCAAATTACAAGTCACTTCTGGGATCCCAAAGCAAATATTCTTCTTCTTCATATACTCTCAGACATCTGCTTGAATATTTTCAAAGAAAGCGGTGGTCAGCTTGAAGCTATTTGTATCTCCATAGAATGTTTCCAGGAATGGTAACTGGTAACGGCCAAAAGTGCTTTCTCTATTGTTCATAAGTTGGGCATCTTTGAAGCAGATGTTCAGCAGTCATTTTATCTGTGCCACAGTTACACTCATTGGTAGTTCCGATCTTTGGCTTGTTGAATAGATGATTTCCCAATCTGTTGTGGCCCGTGCAGAGTCTGAAGATTATCACTTGTTCTTTTCTGCTCAGCTGGTAATATGCATCATTTTGTGTGTGTCCTGGGTGCTCTGTATCCCATTTGTTTCTGTATCTGGTTCTGATAAAACTCTTTGCCTTTTCAAAGGTTATGCTTGTATCAAGTTGAGGTAGCTTCCTTTGCCAATCAGTCAGCCTCTTCATTGCACGGGATGCTACAATGAGATGGAATCCACTGTATCCCAACCCTTTTGAATCGTTCACATAGTTTGTGGATCACTTCTCATAGGTCATCTAGATCTGCATTATTTTGGCTCCTCAGCATTGCAACTACCAACGGTATGTCTGTAAAGAAAACAAATTGTCTCTCTGTGCTTTCCTCTGCCATTAGAACCTCTGCTGCACCAGTTTTTAAGGCCTCTGCTCTGAGAATTTTCCCATTGCCACCGACATATTTTTTTATGCACACTGCCTAGGGGGAGGTTTCACCCATATTTTGGCATTTTGTTTAAAAATTATCATTTTAACAATATTGATGCTACAGTTTAGTGTCACCATCTTTCTACCTAACGCTATGTTTTTTATTGCAGTTTTCAGCTTAAAAATATTTTAAATTAATTTTTCAAATACATATGTTCAGCCACAAATCAGCTAATTATATATGCAAAAAATTTATTTTGTTATAACTTTTTTATTTATGAACATGTTTTAATAATTTTTCGGTATTTAGTCCAGCCAGGGCATTAGATTGAAATTTTTAACAGTTATGAACCTTAACATAAAATAAAATTTCATTGGCTGAAACTTCTCATGAGGGTCAAAAATCGCCAGCTTCACCCAATCAGAATCACGCTTACATTGGGTTACTGGCTGGAATGTTTACATCTTACACGCTTCCTGTAGCATTGCGAAGTCAAATTTGCGAGATTACTGTCAGATTTGTAATGATTTCTTTTTTAATAAAATGGATTGTGTTAATAAATCAACAGCATCAGGTAAAAGAAGGAAGGATAGGCCCATTAAAAGGAAATTTAGAGGTAACAGGTATTCTGGTTCTCTTAAACAACCGAAAGTCACAGCCACATGTCAGACAAATGAACTATCGTCAAACTGTCATTCTCAGCCTGCTCAAAGTAAAACTCTAAACAAATCTGCATCATTCTGTAAATTAAATAGTGTTACTTCTGCAGCTGTGAAACACACTGAACCTGAAACTATTGAAGGATACAGAATTATCAGCATTGAAAGCGTCTTGGAGTTTGTTAAACAGTTCCCATGTCCAAAGTGTTTGACATCACCTGTCACTATGAGCAGTGAGCAGAAAGAGTTTACAGAGTCTTTATACACAGTGAATGAGACTTACTATGGCCTATCAAGCTCATTTACTTTCACTTGTATATTTTGTTGTGAAAGTTTTCAACTATCTTCATCTGCTGAAAATATAAATTTAAGGTTCCAGATGTCAATGTTTAGCATAGGAATAAACAAAGAAAAAAGTAAACGTTTTCTGACAAATATGAATATGCCTCCCCCAGTAGCATCAGCAACACACAGCGAGTTGAAAAGGAAAATTTTGCATGCTACAAAAAGATGTGCAGAAGAAAGTATGGAGTCTGCTGTCAGAGAATTAAAATCAGATGTTAAGACAAATGAAGTTACTGTGTCATGTGATGGCACCTGGCAATGGAGAGGCTTCTCAAGTAAAAATGGCATAGCAACAGTTCTGTCTGTGAACCCAGTGAGAGCAGCAAAAGTTGTTGATGTAGAAATTTTGTCCAATTACTGTGATGCTTGCAGTAAGGCTAGAAAGAAATACAAAACAGATGAAGAATTTGCCGTGTGGATGACAGGTCACAAATCATGCCAAAAAAATCATGAGGGTGTCTCTGGTCTGATGGAATCAAATGGAATGATTAATATTTTTAGAAGATCTGAGGAAAAACATGGTTTGAAGTATGTAAAATATCTTGGAGATGGGGATTCAAAAAGTTTTAAATCTGTTGCCGAGGCAAAGCCACAAATGTATCCTGGACTTCAAATCGAAAAATTAGAATGCTGCGGCCATGTTCAGAAACGAATGGGACGTCTCCTTGATAAAGCTGCAGAATGTAAAGGCAAGCAGTATGAAGAAGATGGGAAAAAGTATAAGGGTATTGGACATTTTGGAAGGTTAACAAAGAGTGCTATTATGAGAATACAAGGTCATTACAGTGCCGCAATAAGAGGAAATATTGGTTCAATTTCCAATATGAAAAAAAGCATAATGGCCATTCTCAAGCATCGTGCTGGAGGTCATGAAGATTGCGGAGATTGGTGCCCAAAGGATATAAACAAGGCTAACAAAAACAGGCTGCCTAAATTTGTTATTAAAGAAATTCAGCCTGTCTTTGATGAATTGTCTTCAGACTTCTTGTTGTCAAAATGTCTTCATGGAAGAACACAGAACTCTAATGAGTCTTTCCACAATCTGATCTGGAACAGATGTCCCAAAGCAGCATTTGTAGGAAGAGACAGATTAGAACTTTCAGCTTATGATGCTTTAATAGTTTTCAATGATGGAGAACTTGGGAGAAGAGGAATTTTTGAAAATCTTAGTCTATCTTTAGGGAAATACTGCTTCAAAGGATTTTCTGGTTTTGACTCGGCACGAGTCTCTGCTTCCCTAAGATCATACGATATGAAAAAAGAATACAGGCACAGAAAATCTTTCCTGGATCATAAGAATACCAACAAAGAGAATGGATATGCAGGTGATGGATTCTAATGTGAGTATGACAATTTTAAGGCATGTTTTCCATGTATTTCACAATTTTCTACGATATTGTTTTTCAGCAATTTTGATGACATTATGTCAGGATTACTCAAAATATTTTAAAGCTAAAGGCTTTAAACTTTGCATACTGTGATCTCATACTGTAGTGCTTATTCTCTGCTAATTTTAAAAGTATAAACCTGTAACTTTTTGATCAGTGAATTTTTAAAGTATCTCTACCCTGTATTTTTATCAAGAAAAATGGGTCTAATTTTTGAAAATTCATAAAAAAAATCACTCGGACAGTTTATAAAGATGAAACTAGAAGGGAGTCTTGAGAATGCTGTGATCTATGTGCAAGCCAAATTCCAATGTCCTATCTTTGCAAATAAAGTGTGCATCTTGACACAAAAAAGTTTATATTTTTAGAAACAATATGCAAATTAGGACCCAATATAATTATTTTCCAATGAAAGGCTTACAATTTGCTTGTAAAGTTAAAAATATGAAAAATATAATTTTAGGTGAAACAGTAGCACACCTCCATCTTCTGTTGCATTTGTTGTTGATCCAGCTATAAGCAAATCTGACTTAAATCTAAGCAAAAATTTGACAGCCTGGAAAGGCAAGGCTTTAAAAAATCATGAAAAATGATAATATAGATTGATCCTAAAAAAAAAGGAAGCTTTAGATGTATAGGAAATCTATTTATAACTCAGGCCCCACTAAATACCAAGTTCTCGTTGCTACTTAGCAACAACTAACAACAGTATTCAGACTTTCCAGGTGGGCGATTTCAGGCGTTTTAAATGGAAAATGGTGCTGAAAGTGATACAATTTGCAGAAAGCCAAGGAAATTGCAATGGGATGCGGGAATTAGGAAAAGACGAAAAAAATTGTTTGACTTATAATCAGGTCATTCATTTCAAAGCTTTTTAAGTCCTAAAGTCTAGGGATTGACTTATAGTCAGATCGACCTATACTTGAGTAATTATAAGGTATATAAAAACTGAAAGTATAAATAAACTAACTCTTTTAGATTACACCAAAACCAAAAGAATAAAATAATTATGCGAACTCATTTAAATTAAATCAAAAGTATAAATAAGGTGACTCATTTAAGTATAAAATGACAATCAATAGCATTCCATATCTGGTTGTGGTTTCAAATCACAGTTAAACAAGCGTTAAAATGAGTGCAGAAAATGCTGTAATGCAAAAAAGAATAACTATAACATATCAAAATGATACTATAGCTTACACATTCAGAAATGTCAAGAGAGAATAAGGAACTACTTAAACATAGAAAGCAGAAAATTAAAAGGTGAGCATATTTTGAATATAAAAATGATTCAAAGTGGTTGTGTGATGGTGAAGAGACCATATGTGCAAAACAAGGTACATATATAGAAGCACATTTTCTTATAGCTTGTTATCATAATTTATAGTATAAATCTAAGTTTTAAGCTGAAGAAGTCTCAAACTGTTTTTCTGGTTGGAGGTCAGATTTTAATACTCTTAACACATTAACTACCGCAAGCCGCTGTCAGCGGCTCACAAAATAATCACATTTGGACCACAAGCTGCTCAGAGCGCCAATCTAATTTTAGTAATAAAACGAATGAAAAATGTACTGAAACACTCTCTGATCTGGTTCGAGATTTTAAGTTGCCACCGGAAAACAAATTCCCAAAGCATGGTTGTTGTAGAACACTGAAAAATTGATATTATGTTCATATTTTTCAGCGTTTTGGGTTAGTTACCAAATCGTGTAAAACTGTTTACCATGGCAACTAGTGATAGGACTACAAAAAATGCGTGTACATCTTGTCTAACGGCTGAATAGGATAGAAACGTGTTTCAACAATTGACTGATAGATCTAGCGACGAGGACAAGAGTGAAAACGGTGTGCACATTGATTGAAATTGGTTTTTTGTTAGAGATGGGGCGCAAGCAGTTATAATTGTGAAAATATTGCAAGTCCTCGGCCATCGGAGAGCCGTTAAATAGGAACAACCTCTATTAGAGTTACAACCGGTGTTTATTGTAATAGTACATTCATTTATCTTTAAAATGATGTGTAATTCATAAAAATCTGTAAACGATTACGAAAACTACAGCTTACTTTGTGCAAACACCTACAGGATGAAAAATGGGAAAAAAAATTTAATTTGGCCACAGTGTGTTTTTCAATTCGGTAGTTAATGTGTTAAGATATTCTGCAACTGTAGGCACATTTACAGGGGTGAATGTAGTTTAATAATTCTTTTAAAAATTTTTATATCTGTGTATAGTTAAAATAAGACCACAGCCAGTGAATTAAAATACATGAAAGAATAAAAATCATCCAGTAGATGTACCGTTCATACACATTTATTAATTCATTTCTTGATATCATGATCTATAAAGGAAACTAGAAGCATTAGGAAATTTTCATTAAAATTCTGTATGTCAAATACTGTTTAAAGCTAAACATGGTTTTGAAGAAAGGGGGCTTTGGAATGTCATATAATACTTAAAGTCTCAGGCTATCCAGGTCGATATGTGTTCTCAGCCAGCCAAAATTTCATGAATGCCTTGCTTCTCTCTACAATATGTTTATTGTATTGCATATGAGCAGACATAGCAGCCAGGCCATAAAAAATTTACATTAAAAAGCACTGTACTGAAGCATGAATAACACAAATAAGTCACATGAATATTGCCTCTAGAGTGTATAACAAATCTGACAAATTTTAGACATACTTAACAAAACTGCAGGGTAGATGTAAATGACAATTTAAATGTGTATGTTTATGAATAACATTTAATGTAACAGAAGTGTAAGAGATAAAATTATATACGGGATAAGACAGAAAAGGACATTTTGTGAAAACTTTTTATCAGTTACCACAACAAACAACTGTCACGATGTAAATTCGCCTTCTTTTCTCTTCTTAAATCTTTTCTCATATGTTCACTCATTCTCTCTCTTTTCTCTAGAAATCCACCACTCATCTAAAAATCAGATCTCCCATTCTTCTGAAAAGGAATAGGTCTACCTCTCTCTCTTTGTGCATTGTTTTTACCGGAAAAGTTCATTCACCAGTGCTATGAGCTTCTGGCTGGAGAAAGCGCTGACTTTGTACCATGGGTTTTCCCTGGCGATAAATTCTAGTTTAGACAAAAACAGGCATAGGAAGACCAAACATCTCGCTATTGTCAGGCAGGCGACATTTGATCTCAGCGACCCGCTAGAGTTCAGTTAAGATACCAAAACTACTGGTATTTTAAAGTACCTAATGCCAGTGTATGTGTGTTTGGTGATGGAACAAAAATGTCAACAAGAGGTCAGGTCCACCACCCTTCTCATCTAAAGTAGCAGCCAAAAACCCTCCAAACAGAATAGGAATTTAGGCGGACTCTCTCGCAAGCAGCCGGGCAGACCTGCCTGGACAAGACTGCTCCAAGCAATACAGAGGGGCACTGTCCATTTTAACCAGTATGTGGTTCAGGTGAGCCGAGTAAGTGATCTAATAGATTACATTTTAAATGGAATTTCATTTCAGTGACAATAATTGTTATTTCATTATATACATGCTACTCAACTATTTCTAATGTATGAGTTCGCAGAAGTCATAATTAATCACTGATCTTCTTCTCACATCATGGTAGAAACAAGACAGGGTTAAATTGATGATGTATATCACTATTGTTACTGAGGGATTTTTACTACTGGACTAAACAGAACAGAAAGTGTACTAGGGGTCCTTATACTTCCTATTTCTTATAATGTTCCATTGTTCCTTAGTCACGACCCTACAAACTTGATAAGTGTGTTCTCAATCACATTTCTTATCCCTTTGTCTTATTTGGGATATTAGTGTTTTTAGCATTGAATATTCTTTCTATACAAATACCATGCTGATGATTTCTAAACTATCCTTGTCATGTTTTAATGTGTGTATATGCATATATCCTGTGTTATGATTGTACTATCAGGGTAGATGAATGCTTATAACATAACCATAGAACTATGTAATAACTTGACTGACTGGAAGCCAATGGTTCTCAAGGTTGAGACCAGGAACACCTCCAAATGAGATTTACAGCTCAAGTAGCAAGAATGTAAATCAGTGGTTCTCAAGCCTTGGCAGCAATGATACACCAACAGGTTTTACGGCAGCATGTGAAACTATAATCCAGTGCTTCTCCAACCATTGGTGTTAATGACCCCATACTGATTTGAGTGCTCTATGGGCACAATGTAGACCAGTGGTTCTCAAACTTTTGATGACCACAGCCCCAAACTTCACCATTGGTGAAGCTAACAGCCCATAGGTTGGAAATCACTGCGGTAAACAAGCAGGAAGCCAGATATAGATTGAGATCCACCATGTATGCTTCTAACATCAGTTATGCCATAGTATTTCATAGATAATAGATAGCACCTTGTTACTGATGTTAACTATGATTGTTGATTAGATTTCTGATGGACAATTAGCATCCAGCAGATATGGGAAATGACTTCTCTGGCAAGGCCACTAATGGAGCTTCAACTGTTTGTCAATCCAGTCCTACCAGAAGACCTACTGGAAGGCCCTACCTTGTCCTGTCTGGGGTCTATTCAGTAACCATAAGCAGTGTTCTCGAGGGCCGACTTAATCCATCCCAGCTGGTGATGAGCCCTGAGTAAAGACAGAGGAAGCAGCCCCTGCCGTCCTCTGAAACCCTACTAGAAGTACTTGCCATACTGGACCTGGAGTGCTGGGACAGATTGAACCCCCCTGGCAACAAGACAACATAAATCCAGCAGCATCTCAGATTAGTTTACAATTCCAGCAAAACCACTATAGAATATTCAATTGTCCACAGGATGCAAAACTTATTCTGACATGTTTCAGAATCAAAGATAGTTTTGTTTTCTACACATAAGAACTTAAAGTTGTAAATTCTGAAGTTGTGAGAATCTATCATCATTTTTGCAAATTTAAAATATACTACTGGACAAAAGTTAAGGGCCACCAAGAAAAACTCCACTAATTAAAAAAAATTAACCTAAAGCACACAGAAATGCACATTTCTGTGTGCACTAGGTTAATTTTTTTTAAATGTCCAAAAACTGGGTCACTTTAACCCACACGTGAAAATTGCCATTGTTGCTGCAAAAACTTGTAGTTTTTGCAACACGCCCCACTAGTTCAAAAGGTGAAAAAGTGAGTTGAATTTCTTTTTGTTAGTAAGTCACACATTATAAAAAAAACTTGACTGATCTTTTCCACGGATGAATCAACTTTATTTTGTAATAAATTTTTTACACCTGGTTGCATTTAATTGGTCCATAGTGGAGTTTTTCTTGGTGGCCCTTAACTTTTGTCCAGTAGTATATGTGAGAATCTATCTTCATTTCTGTAAACTTAACATAACAGAGTCTGTTGTTATTTTTCTTGTAATATTTAATTAGGTTGTATAGTTTTTAGTAATTAAAATCTACATCCTGGGGGGAGAGCAGGAATTGAATAAACACTATTGGGTCGGGATATTTTTAATGTGGTTCGCACCAAATCTCTCTCAACTTTATGTACATTACAAAGTCTTTTGTAGGATTTCTGAGAGAATTTATTGTCTAGAAAATATCCTGTTTAGTTTCACCAGAATTCTCTTTTAAGTAAGGTTTCGAGTGGACTAATTCCCTAGAAGAGACAGTGCATTCAACCTGTAGTCTGAAAGATTCTCATCTAGATATTATCTTTTATTATTCCATCAAATCTGTCCTTCTCCACGAAATTATTCATCACCACAACAGAAAATAAAATGTAAAAGCACACAGAATATTTAAGGGCTAATAACTCAGGTATAAGAAATAGCAAAGAAATAAATAAAACAGAAAATAAGTTTTTTTTTTGTTTTTGGTATTTCTGATATGTTATTAATCTTAACCCTAATGATGTCACACACCATCTTCATTTCAACCCTTGCTTGAAACGTCATGCTATACCGACTGAAAGGTTCTACGGCTACATTAATGACCCTGATGACAATCGCTTACCAACGTAACATAGCAAATTAAAGAGACGGTTGGGAGACTTCAAGGAATTTCTAAACAGACTGGCTCAGTAAGATATTCAGCCAGCAGAAAAGGAGTACTTATGAAAAAGAAAGCAGAAAAGGAGTACATATTATCTACGAAAAACAAAAGGAAAAAAAATGTATAAAACATAAATCAAGTCATAAAGCTTCTAACAGATGGAAAAGCTGCTGTTCCAAATGGAATTCTAGCAAAGGCCATCAAAGTAGACACACTGACACATCTTCGGAAATATTAAGCATATAAAGTCTGGGAGAGAGAATAAATACCAGCAAACTAGAACGAAGGATATCTGGTCGTGTTGCCACAGATGGGAGTGCACAAATCACAGAGGAGTAATGTTAATATTGCTTCAAGTAGTTTCTAAAGATCTCTCAGGGAGCAAAGAAAGACCAGGCCAACTCTGCCCCTGACATAATATGAGGTGACTAATTGAAGGTTGTGTATGTGGCTGGCAACCTCTAACACGGGAGATAAATGTGTGTGTATAAATTACAGAGGAATAATGGTACTATCAGTGCCACAGTACATATTCAACAACATCCTCCTAGAGGGATTAAAAGATGCCATAGTTAACCGAGAGAATACCAAACAGGTTTTTATTAAAACATACCCTGTACAGACTAGATAAAACAGGTAAAGGATCCCGTTACACGCCCATTGAGGCATATTGGGAATATGGTGTTAGACCCATATTTTCTTGACTATCAGCAGACTGAGGGTGGTGTGGTCAGCATCATGCCAACCGCCTTTACCTTCCCAGATTTGCTCTGGTACCCAATTAATAAGGCTGGGTCGACCCAGAACCATTTGCAGTCTAAAAAATCCCCCCTCAACTGGGGATCGAACCATGGACCACCGAGCTAGGAAGCCAGTGCACCACCCACTGCGCTACCGCAGCTCCCAGACTAGATAGCCACACTGCAAATAATAGCTGACTAAAGCCTGAATCTGAACTCATACCTTTAAAATTAATCTGTAGATCACGAAAAGGCATTAGACAGTTCACAGAGAGAAATGCTTTATAAACTGATGAGATTTTGTGGATGACCAGGCTCTTCTGTCCTCACAGCAAGAGGGTATTAATTACAAAGATAAAGAATATGAGAATAAATGCAGCCAATGACAGCCAGATTGTACTAGAAGAAATACCCATACAAGATATATCTTGGCAGCAACACAGACAATGAGAAGCAGACACTGATAAGAAAATGAGAATACAAAATGCACGAGGAGTTTTAATTGCACTGAGTAATATATCAAAATTAGAAGATACCAAGTACAACAACAAAATAACAATCTTCAACTCCAATTTCAAAGCAATGTTACTGTTGGAAGTAAAGCAATGAGGCTGTTGGAGTTTGGCATCAAACGTGGGACTAGCAGAAATGGACGTGAGAGAGGATGCATCATGGACGTGAGAGAGGATGCATCCTTCGTATGTACAACCAGCGCGCTACAGGTACAGTTGGCATACTCTTCGACATTTGCTGAGGGAGACTGAACACCTATGGGTTTGCCCAGAGTGCAGCGAGGTAGATTCTGATTAACAATAACAATAACAAAAGCAATGAAAAGTGGTACTGAAGTCAGTCTTACAAATGAACAAGATACTAGAAACACAGGATGTTTCAGGATTACCTTCGTCAGCCACAGTCACGAACAGTAAACAAAGATGACAAATATAGAAAGGCTATGAGAAAATGATAAAGGATACAGAAAACACAAGGAAAGAATTAAAAAAAACAAACAACTAAACAAGAAAGAAATATCAATGCATGAGAAACTGAACTGCAATAACACTACAAATAATATAAGATAAAACAATATAACAATAGTCTGATTATCGTGGGTTGTAAACACAATGCCTTGTCATGTTAGAAAGAAAGGAAATAGGGCAGCCAATCAAAAGACGCGAAGCTCACGGCAAACGACCGGTAATAACGTTTGGCAGAAGAAGGGAAAGTGTGTTCCTATAAAATGGATTCGTGTGTCGTACAAGGGATTGGAATGACAGAAAGTAATTTTGTTTTTTGGAGGATAAGACCAGCTTTATTCAATTCAATGGAATAGTTGCTGTGAGCTTTACTTTTGGAGAAAATTGAAGGCAAAGGTGCGAGCATAATAAAAACTGCTGTGTCCAAACCTATTAGGGAAAACTTCATATAGAAAGAAAGCAGAAGTTCTGTAAAGTGAAAGGAGATTTAGATAAAAGTCATGGATAACAGGGTTGAGAAGCAAGAAGATTTCTGGACCCAGCTAACATAAACTCGCTCAAAACTGCAACAAAACACAGACTGAAACTAAGCTGTGACGTATTGTTCTCCGACACGCTCGCTCCCCTGTATAAAAAGGCTAAGCAGTGGTCTATTCAAATTACACACACAGCAGAAGTCAGAAAGACAGAAGGAGAGAGACGCTCGTCAAGGCTAAAACCTTAAACATCTGTTTACAGTGCAGCGCTATCTCACCAAACCAAGTCTATTCTGGACTTTACATCTATCCTAAGTGGGTTCATTCGTGTCATACTACACCAGAGGTATTGAATATTAGATCAATAAGTGCATTCCTGGACCAACACAGGAGCATCAGATATTGTCATCTAGGTTCACGCCTTAGACCCCATCAGTGTTTGGTGGCCTACTGCAAGACTTTCAACTGACACTGCTGTGTATATTCCTACAGGACAATCACAACACTGAAGTGATAAATAATCTATGTGGAAAATTCCATCAGCTATTGTGAGGAGTCAAATCAAAGTGACTAGTGTGTAGGGATGAGAAAAACAGTTCTACAATACTAGAATAGACAAGATATAACTTTAATACCACAGGAACATTTGAATGAACATTTTATGTTAATTGAAGATTCCAGAAAGGACTTCTTAATTAATTACTGAGTGAAACTCAACTAATTAGTAAATTTGTAATTTAACTGTATTCATTCACTTTTTCATCATTTCATGATCAATACTTTACACAAGAAGAAACAAAAGATAGATGTAAATAATAAACGATTCATTAATTGTAATTCTCTGACTTGTCACATTTTTAATGTTGCATTTTGAGTTTTAATGAATTGTTGATTATCATAGGTTAGTTACATAGCAAGGTGGCTGCTCTGACTTTAACACATTAACTACCGCAAGCCGCTGTTAGCGGCTCACAAAATAAACACATTTGGACCGCAAGCCGCTCAGAGCGCCAATCTAATTTTAGTAATAAAACGAATGAAAAATGTAATGAAACACTTTCTGATCTGGTTCGAGATTTTAAGTTGCCACCGGAAAACAAATTCCCAAAGCATGGTTGTTGTAGAACACTGGAAAATAGATATTATGTTCATATTTTTTAGCGTTTTGGGTTAGTTACCAAATCGTGCAAAACTGTTTACTGTGGCAACTAGTAATAGGACTACAAAAAGTGCGTGTACATCTCGTCTAACGGCTGAATAGGATAGAAACATGTTTCAACAATTGACTGATAGATCTAGCGACGAGGACAAGAGTGAAAACGGTGTGCACATTGATTGAAATTGTGATTTTGATAGAGATGGGGTGCAAGCAGTAATAATTGTGAAAATATTGCAAGTCCTCTGCCATCAGAGGGCCGTTAAATAGAAACAACTTCTATTAGAGTTACAAACGGTGCTTATTGTAATAGTACAATTCATTTATCTTTAAAATGACGTGTAATTCATAAAAATCTGTAAACAATTACGAAAACTACAGCTTACTTTGTGCAAACACCTACAGGATGAAAATGGTGAAAAAATTTAATTCGGCCACAGTGTGTTTTTCAATTCGGTAGTTAATGTGTTAATCTGAATACTATCTGAAGCAGAGACCTTCACAGCAGGGTTTATCCTGTGATACTAGTGCTCTTCTCTGACACTGGGATTATATTCTTGTCAGATAGAATTCTTGTTCTTTCAGTAACTACTACTGACTTCAACACTCATAAAAACCCTTTGCTACACTGATGTAAATGTTGTATCCAGCGATGAACTAGGAAAATAGGAAGTGAAACCAAAGGTTATTATGAGCAAAGGGGAAAAAAGAAAAGACAGAGAAGAAAAATAACAAGTCAGAATTAGGACCAACAAAAACAACAAAAACAAGGAATAAAAAAATTAAAATTGACAGAAATATCAGGGAAGGAAAAATGATGAAGAAAAGGAGGCAATCAATGATAAGGCAGACAGCTACCTGAGAGGGCAAACATTAAATGAAATGATGCTGGACATTCAATCCTTCTGGAGAAATACAACCTATTTTTATACAGTGTTTACTGCTGCAGTCTCTGCCTGGTAATTAGTATTGAATTCTCCACACAGGTCACGTATTTCTAATGTGTCATCATTTGAGCATTTTCAGGTAAGCTCCAAGTCCAGCATTTAGGATGGTCTGGAAGGTAGAGTCCTCCTATACATACGTGACTTATTTCCGTATCTGATTTCAGTAAGGCTAAATCTAGCTTTATACTTTCTGAAACCCGATTTTACTTTCTTCCGTTTTATTCTACATTTTTCTATTACCATTACATGGTCTCTGCTGTAATTTCCTCCTAGCCCAGCTTAACTCGTGTTCTTGCCCACTCTATCAGTCTGCTGGATTTGTCATGTTTTTCTCCTTGAGCATAAGCACCCGTCATATCTACCACTTTTTCATTACAATTTTTTTTGTGTGTAAAACTTTTGCCTCGTTTTGGCGAGGCGCGTCCTGTTCAACCTAGTCGGTTATATTAGGGCGCATGTCCAAATATAAAAGACACTTAGGTCTAAGGGGAAACGTTTGCACTGAAGTCAAGTACTATAGCTGGTTTATGAAATATGCACAAAACCAAAGCCATGACAACAGTATTCTATCATGTGTCAGTTACTTCTTTTGTACTACCCACTGCAGGTACATATTATCATCATCCCCCATGAACTCCCCAAAGAGCATAGGCTTTAACAAGTATATGTCAGTCTTCCTGCCCCGTATATGTCAGTCTTCCTGCCCCGTATATGTCAGTCTTCCTGCCCCCGTATATGTCAGTCTTCCTGCCCCCGTATATGTCAGTCTTCCTGCCCCATATATGTCAGTCTTCCTGCCCCGTATATGTCAGTCTTCCTGCCCCATATATGTCAGTCTTCCTGCCCCGTATATGTCAAGTCTTCCTGCCTCGTATATGTCAAGTCTTCCTGCCTCGTATATGTCAGTCTTTCTGTCCTGTATATGTCAGTCTTCCTGCCCCATATATGTCAGTCTTCCTGCCCCGTATATGTCAGTCTTCCTGCCCCGTATATGTCAGTCTTCTTGCCCCGTATATGTCAGTCTTCCTGCCCCGTATATGTCAGTCTTCCTGCCCCGTATATGTCAGTCTTCCTGCCCCGTATATGTCAGTCTTCCTGCCCCGTATATGTCAGTCTTCCTGCCCCGTATATGTCAGTCTTCCTGCCCCGTATATGTCAGTCTTCCTGCCCCGTATATGTCAGTCTTCCTGCCCCGTATATGTCAGTCTTCCTGCCCCGAGCCATCAATATCAGCTCTTTCCATGTCTTCCTCATCATTTTGATTTCAATCGTGCAAACACTTGTATAAAATTAATATCTAGTTGTCTGCCATTAAAAAAAACTGACAGGACTTGATCTGATACTGCCCAAAATCCCTTTGCTGTTCTTTCTTCTTTCACGTCTAAAATTATGCCTACTCCTTTCACCTTTATTTGCTTTGAAATATATTATTTTATAGCTGTCAGAAACCTTTAACGCATTCAGGTGTATCAAACTTCACAGTCCTAAAAAATTTACATTTATTCTTTTTATTTCTCTCTTTATGTTATCTACATTCTCCATCTAGCATAACTGTCATGTGCAGTTTGTTACTGGGGCTGAACGGGAAGGGAAAAATACACACACTGTAACCTGCCAAGCATGTCATAAAAGGTGACTAATTTTGGGCACACAGCCCAGCTACCCCATCCTATTTATATTTCAAACAAAAAAAACCAATGAATATGAATAATTCACCCAAAGCAAGTAACTCAGATAATCAAATAAAGAAGCCATGGAAAGAACCTTGAACATTTGGCACAGGACAGGAGGACTCAGCATGAATTAGGGGAACAGACGGGTAATGAATGAATAAGTGTACTGATATTTCAAGTTCCTGCAGTCAAGGTATCCTTAATTCTAATTTTGCTTAGAGCAGCCTGATAGTATCATATCACCTGTAGTATATGGAACTCCCTATCAGACTAGATGGTTCCTCTGGAACCCTCATTAACGCCATTCTCTTTTCTATTGAAGTTGTTCTGATTCATGACTGAACAATGAACATTATGATGGTGGTTTCCCCTTGCCTTCCATCGGCTTGTGCATGGGAGTCTTCAACAGCCTTTGACTGAAAAGTCTAACTGACAAGGCAGTGGGGGAGGGGACAGATTAAGGCATCTTCATCTCGCCGGCTGTCACATAATAAACCTTTAGAGGTGTTTTATACAGATAGCTGCCTCCTACAACTATTTCATCTCACCCTCAGGGACAACCATCCCAAATTTTGCCTGCGGCTTCTTATTCAGAACTTACAGCTAACCTTGATATCTAGAGCTCACTCAACCATGCATTATACGGTTGCCACATCCAAAAGGAGAAAAAACACACCCCCCTCCCCCACCCGAAGATTTCTAATAGATATAAACATTTCTACAGTATCTGTCACAAAAAGATAAGCCAAGTCATTGCCATAACCATACTGATCTATCATATGGATGCTTATTTCAATACACTGCTCCACAGTTACAACAAAAGCAACAACAAAATATGAACACAAATACCTTCAACAGCAGATTGGGAAAATAAAATTATGAACATGAAGAAAACAACATAGGAGACTACTAATAATTAACTGTTGGGATGATTTTTATCTATTAAAATTTGGCACTGTACTGGTTTTCATAAAGCGACACAATAATTTAGCACAATTATACCATCTCTGCTTTGTCACACATCACACCTAATATGCTTGAGCATCAGTTAGTGCTCTGAACATTAAGGTGCTCTTATTGATCACCTAAATAAATTGAGACTTATAGTGTGCGTCAGTTGGGGTATTGTGACTTCTCAAGAACAATGTAACCAACAATATATAAACCACAGCCATAGTTTTAATGATCATGTAAGTGCTTCTATGTCTTCCTCCTGCTCTGTCTAGTACAGGGGTCAGCAACCTTTCCATGACAAAGAGCCAAATATTTAATTTTGTCTCCATTTAAAAAATAAAAAAAACTGAAGAGCCGCATGACAAAAAAAAACAAAAAAACACATGGTATCTCTCATCCAATTATATATATATATTGTTCAAAAAAAGAAACGCAACATTATTGCAGTGGTAATGGACACCAAATTTCAAACTTGTACCAAAATTTTATTTTACGGAATTAATGTTTCAATCTTGGCATGAAGAAACTTTCAGACTTTAACAATGAAATGATGTTCATCCAACTGAGATGGTTTGGCCATGTCTGCAGAATGGGAGATCGGCTACCACGACAAGCATGGGAAACAAAGAGCCAGGGATCCAGACCTCCAGGACGACTCAGAGTCCGCTGGGAGGACAACATTAGACAATCTTTGAAGGACCGAGGACTAGAATGGAACCAGGCCAGGAAGAAGACAGCTGATAGAATGGTCTGGCGCTCTCTCTTCCAAACCTCTACACCTCAGGGTAGAAGGGGAACGACTAAGTAAGTAAGTATGATGTTCATTAAATTTGGTTTGGACTTTTATTCTTTGCGACTGAGGCCTCCGTTTCAGTAAGGTGTATGGCCTCCTCTGGCCTCTATCAGAGAACGACATCTCCTTGACATGGATCCGATTAGCCGTTGGATCTGTTGTTGTGGGATGGCTGCCCACTCTTCCCGCAGTGCAAGAGACAACTGTCGGAGATTGGCTGGAGCCACGTCTCGCTGGCAGAGTCGTCTGTCGAGTTCATCCCATAAGTGTTCTATGGGGTTCATGTCTGATGACATGGCTGGCCACGGAATGGTCTGGACGTTGTTGTCAGTGAGGAACTGAGTGGTGAGTTGTGCCACATGAGGTCGAGCGTTATCCTGCTTAAAAATCAACCCTCGTGCAGCCAGAAGTGGAAGGATGTGAGGACGAAGAATTTCAGCAACGTATCATTGGGCATTCAGGCGTCCTTCAATTTGCACCAGGTCACTTCTTCCCATGAAGTTGATCGCCCCCCACATCAGTACACCTCCACCACCATGTGGAGGAGTCTCATCAACGCCGTTCTGGGCATAGTGCTCATGGACTCTGCGGTAAACTCTTCTCCGTCTATCGTGTCGCTGGAGCACAAAAAATGATTCATCACTACACCAAACTTGTCTCCAGTCATTCCCAATGGTCCATTGACGATGCTGGTTCTCCCACTGCAGTCGGTTCTGGCGATGCCGGTCTGTAAGAACAGGACCTTTGTAGGGTCTTCTAGCCCAAAGACCAGAGTCGTGCAGCCGGTTCCTGACCGTTTGATCTGAAATTCGACGAGCTGCTGACATTGACTGGACTGTGGAGCACGCAGATGCAAGTCAATTCCTGAGGTGACGCAGCCGTATGAAGCGGTCTTCGGAAGGAGTTGTGACTCTGGGGCTTCCACTGCGCAGCCGGTCTGCCACTGAGCCAGTTTCTTGAAATCGCCTCCAAAGGCGACTAATGGTGCTTCTAACCACATTAAATTGTCTGGCCACTATACTTTGTGACTGTCCAGTCTGTAAACGTCCAATGATGATGAGTCGTTGTTCTGTAGTGAGATGAGCCATACTTGCGCATTGAATTTTCAACTGAATTTATTCGAGGAGCGTCAATCTTTTATAGGCATTCAATAATATGGTCAGAGAGTTTTGTGTTCAGTAAGTTTCATGGGATTCTCATGAACCTGTCACGAGTTATTGTCAAAAATGTTGTTTTGACCTTGACCTCTTTCATGACCTCACGAATCATGAGGTGAGTACAATTCAGGTAACCACGAGAAGTTAATGACCAGGTGGACACAGTCGATAGGTTGACTGATGTCCAATCAGCGAATATCTTTTATAAAAGCAACATCAAAAAAAAGTTGCGTTTCTTTTTTTGAACAGTATATATATATATATATATATATATATATATATATATATATATATATATATATATATATATATATATATATATATATATATATATATATATACAGTAGACATTCAAAAATCCGGCAACCTCCGGACCTGAGGAGTGCCGGATTTTTGAAAATGCCGGATTTTTTATGGTTATATATTCTGTATATATTTAACATAAAATGACTACCTGTACACTTTATCTGCGATCGACAATGCACGATGTTTACGTTTTACACCACTTCTTTTATTTGCTGAATCCATAATGGGGCTAAACAGCAGCTAATAAATGACAAAATGAGAAGGAATGAGCAGGGATGCCTGTTAACATGTGTAAGCAAGACCCAACAGCTGCATCAAAACATAAACTGCTCCAGAAAACAGTGGCGCGCCAACGCGGTAAATTTAAAAATGCGCTCCGAAATCCATGCCGGAAATCTGAAGGAACCGGATTATCGATGGCCGGATTTTTGAATGTCAACTGTGTATATATATATATATATATATATATATATATATATATATATATATATATATATATATATATATATATATATATCATAATTTTTGAAATGCCATTTTACTACACAAAAATACAATTTTTTTCAGTAACAAATATTCAGATAAGATGTAACATAATAATAATAAAAATATACAAATGAAAAGTAAAGAAATTTAATGAGACTATAGCTGTTGGATTTTCTTGCAAAGTTGGTCAATATTTGGTGAATAATCTGTTGTTTTCATTTTCAGGCATGAATGGAGACTCACATCATTCAATTGGCTTCTTAATTTGCTTTTGATATAATTCATGTTGGAAAATAATTGCTCACAAAAATATGTTGATCCCAAAATTGAAAGAAGCCCAAATGCAAATTTCTTCAGCTGAACATAGCTGCCGGGTAAACAGAATTGGAAGGACAGACAACGATATCAAAATAAGAATACAAAAAGCAATAGGTTCTTTCATTGCATTGGGAAACATATGGAGAACAAGAAAATAAGAATCTTCAACTTAAATGTCAAGTCAGTCCTATTGTATGGCTCTGAGACATGGAGAGCAACAAAAACAACAACCAAAAAGCGAGAGACTTTTATAAACGGGTGCTTGCATAGATTCACACTCAGACAGCTGAGTGAAAAGGCCCTAGAGTATAAGAGTGAGATCCATCTTTGTTTCATAGACCTGGAAAAGGCGTTTGACAGGGTCCCCTGGAGCAAACTTTGGGACTGTTTGGCAAGGAAGAATATTCCAGCACCTCTGATTCATGCTATACAGAGCTTCTACAAGTCTTGCAGAAATTATGTGAGGACAGCAAACCATAAGTCAGAAGAGTTCAGGACCACCACTGGTGTAAGACAAGGTGATATCCTGTCACCTTACCTCTTCATACTCCTTATGGACGATGTCATCAAGGCATGTAAGGAGAGAACAAGAAAGTATTCAGTGGGGTACTGGAAGATGAGACAGGTCTATATTTCAGAGCTGGCATTTGCTGATGATGTTGCCCTGATTGCTAAATCAGAGGCACATCTCCAATCCAACCTGCAAGTCTGGAAGGAAGAGCTGGAGAAGAGAGGGATGGTCATAAGCAGCTCTAAAACAAAATCCATGGTGATATCACGAGAAGAAAGAAGACATCAGATTAAGCTGGGAGAACAGGTCCTGGAGCAGGTCGACCACTTTAAGAGGTTTCCCTACAGTGAAAACTAACTTTTGTTCTAATAACATTTTCAAACTTTTTATGTGCTCAATAGACACAGTGTATGTCCATGAACCAAATTCTACAGTTTATTTTGTTAAAAAACATGTGGTTACCATGGTAACCAAAAAAAAAAAATCCGCCATATTGGATTTTCACCACTTTTCGAGAGCTAAAAACTTATGTTTCCCATTGACCAAACTTTACCAAATTGCACACACATGTTGTGACTGACAATTAAACCAATTTATCAGGGGCTTTTTTTGATAAGTTAAAAATTCTATTTTTAATGATTTTTAAAAAAAAATACACTATATTTGTATGAAAAACAATGAAAAAAAATATTTAAAAAAATATATCAAAGCAAATTACCAAAATATCAAAAATAGCCCCTGTCATTTTAAAGGTATATATGTGTCCTACATGCATGCCAAATTTCAGACTGATCTATTAGATAGTTTGTAAAAAATAACATTTTTTGTTAATAAAATGTTAGTTTTGAGAAAAATGCATTTTAGTCACCGAATGACTTGTCTTGTCCAATATACTCCATTCTGGGGGGCTGAATATGTTTAAAATTGTCCAGCACTATATGCTGCACCTCCTTCAGCTTCCTGCAGCTGCTCCTCTTGCCTTTATCTTGCCTAAGTTTTCTTCTTTCCTTCTACATGGTAACCAAAAAAAAAACAACCGCCATATTGGGTTTTACACCAATTTTCAAGAGCAAAAATCTTATGTTTACTATTGACCAAACTTTATAATTGCATACACATGTTGTGACTGACAATTAAAACAATTTGTCTAGGGCTTTTTTTGATAAGATAAAAATTCTATTTTTAATGACTTTTTTTAAAAAATACACTATATTTGTATGAAAAACAATGAAAAAAATATATTTAAAAAAATATATCAAAGCAAATTACCAAAATATCAAACAAAGCCCCTGTCAATTTAAAGGTATATATGTGTCCTATATGCATGCCAAATTTCAGACTGATCTATTGGATAGTTTGTAAAAAAAAAACACTTTTTGTTAATAAAATGTTAGTTTTGAGAAAAATGCATTTTAGTCATTGAGTGACTTGTCTTGTCCAATATACTCCATTCTGGAGGGCTGAATGTGTTTAAAATTTTCCAGCACTATATGCTGCCCCTCCTTCAGCTTCCTGCAGCTTCTCCTCTCGCCTTTGTCTTGCCTAATTTTTCTTCTTTCCTTCTACCCTGGTAACCAAAAAAAAAAAAACAACCGCTATATTGGGTTTTTCACCAATTTTCAAGAACAAAAATCTTGTTTCCCATTGACCAAACTTTATCAAATTGCACCCACATGTTGTGACTGAAAATTAAAACAATTTTACTCATGATTATTTTAATAAGTTTAAAATTCTATTTTTAATGATTTAAAAAAAAAAAAATACATTTGTATGAAAAAATATTTTTTTAAATATTTTTTTTAATTTATAAAAGAAAATTACCAAAATATCAAAAATGCAGATGTGTTACTTTAAAGATATAGATGTGTACTACTCATGATTATTTTTATAAGTTTTAAATTATATTTTTAATGATTTAAAAAAAAAAAAACTATATTTGTGTGAAAAAATATTTTTTTGAATATTTTTAAAAAATTTATAAAAGAAAATTACCAAAATATCAAAAATGCAGATGTGTTTTTTTTTAAAGATATAGATGTGTACTACATGCATGCCAAATTTGAGACTCCTCTGTTTGATAGTTTTAGTGAGAAATCGTGCATTTTCGGCACAAATTTGAAAATCATAGCATGGGGGTGGTGCCGACAATATGCTTTTTGATACATCAAATGCATTTTTTATGTTATAAAACCTTGCTCAATCGATTCCTCGATGATTATTTAATAAAATAAGCTCAAAAGTAAAAAATCTATATTTTGTACGTAAAATCCAGTTTTCATAGTAGTGGACCTCCTTAAATACCTCGGAGCTATTATAGACCGAAAGGGAGGCATCAAAGAAGAGTTGGCCACTCGAAAAGCAGCAGCTGGGAGACTTTTTCAGGCCATAAATCGAGGATTCCTCAGCAAGAGAGAGGTTGGTAAGAAAACGAAGATGGCTGTATACCGCTCCACCTATGTCCCAGTCTTGACATATGGATGCGAGTCATGGGCAATGACTACAACCATAAAAGCCAGATCCAAACCTCAGAAATGAGGTATCTGAGGAAGGTGGTTGAAGTAACAAGAAGAGACATGGTACGCAACCAGACGATACGTCAAGGCCTAAAATGCCACCCCCTACAAACCCAAGTAGAACAGTCCCAACTAAGATGGTTTGGCCATGTCTGCAGAATGGGAGAAGATCGGCTACCACGACAAGCATGGGAAACAAAGAGCCAAGGATCCAGACCCCGAGGACGACCCAGAGTCCGCTGGGAGGACAACATTAGACAATCTTTGAAGGACCGAGGACTAGAATGGAACCAGGCCAGGAGGAAGACAGCCGATAGAATAGTCTGGCGCTCTCTCTTCCAAACCTCTACACCTCACGGTAGAAGGGGAACGACTAAGTAAGTAAGTAAGTAAGTGCTTGCATAGAAAAGAAGGACTGAAATGGTATGACAAAGTCACAAATGTTGAAATGATGACAAGAACCAGACAAGTGCCAGTGGAACAAGAGTTGAGAAGAAGATGCTGGTGATGGATAGGACACAAATTGAGACCTGTTGATAGCATTACAAGGCAGTCATTGTTCTGGAATCCACAAGGAAAGAGAGGCATAGGTAGACCAAAAAACACATGGAGAAGAGAACTGGATACAGAGGTAAAAATGATAACGAAAACATGGAAAGAACTCGAGCAGATGGGACCGTTCAAAAAGACTTGGCATGTGTTTGTTGAAGGCCTATGCTCCTCGGGGAGCTAAAGGGTATTGATATATAAATTTGACTTGACCTAGATTTGGTCAATTTATATAATTTAAATAGGAAATTGGATGAAGATATGCGTCGATAACTTTAAAAACCACATCGATAGCATAATTAAAGGAGAAAAATGTGTTTAAAACTTACCTTCCAGCAAAAAATTAAATTTTTCTCGGTAATTCGTTATAAGAAGACATTTTTTACACCGGCAAGCAAGTACATCAGGAAAGTTTCAACTGCAAAAATGGCGGTTACAGTCTGCATCGCTTGGGTGCGCAACGGACATCTTGTGAAAAAACTTGTTTATTTCGTAATAGAAAAATCTGTAATTATGAATCCAACAAAAGAAATAAGGGAAAGCCTTTAAAATAATAAAAATATGACAAAATCTTTAAAGGACCCCCTCCTCGCACACCCAAAAGTTTAGTCCACGAAAAGTGTATGTCAAAAGGTGGTTTTAGTAAACAAATGGACATTAAGTGTTAAGTAGCCGAGGGCCAAGAGCCGCACGAAATGGCTCAAAGAGCCACAGGTTGCAGACCCCTGGTCTAGTACAAGTCTCCTGATGTTTCATTATACAGGGTGCCCCTAAAGTCCTCGTGCAACTTTAAAATTTAATAATGTTGGATGTACACATGACAGAAACACACTCTAAATGACATTTAAAAACATAATTTATCAATTTTTAATGCTATACAGTTCAAATTTCTGGGCTTCAAGTTAACTGCCAAATTTTGTGACATCATTCAGTCAGTTAACTTTTTCTTTTACTGTTGCAATTTTCAATCAGTTACAGGATCTAAAATAAAATTAACTCAAATTGATAACACTAACATTTAATAAATGCATAAATTCTGATTTTATATGCTATTTATAATGTTCTTCTGTCGTGCATACATCCAAAGTTATTAAAGTTTAAAGTGGAACAAGGACTTTAGGTATGTTCTACTGAATTTCTTTCTAAAATAACATGTTTTTGATATTACAATAACATATTTTCAAGGAAGCTATCTACCATCAAAACACATTTGCAAGAATAGAGTTGTGACCTTGAGAAAGAAGTGTCAGAAGCTGTAATGTGTTAACAGGAAACAACATGCATAAGACAAGCAAAACTTTAGCATGCAAACTCTGGTCAGCCACTGCTTCCAGTGATACTAAAAACAAGAACAATATTTTAATTTTGATTTATAAGATGTAAAGAATTAAAATGAGAGTCTACTGTCTCTTTACAGTTCAATAAATTATAGTCAAATGACACTGACGCTAATAAGTTGACTAAATAATGAGTTAAGTATTTTACTAAATGACTAAGTAAGCTCTGATATGCACTAGTAAGCTATTTATTTTTTACAACAGTAGAAAGTAGTAATGGTGCAGTTAAAGAGTGAGGCAGAGACATCTACATAAATGAAAAGACTCGGAAACTTAAAGATTAACAATAATTCTAACTAAAGACAAACAAGACAGACATATACCATTCCTTACAATTAAAAAATATCATGAGGTTATGAGAAAAAAAGAGAGAGAAAGAGAATGAGAGGAGAAACAATAATACTTGAAAAACCAGATCGATATAGGTTAACTGTTTCTGTTTAAAAAAAAAAAAACTCAGTTAAAATTTTTTAAAGAACTTTGTTTTTTTTCTCTTCTAAATAAAATGAAAAAAGAACAGCTGATAGCTGCAATATGAATTTGCAGTATAAGAGATCTTTATATCAAACTACAGCTCACTTTCAAAAACATTAAAAACAAAACACACGCATAACAACAAATGGACAATGCAGCATTAGAGAAAAACCAGGGATATCGAAAAAGGTGCTTGCTGCGCTGCAAGGGCCATACATACTGAAAGTTCCATCCAAAGTCAGGAGAAACTCTCTCCATGACATCTATTCGACCCCCGGCGCAACTAGAGATGGGACGGTTCCAGCAATCACGGGCGCGTCTATACAAGTTTCTCGTATAAAAGCTTTCCCAGTTCAAGAACAGCGGAACAAAGCCCTGCATTTGGAAAGGATTGGAGGAACAAGAAGCAAATAACATATAGTTTGTGAGAAAATTTATTTTTTAATCCCATATCGTCTGCTGCAGCTAAACATCAGAATAAGATTTGTGCTAGATATTTGTAAATTTAAATTTGTGTATGATTAAACTGGAAACAGGCTAACCTGAAAATAAAAGGGTTGAATGAAATCCAGCAAAAAATTTTAAAATGAAAGCAAATTAATAAAAGTAAAATTGTACAATACCAAGTCATAACCAACAACACAATTACAAATACAAAAACTGTTACAAGTTTACTGTAATAAATCATAAACATGCCATCATTACAATTATAAATGTCTAACAAAACAAAACTAAAAAAAAAAAAATTTAAAAAAAGGCAAGCACAAAAAACTTTTTTCACAAATAAATCTTTCAAAGTGGAAGGAAAAAAACAAACTCTCACCTGAAGAGAATATGAAATGATAAATGTATTAGTACAATGCATAATGATGACAATATTACTAATGATGCCATCATAAATTAAACATTTACACAAAGACAAAATGTGAAGACATTAAATACATTAAAGAATATGTCAGCTTGCAGCTGTCAAACTGACAGACAATTAAAGAAAGCCAAAATAATTAATGTATAACTCTCAAGTATTTTGACTGTTGACTCTGGTGGGTGAACTATACTGCCACGCTCACACCGCCGTAGAACACTGCACCAATATTTTAGGCTGCCACCATGACCTCTAATAACCTTGCAAGAATGAAACCAACTTTAATGCGGAAAACAATCAGATTGGTAACATTACTAACAATGAAATTAATATACTACATTAAAAAAAAGGTTTAAAAAAAGTGTAGTCATCCAAATGTGCAAGAAAACCAAAGCTCATTGCATTGTGTGACTGCCAAAGATTCAAGGTATCCTGTTACCTGCAAATGCATGCTCCGGTTTCATAACTTAAATGGAGTTTACAGTAGCAAGCTGAAACATGATGCAGGGTCATACAATCAAAATAGGCAAAAGCATCAAACCATGTCTAGGCTATAAGCTGTTACATGCAGGAAGGTAAAATATGCAGGTCTCCTACTCCAAAGGCTTAAAAATGATACAAGGGAAACCTTGCAAACTTTAGTAAGCAAAATAAGCGGCAAAGTTTTTGGGAGGGGGGGTGAGCCCTGGGAAACTGGGTGCAATGGCCTGGGTACATACTCAAATGTCCATCCATGATCACGAGAGAGACGATCTAGTATGGTGATGTGCGTACCAGGCACGCTTGCAACTACACGGTTCCAGCAGTCACGAATTCGCCTGTAAACATTTCGTGTGTAAAAGCTTTCCCAGCTCTGATACAAGGGAACAAAACCCTGAGGGATGGAAAAGTGAATGTGAAAAAAAAAAATGCAACACTCTGACAATAGTAACAAACAGTCAATACCTAAGACAGGCTATTAAACTTGGAAAAAGCCAAAGCAACACCAAACTGACACATCACAAAATAACGTCAATATTAAGTCAAAACTATGATGAGTTGGACAGACTGACAACACTGATTGTCTACCATGACTAAGATCTCTGATATAATCAAGCTGAGAACCATATTTTTAATTTTAAAAAAAAGATAAAGGGAAAAAATTAACCAAGTGAATGAAATGAAGGCAGACGTAGCATCAGTGATTTATGACAGAGTCTAGGACATAAGAAGACTTTGACAGTTCACACCAGAAAAAGACATGAGCTAATAGCAATTAAAGAGTCAAAAGTTTAGTTGCCTGGAATAGAAGTCTGGCCTGACCAATTTTTAAAACAACTTTGCCCTCCGCTTCTCTGAGCTTTGCCAAACACAAATTATGTGGTCAATTCAAAAAGAAACCCATGCAAGAAAACTGATGCAACCATAGGCAGAACTCAACTATAGCAACAAGACCAGACCATAATACTGTACCAAGGCACGACAAAAATGATACAGCTCAAACAAACAAAAGAATAATGTTTACACTAAGAAAACAGACCAGATTAAGACAACTATGCCAGGGCGAAGACACAATTCAGGACAATAAGTGTTTACAGATTGCCTCAGTTAGTTATATATTAAGCATTGCACATAGTTTTGGTACCAAACAACTAAGACGATTTTATTTAACATTTTAAAATTGGTAGGGATAATTAATAAGCTACATTTCAAATCAAATATTAATGGAGACACCCTTGGATCATGGGATAGATCTAGCAAGAAGGTGACTTACTTCACAGCTCTCTTCTACAGCTACCACCTAAAACTGCAGATACTACCTGACATGTCCAGTGCCCTCCCTACACTAGTTCTCTTCGCCATGTATGGGAACTATATCTATTATTTTCTATCCAACATCCATCATGCCACAGTATAGTAGCCCTTTCAGTCATAACTGACTATGGGAATGCGCCACTGAGATGATAGCACTCAGCTGCTTTTTTTCCTGGTGCTCCTTTTGGCATGTTCTTATGTCTTCTGCTTGTTGTAAGAGCTTCTTTTCACCCAATCTGAGGTGGTGCCATACGGAGCATTGCCATTTGGTGCCACCAGCTTCACCCTCCCAGGTTGCTGGATTTACGTCAAGTGCTTTATGTCTCTCTTGCACACATCTTTGAACCTCAACTGCGGTCGTCCAGTTGGTCTTTTGCCATCTGCCACTTGTCCATAGGAGATATCTTTAGGGATGCAACCATCCGCCATGCGGCAGACAAGGCCAAGCCAGCGTGGTCTATGCTGTCTAAACAGTGTATACATGCTTTGAAGGCCAGCACGTGACAGCACATCAAAATTTGTTATTTGTACTTCCATGAAATACCAAGGATGTGGTGTAAACACTGTAGATGAAAGGTACTGAGCCCTATTTCTTGTTTAGCATAGGTAGTCCATGCCTCACGGCATTATTTACCGCAGTTTTGGTCTTCATTGTGAGTTTGGAGTTTCCCCAAACATGACAGCAGTTTGACAGATAAGAAAAATAAAGTTTGTAGATAATGAACAATGCTGGTGGAAGGTAGCAGAAATGTTAACAGAAGTGAGCACAAAGAATGAAAAAAAATCAAAAACTCAGGCTTGAGGTAAGCCAGAATTTTTTTTTTAAATGCCACTGTCAAATGCCTGACATGAAAAACAAAACTTATGTTCCACAAAAACGACATATATGACCTGAAGCTATCTATATGTGAACAAACTTGAGCTCAAATGTAGTTGTGACACTGTATAAACAATGCATATCTTCTTCTAACTATGCCAACTGGCATAAGTGATCATGTCTCCCCACAACTTTCTGTCAACAGTGCTGTTTATCTATTCTGTTGTTGACTTCATCACATGCCACAGTATCTTTTCTCTTTGTCATTCCCTACTTCTTTTTCCTCCAACCTTTCTTGTTGTCACAATATATTCCAGATTACTTCTTCAAACTACATGGCCAAAGTCAAAACCTACATACTGCATATGCTAGGTGCGCACCATCAAAGACTGCAATGATGTGAATGAAAAGTTAAAACTTAACAGGTCTGTAAATTAAATACACAATAGCTAGACTGAACATTTATCCTGTTCTGAGCAAAGCCAGCAACACATATTCACTACACAAGCAATTATTTAGTCCAACCCATATTTAATTCATAAAGGAGTCAACCAGATAAATAAATATAAAGACAAATGGCATTATTCTGACAGTTCTGTTATCTTGTCATTACACAAGAATGTCATGTTATTTAATCCTTCAGTGCATAATAATGTCCTTTTATTTAATTCTAATCACATACTTCACACCTGTACACATATCTGTTTGATGACAGTGTGGTCATATTTATGTCCTAACCATTATGTGCAAGGTGAAAAACTGAGTAGTATGTAGCAGAAGCATCATTACAAACACTGGTTCCGAGTACTCTAAAATTGCACATCGCAGCCATACTCAGCACAACAGACTAATTGATCTTTGTTATCTGGATCTAAGAACCTTCACAACAGGTACCAACAATATCCAGTTTGTTTTTCAGTAGCACAACTATTTAAAAGGCAATAATAAATGTGATGCACAAATTTCACTACTGAAAACTAACACATATAAGCCAGCTCCTACACTTTCTATTGTACAAAAGCAATGCACAATGGATCATTACTAGTATCTGGGCTTGTTTCAAATATGTCAGAATGCATCATGCTAGCACAGTCAGATTTATTAAACTATGATACAACACAGCAACTAATGTCAGCACCCTTCACTACCATTGCAATCAAGTAGCATGCCTCTGTCAATCTCATTCACCTCATCTGTTCTAAAACTACCAATGTTATTATCATATGCACTGCATCTTAATGTTTCGGCATAAGCACATTTAAGAACAATGCTAATAGCATTCATACTTTTCTTGAGTAAATTCTTTTAAATGTAAATAAAAATGAAGATACCATACCATTTTTTGGTTAAAGCCTTTCAAACAATTAAGTTGTTTATCATACTTGAACATGGTCTTCCAGTTCCTGTCCAATATGTCGGACATTGTTTTTTGATGTTAGTGATTCTCTACACGTATTTTTAGAATCCAGTCAGACAGAGAGACCACACTGCTGCCTTGCAGGTAGGCTGGGGACAGTCAAAGGCTAAGGTAGGCAGCCCGACATAAATGCCCGTTGAAATCGGATGTACAGGCCTAACGAAACAGTACAACGTACGCCGCTCCATGATGACGTCATTACACCGAAAGCAAATTGTCAAAAACTCCGTAGCGTTCCGCTGGGCTACACAGAGGCAAAAGGCTAGAATTGCTGACAAAGCTCACAAAACACTCAGCATTCTGCAGTGGAATGCAGAAGGAGTTCGCAACAAAAAAGTTCCTTTAACAAACCGTCTATATGCAGAAGATATAGATGTTGCATGCATTCAAGAGACTCACCTCAACAACAACCACAGATTTTCAGTTAGAGGATACCAGGCCTTCTGACTCGACCGAGAAGGACACAAAGGAGGTGTTCTGATACTCACGCGAAATTCTCTACCAAGCAGCGAAGTATCCGTGAACCTCAGAAATCAGTCTGAAATAATTGGGGTGGACATAACAATCAATGAAACATGCATCCGTATTTACAATCTGTATGGCCCACCAAACAAGGATATGTCCCTTTCCTGCATGGAAATAAAGGACTCAAACTGCGTAGTGGTAGGAGAAGCCATTCTGAAAGATGGGGATACCCAGATACAGACAACAGAGGAGACGAAGTGGAGGACTGGGAGATAGATACAAATCTTCACCTAATCAACAGTCCCGATGACAACCCCAGTTTTTACTCCAGAAGATGGCACACTACTTCCACTCCAGATCTAGCCTTTTCTACAGGAGATATCAGACATAAAATAGTCAGACATGTGCTTGATCAGCTAGCAGGTAGTGACCATAAACCAATAAAGCTGGTCATAAATATGGAATTTGTTCCGCAGGAAGAAAAACTACTTCCTCGATGGAACTACAAACGAGCTGACTGGGACAAGTTTTCAATGTTGTCAGACAGGTTTTGTGAAACCATTAACACACGGCACGGCAATATAAAAACAATGGTCGAAAGCCTAAACAGAGCCATACTTCAAGCAGCCACTGATTCCATTCCCAGAGGGGCAAGACAAAATTACAAATCTTACTGGACTGAAGAACTTCAAAGGCTTGAAGATGAAGTAACAGAGGTCAGAAACACAGCAGAAAGAGAACAAACAACTGTAGCAAACATATTACTCAAAGCAAAATACCGAAAAACATTAAATAAAACAACAAGAGACTGCTGGAAAGAAAAAACAGAAAATCTAAACTTAGATAAAGACAGAAATAAGCTATGGAAACTGGTTAGAGCCTTGAACAACGAAGGATCTCATTACAAACAAATCGCACTGAAACACGGCGACAATATGCTGATAGGCAAAAAAACTGCAAATGCATTTATAGAATACTTTGCTAGCGCAAATCACATTGATGTCCCCGCTGACAGTAAGAAAATCGTCACAGATGAACAGTTGATTCATGACAACACACAGATTGCACCTGAAGAGCATATGATGACAAATTTGACAATGGCAGAAATGGAAGAGGCAATAAAGTCACTGAAGAAAAAGAAATCACCTGGAAAAGATGGAATAACCAATGAAATGTTAATAGGTCTCGACACAAGGGCAAAAAAGAAGCTTCTGGCAGTACTTAACTACAGTTGGAAAAGAGGAATTGTCCCGCAGGCATGGAAAGAAGCTATACTGATACCTATACCAAAGAAAGACAAGGACGCGAAAGAACCAAATGGTTACAGACCGATCAGCCTACTAAGCTGTGTAGGAAAACTGATGGAGCGCATGATAAATACCAGACTGATGTGGCACCTGGAAAGCAAACACCTATTAAACCATCAACAAGCAGGATTCAGACAACACAGATCCACTGAGGATCAAATCACATATATAGCTCAGGAAATCGAAGATGCCTTCCACGAAAAAAAACACACGCTAGTGGTTTGGGTAGATTTAGAAAAAGCTTTCGATACAGTATGGAAAGAGGGATTGAAAGTCAAACTGCAGAGAAGTGGTGTATGTGGGTGAATGTACAAATGGATTGGTCACTACCTGGAAAACAGAACCGCCAGAGTACAGCTGCAAGGACAGACTAGTAAAAAGTTTATATTAGAGCAGGGTTTCCCACAAGGGGGAATCCTGTCACCTACACTGTTCCTTGCATACATAAATGACATAACTGACAATATTCAACAAATAGCACACAATGCTTCCTTTGCAGGTGACTTAGCTTTGTGGATCTCTGAAGAATGTATCACTACTGCAAACATTCTGATGCAGCAAGCACTAACATCACTGGAAGAGTGGGCCAAAACATGGCTCATGAAGATTAATGAAGAGAAAACAACGTACACTGTATTTTCCCTCTCAACTAGACCTCAGAGCTTCAAGCTAGTACTAAACGGAGTAAATCTTCATTTAAATGAAAATCCGAACTACCTAGGCATTATTTTTTATCGCCGTCTGACTTGGAAAAAACAGGTTGACAGAAATCGAATGAGAGCAAGACAAAGAATGGCAATTATGAAAAAACTTGCTGGAACAACTTGGGGTGCAGATGAGAAAGTGCTTAAGATATTGTACACAGGGCGAGTGAGGCCAGTTCTTGAATATGGCATGGCAGCATGGGCAACAGCAACTAAGACAAACTTCGATAAAATTAGCAGACTCCAAAATCAAGCAAAGAGAATTATAACGGGACGCATGAAGTCAACACCTATAAAAGAACTCGAAAAGATTACATGCCTTCAGCCAATGACAGATAGAAGAGACTGCAGGGCTCAGCAACAGGCCGAAAAATTCAAAAGACTAACAGACCACCCAATGTGCCATAGAATAAATGCTCTTAGAAGGCAAAGACTCAAACAAAGTAATTTTGTAGAATCAACCAAACCACAAATGAGAGCAGTATCCATAGATGAAATATCCACTGTTAAACCCATCTACACTGCACACAAGCTTCCAGTTTGGAAACAAAATCGTTTCCCTAAAATGATAGAAAACATTCCTGGAATTGAAAGTAAAAAGAGCCAAACTGTAACAGATAGAAAATCCATAGCGACAAAATACATAGAGAAACATTATCCACGCAACACCTGGACCCATGCATACACAGATGGATCAGCAACAAATGCAACAGAAAATGGAGGTGGGGGTGTCTTTCTGACCTTAAGCACTGGTGCAGAAAAAAGGCTGTCAGTGGTGACAGGACGATTCTCCAGCAACTTCAGAGCAGAGGCAGAGGCCTTGAAAACTGCAGCAGAGGTTATATTGACAGAAGAAACGGCAGAGAGACAAGTTGCTTTCTTTACTGATGCACAGTCAGTAATCGCAACGTTGAAAAGCCAAAATAATACAGACCTGAATGATCTCAGAGTAGTGCTCCACAAACTTTGTCAACGATTCAAAAGTGTTGTGATCCAATGGATCCCATCTCATTGTAATATCGCCGGCAATGAAGAGGCTGACAGAATGGCAAAAGAAGGTTCACATCTACCTCAGCCTGATGCAAGCATAACTTTTGAGGAGGCAAAGAGTTTTATCAGAATCAGTTACAGAAACAAATGGAATGTAGAACATCCAGAGCACACACAGAATGATGCTTACTACCAGCTCCACAGAAGAGAACAAGTGGTAATCTTCAGACTCCGCACTGGCCACAACAGATTGAGATACCATCTATTCAACAAGCTAAAGATAGGAACTACCGATCAGTGTAACTGTGGCACTGATAAAATGACTGCTGAACATCTGCTTCAAAGCTGCCCCTTATATGTGGTACAGAGAAAGTGCATATGGCCGACGCCAGCTCCTTTCGAGGAAAAGCTTTACGGGGATTCAAATAGCCTCAAACTGACTACTGCTTTCTTTGAGAACATTCAAGTGGACGTCTGAGAGTGTACGAAGAAGAAGAAGATACTTGAACCTTGTATTCATGTCATCTTCATTCTTTTTGTTGTGCTCCTTATGGAGCAGGGAACCACCATTGTAGCTGGTCCTCTTGCAGGAAGTCTGCACTAAGCATTCACATGCTCTTGCAGTGGGTGGTCTCTGTAGCAATTTTGTTTTACATCATGAGGTTCCCAGCCCCATGCACATCACCATATTAGTTGCCAAGTATGACACGCCTGAGAGTGCAGTAGTTCTAGACTTACTTTCTCTCATCAGAGACCCCCAGGAACTACAGCTGCCTGTTTTGGTATATGACTAGATATTAATTTTACGAGGCGTGTTCAAATGAAACCCGTCCCAGTGGCTTTATAACAAATATATGTAAGGTAGATCAGCAGGAGTAGTAGAATTAAATACAGCAACTGTTATGAAGCAAGCACTCACTGGGGTTCTTTAGAAATAGTCACCATAGGCATTCAGGCACGCATCCCACTGCTTGGGTAGACGGCGAATGCCGTCCGAGAAAAATGACTTTGGTTGCTTATTGAACCATTTAGTCACTGAGGCCCTGACGTCTGCATCGGAGTCGAATCGTTGTCCCTTTAGAGATTTTTTTAAAGGTCCGACAAATGAAAGTCACATGGTGACAGATCGGGGCTGTAGGCTGGGTGTGGCAGAACTTCCCACCTTTTTCTTGCTAACGCTTTCTGCACAATGTTCGCAACATGTGGACGAGCATTGTCGTGCAACAGAATCACACCACGCCAAAGCATGCCAGGTCATTTATTCTTGATGGCTGTATGCAGGTTGTCTAGTGTGTCTTTGTAGCGGATGGCATTGATGTTCAAGCCAGGCTCTTTAAAGTCAACCAATAGAAGCCCTTCATGGTCAAAAAATGCGGTCAGCATAACCTTACCGGCGGAAATCTGTGACTTGAATTTTTTGGGTTGTGGTGATCCGGGATGTTTCCATTGCATGCTCGCTGTTTTGCTGCATGGCTCAAAGTGGTGGCACCACGACTCATTGCCTGCCACTATGCGCAACAGAAATGCATCACCCTCCTCTTTGTAACGCAGCAGGTGTTTCAAACTCCACCCCATGCGTTCTTCCTTATGGCGATGGCTTCTTCTGTCGCAACAATATGCACCTGACCTGGCCGCGGAAGATCTTTCGTTAACTGACGTCCTTTTTGAAACATTCGTGCCCAGTCTTTCACTGTAGTCTTAGACACACTTTTGTCACCATTCACTGCTTTCATTCGGCGATGAATGTCGGCTGGTCGACATCCTTCGGCTGTTAGGAAGTGGATCAATGCTCGCTGATCGACCTTGGATGGATTCCGTATCACACCGGCCATTATTTTAACGGTCTGCAGCACGAACAATGAATACTAGGAGAATGAACACTTACACACTTGTACATTCGTATGTGCTTATTACGTCAGATGTGACGTCATCATGTTCCTCCTACAAATGTCCACTTCGCGCACCACGGGCGGGTTTCATTTGAACACGCCTCGTATATAGATAGACATGTTAATAGCAGGTATTAACCAGAGAAGAAATAGATATAATTTTCAGTGACCCTGGCACGTCTATGGCCCAGGGCAAATCTCATGCGGCCACTATGATACTTGTAGATTTCAATACAAATGCTGAAAATGAAACAAATGGAATATGTGACTGGTGGTTATGATCTGGGAGCAAAAAACTGAGAAGTGATGAACCGATAAAGTGGGCAAGAACACATATGATAAACAGGAAACACCTGGTTTAAACAATATTCCATTCATCTTTTGAAAAGACCAGGAAACAATATTTGTAATCAAAGATTACATACTGTCATGCAGATTTAGAATCAGTTTGGCTTCTGTGAAAACTATGGCATTGACCATGTACCAGTAATATGAAATCTTATAACAGTAAAACTGAAAAAGTAAAGCAGTTTTCAAAGAAATATCAAGCTTGATTTTTATTAACTTACATCAAATAAGGAAATGAATGAGAGGTATAACATTGCTATACAGACTAGATACAACTAAAGAAAAAATACGGTATACACATGAGCAGCAGGAAATGATAAAGAAGTCAATTCATCAAACGAAATCATAGTAGGAATAAAAAGAAATGGATTTCTTTGAAGAAAACACAAGAAAATCAATCTAGAAGTTACACACAAAAGAAATAAAGTATCTTCCAAAATTTGCCATCAAGAATAGCTGACAGATTACTCCTTTTACTTTAGCCACATATTTTAAAGATAAACCAGGTCTTTCGCAGCTCAGTTCCTCATGGTGCACCACCGTAGTCTCCTGAGTAAAAAAAATAGGGTATGTTGACCACTTTACTACTGAGGAACCACACCAAAATGTTGCAGACGTCCATAAATGGGTGCTTGTACACGACAGGTCTAAGATGATATGGCAGGACAAAAAAATGTGGAATTAAAAGAAAGAGCCAGACAAAAACTAGTGGAACTAAAAGGTGAGAAAAACATGGTTGTGGACAGGACATACATTACAAAATCTAGTTAAAAGATATTCACAAGGTACTGGAATCCCTTGTTCTGGAATTCCTAGTGTAAAATAAAGAGACACCAAAAAATAAATGGAGAATATAGCTGCAGACAGACAGAAAAATTATAAAGAAAACAAAAAAGATTAACCTGAACAGATGACCAAGAACAGGAAGGATTAGCATAAACTAACTGAAGGCTTATACTCCACAAAGTGCTGAAAGGCAAAGAAGATAAAAAGCTGTAACAAACAAAAATTTCTGACACCTGTTTATACATTTGGTTCATATTCTGTTTAACTAGGGCTGCTGAGCTTCTCGTTCTTTTGCAGCCAACACCAAGTTGAAGACTACTTGGTATTATCTACACAGCAGAGGTCCAGTTTCTCCAGCTTGGCTTGCATTTAAGGAATAATCACATCTGGTCCCAAGCTAGGAGGTCCCAAGCACGAGGCATTCTGTGCATTCCCTGCCATCCAAGGGGGCTCTCCAAAAACGCAGAGCTAAAATACTGTGCTCTGGTTCTGGGTTCTTGCAAGGAATCATCACGTCCAACACAGAGCCACTTCTCAGCTCCCCCTGTCTATCATGGTTCCATAGTGAGATGATCCTGCATGCAGCCAACCAGGTAAAAGCTAGTTACATCTGGGGCTCAAGTGACTCCTCCAAGCTTAGTGCGCAATGCTGGATTCTCAACTTGTTTCACCACAGGGGGAATCCCTGGAATTGTGTGGATGATTTTAAGAGCCAATAAGGGTGTAATTAGCCTCACAGACAGAGGTTCACTTCCACATATGTATATTATAGCATTGTGCTTAGCTGGTGGTCATATAACAATGACTCCAGATATGCCTCCATGCATTTTTTGGTTCGTATAGTCAGATGTCACTAAGTCACAGATCATTCTTCCATTAACAACACAATTAATTTAAAAGGATCTACAATCCTCATACACCAAGTACTGAACACAGACTGCTACAATCTAAAATACAAAACTTCCTGTTACTGATACATTTTTTTTTTAAACAGAAAAAATATGCAGTGTTCTAAATTCATTATTTTAAAAATTATTCTGAATTTAAAAAGAATAAATATGTGCTTAAGTATGGCAAAGAAATTACTTGAGTTTTGTTTGTGTGGATACAAAGTTCAGCAAGTAAAATGCTTCTTCAAGCTTCATCTTTTTCTTATGTTTGTGATGTTAAATAGACAATGAGAAAGTCTAATCTTGAAGCAACAAACAAAGCACAGCATACAATTACTACACAATCAGGCACAGCAATGTAACACTGAACTGTTTCCCATTTAAGTTCAGAAAATTTTGCATTTAAAATAGTTACGGATTTTCAAATTAAAACAAAAACTTTTTGACAATGTCCACCTCAGATTTTGTTTGACACTTTACTTTCATTGGAAGCAAAGTATGAGGGAGACAGAGAAAAGGATAAGAGAGGGGAGAAATGAGAAAGTGTGTGTGTGTGTGTATGTGTGTCAGAGAAGGAGAGAGAGAGAGAGATAATGTTGTCACTAACTAGGTGAAAACACTTAAACATCACAGTATCTCAATGAAAGGAAAATGGCAAACAATCAATATCATCTCAATAATTATGAGCTATGAGTGTCCAACGTGGGAGTGAAACAACACAGTGAAAAGGAAAATCGTATCCTGTGACACAGGATACAATACCTGATACAGATAACAAATAACACAAGAGCTAAAATCATAAATGATGCAATAAGAGCTATAACCATAAATTATGCAACATGTGCTAAAAATCATAAACTTGTGTTGTTTCTTTAGAGTAGCAATTAATGACATAACCTGGGCATATGGTCAGAATAAAAAATGACAAACTTCTTGAATAAGAGATCATCAGAAAGTAAGAAATAAGGAAGACCAAAACAAAACGGAGTGCAGGTATAGCTGAAACTTTCAGGATATTATTAAACATCACACAGGCCACAGAAAGCCCTCAAGAATATTAATGGAACTTTCTATGATGCCTAGCAAATCAATTAGAAAGAAAAAAAAGAAGACGAAAAAGAATTATTCTAAACATTCAATGTAGAATTATTAGAATTTTGTAGCAGCTACATTTTTTTAATGGAGGCAATCAATTTCTTATGCCTGTAATTTTTGTATTATACACCACATATGTTATAATAACAATAATATAAAGAACTATAGAAGTAAAAACAGATCTACACTTGCGCTTTTTAGAGAACAGCAAGGCATTTGACAAGGAGAAACATGAGGAAATTATCAAAATGACAGAAAGCATAAACATCAACAGTAAAGGCCTGAGAATAATAAAGAGCATACACTGGCAACAAACAGCTGTTATACAAATTAGTAGCCAGACAGAAATGTTTCAGCTGATAAAAAAGGATGTTAAGCAGGGTTGTGAACTATCACCAGATCTCTTCAATCGCTACAGCAAAAATATTATGAGATCCATACAAAAATATCAGTTGATGGACATAATATAAACACATCGAGACATGCTGATGACTACAGTCTTAATAGCAACAAGTGCGAAAAAAAGTTACAGCAAATGACTGTTAGACTAGTAACAGAAAAAGAAAATAAAGGCCTTTGTCTAAACAGATAAAAGACAGAAGTAATAGTAATCTCAAAGAAAATGACTCCTTCAGAATACACTGTCAAAGTAAATGGTACAGATTTGAAACAAATCAGTAACTCAAATACCTCAGCATATTAATAATACAGAATGGAAGACGCAAAGAGCAGAATATTAGCCCAGGCAAAAGAAGCGCTCCATACAATGAAGCCAGTGAACAAAGGAAGCTTATTACTAGGGCTGCACCGAATAGTGGCTTTCACTATTTGGCCGAACGCGAATAGAGGCCTTTAACTAGAAGTGAAAGCCATACAGCACCAAATTGCCCAGGATGTAGCTAAATTGACTGTACTGAAAGAAGAAAATGAAATAATACTAGTCAAACTGTCTGAACTAAAAGAGGAAAATGAAATAATGCTAAAAAGAATGGAAAGTGAAAGACATCTTCTTCTTGCGATCGCATCTTTGATGATTACACCGTCAGACGAGTTCTCATGATGAATTCGACTGTTGTTTGAAGTTCCTCTTTAACTCCATATAGCTTTGAGTTTAGTGTTGAGTCATTGGGCCAGTATATCTTTCTTAACTGGTCATACAGAGGACAATCCTGTAGAACATGCTCAGCAGTTTGTTCGTTTAATCCACATGTGCACAGTGGTGAAGCAGACAATCGTAGCTTGTGCATGTGTTTATTCAGTTTGTTATGCCCTGTCCTGAGTCGAAAAATAGTTATCTGTCCCTGCCGGTCGAGAGTGTGATAGTCGTCTTTGGGTTGGTTCTGTTCTCTTCTGATAGTCTGGATAGCTCTCTTTTTCTCAAAGTATGTGACTTCATTATCTTCTTGTTCACATTCTCCTCCCTTTTTTGCAAGTTTATCTGCCTTTTCATTTCCGGGTACACCACAATGAGATGGTACCCACTAAAGTATGGTTCTCTTTTTGGCAGCTACCTTGTTTAGTTCATTTCTCAGATGCGGGAGTTTACCACCCTTGAGAGCTTGCAGGACAGACAGTGCATCTGTGATGATGACTACCTGGTGGCAGTCAGAGTTGGTGTTATAAATCATATTTGCAGCTTGCTCTAGAGCTTGAACCTCAGCTGTATAGTTGGAACAGAATTTACCAGTGGGAATGTGCCTAGTCTCATAGTGGTTGTCAGGATATGAGATAAAGATACCGGCACCTCCATTCCTAACAGCATTAGTTGCTGATCCATCTGTATAGGCATGTATCCATGATTGATCGGGATAGCTTTCTTGGATCATACTCAATGTAGCAGTTCGTTTTTGCAGATCATTATACTCACATCCACTTGTGAGACCACTGACTGATGTATTAATTTGGAGGGCACTGCTGGCCTGCTCCCATGGTACAGGGTATAGGGTGGGCTTCAGTGGTGTTGTCTTCATGGATAGGTCTTCTTGATGCTGTCTTATAAGTCTTTTCCCCCGATGCACAAAGCTGCTACGCTTTAGACGTCCCAATGCCAGATCATCTAGTCTTGCCTTCATTGGGTGCATTGGCATACTGTTGTACTTTTCCATCTGGATCATGGTTTTTGTGTCTCTTCTATGGGACAATGTAATCCAGCAACCTTCTGCATCTCTGTTATTGGTGTAGTTTTCATGGCTCCTGTAATGAGCCTGAGAGCTTGATTTTGCACCTTGTCCAAAGACTGCAGATGTGAGTTAGCAGCTGATGACCATGCTGCTGAGCTAAACTCTAAGTGTGGTCTTATTACTCCATTATAAATCTTCTTTAGATTTCGTTCATTTGCTCCCCAGTTGGTACCTGCTAATTTTCTGAGTATGCCTAGTCGTCTTCGGGCCTTTCCTTCTGCATTTTCAATATGCTTATTCCATGTAAGCCTTTGGTCAAATGTCACCCCAAGATAGGTGGGGTAGCTTTCTTCCTTGATCACGGTTGTCCCTAGGTGTATGTTAGCTGATTTGTCCTTGGGGGCGAGGGAGAACAGTGTTGTGGAGGTTTTGTCTGTGTTTATTGTGATAAGCCATTTCTCTGCCCATGACACTAGCATGTCTGCTGCCCGCTGCATTCTATAATTTGCTGTGGTGACATTTTCATCAGCGCACCAGAGTACTAGGTCATCTGCATATAAGGCAGCTTTAACTCCTGCAGGGAGATCTTTCACCAGGTCATTGATGTAAACAAGGAAGAGTGTTGGGGAAATTACTCCTCCTTGAGGTACCCCCTGATGGAGCAACACTTTTCTGCTCTGCAGACCGTCAAGAGTGACTCTAGTTCTCCTGTTATGCAAGTATGACTGGATCCATTTCATCATGTTGCCTTGGATTCCACTTCTCCTAAGTTTTGCAATGAGGCCATCTTTCCACACCTTGTCAAAGGCCTGCTTGAAGTCGACCCAGATCGTTAGGACCTTTTTCTTCTCCTGGAAGGCATCTTCTATTGCTTGAGACAAGTAAGTAGCTGTAGCATTCTCTAAATCCAGCTTGTTCCGGCACCAGGATCTGCTCAGACTCTAAATACCATTTCAATCTGTGGTTGACTATTCGCTCCATAGTCTTCCCAACACAGCTTGTGAGACTGATTGGCCGGTAACTTGCAGCCTCGGTCTTACATTTCCCTTTCTTTAGTATGGGTATTGTGATGGCTTCTCTCCATACTTGGGGTACCGTTCCTTTCAACCAGCTGTGGTTGAATATCTCAAGCAGTTTTGTCTTTGCTGCTGAGCTCAGATTTACTAGCATTTCATTGCAGATTTTGTCTGGGCCGGGTGACTTTTGAAACTTAAGCTTGGAAATAGCCTTCTGTAGTTCTCCTAGTGTGATGGGTTCCCTCATTGGGGCAGGAGTATCTGTCTGTCCCATGGTTGCCAGTATTTCTTTTCTTATCTCTCTCTGATGATCTATGTTAATGGGTAAGTTGCTTTCTGAACTGTATCTTCTAGCAAACAAGTCTGCAGCTTGTTTTCCTCTGAAAAGTTTGCCACCTTCATCCAATGTGATAGTCTGCCTAGGTGAGGAACGCTCTTCATTTAGAGACTTGACTAATCTCCAAAGTTTCCTGCCGTCTTTCTCAAGGTTCAGCGATGCCGTTTTAGTTCTCCAGCTTTTCCGTGTTTCTTCTAGCTTTGTTCTCTGAAACTCTGCTACAGCCTTTTTCCATTTGTTGTGAGTTTCAAGTGAAGGCTGAGACTCTGCGTCCTTTCTAGCCCTGTCCATAGCTTCCTGACGTTCTTGGAGTGTGCTGGACCAGTATGGTATGTAGTTACGCCGGCATCCTTTGGGAATGGTTTCTTTTGCAGCTTGTAGTACGCATCTGTTGAAGTCTTTTACCACTTCATTAATGTCTCTGTTCTGTACCTTGAGGGTAGACAGCAGCGTGTTCACCTGATGCCTGAATAAACCCCAGTTGGCTTTTTTGTAGTTCCATCTTGTAATGGCTGGGCCTGTACTGAGAGTTGCACTCTGGACAGTAAGAAAGATTGGGCGATGGTCGCTTCCCCCTAGTTGGTCTCCTACTTCTCTACTAATAGATCCAGCTATATCTGGTGTGGAGAAGGCAAGATCTGGTGTTGAATTTGTGTGCCATCCTCTGGAGTAGAAGGTAGGAGTATCTGTGGCATTATTGACTAGGATTAGGGAGTGATCATCTTGCCAAGTTTCAACCTCTTCACCTCTGTGATCCAGATGGTTATAGCCTCAGCTCTGGGAGTGGCTATTAAAGTCTCCAACTGCTATAAAGTTGGTGGCTGGTACCTGTATAGAGCTGAGACTCAGGGGTTTGTTGTTCGGACAGTAATAGTTCAGGAGTTCTATTTCCATCTTGTCTACCTTTATCTGCAACAGCTGATATTCTGCTCCATCCATGGAGGTTTTCCTTTCGTGTGCAGGAATGTTATTCCTTACAAGAGTAAGTACTCCTCTTTTTGTCGTCTATGCTTTTTCTGTACAAGAGTAAGCTTCTCTTATCTTTTGAATCTTTTCTGTCGGATCTGAAGCTTTTTCTGTTTTGTTTTGATATCCCCTTATTTTAAAGGTTTGATCTGCTTTCAAGTGAGTCTCTTGGATACAGCAAACACTGACTTGCTTCTCATACAAGCGATGTGTTTTCCAGCTTTGTCTATGACTTTTTTTGCTGTATCCAGCCTGCTTGCTGTTCACTCCCTCTGCATTCCAGTGCATCATGACAAGTGGCACTCTGGGTTTCTCTTTTTCTGTTTTGTTTTGGTCAGTAGTTCTCCTCTGCCGTCTGCTGACTCCACAAGACGGTCTAGAGGGTCCTCCAGTAGCTGAGGGTGGGCTCTGTCGAGGCTCAGAGCCCGGCACTGCACCTGCCTGGTGGAGCTCCACAGGGCAAGCACCAGTACGAGATTTATTTGACGGTGTACTCTCCATAGAAAAAAAAAAGCGAGTTGCGTGATACTGTGGTTTCCGGTGCGCCTTCTGGCCCAGTATCTACGACTTTAGCACCTGTTCAACGGGAGAGTGGGCTCATCCCTAATCTGTTTATGTTCCCAGTAGTAGACTATTCGCAAGCAGCCTGGGGGTGTCACTGCTCTGCGCGGACCTTGTTTACCGAGGCGGCGTCCGAGCTCGTATGGTGAAAATATGGTTGCGTTATCTTCAAAATAGCCCTGTCTTTCCCATGGCTTTTCTGCCATCCTGCAACTTTGAGTTAGGGAGTTCTGAGCTCCAGGCTCTTTCCCAGGCATTTTATCCTGGCCTGGCACGCATACAGAGGACCCCACTTCTGGTTCTAAGTTAGCAGTTGGGGATAGGTGGGGTAGCACACTGTGCATTCCCCGTCATCCAGGGGGCTCTCCAACTATGCAGAGATTTAGCAGATTAATTTAATGACATTAAGGAATGCAGTATCACAATTTTGCAGATGACTGTGCATTGCCGACATCTGGAACTGCTTGCTCTGGTTCTGGGCTCTAGACGAAGTTTCAAGTGAATGAAAGTTGGGGCTTCCAAATTAATGTAAACAAAACAGTAGGTGTATGATTATTCAGCAAAGGAAATCTAAAAAAAAAATAATAACAACGTCCTGCACAGAGCCACTTCCAGATACCCACCACCTGCCAACCCTCCATTGTAGAAATCTCCTGCATGCGGCCATCCAGTCAAGAGCCAGTATTAAGTCTGGTGCCCAAGTGATCCCCCCAAGCTCAGTGTGCAATGCTGGGTTCTCATCATGCTGCAACACAGGGTGGATTGTGATGCTCAGCCATCTCTCTCAACTCTGCACCGATAAGTGACATCGGGGACTTAACTGTGCATCAGTACTGGGAGGCCCCGTTTCCGGGTACACCACACACAGCCAATTGAGGCAACGGTCACCGTGGGCGAGTGAAAGACATGAGATTAACCTAGGGAGAGAAGCGAATGTAGTATTGGATGAAAATAGGAAAGTGGTCAAAAAGACATTAAACATAAAATACCTTAACAGGAAAACACAAATTGGCAACCTAGAAAGAAACTATCAAAGAACAAGTTGATTGGGGGTACTTTTACCATACTTAGTGGAAAAAATTAGGTGTCATTGGTTGAAAAAATGACAAGCGATCTGAATGATTTCTTATTTAATAAAATAGAATTTCTTGAAAACATGGTTGATAAAGGATAGGCCCATGAAATTTAGTACAGATATTGATGCTACTGGTTCTCTTATACATTTTTTCTACCTAACATAAGAGCAAATTTGATGTCAGACAAAAGTTCATATAGGCCTATCTCCTTAACATCTCTAAACTAACTATCATTCTGCAAATTAAAATGAAACTGGAAACTGTTTGGTTGTTAATAAAGAGATTTTTCGTTATTTTTAAATGAACATCTACTGTCACTTTACAGAAAAAAATCAGTTATATAGCCCAAACCAGTCATCTTGTCATATTTGTTCGGACATTTTTAGAGCAGTCAACAGAAGCATACAGTAGACAAAGGAAAGCTTGTAAGTGTTTTAGACACATGATGAAAGCTAGGGTTCACAAGTAGCATCAGAAAGAGAAAATATAAAAACAGTGGCAGTCTTGAAAAAGGAAAATTTCGCAAGGGCATATGATGAAAATTTTGCTGGAGAGATGTAGTATGCATTTGCTGTCGAAAATTTAAAAAGATTAAGGCAGTTACTGTGTCATGGTATGGCAAACGGCGAGGCTTCTCAAGTAAAAATCTAGAAAACTGTTTACCCAGAGCAGCAAAAGTTGTTGATGTAGAATTTTGTCCTGTACAGGTGCAGTAATGATAGAAAGTACAAAACAGATGAAATTTAGTGTATGAACAATCATGCCAAAAAAATCATGGGGTGCCTCCTGATGGAATCAAATGGGAAAGATTAATATTTTTAGAAGATGAGGAAAAACAGTGTATGTAAAATATCTCCTTCAAAAAGTTTTAAATCTGTTGCCGAGGCAAAGCCACAAAATGGGACTTAGCAGATGAATTAGAATGCGGCCATTCAGAAACGAATGGGCAGTATAAAGTTGCAGAATTTAAAGGCAGCAGTACGAAGAAGATGTGAAAAAGTATAAGGGTTGGCGATTTTGGAAGATTAACAAAGAGTGCTATTATGAGAATACCATTACAGTGCCGCCAAAAACTTCAATATGAAAAAACGAATGGTTTCAGCACCGTGCTGGAGATCAAAAGATTGTGGGGCTTGCCCAAATATAAACAAGGTAAAAAAAACAGGCTGCCTAAATTTGTCATTAAAGAAAATTCAGCCTGCAAAGGAATTGTCTTCAGCGACTTCTTGTTTCAAAATGTCTCCAAAACACAAAAACTCTAATGAGTCTTTAAATCTGATATGGAACAATTCCCAAAGGATTTGTAGGAAGAGACAGATTAGAACTTTAGTTTATGATCCTTAACAACAAGATTTCCGGGCATAACTTTAGATAAACAACTAAATTGGAATAAACATAAAGACAATTTAGTAGAAAGCTGTAGGGGACCCCTAAATATACTAAGGATAGTAAAAGGTAATGGATGGGGGCCAGCAATAAAATAATGCTTATGTTCTACAAGTCTTTCATCAGGGGGAAACTGGATTATGCCAGCATAGTCTATGACTCAGCTGCAGCTTCTAACAAAGCAAAAATAGACAGGATTCAAAATGCAGCCATGAGAACCATTACAGGGGCATTTATATCAACACCAGTAGAAGCGCTAGAAGTGGCTCTTGGCATACCACACCTTGGTCTAAGACGGAAAGAACTAAGATTAAATTATTGGAGTAAAGTAGCACAAGAAGTGGCCCACCCAGCACATTAAGCATTTGTCAAAAACCAACCAAGTATATGGGACGTCCCCTTAAATAAAGATAGATATCCAACAGGGTGGAGAACTATAGAAGATCTAACACAGTTCAAAGAACTATCAAACACAATTAAAAATAGTAATAAATATAGAAGCAAAATACCACCCTGGGAACTAAAAACACCAATCATAGACTACTCACTTACTGAAAAGATCAAACAAAACATAGAAGATAAGGAAGCCAAAATGATATGTAGAAAGTTCATAGATCAACTAACTAAACAAAGTCTGGCCGACTACACGGATGGATCCAAGGGTGATAGTGGGCAACTAGGTGCCAGAGTTGTAATACCACAATGGGGAATTAAAAAGAGCTACAGTGTAACTGAAGGGGCTTCGATTTTTACTGCAGAGATGGTAGCAATTTTAAAAAGTTTAGAAATAATAGAAGATAACCCACCAGAAGCTGTTATGATATTTACAGACTCACTATCATCACTACAAGCACTAGAACACCCAGGTAAATGTAGCCGGCCAGACATAAAGGAAGAAATTCTAGCAATTAATATGAGGTACATCACTAGGGAACAGAGGATGTAGTGTGAGGCTAGTGTGGGTTCCAGCACACATAGGTATTGCAGGTAACGAGTTGGCAGATCAGAACGCCAAGAATGGAAGAATAAGTAAAAACAATATAAGAGCAGGACTGGGAAGGTCAGAGATCAAGAGCCAAGTAAAGATAACTATAAACAAGGAATGCAAGACAACATGGAAGAAAAGTAGAAAAGGCAGACACGCGTTCAAACTGCTGAAAGAACCAACAAGGACGTGCCAGGTCTGAAAAGAATTAAAGATACCATCGAACAAAAAACTGTGGCGTCTCCGTCTCGGTGCAGCATACTTTATGATAGAGGAACCACACTGCCAAGAATGCCAGGAAGAGAATGACATAGACCACTACCTGATCCACTGTAAAAAGTATAAACAACAAAGGCTTGAATTAAAAACTTAACTATAGAAATCTCAATATAGACATGACAGGTGATACGGTTTTAAGTATAGATGCCCCAAGAGATGCCCAATCAATACTTAAAAGATATATACATAAAACAAAGGAAAACATATAAGGTTAGTACTTCATAGAAATTAAGCAACAAGAACTAGCAAATCATTTTTTTTTTTTTAAACGAGGAAAAAAAAAAACTTCTCATAGGACAAGGAAAGACAACTAGGTTTAAAAAAAAACAACAACAACTCAAAAAGAACAAATAATAATACAAATTAAAAACAAAGGTAATAGACAATAGTTATCTATAAACAATACAAAAGAGAAAATAAAATGAACAAATACTAATATAAATCAGCAACTGCAAAAATAGTTATTTAAATTGAATACAAAATTAGTAAATAAAATGACACTAAATACCCCAATTATAACCAATTTTCAGGTTGAACAGGGTAGACCAAGATGGAACGAGAAGAGGCAATAACGGTCAGCTGTTAAGTGCCCGCTTTCCACCCATCACTTCTTCAAAACAACAACATACCGGACCCCTATGCCTGATGAAATTTACTACCGTGAATCCAGCATTCATTGTCTGCTCCATGCGGAAGAAACGCAATGAATTGGTATGTGAATATTTTTGTTAGAGCCGTAAAATTAGTGGGTTTCTTTAATAGCGTCATAGCCTGTTTAAGTTAAAGTTCTTCAGGAGGTTAACTGATAGTTATAAACGTAAGTGCCATCCATTACTATTTTGTAGCAATGATGTAAAGGTAAAGTGTGCCTAATTCTTTCTAGGATATTTGGCAGTATATAGGACTGTGTGAGGTTTAGCTATTTGATACATGGGCGCTCTGTAGTATGTAGAGTGTTGCATTAACCACCATTTAATTCTGAATATTTACAAGTGTAATACTATGGGCAATTTTATTGTGTGTACGAGATTTTATTGTGCGTGAATGTGGGTAACGCAGTCGGAGGGTACAGATGTAATTTATAAGTGGATTATCTTGCTTAGAGGAGTAAAATTATTCCTAGCGGAAGGTTTAATTTAATTTGGGGTTAAGCGAGTAAACCTCACGAGGCAATGACTAAAAGGAGACAAAAGAATTTCGCCCAGGAGATTTCCCTAGTTTGAATTTGTTTGGGCACGTGGTTATTAGGGCGTGACAAAAGATTAAAGTCAGACAGTGGTCTGGGGGGTTGGCTGCGTACCAGAAAGATTTTAAGTTGAAGGAGAGGGGGAGTAGAAAGGTGAGAGAGTGAAACGTGGATAAAAATATTTTATGTATCGTTGTGCATAGTGGGTGAAAGGGTGATGTATTGAGTGAGGGGAGTTGTATTTATTTATGGGAGATATGTGTTAGTGATCAGTTATGTTGCAGTTGGTGTAAATAAGTTGTATCTTTGTGTCCACAGCAGGTCACGGTACAGTAGCAGAGTGTAGTTTGGCACATACAAAGTAACCAATGGCAAAGTTGAAATAACCTATGGTCTCTTGCAGTGAAGCCCCCATGCTTCAGCGGGAACGAGGTTATCTATCACACACAAAAAATCCAGAGCTCATCGCTATTTATACCACTCCAACAACGGCACGTGTCCGGGAGATTGGTCTAGCTTATACAACCAGAAATAAATGCTGGGTTCCTCTAAACCCTGAGCGGGTTATCGGGGAAAGGCAGAGAAGCTATTCAGAAGCAGAGAAGTTGCTACAGTTCATTGAGTACCGCGCACTTGTCAATCCAGTCATCAGTGCCGTCGTCAGAAACCAGGAGAGAGGGTGAACATACCTGGTTCTGTTAATAACGTCAACGAGAGAAGGCGTAAGCGGAGACGCCACCGCAACAGATGTCAAGAGTGTCAGAGAGACACTGAAGCAAAGGGAGAGAGGGAGAGGAGATAGCTGGGGTCAGTAGGGTCTGATGATATCCTCAGAGGATAGCCTTTGAGTAATAGATGTTATAAAAGTCTACTAGTGTAGCAGTCCATTGTGTTAGTTAGCGGCGCATATCGCCTAATGAGTTGGAAGCTGCGTAAACATTCGATTAGGCAGAGTCAACAGGACCGTGACAGTAGAAATCTTATTTGTAGTAGAGAGTGGAGGCTAAACTGATGCCCACAAATTAGATCTTGTTTAAATCACTAATCGTTCTATTTTTCCCCAGCCGGGTGACTGAAAGAGAGAATGTGATTGGGTTTTCCTAGTGGTTATCTATTTAAATGGTTCTTTGCTTTTTCCAGGTCTGTGCAAAGTGCACGATATTTATTTCTTTGCTGTATGATGACATTCTTATGTTTTATTGTGTAAATAAAATATATATATTGTACATTGGATCAGCTTCTAGACTATCTGACACTTATATGTTTGTCGGTATAGTGGTGTCTGTGGTAGTTATATAAACCTTATCACCTTTTGTTTAAAGGTAGTCAGAGGGGGTGAGGCTATAGCAATTCTGAAGTCACGAAGTGGCAAGGGAGAGTCAATCCAGGTTCTCAACATTGAGCCAATAGTCTCATCTTTCCACAGTCACGTCATTTTCCATCAAAATTCTATCTTCTCGGACTTTCTTACCACTAGGATATTGTCTCTCTATTAAGACAACCTCTAGGCTTAAATCCACTTCGTGACAGGTACAGTCAACACCGGATTTGAAGAAGTCATGGGAAAACATGGGCTAGGAATAATGAATGAAAATGGGGAACTATTCTCAAACTTCTGTGCTTCAAATCAACTGGCTATAGGAGGAAGCATGTTCCCACATAAGAGAATACACAAGGCAACATGGATATCACCAGACCACAGAACAGAAAACCAGATTGATCATATATGCATAAACAAGAAGTTTAGATCATCATTGCAGGATGTAAAGGAATATAGAGGAGCAGATGTGGCATTGGATCACCACCTTCTGATAGCCAAAATAAAAATGAAACTCAAAAGATATGCAACAATGCAAAATTATAGACAACAATTTAATGTAAGACATCTAAGAAATCAAGAAACAAGAGACAAATTTGCGGTCACAGTATCCAACAAATTCCAAGTGCTCCAACAGCTGGAAGATGCAGAGAATACAGAAGACTATTGGCAGCAGGTCAAAACTGTATGGAATGAGACATGTGAAGAAATACTGGGGAAAAGGGAAAGACAACAAAAAGCATGGATAACAACAGAAACCATCAATAAGATAAAAGAAAAAAAAACAAGAAAGCAGATTTAAACACAAGCAAAACCAGAAGTTCCAAAGCCAAGGCTCAAGAAGTGTACACAGAAGAAAACAAAGAAGTAAAAAGAAGTATCAACAGAGACAAGAGGAAGTATATTGAGGAGTTGGCAAGAGAGGCAGAAGATGCTGCAGCCAAAGGAAATATGAGAGAACTGTATAGCAGCACAAAGAAGCTAACAGGGAAATACAAGCAAACAAGTTGCCTCATAAAAGACAAGAATGGAAAACTGCTCTTCAATATACAAGAGCAAATGAAGAGGTGGACAGAATATTTTGAGGACCTTCTCAATAAACCAGCTCCACAAAACCCCCCGGACATCCAGCCAGCAGAAGAAGAGCTACAAATTAACAGTGAAAGATCAACGAAGGAAGAAATAAAGAAAGCCATAAAGCTTCTAAGAGATGGAAAAGTGTCTGGACCTGATGGCATTCCAGCAGAGGCCATCAAAGCAGATATCAACACGGCTACAGAGATGTTATATAAATTACTTGGTAAAGTCTGGGAGGACAGCAAACCATAAGTCAGAAGAGTTCAGGACCACCACTGGTGTAAGACAAGGTGATATCCTATCACCTTACCTCTTCATACTCCTTATGGACGATGTCATCAAGGCATGTAAGGAGAGAACAAGAAAGTATTCAGTGGGGTACTGGAAGATGAGACAGGTCTATATTTCGGAGCTGGCATTTGCTGATGATGTTGCCCTGATTGCTAAATCAGAGGCACATCTCCAATCCAACCTGCAAGTCTGGAAGGAAGAGCTGGAGAAGAGAGGGATGGCCATAAGCAGCTCTAAAACAAAATCCATGGTGATATCACAAGAAGAAAGAAGACATCAGATTAAGCTGGGAGAACAGGTCCTGGAGCAGGTTGACCACTTTAAATACCTCAGAGCTACTATAGACCGAAAGGGAGGCATCAAAGAAGAGTTGGCCACTCGAAAAGCAGCAGCTGGGAGACTTTTTCAGGCCATAAATCGAGGATTCCTCAGCAAGAGAGAGGTTGGTAAGAAAACGAAGATGGCTGTATACGGCTCCACCTATGTCCCAGTCTTGACATATGGATGCGAGTCATGGGCAATGACTACAACTCATCGATACGTTAAGGCCTTAAATCCTACCCCCTGCAGACCCAAGTAGAACAGTCCCAATTAAGATGGTTTGGCCATATCTGCAGAATGGGAGAAGATCGGATACCACGACAAGCATGGGAAACAAAGAGCAAGGATCCAGACCCCCAGGACGACCCAGAGTCCGCTGGGAGGACAACATCAGACAATCTTTGAAGGACCGAGGACTAGAATGGAACCAGGCCAGGAGGAAGGCAGCCGATAGAATAGTCTGGTGCTCTCTCTTCCAAACCTCTACACCTCACGGTAGAAGGGGAACAACTAAGTAAGTAAGTAAGTCTGGGAAAAGGAAGAGATACCAGCAGAATGGAAGGAAGGATATCTGGTTAAGTTGCCTAAGGGAAATTTACAAGAGTGCACAAATTATAGAGGAATAATGTTACTATAAGTGCCAGGAAAAGTATTAAACAGGATTATCCTTGAGAGATTAAGAGTCCATAGACAAGAAACTGAGAGACGAACAAGCAGGTTTTCGACAAAATTGATCATGTACAGACCAGATAGCCACTTTGAGAATAATAGTTGAACAAAGTCTGGAATGGAATTCACCACTATACATCGGATTTGTGGACTACGAAAAGGCATTTGACTGTGTAGACAGAGAATCACTTTGGAAATTGATGAGGCATTATGGAGTTCCCCTGAAGATCATTAATTTAATAAAGAAAACATATGAAGACATGACATGCAGAGTTCTTCACGAAGGACAGCTTACAGAACCATTTGGGATAAGAACAGGAGTGCAACAGGGATGCCTCTTGTCTCCATTTCTTTTCTTATTAGCAATAGACTGGGTTATGAGATCACCGACAACACACAGCAGAAATGGAATCCAGTGGACTCTGACTAAGCAGTTGGATGATCTGGATTTTGTTGATGACTTGGCTCTTCTGTCCCATAACCGTAATCAGATGCAGGGCAAATTGAAAACACTCGATGAGAGGTCACAGCAATTGGGTCTGAAAATACACAAGGAAAAGACAAAAATAATGAGAATAAATGCAAGTAATGATAACAGGGTTAAACTTGAAGAAACACCAATACAAGATGTAGAATCGTACACATATCTTGGCAGCAATATAGACAAAGTTGGAGGAACAGACAGTGATATCAAAATAAGAATACAAAAGGCAAGAGGAGCTTTCATTGCATTGGGAAATATATGGAGATCAAGAGAAATCGGATCCAACACGAAAATAAGAATCTTCAACTCAAATGTGAAGTCAGTCCTATTGTATGGCTCTGAGACATGGAGAACAACAAAGACAACAACCAAAAAGCTACAGACTTTCATAAATGGGTGCTTGTGTAGAATAGAGGGATTAAAATGGTATGACAAGGTTACCAACGTGGAACTGATGACAAGAACTAGACAAGTGCCAGAGGAACAAGAGATGAGAAGAAGACGATGGCGATGGATTGGACACACACTGAGGAGACCTGTTGATAACATTACAAGGCAGTCCTTGTTCTGGAACCCCCAGGGCAAGAGAGGCAGAGGTAGACCAAGAAGCACATGGAGAAGAGAGCTGGAAACAGAGGAGAAAATGATGAGGAGACCGCGGAAAGAACTTGAGATGATGGCACGTGACAGGAGGACTTGGCATGTGTTTGTTGAAAGCCTATGCTCCTTAAGGAGTGGGGGGGGGGGGGGGGGGGGGGGGGGGGGATGTGTATCTATATGTGTTCATGAATGTTTTTTTTTGTTTTTGTGTGGCATGACATTCTAAATATAACCAAGGTGAATAATTCAGAGTAATATTTCAAAACAAGTTATGAAATTATTTTCATATGGACCAAGGCACTAATAACCTGACAGCAACTAAATCACCTATACAATGCAATTTAATTCTAGGAAAATAAACAAATAGAAAAATAAATATTATCACACACGCTAACAAAATAATGCTTGCTCCAATCACGTCAAATTACACTTATATATCTATAAATTTTAATACTTTGCTGCTTTGGCTGAAAGTTTTTACCTGATCAAAACAGGCAAATGTTTTTGTCTTCTAAACTACTTTGGATGTATGTCTATCCTAATCTACACTGTCTACTATTTCAAACCTTCCCATAATTTTATTACTTGCATTCTGAATAATAATTAGAAAACCAAATGCTGGCAGTAGTCTAACAGGCTAAATAAAACTTACCTCAAGCTTTGGTTCTGTACAACTTTTGTCCTTCTCAAGTCCATAAGCTCTCATGAGGTCACGAATCTGACCAATTATAACAAGAAGTCCATAGCCCAAGTATGTTAAAATGGCCACCAGAAGAGGTGTCTCCTCAAAAGATTCATAGAAGTCAGTTTGCCACTTTGACAGCTAGGGAAAAAAATATATGAGTTATTTATATCAGGTTAAAAAGAGGTTAAAAGAGTGATTTTCATCAATTTTATAATGAAACAACAGAATGAATGACATTTAGCATGTTGGAAAATACCTTTCCTGAACTAAATTAATGAACAACAGATACAAAGACAGCGAATATAACAAACACACTGTGTACACTAATAAAACAAAGTTCTCTCAGAAAGCATGATGAAGCTATGAAGAAATTGTACTTCCATTTTGTCCTAAAACCTAGGCAATTTTTAAAGAGCTTATGCCACAGAGAAAAAAAATGACAAAAAGATTCACCCAAGATTATCAGCAGACATTATAAATAAAAGTACAGCACACATTTATCTACATCCCTCCTTTTCATTCTTTACAGAACATAAGGGCTGCAACTGTTGCTTGCTTGTAAATTTCCCTTCTTAGGCAACTTTAACCAGATATCCTTCCTTCCATTCTGCTGGTATCTCCTCCTTTTCCCAGACTTTACCAAGTAATTTATATAACATCTCTGTAGCCGTGTCAATATCTGCTTTTATAGCCTCTGCTGGAATGCCATCAGGTCCAGCCACTTTTCCATCTTTTAGAAGCTTTATGGCTTTCTTTATTTCTTCCTTCGTTGGTCTTTCACCGTTAATTTGTAGCTCTTCTTCTGCTGGCTGGATGTATGGGGGGTTTTGTCTGGAAAGGCCTATGCTCCTTTGGGAGTGGAGGGTTATGAATCTTGCTTGCTACAGATTTTTATTGAGCTCTTCCCTTGAGATTCTGGTTGCCTTGGCTTCTTCCACTTCTCTGCAGGTTCTCTTTGACCTCTCCACTATTCTCTTCCCACGACTGCATTGATTAAAGAGAAGTAAACACCTTTAATTTATTGACTCAGATATGTATACTGTTGAGGTTTACTTTATTTATTTTTTGTTCATCTGATGTCATGAAGCGTAGTAGGCAGCTGATATTTGCATTCTTCAGTGTGTTGCACTGGTGACTGTGAGCCCATGTTGTTGTAGGATTTCTGTGATACTGTCTATCCACCTGCCCCCTGGTCTTCCCTGTGCCCTGAAACCAGATCTTTCTACTGTTTTAAGTGCAGTGGTAATTTATATGTCTCTATTCGCATGAGATAGCCAAACCATTTAATTTTCTGTCTCTCTGTATACTTGATGCAGGATATAGTTCCTAAAATTTTTCTATGTCAATGTTTTTCATTATGTCTCTCCTAATAACATTCATGGCTTTTCTTAAGCATCTCATCTTGCAGGCTGTGATTTTCCTCTGTGCTATGCTTTGATCAGGGACCATGTTTGACACCCATAGCAAAAAGCTGGCAAGAATATCTTTTTATCAGCTGTCACTTAGTTTCCATTGTTGAGTCATGAATGTGAAAATGCCAATAACTCCCCCCCCGCCCACCCCCCCCCCCCCCCCCCCCCCCCCCCCCCCCCCCCCCCCCCTCCCCCCCCCCCCCCCCCTCCTTACAAACGCACAATATTTTTTAAATCTGCCTAGGCCATACAAAACCAGTGTTCAGTAACAAGATTGAACAATGCCCTACTAGTCAGACAGATCAATATTTTTATGAACTACATACAGTAAACCTTTATGTTTTTAAGGAAAGTAAGGAAACATGACATCAAGTAACAATCTACCCATAGCCTTACAAAACACATGGATAGAAGAAGGCATAAATATGAAATATGGTCAAATCCATGTTTGTTGGCAAAAGACCTTAAACAAGGTGGTCTCCAGTATTCACTTAACAATTATTCAAGTCAGTGACCCATAGCTTGACTGCTTGCGTCAAGGTCAGCGAACCAGAGCTGACCAAGACCCTACTCCACCTCCGAGTGGTGGTCCTGGAAACAGGTTGCATCACTGCAGTCTGGCTGAGAGTAGGGATCGAAGAGGGAAGACAAACCCGGTCCCAAAAAATGCCGTGCTGAAGTCGGATGTGTTGGCCAAAAGGCGCAAATATCACAGCTTTGCTGTAAACGGACACAACGCAACCAATGTCCTTTTCAGGACGAACGAGGAAGAAGAAGAAAAAATTATTCAGTGCATACAAGAAAAATGACATTCAACACCTTAAACAAAACAGGAACATTTGTACACAGTCAACGCTACCTTGGTTGGTGCAAATAGGAATATGATCACACTATTAAAAAGTAAGAAAAACGGCCAAAAAAATATATGTATGCCTCAACCTGAAAATATATAGAGTATATGAAACTATCAACAGAAGATGTGAACAGCAAGATATCAAAACAGATTACATGATCTTCAAAAAGATGAAATCTTGAAAATACTTAAATATTTAATCATCATTATTATCAAATGCTCTGCCTGGTAGCTTAGGTTATCATGTGTTTCCACAACCATCATCTCTGGTGTTACATGTGTTCTGTTGGTCACTTTCTTCGATGTCATGTAATCAGTCCATCAATTATTTCCTCACCCTGTCCCTTCCTTCCCCAATCTATCCTGTTATCAGTGTTCCAGTTTTCTTCATCTTACATGCTTATAATCTTTTCAGAATAAACATGACAATATCCATCCAGGTATATTATTTACTCTGTTAAACAACTGTTTACACCACCTGTCATGTCCATACACAACACCGTAACTTACTTTAAAAATGCCCCTGTGCCATCAAAATGTACCCAATTACCTTCACAGACTACATTTAAGAAATACAGATTTAGTACATCAGTCTTGACGTGAAAAATCATTCTGAAATTTTGACCTGTGTCACATTTTTCATCCCACATTTTGAGAATGGTCCACACTCAAACACAATAATACCCATAGTATTTTATGGCTCTCAGATGTTAAGCCCAATTAACCAAGATAAAGCACAAGCAGGGAATTTAAAAAATAAAATCTTTACAAGAATGTGCGAGCCAATTTATGGTATCAGTACCAATGAATGAAAAGAAACAAATTAAAATAATATCAACTACTGACAACCTCTAATAGTCAGCTTCACCAGAATAAACAGAAAGAGATGGCTGGGGAGTTAAAAATTGAATGAGGCTAATGCTATGAGAGAGAAAATAAAGCTGCATATAAACAAACAAAATTAGGTACAGTAGTAGTGACTTCAGCGTTAATTCTAGGTCTAGTTCATCTTCTAGCGATGTGGATTCAGAGAATGAAGGTGTCATGTCAGGAAGAGTGGGCGTGGTTCCATCACCTAACATTGATTCTTTAATATCAGACCCAGTAAGACCTAATTTAGTTTTACAAGAAAGGGAAAGGTGAAATCAGGAGTGTGTCGGAAATATAGAATGGCAGGAGGCAAATGTGGGTGCACTAACAAGGAATACCTTTAGATTCTAACTCAAAGATGGAAGAGCAGTGGGTGTTATCTACCCCAATCCAGTGTTTTGAAAGCGTTGTACGAGGGAAGGTCAAAAAGTAATGCCTCCTATTTTTTTTGTATGTAAATACTGCATTGGTGTGCAATTTGTAAATTTAGTAGGATTCCTCAAACACTCTTCTGCACTGTATAGCATTACCAACCTGTTTCAGTAACAGGTGGCACCACTGTAACAGTTTAAAAATGGCTGCCAAAGACATTCGGTTAAAACAACGTTATGTCATAGAATGTTGACAGACAGACATAAAGAAACAAGGAAAACCAGTCATCAACCTCCTGCACCATTACAAAACTGAAGGAGAAGAGTTTTTATAGAATATTGTGACAGGTGATGAGACTTGGGTTCATTTTTTTGAACCAGAATCCAAGAGGCAGTCAATGGAATGGCACCACACAACATCCACGACAAGAAAGAAGTTCAAAAGTTTACCATCTGTAGGGAAAGTTATGGCCTCCGTGTTTTGGGATGAGAAGGGTGTGATTCTTCTTGACTTCTTGGAACAGGGAAACACGGTGAATGCAGACCGTTACATTGAAACTTTGAAGAAGCTTAGAGGTCATCTTCGGCGACTTTACCTATTAAAAGATCAGAGAACTGCACTACTGTTGCACGATAATGCCATGCCACACACCGCTAAACGCACCATTGATGCGATTGCAGAATTTGGCTGGACATTATTACCACATCCCCCTTACAGTCCCGATCTTCCACCTTCTGACTTCCATCTGTTTGGATCACTGAAAGAAGATCTTCGCAGACATCACTTTGAGGACACCGAGACCCTTAAATGCGCTGTACGCCTGTGGTTTAGGAAAAAGGACACACATTTTTACCGTGCTGGGATACATGCCCTTGTGAGAAGATGGGAAAAAAAACTGTAACAAATAACGGAGACTACATTGAGAAATAAATTTTTGAAGTTCAGACTTGGGGCTACATTTCAATAAGAATTTTATCTGTTTTCTTGCCTATTGAACGAAATTAAAAATTACGAGGCATTACTTTTTACCGACCCTCCTATCATCAGCCAAAGGATGGAAAGGACGGTGGAAATATAAGCAATATAACCAAAAAAGCCACACAATTACCACATTAAAGGTTTTGGTCTTGTTAACCGTGAAACAGGTTATGTGCAATTTGCTTACATATTTTGGATCAGACACCTTCTTTGATCCTTCAGTCAAAAGGGACTCTGCTGATGCCAATACCGTAAAAATTTTTGGAACACTTACCTAGACACTTTTGTCTTGTCTGGGAACTGGCTATCACATTGTCGTGATTTGACTGCATTGTCTGCCACTTTCGTCTGCCATTATTCGTTCTATTTCTTGTCTATGCCCACTTTTCTGTCATGTTTGCTCTAACAGCTCTAATTCTGTCGTTAGCCGTCAATCTCGCAAGAGCCAGGCTAAGTCCACACCTTTGCACAAGCAGCTAGCGGCAATTTCTGCCTAAGTCTTTTATGTAGCGATTCTGGGGAGCGGCTAGTTTTAGTTCTCTTTGATTTACACAGAATTGTGCACACGGGGAATTCTCTGCCCTCTTTATATTTTTGCCATACTCGGTCTGTCATCACAAACACAGGACGCGGGTAGATTGGAAAAGCGTGCTAATGTTACATATATTTCTCCATCACTTCAAGGTGACCGGGGACTCTCTCTTGTAGGTCTTATATTGGGAGTTGTTTCATCTTGTGCACATGCGGAAGCCACGTTCCGACACCTGCACTCTTCATGACTATTTAAGCCCGGCGTTCCTCTCTTCACCATTTGTCTCTACGAGGATCCTTGCTAACTAGCCTAGCGTTATTCATTGACAGCTTATAAGAGTTCTAGTGTGGAAATTGATTCCTTGCTTGGTAAGCACACCAGTTTTTTAGTTAATTTCCTGGGGTTTTTATTTTTTAGCGTAAGCATAGAAAGTCGAGATCCCGTGTTACTTTATTCCTTTTTAATATATTTCTTTAAGTAAAGTAATTTTATGTGACCGGGAGTTTCTGATCTTTTAATTAAGCACACTACTAATTCAAACTCCACTAAAAGTTAACGCCAAAAGAGGGATTTTTTGAAGGACAGAAGAGGGAGCTGGTGTATATTTTATTTGACGTTTTTCCATTTGAATATGTGTATGTATAATTCTGTAAAAGATTTTTGCTACATGATACATACACTGAGTTGAGGGTGCAGCTATTTTGCAATTTTCACCCAGGGGCAATTCTAATGTTGGTAAATACCATGCAGGCCCTCCAAGTTATTCACATTTCGATATTTTCCCTAGTTATAATTTTCATGTAATGGGAACGCCAGATGTTTGGGTTTCGCCTGTTACCCCATTGAGTAGGGGGAATGAGGGGTGTGAATAGTTGGCCTTTGTGCGCGTGGAGAGTGATTAATGCATGGCTGGTTTTACCTGTGTTATGGATTTAAGCACTAGGGTCAGTACAGAAAAAAAAGAGAACGGGGGAAGTATGGTGGTATATTGTGATTTTGTATTGAGTGAGAGAAGACAGGGGTGTGGGCTGATTGAGTGAAAGAACGTGATTTGTTTGTAAACAGTAGAGATGGCTGTACGATGGTTGTAAATATTTTTTGACTTTGTGTATTTCAGAGGTGGTCAACCTGTTACTGTGCTTTCTTATTGGGCACTGAGCACCCCTCCAGAATTTACTGGGTAGTTGTAATAACATGCCCATTTGAAGGTTATCACTACTGCTCCTGCATTACCAACCACCAGTTAATACTCAGATTTCACAGCCTGCCAACCGGTCTGTTATTTGCTCAGCCTACCAGGTGGTTATTATGGATTATTTACCCACCGCTTATTGCAAAGTCGTCAGTGCCTACGGACTGTGGCCGTTGCCCTCCATTTTATGGGGCAACATTGTCCGACCCATTTACGTCTGGTCACTGTGGAGAATACTGACTTAACTGCCAAGAAGAAGTCAACGATTTCCAGTTCTCGGCACCTGTGTGTTCCAGTCTTCATTATCCCTTATCAGAGGTGCATACCCCTCGGGTCGTTTTTCTGGATAACCAAATTGCCAACTGTAATTCACTGATTCGCCCTTGGAGTAAATATCCCGATAAGTGAGCACAAATGCCTCAGCCTTAGTTCAATTTGATTTGCCTATTTTGTGGTGACCACCCACAACAAACAAAAAGTGTATTCCCTAGGATTTATTTATCTGTTCCAGAGGGAGCTTATCTCCAAAGCCTTAGTAGTCTAAACTTAGGTGGAACTGTGTGAGTTTTGTTTTTCCTAGCCGAGGAGAGGATTACCTGCCAAGCACTGACCCCATTTAGAGGACAGGCCGTTCTCATTATTGAGAGCTGGGGGCCTAATCCCTTTAATTGGACAATACCATTGTGTCAGGAAGTGTTCAGGTGGTGATGTGGAGTGAGGCAATTTGGCGTGTGTGTGATTGAGGGAAGTCAGTTGTCATTTGTTCTTATGGTGTTTATGTGATAAATTCACTAGTCTTACAAAGTTAGCGGGGACAGTATTTTTTTTAAATTCAATGTTGTGGGGTTTTTTTTTTTCATTTAATAAACATATTTATTTATGAACTGTGGTCAGAATCTCTTCTCTTCTAACTATCACTTGATATTGTGCCATATGTCCTTATTGTAGTACATTAGTCTATTTTAACATAGGAGGACGGGTGAGAGATTGACATCATAAAAGTCAGTCGGGGTATGGTGGAGAAGAAGCCTCACTACTCTCCAGAAGTCAGATCTCTCCCCTTAATTTCATTAGTGACTCTATTTTCTCTACTTTCACATTACACATTCATAGTCATTCTCTATTTTTTCCATACTCGCGACACACATTTATGCTGACAGGTGGTATACTACAAAACTGTTAGTGAAATGCTTAAAAGGAAACAGTATTACACCGGAACACTTCAAGCGAACAGAGTTGGATTCCCACAGCAGCTGAGGTCTTTGAACCTAAAGCATATGGAGACTAAGTATTATATCAATTCGGAGCAAAGGATGCTAGTTGCTGCTTGAAAGGACAAAAAAGCTAAAAAAACCTGTCACAATTATTACCACAAATGGGTTTGCTGTGCCTGTCATGGTGAATGGAAGGGAGAAACCTCTTTTCATTCATGAATATAACCATAAAATGAACGGCTGCGACAAGGCAGATCAGATGATAGGGTATTATGGCTTTTTCAACAGAAAATTCTTGTAGCGGTGAAAGAAGATTTTCTTTTGGATATTAGAAATAGCCACCTGTAATGCTTATATTTTGTACAAATTGACAAGACCAGTTGGGAGTTGGAAAATCGCAGCTTACGTTAAAGTTGTTCAAACAAACACTGATCAGAGAATTATGTGCTTCGGCTGCATCCTCAATGCCTGAAATCAGCCGCATGCTAAATCCTCCAAGGCCAAGTAAATTATCAGATAACCCATTGGAAAGACTGGAGGGTGCAAAACACATAATGCAAAGAAGCACTCATTTCAGGAGGTGTAAAGTTTGCAGCAAACCTGATGACAGGAAAAAAACAAACTATTATTGTTCAGGATGCACTGGCCAACCCCATCTGCACAGAGATGATTGTTTCCTGAAGTGGCACACTAAAGTTAAGTTGTAAATATCTCTAATTTTGTGTGTAAGTAGTGTTCTTTGTGAGAGCAGTTCAGCATATACAAGGTAGCTTTAAAAAGTTCCCAGAATTTGTGTATTGTACAGAAATAAGTAACAATATTATTATCTACACTACATTTCCTTCAAAATAATTCTCTTCGGCAACTACACACTTTTGCTAACGTCCATACAGCTGTTGGAAACATTCCTGGAACCCATTCTTTGACATCTCTCTCAGCTGCTTTATTGCATTGGTGATTATGTCATCAGCATCCTTGAATCTCTGCCCTTTCAGTGCCGATTTTAGGTGAGGGAACAAGAAAAAATAAGGCTGTGCCAGGTCGGGAGAATATGGAGGATGTTCCAGGGCAGTAACATTGTGCGTTGCTTTGCTTCACCAGTAGGGATCGATGTGCTGGCGCATTGTCATGCAGCAGAACCCAACTGTTTGTTCTCCATTTTTCTGGGCGTTTCCTTCTGATTGCATCTCTTAGACGACGGACAATATCAATGTACATTTCCTTGATAACCGTTCGGCCTTCAGGAATGAATTCATGGTAGACAATACCCTGGGAATTAAAAAAAACTTCCAACATAGCTTTTCCTTTGCTCTTGTCCAAACGAAATTTCTGTGTCCGGGGAGATGAGGGTGATTTCCATTCAGAGGACTGATGTTTTGTCTGAGGATCGTACAAAAAACACCATGTCTCGTCTCCTGTGATTATGTTGTTGAGAAAATTGCTATCTTGATCAGCCACAGTGATTAGGTCTCCTTTTCTTCTTTGATCCTTAGCTGCCGACTGTCAAAGCAGTCAGTGGCCATCACGCCTGGTGGCATCTTGTAGGGCAACAACAAATTGATTCCACTTTGCTCGGTCGGTGCCCATCCTTCGTACAGTGCCCCAACTCTGGTTCATTCTTTGCATCTCAGCCTCCACAGTCCTCCGCCAAGTTGTTTTTGGTCGGCCTCTCTTTCGTTTTCCTTCATGGGTCCATAGCATGGCTGTTCTTGTGATGGCATCGGGGTCTCTTCTGAGGACATGGCCAACCCAGCTCCAGCATTTGCCAGCTATGATGGTGTGCATGTCCTCTTGCTTGCTCCGAGTAAGCAGATCTTGGTTGATGATGGTATTTGGCCAAAAGATTAGGTGAATTTTTCTTAGGCATGTTGTGTGAAAAGATGACAATTTTGACATTTCCTTCTCTGTAATTCTCCAGCATTCCGCACCATAGAGAAGAACAGAAAGCACACAGCTCTGATATAATCTTAATTTTGTCCTTGTGCTGTACTGAGAGGACTTCCAGATGTTGTTTGATTAGGTCTCCTGCCAGTGTCAATCTCGTTTCTTTCTGTTCAGGAGATAACATTTTTGGAACCATGTGTTGACAAACACGGTGCATGTGCAGTTCATTGTGGAGAATACTGTGGCAACTTCTAACTGATATTCCAACTTCTGATGCTATTTTCTCTACACTAAGTCTTCTGTCAACACGAACAATGTTCCAAACATGCTCAATGTTTTCATTATTTGAGGTAGGCGGTCATCCGCTATGTGGATCATCATCGACACTAACATGACCTTCACGGAAACACTTGTGCCACTCAAAAACTTGCAATTTCTTCATTGCGATATCACCATTTGCTTTATTAAGCAAGGTTACTGTCTCTGAGGGTGACTTCTCAAGCAAAACACAAAATTTGACATTTGTACGTTGTTCAATCATGGACATTTTCAACTCCGACGATGCTACGTGTACACTACACAAACAAACTTCTGTTCGAGAGTACATGTGAAGGTTACATCAGCCATGTCATTTCCTCAAGGTCACTACCAACTTATAAAACTATAATGTCCATGACATAATCACTCAATAAAACTTGAGTCGACTAGGCCTATATGAGGCTGCTTATGGGGTTAGCAACCTCAACGTGTAAAATAAATTTCTACAGAAACTACCACTGCTGGAGGGCATGAATGCTTTAGTGCGAGCTTCTTTTAAGCAGATCAGCTGCGGTGGTGGCTCCATGCTCCAAAGGGAGCAACATGGGAAATGATGATAATGAACTGCTCAATGATGCAGAAGTCAGATTAAGACAGTATAAGCAGTTCTCCAGATAAGTTAAGGCCAAGGACTTCAGAAAACAAGAGAAAACAGAGATTAAGAGCTTAATTAAAGATTTAATAACAGATGAATGGAAAGCAGAGTGGGATAACAATCTGAAAGGAAGACATGCATATAAGATGTTCAAGGCTCCAACAAGAAAATGTCAGATATCTAGGGAATTGAAAATTCCCAGTAATAAGAAACTTCTCAGACTACAGCTGGGAATGGGCTATTTCAGAATAGAAGAACCTTACTGTGCAGGATGTCTTCAAGACAATAATATAGAACATTTCTTGTTAAAATGTAAGAGGTATGAATAAATGAGAATACCAATATTAGATTATTTGCAAGCATCCAACTTACCTATAAATATAGAAGAGGTTTTAAGAATAGACAGACCTAGGGAACTGCATAATATAGTCAAACAATATTTAACACGAACAAATAATATACAGTGGCTGGGAATGTGAAGGTCTGATGCTGTTCTTACAATGCATATGACTTTTAAAAGATTAAGTCAATTAAATGTCTGTTAAAGTCAGTTATATAACTGGAACCACCAGGCCTTTACACCCCTCCACTTTATTATTCTTGTTCAGAGTTTCTTCTTGATTTTGTTTGTTTGTTTTTTTAAATATTTTTTTTGTGTTTATTTAACTAACGTATAGGCCCTAGGCCTAAACATAACTGTGATTGTCCCTTCATACAATGATTTGACAAATGTGATGCCACTTTCTCATATCGGCAGTTGTTCATATTATTTGGAATTGAAAACTATATATATCCTAATTATAACCCATTAGAGGTTGAACGGGATATTTTTCTACATTAATTTTTTTTTTAATTTCAGAAAACAACTAGGCCTATAACAGAAAATGCAAAAAAATCCCCAACCAGTCTCAAAGAATCATCACTATGTCATAACCCGACAAAAGCCAAACACCAGAAATTAGACCACAGACAAATCCTTTAGAAAAAAAAAAAAAAGAAGAAGAGAAAACTAGAATAGTAATGCAATATAAAAACCCTAGGCCTACATGAAACAGAAAGACTGTCATTATTGCGGGCCGGGAGGTATGGGGAAGAGGAAGGAAAATGTGTGTCGACATATCAAACAAGTGTTTATTTCAAAACTCACAGAAAAGAAAAACTTACTTGTTCGCATTTTCCATTTTTTCCGTTAATCCCATTTTTCTTGAATCCATTGACATGCCCGTTTTTATAGTGGCCGTTGTTTGTTCCAGATATGCTTGAATTTACTGACGTTATCCCTCCGAAATCACTCTTCTCCCATTCGAGATTGCCCCTCCCCGTGGCCATCTTGTTTTCGGACTAAGGGTATGCGCGATACTTCGTGGAATTTTGCTTACGCGATATCAGCAGGGTTCAACGATCCGACGATTCCATTGGTCGGCGACGATACCAGCAACACAGACAGGATATGTTGCTCAAGACAACATAATACTTCAGTAGCGATAGCGACAGACGCATTATATCATTACTACAGCTGGTATCTTAGATAAGGCTTCGCTTCATAAAACGAGAATGCATAAACAATTTTTTTTCCACAGTGAAAGACAAAGTGCAGTCATGTTGACGAGGACTCTAAATAAATTAAATTGTAAAGAGCATGACGAAGAAAAACTATAGGAGTTTTGCGTTTTTGGGCTTTATGAGGGAGGAGTGAAACAACAAGAAACTTCTCAGACTGCAGCTGGGAAAAGGCTAATTCAGAATAGAAGAACCCTACTGCGCAGAATGTCTTCAAGACAATAATATAGTGCATTTTTTGTTAAAATTTAAGAGGTATGAACTACAGAGAATCCAAATAATAGATTATTTGCAGGCTTCAAATTCATCCATAAATATAGAACTAGTGTTGAGAATAGACAGACCTAGGTAGTTGCATAATGTAGTAAAACAGTATTTAACAAGAACAAAAGTTAATATATAGTGATTGGTGGATATATGGCAGTAAGGTCTACTGGTGTTCTTATAAAACATATTACTTATGACCAATGAAAGTCAATTAAATATTAAACTAAACACTTATAACATATAAACCAGGGGTCGGCAAACTACGGCACGCGTGTCACGTGGAACGATTTTCAATGGCACGCTGAGTGAATTAAAATACTGTACAGTATATGATCTCATTTTTAAAAAAAATTGAATTTTTAATTAAATAGAAGCATATAATTCTTTTAAAGCTATACCTGTTTTTACAACCCTTCAAAACGAAAGTTTTTAGACATTGGAGGTAAGAATGTGCGATCTGATGAAAACTAAAGGCCTGATCATACTATACTGCACGTAAGTCTTCGTTTTTACGGACCGTTTCCGAGAACAAACATTCTTCAACGAATTTCATGGGGAGTGGTTATACTTTGCGGCGCCCGCTAGTCTGGCGTCTACATGCTACCGTAGTTTGCAGGATGAGATTCTTGAAAAGAATCCCAAGCAAATTTTGACGGGCAAGCGGAGACGTAATATCATAATTACGCAATAGTGTCTGGCTAGCGCCTGGACGAGCATATTTATTTCGTTTTCGCTCGCAGTTTTTGACTCCCAGTGTGAGTTTGGAGCAACAATGACTGACCTCGACGAAGTTATATTTCCGTCCTATCCTGCCCCTCTCTCCCGACCACCACCACCTCTACAGTTCTCTCGGCTGTCGCATACACATGCCCGTACAGTCCGTTGACCGCAGCACAAAAGTTGGTGTTATTATTAAGTAATACGGTGCCGTTAAAATGAATAAAAAAAAAGACAAAAACTTGATACACGCTCGTTTCAAGACTTTTGGACAAACGAATATGGATTCATACAACAAAAGGATCGTGCTGTTTGTGCTTTATGTTATGAAATTGCCTTGTGCCGTACGTCAAGTGTACAAAGACACTATCAAACCAAACATCAGTCCATGTTTAAAAACTCCGAGGAGAAAAGTGAAGCCATAAAAATGGCTGTTTCTGGCTAAAAAAAAAAACAAAGTAGTATTTTTAGTCAAGTAATTAGAACCAAAAATAAAGCTACCGAATGTAGTTACAAAATTGCACAGTGTGTGGCTTCGAAGGGCAAGCCTGTCACAGATGGAGAATACATCAAGGAAACTTTTTTGAGCAGTGCTGAAATTTTGTTTAGTGATTTACCAAATGCGGACCTCCCGCTGTACAGCAATGTTCGTTGGCTTAGTAAAGGTGATGTTTTGAACAGATTTGTATCATGTCTAGAAGCAATCAAGGTGTTTCTTGATGAAAAGGAACAACATTTCCCGGAATTGAATGACGAGGACTGGCTGTGCAAGCTGATGTTTCTGGCTGACATAACTACAAATCTGAATGAATTAAACTTGCGTTTACAAGGGCAGGGTCAAACAATACTTGATCTTTTTGAGCACTGGAAATGATTTGCGTCAAAATTAGACATATTTTGCAGAGATATTACCACTAACACATACAAGTACATCGAATTCAAAGCATCAGAGTTATGGACGATACAATTTGTAGAATTGCGAAAAACTCTTGAAGGAAGCTGCTTGGAAAAGTCAGCTGCCATCCTCAACTGCTGGACATCCCTGCCTCAAGCGTTCACCTGTTTGAAGAAAGTTGCATTTGCTCTACTTTCGGCTTTTGGGTCAACTTATACATGAGAACAAATTTTCTCACACATGAAAGCTGTTTTAAGTCCACAGAGAAGTCGCCTAACACTTGTGCATTCAGAAGCCTGTGTGAAGCTGAAATTGACAAAACACACACCTGATATTGAACAATTAACCAAGGAGAAGCATGGACACGGGTCCCATTAATTGATTAATGACTCAGATCAATAATAATAAATGATTACTCATATTAAAATTTTAATAACGTGTTTTATGTTTGGTTTATTTAATTGTTTTGTTCTTCAAACTATTGGACTTTCTGTCTTAACAAAATATACGGTACATATGGCAATTTTATTATAAAATTTCAAACTAATGTGTTCAGAACTTAAATTTTGCAAAACATAATATTTGTATTGATATTTGTTCCTATTTATATTAAAATATTGAATAATCTAGAAAGAATAGAATAGTTATTTAATTTATCGGAAACATGTTAATACAAGACCATTTTTAAATTGTTTCAATAATTGCTGTATATAAAAATATGAACTCCGCCAATGCCGGTCCCAAGCCCGGATGAAAAAGGAGGAGGGCGGCCTGCATGGAGGCCGTAAGGAGGCAGCCCCTCCACCATGCAAAGGCACAATAGGCCAATCACCTGTTTGCTTTAAATCACGATTACTAGCAACACAAGAGAGAAAACCGGACGGATTCTACAGCCGATAGGATAGTCTGGCGCTCTCTCTTCCAAACCTCTACACCTCACGGTAGAAGGGGAACGACTAAGTAAGTAAGTAAGTAAGTATAAAAATATGATGGACGTAGGTTGGCACGCTGAGTGACTTTGCAACATTACTTCGGCACGACACTACTAAAAGTTTGCCGACCCCTGATAAACTAAACACCACAAGCCATTACACCCCTCTCTCTGTTGTTTTTGTTTGGTCGTTTTTGTTTACCCTTTTAATTTTTGTTTTGTTGTGTTTCTCTTTCTTTTCTTTTTTTTTCGTTTGAAACATACATACACACACACACTCACACAAGTTTATAATTTTGAAATGCCCTATTTACAATGGTTGATCATGTGATAGGATGCCACTATGGCATATCGGAAAATGTACGTAATATTTGAACTTGAAAAATTCATCATCATCATCAGTTGCCATCTCCACAACGAAGGTTGGCTGTAATGGATCTCCAACGTCTTCTGTCTCTTGTCTTGGTGGTACACTCTGATAGACTCTTTCCCGTCCATCTCTTGATGTTATCTTCCCACTTATAGCGCTGTTTCCCCTTGCACGTTTGCCTTCAACTCTCCCTTCTGTTATGGTCTTCTGCAAGGTGTTATGCCTTTTTATGTGGCCAAAGTATTTTAGCTGCCGAACTTTGACCTCTCTCATTAGTTCTCTTTTCATACCTAGATTTTCTAGGACCTCCTTATTTGTTTTCATCTCTTTCCATGAGATACGCCCCATTCTTCTATATATCCACATTTCAAGAGCCTCAATTCTTTCTTCCAAATGCTTATTCATCGTCCATGTTTCTGCACCATACAGAAATGCAGAATATATATAACACTTTATGATTCTCAGTTTTAATTTATGAGATAACTGTTTGGATGACAGTATATGTTTCATGTTGTTGAATGTAGCTTTGGCCATTCCTATTCTCTTCTTGATTTTTGTTTCACATCTGCCATCTTCTATGTATCCCAATTATAACCCTTCAAATGGAGCCTTGAACATCTTATATGCATGTCTTCCTTTCAGATTTTTATCCCACTCTGCTTTCCATTCATCTGTTATTAAATCTTTAATTAATCTCCTAATCTCTGATTTACTCGTCCCTACATTTATTAGATTTTTATTAGATCTACCTTTCTTGGCTTCTTTATCTGCCTTTTCATTTCCTTCTATGCCAACATGTGAAGGTATCCAAGCAATTAAGACTGAACATCCTCTGGAATATAAGTGTGTAGTAGCCAGAAATATCTCCTCTGCTATATCAAGTCTACTACATTCTCGTAAGTTTCTAAGTGCTTTAATTGATGAAAGAGAGTCAGTTAAAACTGTTAGTTTTTTGGGAGGGTTATTAGAGAATATTTCTAGTGCTTTTAGTATAGTCACCATCTCTGCAGTGAAAATGGATGTATTTTCTGTGATGCTATATTTTTTTGCCATTTTCTATATTGGAATATATATTCCTGTCCCCAATTTGCCATCCTCTCCCTTGGATCCATCTGTGAACACGGTAATGCTGTCTTTTGATATTTGTTGTATATATTTATTGGCTGTGTTTTTACTATTTTCTATATTATTTGTTTTCTTAAGTATTTCTGCTAGGTGGTAGTCCGTGTCTGGTTTCTTGATCTCCCAGGGTGGAATCACTGGCTTGTATTCACAACTGTTAATAATTAATGTACCCAGATGGACAATTTCCTCCATACACTTCCATCCTGTAGGGTATCTAGTGGTATTCATTGGATTGGCCTGAGTTGTTAGTTGGCATCTGGTAAAAGCTGTATGTGCTGGGTGAGACTTATCTAACACAACTCTGTTCATATAATTTAGTCTTAACTCCTTTCTCCGTAATTCTAAGGGTAGAATTCCTAAAGCCACCTCTATAGCTCCCATTGATGTTGATCTGATTGCACCTGCTATTGTACATAAAGCCTGATGCTGAATTCTGTCTAATTTAATCTTGTTACTGTGTTCAGCAGAGTCATATATTATACTTCCATAATCTGTTTTTCCTCTAATAAAAGATTTATAAAAAGTGAGCATTGTCTTAGTGCTTGCACCCCATCCATTACCTTTCAAATATCTTAATAAGTTAGTCAATCCTCTGCAAGACTCCACTAGTTTATCTATGTGTTTATTCCAGTTCAGCTGTTGGTCCAATATCATTCCTAGATAGCGAGTGGTTTGAACTGTATTAATGTTTTGCCCTTGGATATTTATGTCTATAATTTTATTTTTAACAACCCTACCTTTACTGAAGATCATTCTCAATGTTTTATTTGTATTCAACTGAAAGCCCCATTTTGTCATCCATTTACATACTTTATTTATTTGCTTCTGTAGATCCTTATATAATTTTGGCAGATGTTTCCCAGTCCTCCATATAGCAACATCATCTGCAAACTGTGACAATTTATTTGTTATATCATTAAATTCTTCACCTAAATCAATTACCATTATTGTAAGAATTGAAGGAGACATTACTGATCCTTGGGGTATTCCATTTTGTTGTTCATACAATTCTGATTGTGACGTACGTCTAAGTATGACAAATGAATTTCCCTGACTCGATGGATGATAACAGAATATTGGCCTCTCATAACTTTAGAACCCCTGATCATCTGTTGTAACTTTTACCGGCATGCAGCGGTACCATCAAAGAACAGGCTGATCTTCAGAATTCAACGTGGAGCGACCGCGATCTAAAGAATCAGGGACTTGCAGCTCACAGAGTTAGCTTCTCGGGAAATTTTCGCACTCTTATGCGAGCAGCCTGAGACGGAAGAAAATCGGTAGACCGGGGAAAACGAATGAATCGCAGCTGTTAACACATCGGCGAGGTACCCCGGATTTGCTCAAGATAAAAGAGAGGTGCGAAAATTTAACACGCCCCATTCAAGTTACATTCGATAAGTATAAATAGAGAACTCCGATAAACTGCATTTTATCGTTCGCTCTGTCAGAATCCTAGTGCACTAGCATAGTCGGATTCCTGCTGGATTTCATCTACCTTCGTGACTATTGGAGTGTATTATTTCTGTGCAGACGGTAATTTATACATTAGCTTCGAGTGATCATTGGTCGAGTTATTTCTATTGATTTCAATGGATTGTGGTGTAAATTTAACCTTATTAAATAAACCCATTTTCAAAGTTCTAGTGCAAACTAATGTTACAGCTAAAAGTATTTCCTAATACAATTGACGCGTAAATTTATTTTGCAGACGTTAAAGAGAATTATAACTTTAATACAGTTTAGTTCTGTATAGATAGATGTGCGTTTAATTATTTTTAACTCACGGGTAGTTTTCCTGATTTGTTAATTGACGACGCTAATAAGTAAATAGGCTAACTGTAATTTATCGCGTCAGATTATAATATGATTTGTAATGCATTTCTTGTTTTGATTATCTTTCAGAACGATCATTCAACCTGCATCCCAGCAATTATTAACTATATACAGAGTTCTGCCAAACTCAATTTGATAACTCCAGTAACATATGAACCTTTTTAAAGCTAAACTTGTGGCGACCTGTAATGGGCCCCGCTCCTCCGAATTTAACTGAGAATAAGAGCCACCCAAGAAACACTTTTAAAATACTAGTTCATATAGGCGAGTCCTTAAAGGAAACTGGAAGCAGAACATATTTTATTCACTGCCCCTATTTGTGAAGAAAAAGCATCGATACCTGAACACTGTCTGTCACGCATATTCAGTGGATTTTAAACCCCCCCCCCCCCCCCCCCCCCCCCCCCCCCCCCCCGAAGAAGAACTTACCTCAGTGTTTTTCTTAACTTGTGACATTACGGAAAAAGGAAGTTATCTCCGCCAGCTGTGCCAATTTTAGGAACCACACCATACCTCACGCTTAGCCAAGTGCCTGTGCCATTCATTAGGAACTTTATCTAAACCAACAGTAGCCTTTACGCTTCACCGTCTGGCGATTTTTTGAGACTATTTGTTACCTCGTTAAATCTGGGGCCTGACACGGAAGAAATAAGAGGACCAGTCCATTATTCCACGGTATTAGCTGCTGTGATAAATAATTCCTAGATTGACAGAATTCACCATTTTGGTAAGTCTGCGTGTGTGTTTGTTGGGATGGCCAGCCCTAGTGTGTTTTTTTGAATGAAAGGAGATTTATCTTTTCTTTACCCTTTTAATTAGTTCGACCTTATACTAAGGTGCATTATATTCCTTGTACGGGATCTCTCCTAGCGGGATTGGGTAACTGTGTACATTTCCCCTCCCGTAAAAAAAATTGTTGATTTAAAGGGAGACAATTGAGAACCCTAGCTTTCCTCTACACACCCCGCCCCCCCCCCCTTTCTTCTGTAACCCCTTGCCTCAGAGTAATAAATTTACCAGTGGGTTAAATTGCCTATCTCTGATCCCCCCCCCCCCCCCCTTTTCTTGTCTTTTGGGACCGGGTTTTGTCTGTTAGTAGATATAAACGGGAAACGGTGGATGGGATATTTCTCCTCAAAAACCCCTCTTCCCTAGTTATATTTGTATTCTGTAACTTTTTGATTTTTGACTGTAAATGTACAATTATGTGTGAGTCCATAATGATAATAAAGGTATGAATATTTATTTGTGTTGGTTGTCGGTTGGCCTAAAACTCCAAACATTTCCATCTGTGTAGTTTGTATTCATGTACGTTGAGCGACAGAATCACCAAATCGGTGAGCGCGCCTGAGCGACTGGAACTGACACAATTGTTTGTGCAGAAGAGAGATAGGAGTAGTCTGTGAGAAAACAGATATTGTCGTAATAAGAGACTGTCCTTGCTCCTTCCCAGCGCTTGTGAATCTACTACCTCATTCACCTAAATCCTTATTCTCACAGAGCCTTCAATATCACTTTACGCTCTAAAGGGACCAATATTCATCAGCACCCTCTCAGATAAAAATTACGACAATATATGGTTAGCTCGTTCGAGATTCTGAACTTAGTTAAAATAGAGTGTGGTTGATTGTCTTTGTGAAGTAGGGTATAATCTTTAAAAGTATTACTTCCCCTAGACCAAGCCGTTCAGTATTTTGGGCCAACCACACAATAATTTAGACAGGTTTGTTTTTCCACAGGAACAGGCAGTTAGTGATAATAAAAGATTGTCACATTTGTATTCTCTGGCAGAGGGAATTGAAAATTTTTGGTTATATAATTGCTGGGACTGCGTGATTGTTTTACAATCACTAAAGGTTATGAAGCGTTTGAGTTGAGCTAAGCTAAAGACGGATTGTTCTGATTTTTTAAAATTAAGTTAACTACGTCTCATCTCAAAAATTGTCTTCAGGGACGGAGTTTGTTGTTAGAGAATTAACATTTTCTGGGAAATTTTTTTTTTTTTTCCTTTTAAACTGTTTAATATAAATTTTTCTCTACTGTTAGTAAGAGTAGATTCTTTTCTAGTGTAACTTACCATTGAATTGGCATAGTTGCTTGCGTTACGAGTCTTAAGTGACAATAATAGCGGCGATAAGTTAACACACGAGGTCATTCAGTAAATTTTTTACTTTGTTTTTCTCGTAGCGGCTTTGAGTTTTTCCCCTTCTTGTTCCATCTTACTATTCTCTAGTCTTAGAAGCATCCAGTTCTTTGACAATGGCTGAGAGAATTAGGATAAGATCCATTTTGAGACAGGAAGCGAAAGACTCAGGATTAGACACAGAAGCCGCGAATCTGTTTATCACCCAGGAACTGCAAATATATGACGCGGAGGAGAGAAGAGAGGGCAGAAGCTAGGAAGAAAGAAGCGGACGATCGTCAATTGGAACAGAAGAAAATTGAGGCAGAAATGGAAGCCCGCAGAGAGAGAGAAAGAGAGAGGGAAAGACAACATGAATTAGCGCTCAAGGCTTTAGAGAGTCGGAGTGCCTCTACTTCAAATAATGGAGAGCCGTCTTCGCCCCAGTCTCAAACAATGGATCTCTCCAGCACTCAGTCTGCCCAATTAACTGCGATGTCTTTCGCTTTAGAGTCTTTTCCTAGCCCTAACGAAAAAATTGACAGCTACCTAGAAAAATTCGAGAGACTCGCGAATCTTTATGGGTTAGAGAGTACCCGCTGGGCGCTCAAACTTTCAACGTCACTGAAAGGCAATGCTTATGACGTGTACACAAAGCTGGGACCGAATCAACATGATTACGACATGTTGAAGAAGGCCTTACTACAGCAGTTTGAGATGACTGCCCGAAAGTTTCTGCAGTTGTTCAGAAACAGCCGAAAAGAGAGCACGGAAACATTTCCCCAGTTCTCTTCACGTCTCACGGGTTATCTGACAAAGTGCATTGAATTATCTGACCTACCTCTTACATATGAGGGACTACTTGAACTTGTTCTTGTGGAACAGATAAAGGCAACTATGTCAAACGAAACCCGTAGATTTTTGGCTGAACAGGGCGCAGTCAGGCTTGAGGACATACTCAATAAGGCCGAACGCTATACCAATGCAATGGCCGAACTTCCCAGCACTAAACGTAAACCCACAGATGAGCCATCTCGTAAACAAAATCTAGAGCAGTCATCCTATTCCTCTAATTCCTCTCAGAATTATAACCAACGAGAAAATAATACCCAGAGACCTCCCCAGGAAAAATCGAAATTCTACAAAACCCGATACCCCCCCCCCCAACAACAATTCTGATCAACCCACCAAGCCTACGTGGCAGCGCGGCCACCAAGGTCAAGGAAAAGGAAAGACCCCTACCCCAGGAACGTCTGCTCAGAGCAAACCACCCGGTCCAAACCGCGTTGGATGTTTGCATACAGCCTCGAAAGGTAGAGTCAATGTCAGTGATTCTCAACCTGAGGGGGACCGACCCTCAACTCGAGGAACTGTAATTTTGAATGGTACCTCAACCACTTGTCTCTTTGACACTGGATTAAGTTTTAGTTGTATTGTTGCTAGACACCTAGTCAAACCAGGTCAGGAGACAGAGGAAACCGTCAAACTTAGTGGAGTGTTTAAGAGTGATGAGCCCAGGACGCTGCCTATCGCACTGGTAGAAATACACTCTGATTTTGTCAGAGGAGTTATAAAAGCGGCCATTATGGATGATCCTATCTACCCAGTTATCCTGGGATGTAGATATGTGTTTATTGGGAGACCAAAGGAGCCGATTGTGGCAGCGGTAACCACAAGAGGGCAAGCCAAGAAGGAGAGGGAGCCTGCGCCAAATTTGTTGCCGAACGAACTGAAGGAGGCGCAACAAAAGGACCCTACTCTAGAGCTCTGCTTTAAAAAACTGCCCATGGCTAAGGACCCCAGACACAACGGAGACATCTTTTCTAAGGATGGCGTATTGTATCGTAGAACGGGAAACCCGGACACGGGGAATAACCAGCTCCTAGTTCCGACGCAGTACCGAAGCCAGATCTTAGAGATGGGGCACTCTCTTCCCTTTAGCGGACATATGGGACAAAACGCCACTATTCAGCGAATAAAAACCCACTATTGGTGGCCAGGAATGAACTCTGACATTGTCAGGTATGTGAAATCCTGCGCCCAGTGCCAACGGGTAGCACCCAAGCACTTGACACCCCCAGTACCTATGGGGCAAATGCCAATAGTAGGGACTCCATTTGAACGGGTTGCTGTCGACATTATTGGTCCTCTGGAAAAGACCAAAAGAAGGAACAGGTTCATCCTGACCTTAGTTGACACTTGCACTATGTGGGCCGAAGCCGTACCGCTACCATGCACTAATTCCAAGCATGTCGCAGAAGCCCTTGTGCAAATTTTTACACGGTTGGGATTCCCTCAACAAGTTTTGACGGACAATGGATCCCAATTCCGTAGCCTGTTAATGGAGGAGATCTTTAAGATCTTGAGGGCCAAACATATCCACACAAGTCCCTACCATCCGGCCGGAAATGGGCTCGTGGAACGTTTTAATGGCAGCCTCACCACCATGTTACGTAAGCTGGGTCAGGAGAAACCGGAAGACTGGGACCTATATATATCGGCTGCCTTATTCGCCTACCGAGAGGTTCCCCAAGCGTCTACGGGATTCCCGCCTGCTACACTTTTATTTGGCAGACCTATAAAGGGGCCATTAGAAGCCTTACTTCGGTCCCTGACAGACCAAAAGGCTGACGAGACAGTCGTCTCTGCAAGCAAGTATGTATCTGAGCTCAAGGAAAGGCTAAAGCTAGGATGGGATCTAGCTACAACCAACCTTACGAAAGCCCGCGCTAAACACGCTAAAAGATACAACAAAGCTGCAAAAGAGAGAGAGAGCTCCAACCAGGGGAGAAAGTCCTATTGCTACTTCCAACCGGAAGCAATAAACTTCGCATCGGATGGCAAGGACCGTTTACCGTCCTTAAAAAGATCTCACGTACCAATTACAAGATCTCCATCAAAGGAAAGGAGAAGGTCTTCCACATAAATCTGCTAAAGAAATATTTGGAAAGACCGGTGCCATCCTCCGAGCATCTCCTGGCTGTCGCCATAGCAACGGAAGACGAGGAAGATGATGATGGTTGCATGGAGTATCCACTGCAACCCACAGAATCCTTTAAAGATGTCAAGTTCGGCGACAATCTCTCACCTGAACAACAAACAGAAACCAGGGCTCTACTAAAACAGTACAGTGCAGTCTTAACGGATGTACCTGGTCGAACAAATCTCATTGAATTTGATATGAAATTAACAAACGAGACCCCTGTTCAAACCAGAGTTTACCCCATCCCGTACGCTAAAGCGGATGCACTTCGCGGAGAAATAGACAAGCTGCGTCAGGCAGGAATTATCAGTGAGTCTACATCTCCTTACAGCTCGAGTGTAGTGCTGTTGCAGAAGCCCAATAAGGAAGTTAGGCTGTGCATTGATTACAGGTTGCTAAACGCTGTAACGGAATTCCAGCCCGAACCTCTCCAAACTGTTTCTGAGTTGTTCACCAAGCTCAGCAAAGCAAAGATCTTCTCCAAGATTGACCTCAGTAAAGGTTATTATCAAATACCAGTCAAGGAGGAAATTAAACCTTTGTTAGCTTTCAGCACTAGCGAAGGACATTACACATTTAATGTGATGCCGTTCGGTTTGCATAACGCACCAGGAGTGTTCACCAGGATGATGAGGAAGCTTCTAGAGCCTTTGCAAAGTCCCCATATCCATAATTTCATGGATGACATATTAATTGCATCGGAAACCTATGAAGAACATATTGCTACGGTTGCTATGCTCCTCAGGAGACTACAGGAAACGGGTCTCACAGCCAGACCTAGCAAATGTCTCATCGGGTTTGAACAGTTAGACTTCCTGGGGCATACTATTTCTCACGGATGCAGTTGGCCTATTAAGAAGAACGTGGAGAAAATTGTGGCAGCAAAAAGACCCCGAACGAAGAAAGACGTACGTTCCTTCATATCGCTATGTGCATACTATCAGAAATACATCAAGAACTTCAACGGACTGACAGCACCTCTGACTGACCTCACCAAGAAAGGTTGTCCTGATAAGGTCATATGGGATCAAAAGTGCGAACACGCGTATAGCACTTTGAAAGGACAGTTGTCGGCATACCCCATCCTAAGGTTACCTGACCTTAAGAAACCTTTCATACTGAGAGTTGACGCGTCAGGTCAGGGCATCGGATCAACATTGCTGCAAGCCGATGACAGTGACCTGAACATGCTATTTCCAGTTGCCTATGGCAGTCGGAAACTGAATAAAGCGGAACGCAACTACAGTGTCGTTGAAAGAGAATGTCTCGCTCTGATTCATGGCATCAGACGCCATCATGAGTTTCTGTATGGTACTTCTTTCACGGTGCAAACAGACCATGCTCCACTAGCTTTCCTGGGTGCCAAGAAGGAATTCAACGCAAGGATAATGCGTTGGGCCTTGCTATTGAGTGTTTACTCCTTCAAAGTGGAATATATTCCAGGAAAACAGAATGTCGGAGCTGACTTCTTGAGTAGAAACTGGACCACGGAGGAAGAGGAGAAAATCGACGATGCCAATCACCCTAAAACTACCGATCAGGGCAGCTTCATTGTCATAAATTAAACATGAAAACGAGTTTCCATGTCTCAAAAGTGGGGACGATTGTGACGTACGTCTAAGTATGACAAATGAATTTCCCTGACTCGATGGATGATAACAGAATATTGGCCTCTCATAACTTTAGAACCCCTGATCATCTGTTGTAACTTTTACCGGCATGCAGCGGTACCATCAAAGAACAGGCTGATCTTCAGAATTCAACGTGGAGCGACCGCGATCTAAAGAATCAGGGACTTGCAGCTCACAGAGTTAGCTTCTCGGGAAATTTTCGCACTCTTATGCGAGCAGCCTGAGACGGAAGAAAAATCGGTAGACCGGGGAAAACGAATGAATCGCAGCTGTTAACACATCGGCGAGGTACCCCGGATTTGCTCAAGATAAAGAAAGGTGCGAAAATTTAACACGCCCCATTCAAGTTACATTCGATAAGTATAAATAGAGAACTCCGATAAACTGCATTTTATCGTTCGCTCTGTCAGAATCCTAGTGCACTAGCATAGTCGGATTCCTGCTGGATTTCATCTACCTTCGTGACTATTGGAGTGTATTATTTCTGTGCAGACGGTAATTTATACATTAGCTTCGAGTGATCATTGGTCGAGTTATTTCTATTGATTTCAATGGATTGTGGTGTAAATTTAACCTTATTAAATAAACCCATTTTCAAAGTTCTAGTGCAAACTAATGTTACAGCTAAAAGTATTTCCTAATACAATTGACGCGTAAATTTATTTTGCAGACGTTAAAGAGAATTATAACTTTAATACAGTTTAGTTCTGTATAGATAGATGTGCGTTTAATTATTTTTAACTCACGGGTAGTTTTCCTGATTTGTTAATTGACGACGCTAATAAGTAAATAGGCTAACTGTAATTTATCGCGTCAGATTATAATATGATTTGTAATGCATTTCTTGTTTTGATTATCTTTCATTCAGAACGATCATTCAACCTGCATCCCAGCAATTATTAACTATATACAGAGTTCTGCCAAACTCAATTTGATAACTCCAGTAACATATGAACCTTTTTAAAGCTAAACTTGTGGCGACCTGTAATGGGCCCCGCTCCTCCGAATTTAACTGAGAATAAGAGCCACCCAAGAAACACTTTTAAAATACTAGTTCATATAGGCGAGTCCTTAAAGGAAACTGGAAGCAGAACATATTTTATTCACTGCCCCTATTTGTGAAGAAAAAGCATCGATACCTGAACACTGTCTGTCACGCATATTCAGTGGATTTTAAACCCCCCCGCCCCCCCCCCCAGCCCCCCCCCCCCCGAAGAAGAACTTACCTCAGTGTTTTTCTTAACTTGTGACATTACGGAAAAAGGAAGTTATCTCCGCCAGCTGTGCCAATTTTAGGAACCACACCATACCTCACGCTTAGCCAAGTGCCTGTGCCATTCATTAGGAACTTTATCTAAACCAACAGTAGCCTTTACGCTTCACCGTCTGGCGATTTTTGAGACTATTTGTTACCTCGTAAAATCTGGGGCCTGACACGGAAGAAATAAGAGGACCAGTCCATTATTCCACGGTATTAGCTGCTGTGATAAATAATTCCTAGATTGACAGAATTCACCATTTTGGTAAGTCTGCGTGTGTGTTTGTTGGGATGGCCAGCCCTAGTGTGTTTTTTTGAATGAAAGGAGATTTATCTTTTCTTTACCCTTTTAATTAGTTCGACCTTACACTAAGGTGCATTATATTCCTTGTACGGGATCTCTCCTAGCGGGATTGGGTAACTGTGTACATTTCCCCTCCCGTAAAAAAATTGTTGATTTAAAGGGAGACAATTGAGAACCCTAGCTTTCCTCTACACACCCCGCCCCCCCCTTTCTTCTGTAACCCCTTGCCTCAGAGTAATAAATTTACCGGTGGGTTAAATTGCCTATCTCTGATCACCCCCCCCCCCTTTTCTTGTCTTTTGGGACCGGGTTTTGTCTGTTAGTAGATATAAACGGGAAACGGTGGAGGGGATATTTCTCCTCAAAAACCCCTCTTCCCTAGTTATATTTGTAATCTGTAACTTTTTTGATTTTTGACTGTAAATGTACAATTATGTGTGAGTCCATAATGATAATAAAGGTATGAATATTTATTTGTGTTGGTTGTCGGTTGGCCTAAAACTCCAAACATTTCCATCTGTGTAGTTTGTATTCATGTACGTTGAGCGACAGAATCACCAAATCGGTGAGCGCGCCTGAGCGACTGGAACTGACACAATTGTTTGTGCAGAAGAGAGATAGGAGTAGTCTGTGAGAAAACAGATATTGTCGTAATAAGAGACTGTCCTTGCTCCTTCCCAGCGCTTGTGAATCTACTACCTCATTCACCTAAATCCTTATTCTCACAGAGCCTTCAATATCACTTTACGCTCTAAAGGGACCAATATTCATCAGCACCCTCTCAGATAAAAATTACGACACTGATCTATCATTGTTTACCTGAACAGTGAAATATCTATCTTGCATAAAATTCTCTAAATAATTATATATTTTACCTGTTACTTCTATCTTCTTCATTTTAAAGAGAGCACCCTCTCTCCAGCATTCATCATAAGCCCTAGCAATATCTAAAAATACTACCACAGTTTTTTCTTTCTTTTGAAATCCTGATTTTACTTCATGTTCTAATTTAATTATCTGATCCATAGTGCATCTGTTCTTCCTAAATCCTGACTGAGTTTGACTGTATAAATTATTCTTTTCCAAATAAAACTTTAATCTTTTATTTACTATGGTTTCTAATATTTTACCTAGATGGGAAGTTAAAGAAATTGGTCTGTATGAACTGGCATCATGGGTATCTTTTTCTGGTTTTAGTATTGGAATAATTACTGCTGTTTTCCATGTTTTGTGAATTTTTCCTGTATTCCAAATTTTGTTAAAAAAGGATGTTATAATTTCTATGGTACTTTTTGGTATGTGTTTCAAGATTTCGTAGCTCAAGATGTCATGCCCTGCTGATGTATTTGTTTTGTCCTTTATTGTATTTTCAACTTCTTCCATTGTAATATCTGCATAAATATGATAAATTTTCAGTATTACAAGGTACTTCTTTACTGAGTTTTTTAAAGAAGTGTTGCTCTTCTGTTGACTTCAGCCTGTCCTAGATTTTCCTTAGAACTAACTCTATGGTAGTACCTGGCCAGCACCTCTGCTTTCTGGCAGTCAGTCTCTGCCCGTTCAGATCTTTTTGTATTAGGTATTATCATATGTTTAGTTCTGCCTTTAATGGCTTTTAACTTATTCCACACATCTGTTGTAGAGTTAGTTGTAGGGTTCAGTGTTTGGCAGAAATTTCTCCAATGATTTTCTTTTGCCTTAAGTATTATTCTGTTTGATTCATTTCTTATGTTCTTATAAACATCTAAATTGTTGATATTTACTGTTGTGTGTAGTAATTATTGTAAGATATAATGAGACGTGGCTGGCTGTCATACATTCTCACGTTACGAAGCATAATCACGAAGCTTGAACACAGGATACAAACTCGACATGTTTAATCCGCCATCTTAGAAGTAGGAGGCAGTAGAAGAGTTAGCCTAAGGGCAAGTAACTCTAGTAAGAAACAAGATAAAGATCGAGACAAGATATTGATACATCAACATCCCTCCTTCTTTATGAGTGAACAAAGTCATTCATCCAAGAGGGTTTCTTGCGATCTCTTTGAGGTCTCTTAGGGCAAGATGGTAGGAGAGAATGTTCTTTGCCAGCTTTCCCAGGACTAGAAGTAGCTGGAGTTGAAGGATCAACTTCTGGAGGATTGGAAATGTTCACTTCACTAGTGTTTTCCATGTCTGGCAAAACAACCTGTTGCTCGGATAGAACTGGAGAGGAGACATCAATTTCCAGGTCCTCGGGATCAGGTGTGAAAGGTGTTGTTTTAGGTCTTAGATGAATTCTGTTTCTGACATATTGACCTCCATTCTCCCCTTCAACTAAATAAGATCTTTCAGAGAGCCTCTTATCAATCCTTCCAGGTTGCCAGTTTGGTTGTCCAGGGTCTTGATAGTAAACTGGCTGGTGAGACAACTTGGGCAGATCATGAGCAGTTTTATCATAATACGTTTTCACTGATCTGTCTCTCTTGCCTCTACTTTCAATAACTCTACTGTGAGATGCAATGGGTTTCACTGCAGAAGGTACCAGTGTACGCAGTTTCCTGTTGAACAGTATTTCTGCTGGACTTTGATCAAACCCTTGTCTCGGCGTATTACGAAGTTCAAGTAGTGCCTCATATGCATCTGTGTTGTTTTGAACAGTCTTTCTCATCATACCCTTGATGAGTTTCACAGCAGATTCAGCTAATCCATTGGCTTTATGGTGACCTGGTGCTGATTTAACATGAAGTATTCCCCATCTAGCAGTAAATGATCTGAACTGTGCAGACGTAAACTGAGTACCTTGGTCAGATACAATAACTTTGGGAACACCATAACGAGCAAAATGAGACTTCAATTTCCTGATGACTAACTGTGCTGTCATTGTAGGTAGAAAGTCTACTTCAATGAAGTTGGAAAAATAGTCAATCAGAACTAAATAATATCGGCCTTCTATAATAAAGATGTCAGTGCCAACTTTCTCCCAGGGTGATAAACCTCTTGAGTGTTGGTTTAAAGGTTCTTTAGTATTCCTTGCCTTCGTTTCTTGACATTCTGGACAACTGTCAGCTATCAGTCGAATCTCAGCCGTCATACCGATCCAAAACAGACAACTTCTGGTCCGGCGCATCATGCTGTCAAATGCAAGATGAGCAGCGTGCAGCTTCTGCTTGATTTCAGGCCTCAGTGCTTTTGGGATAAGAATACGCTCTCCTTTAAGTATTATGCCTTGTTTTGTTGTCAGAGTGTCACGAATGTCAAAATAAGGCATACGCTCAGCTGGTACATCAGACTTTTTCGTAGGCCACCCATCCAAAATGGTCGACTTCAACCTCTGGAGCACGCTGTCTTTGAGAGTTTCAGCTTTAATCTTTTCCATCATCACATCTGGTATTTCAGGTAATCTTACAGGTGCATCAGCTCCTGCATTGTTCTCTCTATCAGCTAAGGAATCCAATGTGACATTATGAATACTAACTCTGGACAGTGTGTCGGCTATAAGAAGATCTGAACCTTGTACCCATTGGAATTCAAAGTCATATCGATGGCTGCGCATCAATAAATTCTGCAGTCTTCGAGGAATTTGACTCAGAGGTTTCTTGACGATGGCTGCCAAAGGTTTATGGTCGTTGATGACTGTGACTTTCCTTCCATAAGTGTACTGGTCAAAGCGTTCCAAACCATATACAACAGCTAAGAGTTCCTTCTCAATTTCAGCCCAGCGTTGTTCAGTTTCAGTTAGAGCTCTTGAAGCAAACTCTATTGGATGACCATTTTGTAGGAGGACAGCCCCAAGTCCATAGCTGCTACTATCAACTTGAATACACAAAGGTTCATCAGGATCATAGTATGCGAGTACTGGAGTAGAAGTAATCAGTTTCTTGACTATCTTGAAAGCTTGTTCACATTCAGCAGACCAGATAAAGGGAGTATCCTTATGAGTAAGTTCTCTTATTGGATGAAGAACTTCTGAAAGATTGTTCAGAAACTTTGCTAGATACTGTATCATGCCGCAAAATCTGCGAACCTCATGACAGTCCTTAGGAACGGGCATGTTTAGTATTGTCTCAAACTTTTTCTTGTCTGGTTCAACACCTCGAGCAGTAATAAGGTGACCCATGAAGGTAATTTCTTCTTTCTTCTCTTGAGCTTTAGCTTCATTCAGTTTAATGCCTTTCTCTTTACACCTATGTTTCAGCGCTTTAAGCTTCAGATCATGGTCCTTAATTGCTTGCTGTCTGTTTGATCCACAACCTGCAATAACTATGTCATCAGCAACATTGATGCAACCATGAAGACCTTCAAGAGCTTGTGCTAGATGCCTCTGGAAAATTTCACTGTTTACATTCAACCCAAATGGTAATCTAGACCATCTGAACCTACCATAAGGTGTAATCATTGTTGTAAGTTTACTAGACTTCTCATCAAGTTTGATATGCCAGAATGCTTCCTTGATATCCAGCTTTGTGAAAATCTTGGCATTGTTGAGTTCAGGCAATACATCATCCAAAGTTGGTAATCTGTAATGCTCTCTCTGCAAAGCCTCATTCAGGGGTCTAGGATCAATGCATATTCTTAAAGAACCATCAGACTTTTCAACAACAGCCATTTGGTTAACCCATTCAGTCGGTTCCTCTACTGGTATTAATATACCTCTGTTCATTAGACTTTGAAGCTCTGACTTTACCTTGCTGTTAAGTGAAAATGGTATTTTTCTGCATGGCAGTGCCTTTGGACGAATATTAGGATCAATATGCAACACAGCTTCACCCAGGACACCTAGATGGTTATCAGAGTTATGATCATTATCTAAACTGTCAATAGCCACCTTAGCAATAAATTTGTTTGTGTTGACTGTCACAAACTGTAGATCCTGCAGTGTGTTGTTGCCCAGCAAACATGTGAATCTATTTTTCACAACAGTAAACCTTATATTGTGTTTTGTCCCAGTCTTAGGATTCTCAGCAGTTAATAGAACTTCTCCCAGTGGAGTCATCTTAGTACCATTCCACATGACAAGCCTCTGTTTAGTGGGTAACAGTTGTTCTTGCATCACAAAGCGTTGACAGATTGTATTCACATCAGCTGCTGTGTCTAGCTGAAATTTTACCATTTTTCCATTGACAATGAGTTGTGCAAGCTTTGCTAGACTTCACACAATTAAGAAAAGCTTCAGAATCTTCCACTGACTCTGTGTGAACAGTGTGAACTCTCTTGCATTTAACTTTGAAATGGTTTCTTCCCCCACAGTTTGAGCAAAACTTCCCCCATGCAGGACACTTTTTCTTAATCAATAGATGTTTCTGTCCACAGTAATGACACTCCTTTCTAGGTTCAAAGTACCCACTGTCAGTGTTACTTTGACATGCTTTACCAGCAGCATGCCCAGTGTCTCTCTTGGGAGGTTTATGGTTGAGTGATTTTTTTCTGTACCTTTTCAACCCTTGCTTCAGAAGGTTGTACTGTATTATTCATCTCACTTATGTCTTTTCCGGTTTGCTCAAAGACTCTGCATATGTGAATGGCTTTCTTTAGATCGAGGTCAGCTTCTCCCAAGAGCTTCTCTTGTAGCCTTTTGTTAACAGTAAAGACAATTTTGTCTCTTATCATACGATCTTTGTCGTTAAAGTTGCACGAATCTGCCTTAGTTCTCAGCTCAGTTAAAAAGGAATTAAAAGGATCTTGAATAGGTGTGTTCCAGAATCTGAACGTATGTAATACTTCATTGCTTCGTGAGCTACAATGGTTCTGGAGCAAATCGAGAATTTTAGTAGGATTAGAGTGGTCTCCTTCCTCTGCAAGTTGATCAAAAACTTCAACAGCTTGAGGTCCAGCACAGTGTAGGATAATGGCCGCCCGAACAGAATCAGGTTTCGAAGCAACCTCTGCTGCATCTATATACAGTTCTAACTGTCGTCTCCATTTACGAAATATGTCTGGTTCGACGTTATTTATGTCTAGGCAGGGTGGTAACCGAAACATGGGCCGTTCTGCCATGACGAAATGTCTAATAATGGTATACAAGCAATAACCTACCAGTCTATGACGTCAGCACACGTGTTACAAGTATTCAGCAGAATAGTTCGAATTCTGTATAAATAAACACCGCTGCCACCATGTTGATATTTACTGTTGTGTGTAGTAAATATTGTAAGATATAATGAGACGTGGCTGGCTGTCATACATTCTCACGTTACGAAGCATAATCACGAAGCTTGTTTAATCCGCCATCTTAGAAGTAGGAGGAAGTAGAAGAGTTAGCCTAAGGGCAAGTAACTCTAGTAAGAAACAAGATAAACTTCGAGACAAGATAGAGATACATCAACATAAATTATCTTCAGATCTATGCTTTCTATATTCTTGGAGAGCTTGTTTTCTTTGTTTTTGAATTTCAGTACATCTAACTGTCCACCATGGTACTGGGTTTTTCTTCCAATGTTCAATCTTTTTTGTTTCCTTAATGCGGTGTGGAATTATGTGTCCTGGCATATATGCATTTGGTATATGTTTAACAACTATTATTAATATTTCTTTTGTGAGATTATCTGCAAATATATCTATATTTTCATTTTCTATATTATTCATTTTTATCTCTTCCATTTCTACCTGAAAAGCTACCCAATTAGCTTTATTATAGTAAAATATTGGTTTTTCTACCAGTTTGTTAGGTTTGTAATTATCTTTTGGTGTTATTTCAATGGGTAAATGATCCGAATTTGTATCCCCAATAACTACCCATTTTGCATTAGCAAGATTTGGTGTTACAATGCTTAAATCAATAGCTGTGTCTTGCTGATTTGCACAAGGGTTAATTCTTGTTACTGATCCATCATTCAAAGGACTTGAACAATTACTTCTGTCCACCAAAAAACACAGCGAGGCCCAGAATCTATACCTAAACACCAAGAAGACCAAAGTATTGACAACAGACAAAGTAAAGACCAAACCAGAAATTGAAATTGATAACGAAGAACTGGAAAGTGTCAATGAATTCGAATACTTAGGATCAATCATTAACAGCTCTGGCGACTGTGCAGTAGAAATTAAAAGAAGACTTGCAATTGCTTCACATAAGCTAATACAGATGAAAAACCTATGGCAAAGCACAAGCAAAGAAACAAAGTTACAACTGATCAGAGCATGTATATTCCCAGTAGCAACATACGGCTGCGAGACTTGGACACTCAATAAAACAGTTGCAAAAAAGATTACATCATTCGAAATGAAATGCTACAGAAGGATGTTGAGAATACCCTGGACAGAAAAAAAGACCAACAGAGAAGTACTGCACTCACTAAACGTACAGGAACATTGGCTCTTAAATACCATCGCAATAAGGAAGCTGAAATTTTTCGGTCATATAAAAAGACATAATAGTCTGGAAAAAACAGTGATGGAAGGCATGGTCCCTGGAAAAAGGGGAAGGGGTCGACCTAGACGACGGTGGACCCAGGACATCACAGAGAGTCTGAACTTGTCTTTGGCTGATGCAGGTCGACTTGTTCAGAATCGTGATGCGTTCAGAGCAGCTGTAATGGAGACAACGTTCTGGAAAGAATACGTCACATGATGATGATGATGATCCATCATTCAGTATTATTAGTTCATTGTTTTTAATGAAGTCCAACAGTAGTTTTCCTGATTTGTCTATTACATTGCCTCCCCAAGCTGTATAATGAGCATTGAAGTCTCCCACTATGATAGTTCTGTTGTTTATTCTTTTATTCACGTCTGAGATATCTCTTTCGCTTATGTTTCCCCTTGAACAGTAAAGGTTAACTATTTTTATTTCTTCTAACTCAGTAGATACTGTTATAGTTATTTCTTCAAAACTTTCTGTTCCAAATGATTCCCAGTCAGTTATTATATATGTTTTATTAACTAGAAATTCCACACCTCCTCCTTTTTGAGTTTCTGTCCTATCATTTTGAAAGACTTTATATTCAGGGATGGTAAAACGTTGACTCGGTGTTACGTCCTTTTTTCACCCTGGGTATTTTAAGGGTGTAGGACTTAACAGTATTATGTTTTGACACAAGTCTAACTGTTATTAAAAGGATACGCATCAGCATAATTAAGTATGGTTAATAATGTTTAAATTAGTTGTGCACGAAAGAGCACATATTTGGTGCGGTATTAAATTGAAGGGGTTGCTAATGATTTTTGATGACGTAGTGAGGAGAGATTCAAGATGTCAGCCAGACCTGTCAGAGGTTGGTCTGTATTGTTTTCATAACCCCAGTCTATGGGTATACGTTTATATTGTATTAATTACCTTCCAGGAGGAAGTGTTGGCAGCTTCTCTTCTACCGTAAGTGAATGCTGGATGCATTGTGGTATAATGCTAGTATAGTTTAGTCAGGGCTTCGGCGATGTGATATTCCGCTGCTAGTGTGGACTAAACTGATGATTTAGTTATTGAAGTTTTTTAGGAAGATAGACTGACAGTCTTGAATACGTGTCTTGGAAAGAGGAAGTTCACATACGTAAGAAATATATATATAATACCCTTGTCGTCAAACGGACTACGGCAGGTTGTGGGAGGTCAATCAAGTTTATTACTATGGATTATGAATATGCACTGTTTGTTTTATATGATGCCTTCCTTTTGATCTACTATGGATGTCTCATATCAGCTCTCGAACCACATCAATATTCATTCGCGTTATTGAAGTTGTCGGCTACCTGTAAGCCCGACCAAAGCTGATAATCACTAAATCAATACTAATCAGAACATTCGTTAACCGAACCAAAAAAATATAATCATCACAACAGTTGGTAGTCTCCAGAAGGAAGAAGAGCGGCTACAATTGGTGGGCCATATTACGGGGATCAAAGCGAACTCCAGTGAAGAATCATTTGAAAAACTGAAAAAAATAGTTCGATCTTTCGAGGCGACATCATCGCATACTTGGGATCCAAGGTCAAGTTCAACGCTGGATGGTAGCTTCAACATGTTCATTGTAGCTCAAGCATGCAGCGCCCGGATTCCAAAACCGCAAATTTTACGAGGGCCGGGAAATTTTTTATTTTAGGAAAAGATAAGTAAAAAAAAACTGTTGTTCTTTTTACCGTTGCATGTTTAGCTTAGCCTTACTTTAATATGTCCATATTTATTTTGCATGTTTTATGTTCTATATTTCATGTGGGCGGTTGGGTTTGGCGACTCGCGAAGGGAACATCCCAGATTCACCCCAGGGCCTTCGTGAGTGTTCTTTAGGGACATTTTTACAGACCTCCCTCAGTGGAAGTTCCAACATATAATTGTTGAAGGATTTTTGAGTCCACTGCGTTTGGAAGAAGGAAGAAGAACGGCTACACACGGATTAAGATTAGTCTCTTGAATGGCAAATATTACTTTACATTGTTTAAACATGCCTATTAATCCTGGTAAATTTTTTTTGACACTTCTGCAATTCCACTGTATAATTCTAACGTTCTATACTTTCATTATTTAATTTTTAAGTTGATTAAAAATAGTGTTGTACTCTTTTACTCTGAGAAGTGTATAATATATTTATTTATTTGTTAACAACAAAGTCTCCTAGATTTTCGGTTTCTCTGTTTAAGTGAGTTCGTAGTTCACTTTGAAGATTCAGCATAAAGGCTTTAACAATGTTTGATACAGAATGAATACGTTTTTGACAATCTATCTTTTTTTCATTCCACGTTTCTTCTTGTTGGTCTTTATCTGTTCGTTTTTGCTCACTCCTTATGAGTTGTCTTTGAGACTCAATCCTTTTAAGTAAATCTTCATTCTGTTCTGCTAATTTAGCCACATCTTTAGCTACTTCATGCTGTATTTTTCTCATGGTTGTCGCAAGAGGTTCAGATGTTATTAAAAATAAGATGATATCCTGGACATAAAGGTGTATCAGATGATACCAGGATAGTGCCAGATAAGAGTTTGGTCTTATCAGTAATACCCCCTTCTCTGAAGAGAGTAAAGGTGTATAGACACAAAGGTAGGGTCAAGCTATGTAAGTTCCCAGAGAAGATGGTGATGTAGTACTCTGAGTCCCTAACTGCTACCTCTCCTGATCCTCCTCTGTGATTATGATATTTAATAGTGTTTCTGACTCTGCTAGGGGTAATTTATATAACTAAATTCACCAACAAGAACTGTACTTCAACTTAAAGAATTTAAGAAAGTCTTCTGGTGAATATTTACAATTTAATTAAACAGTTATTCTTTTCTGTTTGAAAAGTTTTAAACTCAAAGATTTTACAACAATAAATAAATAAAACAGTTCAACAAATGTTTTTCACTTGGGTCAAAATGTTTATCATCTTGTAGACAAAGCTTGCTTGATCATTCACTTGAAGAATTATTATTATTATAAGTTTATTGAAACTCTATAATATTATGGTCATTACAAACTGGATGCAGTTATGTTTTTGGTGAGTATGGATAAGCTGCACAGTTGCCTTAAGCAACTTAGCTGAGTCACTGCAGATGGCTCCCTTTAATGCTGGATAGCATCTTCAGATGAAATCGTTCCAGCAGCTCCACACGTTATGACTGGCCTGCTATCACAGACTGGTACTGCATTCGTTGCAACTTTAGTACTAGGAGCCTCTTCTTATTTGTAGACTTAAGGTTAAAGGATTAAACCTGCAATGAATTCAAACGCAATCCCTGTATTTGTCTATCCATATCCCTCTATGACACAGATGGGGACGATAGACAGTTTTAGATTAGGGTGCCAGCAGATGCACAAGGTATAGTATAGTAGCATCAATCATTTTAATTCAATGTGATCATAATTTTCTTCTAACTTATTAATTATCAATAGTTTCCCATGATTTGCCTCCATACAATAATTTGGTTGTGGGTAAAACTATTAAGTAATATGTCAAATTATACAGTACTACCATCCCTTTCATCCTTCCTTATGGTCCTGGTAGGTGTCTCATTCCATTCACGAAATACTCCTTCAAATACTTTAACAACCTACAGTCGTAGTTTGGCCATCATTCTCAATGTTATACACATTTCACAATGCTGGCTTTTCCACTAAAGGTTAACACATGCTTGTATTTCAGCCGGCAACACACTCGTCCTGGAATATTTTCTTTACACACTCTACACACTGTCTAACGCACTGGTGGTATGTAAGCGTCTGTTTTGATTTTAGTACTGCCACTGAAGAAATGTGATGGAATTTCTCGTCCTTCTAATGTTACTATTATTACAGTTGAAGTTCCTAATTTCTGGGATATTCTTTCCAGTTTAAGAATCCTATATTTTGGATTTTCTGTTTGTAGTCTAGTTCTTATTTCTTCCTCTGGAACTGTCACATGTATTACTTTAATTACACATGAATCAATATAATTACACACATACACACACATATATATATATATATATATATATATATATATATATATATATATATTCGTTCTTACCCTCAGGCACACACATACTAGCCCTCAATGGTTGATTAAGGTCTGCTAACAAGTGCAGAAGGCAAACGCTGGCATTAACATATGCACTGCTTTCCCCCGCTTTCTGTGCTTTCAAATTATAGTGACTAAACCTAGTTCATTTGACCAATCTATTTATAGTTTGACCTCGGACGTACGAGATGGAACTCCCTAGGAATGTAATCAAAATCAGAAAATGTGGGTACCTTTTAGCCTATCGTACAATGTAAGAAAACTGCTTTTTTAATTATCTCCATTATTCCTGATGCGATTTTAGTCATTTAAAGCTTACATTATACTTGGAATTAGGCTTTACATATCTAGGTAATAATCTTTTTGGTTACTACTTGCATTTTCTGTTATGCATAGTTTAAACTGCTAAATTTAGGCCACCCTGAAGCTTCGAATGCATTTAACCTAAGATTTCTCCCGTCCTATAAATTATTAGTACAAGTATTATTACTTATGGGTAGAGTAACATCCCTAATATTGTTTTGATAATCTCTGCCAAGTGGTACTTCTTCCATACTGCTGTAGTAAAATTCCGAAGTTAATCATGTTACACAAATAGGGTCTTGCCATCTTTATTTTCCCAGCAGTTGTAAACACAAGACCAAGAAAGCGTTTTCATTGGTTAGTGTATCTTATCTTTTTACAATGTATGGCGCGCCGTATGGCCAGAGTTATTAGAATTCGTGATGTGAAACACGTCATTTCACGACAATGGTTTTCAAGATTTCTTCTGCCTTTCTCACTGTATCTTCTGTTATCGATGATTTGGTTATTTCACTTTCTTCTGGTAGATTGCTATCTTTTGTCAGTATTTGTTGGACTTTATTTTTCTTTTGGGTTATTTCAGTATTTCTGGTTCTGACTGTGATTTCTCTTGGTGATGGAGTTGTAGATGTAGCGACTGATGATTGATGTTGTTGTAGTGCTACTTTAAATGGTGTGTTAGTACTGACTGATTTTATTTGAGCTAGTTTTGTTTGTTGGTAATGTGGACATCCTAGGAAACATGCACTGTGGTTTCCTAGACAATTTGCACATTTTCTGTTTATATTTTTGTTCTGTATCTTTATCATCTTCTACTAATTTGCAGTGATCATAGGTGTGGTCCCCTGCACAATGTCGGCATTTAGGCTTACTTCTACATGTTCTTTTGGTGTGGCCATATTTCTGGCAGTTTGAGCATTGAATGACTGGTGATATGTAAGCGTCTGTTTTGATTTTAGTACTGCCACTGAAGAAATATGATGGGATTTCTCGTCCTTCTAATGTAACTATTATTACAGTTGAAGTTCTTAATTTCTGGGATATCCTTTCCAGTTTAAGAATCCTATATTTTGGATTTTTTGTTTGTAGTCTAGTTCTTATTTCTTCCTCTGGAACTGTCACAGGTATTCCTTTAATTACACATTTCCTGGTTTCTTTGACTAATTCTAGCCTAGCTTTAATGCTGTGTGCCAATCCTACTTGAACAGGACTTACTTCAATTTGTTTTAGTAAAGCTTTTGACTTTTCAGTCATGTTCATTGTGAGCATTATGCCCTAATTTGTTCTTGTTATGTATGCTATTGACCCTTTATCTATAACTTTCTAGTATATTGATGATTTTACTGTCTGGTAATGCTCTAATACTTACCAATTTGCCACTGATCTGAAAAATCTTTAACCTTGGGAGGTTTTGTTCAACTTTATGAGTAGGCCTATTGATTTGTTGGTCTTTCGTATGGTTCTCAACACCCTTATTATTTGAATCAATGTTCAGATTATTGGTTTTCTCTATAATTTTACTCTGACATCTTCCTTTATTCTTAATTGTTTCCTTTGAAGCTTGTATCTTGTGTCCTTCCTTTTCTCTATTTGTATTCCTGATTTCCCCTTGATCATCATTCTGTGAGTCAGCCTTGTACTATTTCAGCCCATGATTTTCTGGATATACTACCTGTTTTCAATCTTGTAAGAGCCGGTATGTCTTTTAGAATAATTATCCTTATTTAACTTTAAATATAAAGTATAATATTTAGTAGTTTTGTAAGTAACGAAAATTTCAAATTCAAAAATGGCGCCTTTGACTTTCAAAACATGGAAAGTCGCGGATGCAAAAGTAATTATAAAATTAAAACTAAGTGTTAACCATCTTAATTATTCAATATTCTTATGAACGACAAAAATAATAATAATTCTTAAAGAATTTAAACAAACAAATTAACTTTCCTGCAGTAAGCTTATGCACGATAAAAATAGAATTACAAGAACAACAACAAAGGATCCGCCATCTTAGATCACCGGAAATCATATGTATATATATATATATATCGAACAGTAAATAAATTAGTAAATAAATAAATAAAGGTAATTAACAGGTACTCGTTGGACATAAAGGATGACACTAGACAACAGAAAATAAAATATAAGTGATAGGCTTACCAGGAATCGAACCTAGGACCAACCAAACGGCGCCATCGCCTTGCTGTGACAGTATATCGTGAAAGGACGCTCAGCCAAATTTGCACGCCTAGAATGCCTTGGGAAAAACAGAAAATCAAAAGAGAAAACACTCCGAAAAATAGAAGAAAGCCGTTATCAATCAAAAGCTAATGCTGGGTGGAGGTAATGAGATAATAATCAACTAATATGATAAGATTAGCCCATAAAACTAAAAAAAAAATACATATAAATAAAAAAAATAGGCAAGGAGAGAAATACCAAGATAAACTAACCATCTGGAATGGGACGAAATTTAAAATACAGCTGTTTCAAGCCACCAAACCATGGGAAATGGATAGACATGATTGCTAATGCTAATCGGCACGACACACGCTGGTTATGTCGTAAAGCGTTGGAGGTACTATCGATTATTAGTTTTATATCACATGTATTTATTACGGCGGGGTATGGAGCAGACTAAAAGTTGGATGACAGTGATGACACCGATCTGGAGCTTTTTGTGACATGAGTAGGAAGTATCTATTCAGAATCTACTGACACGATGGGGGTTATTGTTGCAGTAGTAAATAAATAAATACTAGCAATAACCCGTCAAACTTGACGAGTTTTTAATTAAAGTGTGCTGTTTCCGTTCCCGGATGAGCAGATAGAAGTACATTCTTAGAGTGTTTTTGGTTGCTTTCCATTATACAGGGTAATCAAACTGTTCATGAACACCGTCATTTGAACGCTTTTATTTGTTGATTGTAACTATTTTCGGGAGAGTAAATATAATGGAAACAATACAATTTTACAACACGGTTGCATTCCTCAGCTGTGACCAACGTACACACGGCGAGAATTATGTTATTTTAGATTCAATTCAAAAGTTCTTTGATGACAACATTTCATGTGAAAGTGCGTGGATTGTTTACGAAGAGTGTTCCCTGATAATAACTTTCAAGTTTTCATGATTTGTACATCGAGTGAGGGCTCATGCACACCAATTTTTACGCACTTTTTCTTTGTCGAGCGCTACTAATTTCGTGAAAGAATAAAAAAAATTAAAACCAAAGTATTGGTTTTATATAACACCCACGCCGCGCAAGTTGCACACCGTGCGTTGCGCACTTTTTTTTTTCTGGCGCGAGTTACTATTTTGAGTGAGACCGACCGACGTAACATACATCGGTAATTATGTTAGTTGGGATGGGATGGGATGGGATTACACACATAAAGATATGTTTCAGGCTCTCGTGAGAAATAAAGAAGTAGAAAACTAGACAACAGAAGTGAGTGGCTTATCAGAAAATCGAACCCAGGACCTTCCGAACGGAACCCCCGCCTAGCTACGTAAGCGAATCGCACTATCCTCCCTGCCAACTAAGCACATTCCCAGTTTACAGTATTACTCACTCAGAAAACTTTAACTGTGGTATTTGATTCTCTATGGAGGTCGTGTAATGATGATTGTTATGTGTGCACTGTTTTAGGATTGGGAGCCGCGGTAGTGCAGTGGTTAGTGCACTAGCTTCCTAGCTTGGTGGTCCACAGTGGCGTATTCTCTATGTGTGCTGTGCGTGCTGCGCACACCTATGCAAGAAGGAAAATAAAAATTTAATTTATTATTCTATAAAATATTTCTCTTCTAAAGTTCTGCTTTCGGACCGCACGCATCAGCATAACGGATTTTCCCGCATATCTAGTTTCAGTTTCCCAGACGCGTTTTATAGTGCAGTTTTTATTGGTTGGTTACAATCGCCCGAAGTCTCTCGGATAATTCCGTCACAATGCGTGATGCGTCTTTCGGATTCACGTCTGAAGATTGGTTTGTGTGATCGGGGTCAATGCCAGATACGTCAATACAATACGAACATGCGTGCGATGGACTTGCAGCTCTCGAGTTGTAAAAATCGGCTGTGTCCGTCCAGTGTTTTTTGTGATTAATTTTTGTTAGTTGCCGGGAATGCAGACTATTACAGTGACAGTGAGTTTCAAGTTGTAAGTTAATTAGTATTTCGGAGATAATTGACATATACCCCTAATAACTATCGTTGCGTAATTGAATATAGTTGGTTTTTAAATTAAGAGGGGAAGAAGTTAAATAGAAGGCGTACATATTCATTTTAAGTAGCAGCACGCCTAGCTCGCATTACCAGGATACGCCACTGGTGGTCCATGGTTAGATCCCCAGTTGAGGTGGGATTTTTTAGACCACAAAGGCTTCGCGGTCGACCTACCCTCATGAATTGAGTACCAGAGCAACTCTGGGAAGGTTAAGGTGGCCGGCGTGATGCTGACCACATCCCCCCTAGTGTGCCGATGGTCAAGAAAATATGGGCCTAACACCATATTCCCAATATGCCTCAATGGGCGTGTAATGGGTTCCTTTACCTTTTTTTTTAACCGTACAAACAAAATTTAGGATTAACAAAACGTGGTATTTTGCACATATACATTATTTATCCTCATTGTGCTACGATACTGTGATCAAATTCCCCCCCCCCCCCTTTTCTGTTGGAAATAAAGGATAATGTATAAAGATGTCACATCCTCATATTACTAAGTGAAACGTCATGTAATGAACAACGAAAAAAACTTACCATCTTTTCGGGAAAATAAGGGAACGGTGCGCATTGCACCATGAAAGCTAATTTACACATCCGTTGAAAGAACAAGCAGGATTTTTAATTTTTCGTTGGTGCATTGGCCGTAATTCGTGATAAGTTTGACTGCAAATAATCAGTGAAGTTGGGATGGAATGGAAAGTAATGAAATAACCACAGAAAAATTAGTGCCTTCGTCAGGGCATGCAGCAGAAGAGCCACAAAATAATTATTTCCTGTCACGTTTTGGCGGGTTGACTGCTCGTATGATAATAATGTATGAGTTGTTCAATAATTTGTTATTACTGTTATTACCATTTAACCACACAAAGAAGGGAAACCCGAGGCCTGTAAACAGTAAATAAATATTGCACACATATAATGGTATGTTTTCAGGCACTCGTAAGAAATAAAGAAGTAGAAAACTAAACAACAGACCTTCTGTGCGGCACCGCCGCCTAGCTACGGAAGCGAATCACACTATCCTCCCTGCCATCTAAGCACCACAAAAATAGCACTTCGATGACAGGGGTTATTAGCGTGACCAGCAACACATAACACCGGAAATTTACCTAGGGCAATCCAGCTTATTATTGACGCAATCACTTCTGTTGTTATTCTATTATACAGTATAGGTCAGATTACACAAGATAAAGACCTTAAGACTGTGTCTAGTAAATGACAGTAGACTAAGAACACTAAGTACAGGACAGAGGGTAGGTTTGGTATTGTATAAACGTTTAAAAACATAAGGGAAACCCGAGACCTGTAAACAGCAAATAAATATTACACATACATAAAGTATGTTTTCAGGCACTCGTGACTGTTAGTACGTTATATGACACAGCTAATACTTTGCTCGTTTCTCAGTGATTGGCTGAGGATAATCAGTAGGATGGACGTACATGAAGGAATTAGAAATACAAAAGACAGTAATGAATGCAATAAACTATAGTAGCAAATGCACACCGGTAATGCCGCCATGAGAACTCAAGAAACCAGACACCGATTATCATCTTGGAAGAAACTATATCAGAAACACAGCCACGTGTTAAGAGACGCACGCGGTGGTTCAGACGCAGGGATTACCCAGGTGTTTAAAGTTCAGACACAGTCGCGCATCTCAGCTGTCTTAGGTGCGCACGTTTTTGGATGTTGACGTTTTACATGATTTGTGTACATTCGTGTGGAAGTTAGAAAGTGAATCGGATTGTGTCTTACTGACTGAATTGTAGAGCTGTATCCACTTGTATATATGAGAATATGTGCTGGAATACCTTTATGAATATTTGATTCGTCAGGGAATGTCTAAGGTTGTCTTCCCAGCGAACTCTGATTCGTCCTGGAGGTCTGGATCCCTGGCTCATGTTTTCCCAAACTGGTCGTGGTAGCCGATCTTCTCCTAATCTGCAGACATGGCCAAACAATCTTAACTAGAACTGCTCAACTCAGGTTTCAAACGGCTGGGTTTCGATGCCACGAAGTATGGTTTGGTTGCGGACCATGTCTCATCTTGTCACTTCGGCCACCTTTCTCAGACATCTCATTTCTGAGATTTGTCACTGGCTTTTGTCGGTTGTAGTCATTGTCCATGACTCAATCTGTAAGTCCTGACTGGAATATAGATGCACCGTATACAGCCATCTTCGTTTTCTTGACAATGTCTCTTTTCTGAGCAATCATCGGTTTATGGCCTGCAAAAAAAAAAGTCTTCCAGCTGCTGCTCTTCGGATAGCCAACTCTCCTTTGATGCCTCCGCTCCAGTCTATTACAGCTCCAAGGTATTTAAAATGGTTGAACTGCTCTAGAACCTGATCTCCTAGCATAATCTGCTGTCTTATTTCCTCTTATGATATCACCATGGTTTTTGTTTTGGAGCTGCTGATGACCATCCCTCTCTTCTCTAGCTCTCTCTTCCAGACTTGCAGGCTGGATTGAAAATGTGCCTCTGATTTAGCAACCAGGGAAAAATCGTCAGCAGATGTCAGCTGTAATATACAGACATGTCTCATCTTCCAGTACCCGACTAAATACATTCTTAGTCCCTCGTTACATGCTTTGATGACATCATCCTTGAGAAGTATGAAAAGATACGGTGACAGAATATCACCCAGTCGTACACCTGTGGTGATCCTGAACTCGTCTGACTTATGATTTACCGTCATTACATAATTCATGCAAATATTATAGAAGCTGTGTATAGCATGGATCAGAGGTGCTGGAATGTACTGAGTCTCTGCTTCAGGATTCTAAAATAAATTTTACCAGGGACGCTAAGAAGAAATATGCCTCTGTGATTTTCACATTGTCGGTTGTTACCCTTTATGAATATGTGTTTTATCTTCCAATCCTTTGGTATGGTCTTGTGTCACAAGGATACCTGTAGGACCCTCAGGAGCAATAAGTCACCTGCTGTTCACATGTACTTAATTATTTATGGCGTTATACTACAATGTCCCACTGTTTTGTCTACCTTGATTTTCTCCAGAGTCGCCTTCAGTTCTTCCATTTTGAGAATGTTTTATTTCCATATATGGGAGAGGTGACCTCTGCATTACGCGCAGAATTTTTCCTACGTGGAAATATTTTGAATTACCCCACCTAAATACGCATGTTTGAAACGATTGGAGCCCTGCTTAGCATCGTAACAAACAAATGCGGGGGAAGACGGTGAATATAATCTGACGCTTTTTGCAAGTCTAGTTCATTGTGAGAATCGCTTTCCAAGACGACAACCAGACCTTGCCAGAGCCTAGAATCAAGATTCTTAAATCGGAACCGGACCATTTTTTGAGCAATTTTGAGGGCTTCAGAGCTCAGAATAAACTACCATTTAACAAGGACACCCGGAAGCTGAGGGATCTAAAGCACAGAGTCATAAACGATCCCTAACAATACGTGTAAGAGGCTTATTCCAGTGCCTTTATTTCTCTGAGCAAACTGTCTATGAGCCAAGATTGGTGTAAGTTGTGCATTTTACATTCTATATTTTTCATTACTAACATGTGCATTAATATGTATATATTGCCATGTGAATATTACAAATTGAAAATCGCTAGTGGATGTCCAAGTCCTTTTAGGCTGGCAACCTCAGCCTATAGAATGATGATTTCATGAACCACAACTGCAAGGCTGGTGACTGCCTTAACGAGTCTACTAGACCATGTAGTTCTATCTATATTAAGCTCATGACAATAAGTCTCATATCTACTAAGGAACTTATTGGTCGGAGAAGCATTTACGGCTATGTATACAATGGATGATCAATCTAGAAATGGTTATATCTGGTTTTCTCTCATACAAAAAGAATAAAAAAATCCCCACTAAAGGAGGACAAAACTTTATCTCTTAGAATTAAGCCAGACAAACCTTCATGTGTCTTTTCAATTTTACCAAGATCAATCCATCTAGAAAAGTACATTTTTATTGAGGCAATAAATTCTGTAAAGTCTTTTGCAGAATCTGGCACTAGTGATTTAAATTTGAGCCTATAGCCATCCTCATCCAATTGAAATCTCTTAAGTAGCAATACTTTAACAGCATCATAGTCATTTCTAGATTGATCATCCATTGTACACACAGCCGTAAATGCTTCTCCGACCAATAAGTTCATGAGTCTACTAGACCATGTAGTTCTATCTATATTAAGCTCATGACAATAAGTCTCATATCTACTAAGGAAGCATGAGATATCGTCAATGGAACAGTTAAATTTAGGCAAATATACCTTAACATATTTGATATGATCTCTTCTATCAGTATCAACATTCATGACATTCACATGAGGTTGTTACAATCTTAATTTCTCAAGTTCAATTTCAGCTAATTTAATTTTTTGAGCATGTTTTAACTCCGCTTGAGCAAAGGCTAATTTTTCCATTTCAAGAGCTAACTCTTCTGCTCTTCTTGTTTCAGACAATGCTTCTTGTCTTCTTTTTTTCTGACAATTCTTCTTGTCTTCTTTTTTCTTCTTCTTGTCTTCTTATTTCTGACAATTCTTCTTGTCTCCTTCTTTCTTCTTCTTGTCTTCTTATTTCCTTGACTACATATGTTTGCAAGGCTTCACCCTCCAAACCAAAATCTTTTCCAACCTTTACTAAATCTTTCAAGGTTGCCATGCTTTACTTTTATTGTGCCTTTCAATAGCAACAAATAAAGTAAATTTATATTATTACTTTAAATAATATTTTTAATAATTATATCACCACTTCAAATTCAACCAACTTGATGCATTAGTAGCAAAATATATAGATGTTAATGATGGAGCATAAAAGAAAAGTACAAACAAGAAGACAGAATACAGTGATCAGAGCCAAAAGAAGGAAATGCAAATAGGAAACTTAGGCATGAATAAATAAATTGAACAATCAAAAAAAAAAAATATAGCTCTATTCACACTTATGACAATACATCACAATTTTTTTTACAACATATATCCCATCTATTAAATGAAAGATAGCCAGGTTAGAAGCACAGTTTCACAAACAATGATGTAGCCATCTAAAGAGAAAAATATATATAGGACTGGACCACAATCACAAATTTTACATTTAACAATACTACGCAGCTAACAATCATAGGTCATGATTATTTCAATAGTAGCAGATTCACACAGCTTTGTATTGCCGGCCCCACTATTTGAAACAATCACACTCCAAACCTTAAAGTACGCTCATGAATCTATCGACCAGTCGAAACGGTATTGACAGATTCTTAAGTCCCTCCTACCTCCCACAGATTAAATACACCACGACATTAAAACATGCAACATAAGTCGGAAAAAATAGCGCAGGCAAACAAAGATAATTCAGTAACACGCTGTATGAAACATAACCGTGACTTATCTGATTGCCAGGCCTGAAAATTCTCCCAGTTTCAATGTCCGTTCCTCCCAGCACCGATGCGAACTGGACACAAAAGACCGCTCATTAGGTCTAGCAACGTTGCAACAGCTGACACGTTTCAGAATCCAATTGATTCACCGTTGTCATAAAAATACGCCATCTCCGGCAGAAAATTTGATGCTTTCATACATCAGGATGCAGCAGGTATAATATTCTTGAACAACTGCTCTTTCAATACTCGAACAGATAAAGGACTGCAAAGCGAACTTGTATTATGGCCTTCTCAGAAGCTAGCAGACGACACGTGCGCCATTTTGCAGAATTGGAACGAAGCACGATTGCATGAAAATGTCTGTAGCAAAAATGATGAAAAAAAGTCTTTCGACCAAACGATCATCGGCTTGCTGCCCCCACTTTTGTTGGGGTAGAATTAGTAGTATATTTTCTCCCCACCGAGTTCTTTTTTAAATCATCAAGTAGCTGGTTCTTGGCTTCCAGCTTGTCTAGGGTATATTTTGTAACAGGCCTCTAAGTCCAACTTTTTAAACAGCCTTAGAACGTGTAATAAGTCTTCAACAGGCAGAAACTTGATAAGGCCAGTTTGACGTTGAAGAACACATATTCACCTTTAATACCTTGTATAGAACGAAGCTCCTTATATATTTGCATCCAATATATATTAATCAATGGCATTCACTAGCCAGTCCATGAAACCAGTCTATCGTCACGCAGACTTAGGACAAGATGTCTTATGCATACTGCTGAAATATTTAATGACATAGTTCCACACTCACTTCTTTCTATTTAGCATTCGCTTGTCCATTTAATTATAATCAAGCATGGACTCCATACTGTAGGACGACCTAGCTGATATAAATTTACAAAGACTCTATCACAAGAGTACACTTTCTGGAGCTCGTCAAAAGCACGTCTTCTCACACACAGTAATACACAGCGAAAGAGGACGAATACTAGCTCAAGTCTGCCACGCAAGGCCGGCAAAGAATCATCTGCCAAATATTAGCAGACTATGTGACGTACTTTCGGAGTAGTCCGGGCAATGCATATCAACAAGGAAGTATGTATACAAACCATGTCGAGTGCGATAAAACCTGTTATGATTTTACACATAACAGACATATACAAACAATACAAACAATCATCTACAATTTTGATATCCACATGATCCAGGAGAACTCCGCCTAGGCCGGTCCCAAGCCCGGCTGAAAAAGGAGCAGGGCGGCCTGCATGGAGGCCGTAAGGAGGCAGCCCCTCCACCATGCAAAGACACAACAGGCCAATCACCTGTTTGCTTTAAACTTTTGATCATGAGAACTACAAGAGAGAAAACCGGACTGATTCTAAAGGCGACGAACTGGAACGGACTACGGACTACGACTTATGGAACTTGGAACACAAGAAGTATAAATGGGAAAGAAAAGGAGCTGGTGGAAGAGATGAGGAAAGCAAAACTAGAAATCCTGGCTATAACGGAAACAAAGAAAAAAGGACAAGGAGTCATGGATCTCGATGGCAACACGCTGCTCTACAGTGGTGTACCCACATCTGAAAGAGCTAAAGGGGGCGTGGGTTGCATTGTGGCCAAAAATCAAAAAGATAGTATCAAGGGATGGAACTTTGTCTCGGAGCGCATTATGGTTGTAAAACTAAACGAAGGAGAAACCATACTCAACCTGGTCATAGTGTATGGGCCAAATGAGAATGAGAGAGCAGAGGTCAAGGAGGAATTCTTCGAGCTGCTTCAAAGGACAGTGGATGACTGCCTAGATGAAGTTATCATGCTCGGAGATTTTAATGCCAGAGTTGAAAATGACCATGCTAGATGGGGTGGAGTTATCGGAAGATATGGAGAAGATACTCTCAATGACAATGGAAAGCGACTCCTTAGATTCTGCAGTGAGCAGAATCTGATCATTACAAACACAAAGTTCCCCCATAAGCGCATACATGCATACACTAGATGTGAACCAACCAAGAATGAGAAGTCAGTGATCGACTATGCCATTGTTCGGAGAAGCTCATTCAAATATGTCCGGGGTGCTAGAGTCTGGCCAGAGATTGGAAGTGATCACTACCTGCTAACAATCAAAAGAACAACTGAAAGAGTTGCTCAGCCTAGGAACTGCCCAACTGTCGTGAGAAATTCTAATCCACATATATAAATTAAAAGTAAATGTAAAGCCTAACAAATCTTTTTTTTAAATTCTATAAAAGGAAGAAGAATGGTAAAGAACAGTGCTGTCACAATGACAGTACTCGAAATCCCCTTTGTTTTATGCTTCGTCTGCAAATTGTAACGTTTCCACGTTAAATATAAGCCACTGCATAAATACAAGCGTTTCCACAACACATTAAAACGGGTATTGCATTTCTAAGAAAAACATTGAGAGGCACACTGCGTAATGACCTAAATTAATCCTAACATTAATTATACTACGTTACCAAAACGAACGAACAGATGGACTCAGATAGAAAGAAGGGAGGGCTGAAGGCAGCAGCACAAGCAACACTAAACACGCGTCTCGCTATATTAATGCCACCCCTAACACGCGTGTAAGGCCACATGCACTAACTTTATTTCAGAGGGACAGTGATAAAAACACTACCCTTCCCAGAGTTAGGTTTTAAAACCTGAAAAACGCTTATTGGGGAAACCTGACATTCTACTGTTTTATGTCCGAAATCCTGACATTAGTCTGACAGTACAGCAGGACAGGTGGCGGTTCTAACATAAAAAATAAAAAACAACTACACGACTATCCTAGAAAATACATATTTTGAACGCAGCCACTTAGCTCCATTAAACTTATATATTTGGATTCCTTAAGACTTGCTAACAAAGAATATCTTAAGTGTTACGCAAATAGTCCAGGAATTAATAAATTATAGGCAAAAGAAAATAGTGAGGGTGTCAGACAGCCCCAAAACATCAGAATCGCTCAGTGAAAGAATTTTAAACCACCATTGTACGGAAATAGGCCACAAGTTACATTTGAATTGATTGGATGGAATGATATGTAAGGCTAAACACGATTAGTCGGACTATAAATGCTATCTTTTGTTGTCAAGGGAGACGGAAGTAAGAGTACTTTTTTCAAACGATTGGGTAGAGATGGCCTGATTGGTTAGGTCGGTTAATATAGTTAATTGATAGCGTTAGTTCGAGACCACTAGTTCAAATAAGCTTGATAAAGCAACAGTGCGTTGAAGCCAGCTCATATTTTTGCTAAATAAAAGCCTGGAACATAAGCAGATGGGAATTTGTGCCAGTATTTGTGCCAGAATTCATTGCTAGTCAACGTATCTGTGTTTATTTCCATGAATTGTGGGACTGTGGTCCTAGTATTGAAGCCGCACCTGGTCTGAGCGTTTGCTGAATCCAGAGGCTGACAGCATACTCTTGGGTCCCTATAGTAACCAGTGAGGTGTCTTCAGAAACAGTGAATAGTCGAGCAGAGGAGTCCTTGCCTGCCGCCATCACGAAAGTTAAGCCCACTGTGGCCAAAAGAGCTCAACACTATGTACCCCTCGTAAATGACACTAACTTAATTAGAGAGGGGCAATTAATTGTTTTAATGTTCGGAACTGAGACCATCTCCAATACTAGTTCCAACATACACAAGCACATGCAGTCATGATGTCTAATAAGAATCTATCTTGAAGAACAAAACCAGTATTACCTCATATTACCACATCACAACTCACACACATAGAATACTAATATTGTATGTCAATGCAAAGACCACATTTATATATGTGTACATAATATTTGAAATTACATGTTATTATATTGCCTGGTTCACTGTGTAGTTGAATCAGGATCACTATTGTAGAGAAAATCAATACATATGTACATATCTGAAATTTATCATTGAATCTTTTAAGATAGTCTTCTAGAGTGTTGACTGTTTGTGAGTGTCACAGTATTGTCAAGTGTGGTGGAATAATTAAATTGTTTATCTGTTGTTGTTGTGGTGACTTACACTTCATCATTTGCATAACCCTAGACATATAACGTTGCCAACACAATATTCCAGAATAATTCTGACTGAGATATAAATATGTGGCAGTAAGTAAGGTTATCTGTAAAACACTACACATATTAGATACAGATACCTTCACAGCTGATCTCAGTCAGTACACTAAGTCCCTATAAGTATTTATATCATCCCACTTTACCACACCAACATCACGCAAGAAACCAAGTAAACGAGCGGGAGAAATGAGCATTAGGACCTAAAAGCTGAGATAGCCAGAAATTAAGACCAGATATCAGGGGCTTATTGCTGCAGCGGTGAGCAACACAGAAGAACGAACTGATGTTTGGAAACCCTCTGGCTTAAATTCAAGGACATCATAAAGACAGCTGCTGCAGAAGCATGTGGTGAAGTCCGACTTGGGAACAAGAGAAAGAGGACACCTTGGTGGACAGAGGAAGTCAAAGAGAAAATAAGAGAGAAGAAAATGGCATGGAAACAATACTTAGGAGCTAAAAACACAACAGGACAAATGGAGAAATATAGAGAATATGTAACACTCAGAACAGAAGCAAAGAACAAAGTGCTAGCAGCAAAACAGAAGACCTGGGAAGAATTTGGAGAAAAGCTAGAAAAAGATGCACAAGAAAACCAGAAATTGTTCTATAAGACCCTAAAGAACACGAGGAAGGAAAAACAATGCCCTCTCAAATTTATAAAGGACAAGCAAGGCACATTGCTTTACTGCCCCGAAGGAAGTAATGGAAAAATGGAAGAAAATTTCTCAGAACTCCTGGATGGTGAGCATGGTGAAGTAGCAGAAATGATAACCACTAACACAGAAGAGAAAACCAATGATGGTGAAAATGCAATAAAGATGGAAGAACTGAAGGCAGCACTGCAGAAAATCAAGACGGGCAAAGCAGCAGGGCATGATGGTATAACACCAGAAATGTGTTCCCCTATTACTCTTAAGGGTCCTACGGCAGCGTGGTGCAACAAGACCATACCAAAGGATTGGGAGATTTCCATCATAACACCAATTTTCAAAAAGGGTGACAATCGACAATGTGGAAACCATAGAGGCATGTCCCTTCTCAGTGTCCTTGGTAAAATCTACTCTAGAATCCTAGAGCAGAGACTCCGACGCCTAGCTGAGCCACAATTGGATGAAGCCCAGTGCGGATTCCGAGCAAACTGAAGTACTCAAGACCTAATCTTCACACCCAGACAGCTGAGTGAAAAGTCCCTTGTGTATAAGAGTGAGAGCCATCTTTGTTTCATAGATCTGGAAAAGGCGTTTGACAGGGTCCCCTGGAGCAAACTTTGGGACTGTTTGGCAAGGAAGAACATTCCAGCATCTCTGATTCATGCTATACAGAGCTTCTACACGTCTTGCAGAAATTATGTGAGGACAGCAAACCATAAGTCAGAAGAGTTCAGGAACACCACTGGTGTAAGACGAGGTGATATCATGTCACCGTATCTTTTCATACTCCTCATGGACGATGACATCAAGGCATGTAAAGAGAGAACAAGAAAGTATTCAGTGAGGTACTGGAAGATGAGACAGGTCTGTATTTCAGAGCTGGCATTTGCTGATGATGTTGCCCTGATTGCTAAATCAGAGGCACATCTCCAATCCAACCTGCAAGTCTGGAAGGAAGAGCTGGAGAAGAGAGGGGTGGTCATAACCAGCTCTAAAACAAAATCCATGGTGATATCACGAGAAGAAAGAAGACATCAGATTAAGCTGGGAGAACAGGTCCTGGAGTAGGTCGACCACTTTGAATATCTCGGAGCTATTATAGACCGAAAGGGAGGCATCAAAGAAGAGTTGGCCACTCGAAAAGCAGCAGCTGTGAACTTTTTCAGGTCATAAATCGAGGATTCCTCAGCAAGAGAGAGGTTGGTAAGAAAACGAAGATGGCTGTATACCGCTCCACCTATGTCCCAGTCTTGACATATGGATGCGAGTCATGGGCAATGACTACAACCCACAAAAGCCAGATCCAAACCTCAGAAATGAGGTATCTGAGGAAGGTGGTTGAAGTAACAAGAAGAGACATGGTCCGCAACCAGACGATACGTCTAGGCCTAAAATCCCACCCCCTGCAGACTCAAGTAGAACAGTCCCAACTAAGATGGTTTGGCCATGTCTGCAGAATTGGAGAAGATCGGCTACCACGACAAGCATGGGAAACAAAGAGCCAGGGATCCAGACCCCCAGGACGACCCAGAGTCCTCTGGGAGGACAACATTAGACAATCTTTGAAGGACCGAGAACTAGAATGGAACCAGGCCAGGAGGAAGACAGCCGATAGGATAGTCTGGCGCTCTCTCTTCCAAACCTGTACACCTTACGGTAGAAGGAGAACGACTAAGTAAGTAAGTATGATCCAGGAGACAAATTTAAAAGCCAATAGTATTATAAATTGCCCAGGTTACAGATGTTACTCCAATCCATGTGGGCCTGGTAGACAAGGGCAAGCTATATATGTAAAACATGAGCTACCTCATACGTAGCTGTATACAAGTTCCCAAACTAGTGAGGATGCAAAATTGCAGGGGATTGCTGTGAATATAGGCGGTCAGGAGTGGCGAGTCTCCAATTTATATGCTCATATCGACCATCGAACAGCAGAGATTGATTTGAATTTTCTGGCGGATTTGTATGAAGATTCTCACATAAGGTGTTTAATTGCTGGCGAATTCAATGCTAGATCCAAGGAGTGGGGGAACATCTCGGAAAATAGGCAGGGTATAACTTTGAGCCAGGCCATGAACCTTGCCATCCTGAATGATGGACGCCCAACTAGACTGGAAACTAAACCTGGAGATACAACTTTGTGATACAGGTGGGCACGGAAAAAGCGCTCAGAAATTCTGGTCCTTACCCGTCTGCGAATTTTAGATTACTTTCTGAAAAGTTACATGTTTGTACTAATAAATTGTTACATCTGAAACACATTCTCGTATGAATTTACAGATGTACATCTGAAACACATTCTCGTATGAATTTACAGATGTGTTGGTGAGTTCGCCTGCCAGGGATCGGATATTTTCATGCCATATACAGAAGGCGTGACTCTACATTACTTTCAAAAATTTTTCATGTCAGGAATTTTTTGAAATCGCCCGCCCCCCAACCAGCATGTTTGAAATGATTGCAACAAATTAAAGATAGGAACAACTGATGGGTTTGACTGTGGCACTGATAAAATGACTGCCGAACGTCTGCTTCAAAGGTGCCCAACATATGAGGAACAGAGGAAACGTATATTGCCATCACCAGTACCATTCCTGGAGAAAATCTACGGAAATATCAACAGCCTTAGGTTGACCACTGCTTTCTTTAAACTTATTCAAGTTGACATCTGAGGGTGAACGAAGAAGAAGAACAAGAAGAAGAAGAAGAGATGATTGGAGCTTTTACGTAGCTCCAAGATGGCACAACCAGATCTTGCCAGAGTGAAGCCTAGAATTTAGAATTTCATTTTAGCAGACCGCACACCTTTTATTGGAGAATCTTGACGGACTTACCAAACAGCCGAGGAAATCTCTATCATTTTAAATAAGGAAATTCGGAATATCTGAGGAAACTGAACAAGGAGTCAGAGAGGGAATTAAAGTTAAAATTAACGACCCCAAGTACACGTGTAAAAAGGCATCGGCTAATGCCTTAACTTCTTTCATCTGAGCAAAAACGTCTGTGAGCCAGGATTGGCGTAAGTTGTCATTTTACATTCTATATTTTCATTACATAACTTGTGAACTAATATGTATATATCACAATGTGAATATTAATATATGAAAATCGCTAGTGGATGGCTCAGTCATTTGAGGCTGTAACCTCAGCGCATAGAATGATGATTTCGTGAACCACCACTGCACGGACTAGAGACTGCTTTTTTGCTAGTTTCTTAAGGAGAACTAAACGCATCAGTAGTCCCAAGTTCCTTATGGAGCAGCGAGGTAAAATGAAAGAAAGGATGTACATTTTATTTATAATACTTAACAGTTTCAAACCAGTGTAAATGTCGATGTTAACATATTCACTTTAAAATTAATGGAAATTACAAACTTTTCAAAGCAGTGTAAACATAAATGAAAACATATTCAATTTATACTGTGAACACTTTTCAATCAGTGGAAATGTAAATGGAAACATATTCTATCTGTACTATTAACTTTTTCATTTAAATGTAAAGTAACTATAAAAGCTATTCAATGTAAATGTAAAGAAAGTTTTCTCTCGAGAGATTAAAGTTAATTCTCATCGAGGGTAAATTCTGAGTAAATAGTATGGTGGAATGGGAATAGGGGACACAGCAGTATGTGTCGGGAAACGCACTACTCAGGAGAGCGTTTCGTTTCTATTCTTTTACCATAGTTGTGGGCGGTGGTTCCAGTTGAAGGGTACTATCTCTGGAACAAGAGCTTTAAGACGATGGACCAAGTTTGAACTCTATCAATAATGACTCTTTTCTGTTAAACTATTCAATTATTTTCAAACTGTTAAAACTTAAGTGATTATTAAATTTTGTTATTTGTAATTTTACAAATTTAACTTCGATTTAATCAATTTAAATGTACTACATGTTTGTCTCAATCAAGCTACTACACACACTCTAAACAGAGCTATACCAGAATAATAAGAATTCCACTGAGTAAATCAGAGGTGGGGCTTTAACGAGCTAAGATTAACCATTGCTTAATGCTTCACAAAAGTTGTCGGCAGATTCTAGAATTAACGTGCTCAGCCAATGCAGCATTGTTTTCGCTTATCTGAATATCTTGTGATGTCTCAATTGAGATAGAAGCGTCATTACCCTTCTAGTTACAAACCTGCCAAGAGTAATCTTGTGCGAAGGTAGACACATTTGAAGCCCATATTAGATACTCTTGAGTTTTGGCCACTGTTGGACCACTACTGCAAAGCAGGGGAGACTACAACCCACAAAAGCCAGATCCAAACCTCAGAAATGAGGCATCTGAGGAAGGTGGTTGAAGTAACAAGAAGAGACATGGTCCGCAACCAGACGATACGTCTAGGCCTAAAATCCCACCCCCTGCAGACCCAAGTAGAACGGTCCCAACTAAGATGGTTTGGCCATGTCTGCAGAATGGGAGAAGATCGGCTACCACGACAAGCATGGGAAACAAAGAGCCAGGGATCCAGACCCCCAAGACGACCCAGAGTCCGCTGGGAGGACAACATTACACAATCTTTGAAGGGCCGGGAACTAGAATGGAACCAGGCCAGGAGGAAGACAGCCGATAGGATAGTCTGGCGCGCTCTCTTCCAAACCTCTACACCTCACGGTAGAAGGGGAATGACTAAGTAAGTAATTAATTATACAAATTTAACTTCGATTTAATCATTTTAAATGTACTGCATGTTTGTCTCAAGTCAATTTGCTACACACACTCTAAACAGAGCTTTACCAGAATAATAAGAATTCCACTGAGTAAATCAGAGGTGGGGGCTTGAACGAGCCAAGATTAATCATTGCTTAATACTTCACAAAAGTTGTTGGCAGATTCTAGAATTAACGTGCTCTGCCAATGCAGCACAACCCATCACTAATAGCAAAAGCTCTACAGGACTACGCCTGAAGACGGACGAAGAGAAGGGAAGAGCATTATTCATTCGATATGTGGAGCAAACGGATAAAGGTGACAAAAGTACCCGCCTGAAAATAAAGGACAGTGAGCTGGAAAATACCCTAAGGTGCCAGATAAACTTCGATCTCATTTCTGAAGAGGAAGTGGTGTTCACATTGAAAACCAGCAGAAACACTGCTCCAGGTCCTGATGATGTACAATACCATCGCATTCAACAGCTCGACGGCACAGCCATTATAAATATGGTGAGCGATTTCAATACCAGCATACAGAATGCTGAGGTGTCGGAAGACTGGCTACACAGTTACCTTCGGCAACTTTATAAACCTGGCAAAGACCCACACTGCTCAACAGCTATCGAATTATCACACTACAGAATGTATATGGTAAATTACTTGAAAAGATATTTGCGAGACTGTGATAAGAGGTTTTGATGTTACTAAATATAGGCTATCCTGGACAAATAGATGTATCAACGGATACCAGGATAGGGCCAGATAAGAGACTGGTCTTGTAAGTAATACCCCCTTCTCTGAAAAGAGCAAGGGTGTATAGACAATCCAGGTGAGGTCAGACTATGCAAGTTCCCAGAGTAAAGACTTATGCTGATGAAGTTCTCTGGGTCCCTAACTGTCACCTCTTTAGGTCTCACCAGGACTAAAGAATCTGGGTGATGTGTTATAGCAAGGTGTCTAGGATAATGTAGTAAATGTATTTAATTTCAAAACAGACAGAACTTCAACTTAACCAAATTTAAGTAAGCAAGACTGTTTAAAGGTTATTTACAATTTATTGTTCCTGTACCTCAATCTTTATGGGGTCAGGAATTCTTAAAAATCAAGAAAAGGATATTTACAAACTAGAAATAAATATGTTGGACACTCTGTCCATGTCTGTAAACAAAAGTCACTGGAATGACTAAACCCTCTGTTCTTGTTACTATGTTGGATACTATCAATACTCTTTCAATATCAGTCTACTTTGTGTCATCATTCCCCAGGAAATACGTTTTATAATATGAACTGTGGTTTTGGGATGAACCGCCAGAGCCGGCTAACGGACTTATCTGGTAAAATATAGTTGCTGCTGTTTTCTCAAGTAATTCAGCATCACCAAAAGTTGCGCCTTCTAGATGAAGATAAGGGTTTTGGCTTCAAACTGTATCATGATCACTCACTCCCATATGTTCTTCACTCAGGTTATGGCAGCAACGCAGTATTTGGTAATTCAACCTGGAATAAGAATAATCCATCCCTTGTAGATCTGTCTCATCTCTTTCATCCCTAATCAATCTAAAGCTTACCTGGGTCAGCCCATGGTGCTGACAAATTGCACCAGACCTTAACTTCCGTTGTCTACAATCAGTTTCGTGTAATCACTCTTCTTCAGTGTTGATTCAAAGCCAATGTCCATCATTCGGGTTTGTCTTCCATACAATAGTCATGGTGTGCATAATCTAGCACTGTAACCTGTTGATAACTTTGTTCTAACATTCCCTACATGATTTTATATAATATTTAAACGTTGTGGCACCCCAGAAGCCGATATTAATTTATTAACACTCACTTACAGTCGCAATTTTGTAAGGCCAATTGCCAAACATTTTTACACATTTATTTCACTTCCCAATAAGTCTGCTTAGGTACATTCCTACCTAGGTCGTCGTGACACAAACTCTCCCATCTAGGCAGTATCGAAGTAAAACTATCGCACACACAAAGCCTGTTACATGTTAATAAAATATACAAATAAAACTATCTGTCTTAACCCCAAGTAAAGAATAATCACATACACAAGCTTGACTAGCAGTAAAAAGGTTTTAACACTGCTTTCTAGTCCAGACGGCAAAGGCTTGGTCAGAAAGTCTTCCCGCTGATGTCAGCTTGGCATGGCTTTTCAAAATACAATGGCCTGATTTTACAAGGAGGTGCTAATTTTTATCACCCTACCCTCAACCAATCAGAAGAAGAGTAAAAAAAGTCAACTATTTTTGGGGAACTATAAACTTGAGCGATTTTAAGTGTGTTTGTTAATCTGACTAAATTTGTATATTATATATCTTAGTTATTGATCGACCGATTTTAATTATCAAAAGTGATAATTAAACGGCCTATCGCCCTCTATCGTCCTATATAGGTTTCCTTTTATTATTCTGTAGCCTTTTCATCTGGGTAATTTTTAAGTAATTAAATGTGCCTTTACCCTTATATGAAAATATCACTAAATTAAATTTTACTAAGTTAAGATAATATTATTATGAGGGAACCTTTATGTTTATGTGTGTAGCCATATCAGCGCTATATTTCAAGATATCCTTTTTCTTTTTATTATCTGCAGTTAGGGAGAAATAAATTATTTAAGTTTATTCAAAAACCCAAAATGGGCATTATTTCACTACAACCAAAATTTTCTTGTGCCTACAAAACGAGGTAACGATTTGATTGGTTGTTAAATTTGACTACGTTCTTCACTAAATATTGGGGTGGGTGTATAGGGGGTGTAAAATTTTACTGGTTTTCTTAGAAATATTCAAATACTCTAGTTAAATTGTTGGCGGTAGATTTGACTGTGCCCCAGACAAATTTCAAAATTTAGTGGTTATTTATAGATTGTAAAAATACGTTAACTAGGTTTTGAAGCGGGGAATTTGAGCGTGTTGTGATGCAGATACATTTCACTACAGAGACAAGTAATAATCCACCTCGAAAATGCACACATCCTTCATGATATGCTGGGTAGCTATAGGCCTTTCAAAACAACATGTGGTAACACTTGAAAGTTTGCGTATGATGTGTATGTCACAGATGGTTAGAATTGTCTGCCCTTGTCTGAAGTTAACCTGTCTGTTATTTTCCTATTTCATGATACCGTCCACTTATTCTGTCAGTTTTGATTTTATCAGCTCTTATTTTTCTCTCCGATCCTGTCAATCTTGCTAGAGTCCAGTTTAGACACACCTCTTAGCACGTGCAAAGCGGCTGGATGTCTAACGATCTTTTCATGTTGGCATTCCTGGAAGCTAAAAGGGCCCTGATCTCTTTGATGTGGGGAAAAACAGGGAACTCTTTGCTCCTCTAAGTTTTTCAGCGGCATTTCTTGCCGAAGAGGTCTCTATGTGGCAAGCAGCTGGTTTCTGTGTCCCCCGTTCGCTAGAAGAATTCTCGTTCTTTCATTTCAAACCGCTTTCGTCTTCGTTTACATCCTGCACACAGGGACACCAACACCCAGTAGAAGCCAGCGATTTTTCCAGTTGTCATTATCTGTAGCAGAGATGCATATGCCTATCATTATTCCTGGATAACCTATTTCCTAGCTGAAGGTCACTGATTCGCACTTGATGTATATATTTTAATCAGTGAGAGAAATTCGCTCCAGCCAGGGTTACATGGTAGCTCGCTGAATTAGTGGTGGCCACCCGCGATATTAAGTGTGATTCTTGGGATTTATTTGCCTGTTTCCTTTGGGAGCTTAACTCTGCATTCCGAAGATATAATACCTTAGGTGGAACAGAGTGATGTTTCCTAGCAGAGTAGGAGAGTAGTTGACAAGCTTTACTGCCCTAAAAGGATTTGGCCGCTGTTATTGTTTTGATAGCTGGGGCCTAACCCCTTTATTTGGACATTTTAAGCGTGCCAGTAAAAGTGTGCGTGGATTGGTAGCGAGGCGAGGTTGGCGTGTGTGCGTTTGAGCCTAGTGGTGTGATAAAGAGTGTGTTGACCATACATTTTATTCTTGATGACTTTTATGTATCTCTGTAGCTGTCAGACATTGTGAAGGCATACAGGTGGGTTTGTGTTTTGTTCATGCTGTGGTATCGTTTTTGTGTGTTGTTTAATAAACATAAAAACCTGTCCTGTGTCAGGATCTCTTCTGTTTATAACTGTCAATGTATGTCATAACGTCATAACGTTGTCCCTTACTGCCATTTGGAGCATAGGAGGGAGATAAGCAGATTGTCTTAGAAAAATAACTCTCAGTAGGCTGAAGACGTGGCCAACCACGCTTCAGAATTCTTCATAATCTCTTCTCATAATTTCATTATTGACTCTATTCTCATCTATTTTCACATCTTTGCATTCATAATCTATCTGAACATAATCTATTCTCAAATGATACCTACCTGTGATAGTGTACGAGGGATTCCAGGGTAAAAGAGAAACGGGGGCTGTCGCAATTGACCTACAGGATGCTTATAACAGAGTGAACTTTGCAACCCTAATGAAGACTGCATGATGGCATGTGGTGTAAACCCTTGGATAACTAGCTGGATAGGAGCTGAGTTAATGGAGAGATCAGTTGCATTTCGCTTGGGAACATGGACACCAGAACCAATGCGCAAAAAATAGCAACCTTTCAACCAACAGGACTGGGGCGAACATTAACTTTAGCAGATGACATACACTTGAATAGAACTGGCTCAGACATACAGGAAATGGTCCAAGGCATACAAAAGACACTACAGGCGGTTTCTAAATGCTGTGAGGAAAGCGGATCAAAGGTTAATCCCAACAAGGCTTTTGCGATGTGGTGCTCTTTGCACAACTTCATAGTGAAAGCAGACCTTCCAGACATCACTTTCAAAGGGCAGAACATTGAAAGACAAGACAGGCTGAAGTACCGGTATCTGGGAGTAACGTTTGATCGTGGGCTATCATTCAAGTATCATGTCGAACTGATCATATACAAGTGCAAGCGAATACTGGCAGCTTTAAAAAACAATGGCTGCTGCGCGCATGGAACAGAGACTAGTGTTTCTCCTGTAGCATCAGCTCGTGATTTCAGTAATAAAGTACGGGCTAGGAATACTCACGCTGTCAGTGTCACAATGTGAACGACTTGAACGCATTCAAAATGAAGGCATGCGACTAGTTTTGGGCTGTACGCGTGATACCCCCATTGCGACAAGGAAATAAATGCTCGGATTGCTGTCGAAAGATCCATATATGCGATGGCCCTGGCAAAAGCATATATGCGGGTAACCATCGACAAAAGACATCCCCTGCATAAAAATATAGCTGAATCACAGGAGTAAGAATCAAGAGAGGGATGTCATGGATGGCACAGGCTGTGGCTACGATTGGTCAATTGACCAGGGTTGAAAATATATCCAAAGGGGAAGAGTGGAGTAAGTCAGGGGAGAACTGGATAAACTATCAGCAGGTCATCATTAGCCTTGGCAGAGAGTGTAGATCTCGGGGCAATGGAAAATCAGAGCTGGAGATTAATCTGCTGATAAGTGATTATGCTGGGGATGGTGACGCCATTGTGTACACTGATGGGTCTGTAGTGCGTGTTGTGAAATCAGGATGGAGCTTTTCTGCGAGAATAAAGGACAGTGTCGTCACTGAACAGAGTGGAGCCTACATGACATCAACCTCCAGCATGAGAATGGAGGTAGAGGCAGTTACTGCAGCACTGAAGTGGCTGTATGAAACTCCATAAACCAGGGCAGTTATATTGTCAGACTCTCACGCCATGCTTCGGAAGGTTCAGAACGGATGGCTACGGCAAGAATTGAAAACATCAATAGAATCCTCAAGTCTTGAAGAGCTGGTGTGGATCGATTTTCCTGGTCATGCAGCGGTACGTGGCAATGAGAGAGCTGATAGACTGGCCTCGTGAGCACCCATAGTGGGGGCACTGGACATGGATAAACGAGAGATACTAAGGGCTATCAATGATCGCCTGCTGGATAATGACACTGCAATGGATGAATAAACAAGGCTGAGGCTGTTGGAGTGAAATGGACGTGAGAGAGGATGCATCCGCCGTATGTACAACCAGCGTGCTACAGGTACAATTAGCATTCATACTCTATGACATTTACTGAGGGAGACTGAGCACCTATGGGTTTGCCCTGAGTGTAGTGAGGTCGATTCTGATTAACAATAGCAATTACAATAACACCATTGGTTTCCTCTTCTGTAATAGTGTTTATCATTTCTGAGGCTTGACTTTGCTCACCACCAAGGAGCTCTGAGAAATATTCTTTCCATATTTCCATTACTTCTTTCGGGGCGGTAAGCATTTTGTCTTGTTTGTCTTTTATACATTTCAGAGGGCAGTTTTTCCTTCCCGATGTTCTTTAGGATCTTGTAGAACAGCCTTCTATTTTAATTTGTCTTCTACTTTTTTTATGGTGTTAGGTTCAATTTATATAAGATAATAGTGTCTAGTAGGGTATTCAACTTCGGAGAAGGTCCATTAACATTTGAGAAGGCATGCATATATGCCGGTACTATTTTTGAACTCAGTCTTTCTGCACGTACCTGATCTTCAAACACTGAAGAAGCTACGAAGGCCAGGTTGGACGTTAATACGACAAGTAGTTTAATAACATTTCACAGCTGCAATGTAATCATCAAATATGTACTGTAGATAAGACAATGGCATGACCTAGCCAGTCCTTGATAACGTCGCTACTCAGTCGACTATGGACAAGATGTCTTCGACATGTTGCTGCAAACTTTATTTCATATTTCCACTCACGTACCACGAAATTACAGCATTCACTTGTCCTAATAAATATAATTATCCAGCATACATCCCATGAAGCATATGGACGATCTAGCGGTAGTAAAACTTGATAACTCTGTCGTAAGAGCACACATATAGGAGCTGGACCAAATATACGTCCAAACACTTTGAAGAACACATAGAAATGGCCTAGAAGTATCGCTCACTTCTGCTAAGTGAAGCCGGCCACGACGTCTGCAATAATTGTCCAAAAGACAATGACGTACTTCCGGGAGTAACCCAGGAAACGTAATATCAACAAGCTAGTCCATAAACAAGCCTTGTCGAAGTCGAAGCAAATGTTATGATTTTACTCATTACAGATGGGTTATTTTTCCTTGCCTCCCTGACTCCAAACACTTTGCGACAGTGAAGATATACTGTATTATGTCACCGAAGATTTTCAGCTTCTTCTCCAAAGTTATCTGCATCAGGTTGTTATGCAACTCTTTTGCCAAGGCTTCGTCCAGCTGTTCCCAAAGCCCTTTTGCAGTCCAAGAAGTGTGTGAGATCATCATCAGGCAGATCAACGTGAATGTACTCAGCACTGTGGATTGACTCCTGGCTGCGCTCTTCTAACGTCTTACCCGTCGAGACAGAGCGCTGTTGATCTCCCAATGATGAACTCCCACACCCCTTTTTCGTTCTGTGGATTTTAATTCCTCTCTGGGTAGAGAATTTCCTACCACAGGCACATGGAAATTCCAGCCGTTGTTCAAACGCGAAGTCCGTGTAACGGGTCCGGTCCATTCCAATGAAGCGCCTATGGATTCATCATTCTCCACCCCCCCCCTTTTCGGTGAATCCTGGGGGAATCTATCATTTTTGGGTCCTGTAGCAATTGTAATACAGCTTACGGGGTGCCAACTCGGTCAGCCGGTTTCTAGTCTTTCCCAGTGTCATCTGTCTTTCCAGAAGTCCATCGGTCTTTTCCCGATTGTCACTGGTTTGACCATGGAACTATGATAGGAAACTCTATACAGAGCGATACAACAGGGGGCAATCTGATCATCAGAAGTAGTCCCCACGTCAAACAAGTGTTTCCGCCTGTTATTCTCCTATAGACTCTAAGGGGAGCGGGCCTATCTGGGTCATGACTCCCAAGTGTCTCCGCCTCCTGTTGTCTTATGTAGAGAATGAACCCACTCCACCTTGGTTGCAGCTTTAAAATCTACATCTCTGCCAGCCGGAGGCTATTGTGAAAGTAACCCTTATGTTGAAAACAAATTATTGTGCCTTCTATTTTAATTTGTCTTCTACTTTTTCGTGGTGGGTGTCGTGAAGTTGGATTCACAACACGGATTCTTTACCCAAAACTGAGCGCCTCACTTTATGAGAACGGCAAGATACACAGACCAATCAGAACGCTCCGTTATACCGTGTTTACTACAGCCTTAGATAAATAAAATGGAAGTCCCAATATGTGCAAACAAGTATCGGAGGACAATTAACTACATCATTATGAAAGAAGTACCACCTGGAAGAGGCTACCAAAACGATATTGGGGATGTTGCTCTACATGTCTGTACAAAGACTTTTACGACAAGTAGTATAATAAGAGAGGAAATCTCTAATTGAATACATCGAAGCCTCAGGTTAGTCCATTATTTAGCTGTGTAAAGTACGCATAGATTAAAATGTATTTAGGAATGAAAAAAAAAATTATTAACCAGAAATATGTAAAATAATACAGGGCGTACTTTAAACTTTACATGAATAAAATCGCTCCATAAATAACTGAGAGAACTAAAAACTTAGTTTCCCTGATTTGCACAATAGGCAAATTTTACCAATATTTTAGGAACTCAAAACACATTAGTAGCGGAAACCACCTCGGACGCTCGAGGTCACACTATAAATACTGCGCGCCTAACAGAATCAGGTCAGTCACAATATTTGAATCTACAGCGAGCGGCAAAAAGAAAGCATATGTTAGTGGAAGCGATTTACCATCTGTACTTGTAAGCAGACTTTAAACAACCATTAACAGCTCGACTGTGGGTATGCCTGAGGGTAAGAACGAATCTATATATATATAAAATTATGTGTAATGCTAGTGATTAACCCACTTGTACGATAGATGTGTAGATGTGTAGATGTGTTAGAAAAGTACAGTGTGTTGCTGGTGAACTTACAGGCTTGTGTGTAATTCTGGAGGCAAAGCCAGCCTTGGGGAAATATTCAAAATAATTGAGAATGATGGCCAAAGTGTGTCTGTAAGTTTGGAAAAGTATTTGAAGAAGTATTTCTTAATGAAATGACATGCATACCAGAAACAAAAGGAAGGATGGAAGGCATTGGATTACTGTATAGTTTGATATATTACTTAGTGGTTTTATTCACGACCAAATTATTATATGGAGGCGGATCATGGGACAAGGATTATAAATAAGGATGTAGAAGAGATGTATGATCACAGGAAACTGAATTGATTGTTGCTACTATATTATGTCTTGTGCATCTGCTAGCACTCTATCTGAAACTGTCTATCATCCCCATCTGTCTCATAAAGGGATATTGATAGAAAAATACATAGGGTTGCATTTAACTTCGTTTCAGGTTTTATCCTGTAAACCTGATAAATATACAAGAGGGATCTCTTACTGAGGTTACGACGGATGCAGTGCCGGTCTCTGTCAGAGGGCTAGGCATCTCGTGTGTACCACTTGGAAGAATTTCAGCACAGATTTCTGTAATTAATCAGAGAGAGAGATCAACCAAGCAAGACTTTCACCATAGTGATAGACATTTTAATTCAGTGAAAAACTTTGTTGAAGATTTTATTATTTATTTAATGATGTAATATGATTTCTTTTCCTTTTGTTTTAAAAACTTTTCAAACAGAAAAAAGAAACTGTACAAATTAAATTGTAAATATTTACCAGCAGACTTACTTAAATTCTTTAAGTTAAGTTACAGTCTTTGTTGGTGAATTTAATTAATTAATTACCCCTAGCAGAGTCAATAACAATAATAACCACCATATTAACAGAGGAGGATCTGGAGAGGTAGCACATAAGGACTCAGAGTACTACATTACCATCTTCTCTGGGAACTTATACAGCTTGACCCTACCTTTGTTGTCTATACACCTTTACTCTTTTCAGAGAAAGGGGTATTACTGATAAGACCAGACTCTTATCTGGCACTATCCTGGTATCATCTGATACACCTTTATGTCCAGGATATCTTAATAAATTCAATAACCATCTACCCTCTCGTGACAGTGGGTTATTTTCCCTTGCCTCCCTGACTCCAAACACTTTGCGACAGTGAAGATATATTATGTCGCCGAAGATTTCCAGCTTCTTCTCCAAAGTTATCTGCTTCAGGTTGTTATCCAACTCTTTTGCCAAGGCTTCGTCCAGCTGTTCACAAAGCCCTTTTGCACTGGCAGGTGGAAACTTGATTGCATCTCTCTTCCAGTCTAAGAAGTGTGTGAGATAATCATCAGGCAGATCAACTTGAATGTACTCAGCACTGTGGATTGACTCCTGGCTGAGTTCTTCTAACGTCTAACCCGTCGAGACAACGCGCTGTTGATCTCCCCCTGATGAACTCCCACACCCCTTTTTCGTTCTGTGGATTTTAATTCCTCTCTGAGTAGAGAATTTCCTACCACAGGCACATGGAAGTTCCAACCGTGGTTCAGAGCTCGAAGTCCGTGTAGCGGGTCTGGTTGATTCCAATGAGGCGCCTGTGGATTCATTTAATTATTATATTGTTCATGTGTGGAATTCAAAATTAATTAATATTTTTAATTGGCGTATATAATGAACGAACTGCATTTCACAACAACTATTAATAGAGACACCCTTGGAGCATATCTAGCAAGAAAGTGACTTACTACACAACTTCCATTTAGAGCTTTGCAGTTAACTACCAGACTTGTCCTGTGTGGGCCATCCCTACCAGCACTTCACCATTTCTCTTCACCAGTTCTGTGATATATCTATATATATATATATATATATATATATATATATATATATATATATATATATATATATATATATATATATATATATATATATATATATATATATATATATATATATATATATATATATATGTCGTGAAATGACGTCTGTTTCACATCACACATTCGAATAACCACGGTCATGTTTACCACTCAAAATAATAGGATAAAACGGACCGATATAACTGACCAATGGAAACGCTCCTTTTTCTAATATGTATACAGAAATCTTTCTGTCACAGAAAGGCCTATTTTGTGTAAACGATAGGAAGGAGTTATTTTATTGCTTAAAGAATAAAGATATATAAAAGGAAAGACATATCTATTATAACAACGGGGATATTACTTAATAAGTAGGTACAAAGACGGCCTCATAATAGTAATTCATTTAAAGAAAAAAATTGGTTTCAGTGATATTTCTACATCAGGGTAGTTCCCGATTTAGTTAATTAAAGGCTGTATAGATTTTAATGCCATGTAATAAATAAACAACAAAGAGATAGAAAGATAGAAATAAATTCGCAGTTTAATTATTACTTTAAATAATTAAAATTGGTCCATAAATATGTTAGATACAGAATATTTTAACTTAGGCACATTGTACGGGAAGGCTGAAAAACGTATAGGTTTTAGATTCTTAAACACAGATTTGGACCGTGTCTCCGATTGGGCGGAACCTGCGCTATATATAGACCTTGAACTTAAGGGAATTCCGCCTCTATTTTTAAATAAACCCAAGCTGAATGAGACGAGCGCAAACTGTATACTGTCAATACTTTTGCCCTCTGTAATCTAGCAGCAGACCTAGATTACCATAGAAAGCCTGTATCAGCTTGTGTATTATTGCCTGAGGGTAAGAAATATATATATATATATATATATATATATATATATATATATATATATATATATATATATATATATATATATATATATATATATATATATATATATATATATATATATACAGTACTTTGCAAAAAAAATGGCAGTCATATTTTCGCAACGCAGCACACTCATAGAAGCAAATACTAATAAAAACTGTATGTCCAGAGGAAGATTGGTATCTCCCCTATCTATTAACAGTGGTTTCAGTACAATATAATGTTGCATTCTCCAGCAAGGCAAGCCTGGATGCGGCGAGGCATACTTCCCAAAAATGTTTGTAGGTAATTGTGAGTCAGACTGTCCCAGTATTTTTCAGCTACCTTCTTCAATTGTTCAACGTCTCTGAGTCCACTCTTTTTTAAATGATTCTTGAGTAGTGCCCAAACGTTTTCAATTGGGTTTAGATCGGGACTGCTGCTGGGCCACTTCAGCACTATCACATTCTTCTCTTGCAGCCATGCTTTGGTGGTATGAGCTGTATGATTTAGGTCATTGTCATGTTGAAATGTGCACCCATCGGTGTACACGACCTGCATAAATGGCAGAAGATGTCCCTCTAGTATGTCGATGTACCTTTCAGGATTTCGTGCCTCATGCCACTACCTTCATTTTCGCGATGGTCGATTCCACCTCTTTTACCTGCTTTTAATTTACTCACAACTCTGTAGACAGTCCGCTCAGGAATGTTCAAGGTTTTAGAAATGTTGGAACATGTTTGATTTCCTTCATTCCAAAGCTGTGAAATTAACATACACTTTGACTTTGTATCCATTTTCTTCCACTAGCATTAGAAATTGTCGTCTGCTCTATTATCAAGGGACGTTACTCTACGATAATTTTTTTTAACTTTTGGTAGTGTTTCCTCACTTCAGTGGAGTGCAAATTTGGGGCAGAACATGCATATTCAATTAGATTTCAGCTTATTTAGCTGAGCAATATGACTGCCATTTTTTTTGCAAAGTACTGTATATATATTTGTACATATTGTTGTTATTTGCCTGTGTATATCCACTTATGTGTTCGATGATGTGTAAAAAGAAAAACTACAGGACATGTGCTGCCATGCCGGCTTACTTGTAAACGTGTGTGATTTTTGAGACGAAAGCCAGCAATGAAAATGTGTAGAATATTTGTTAAGTAGGGCAACATTACGACTGTAAGTTTTATTAAGGTATTTGAATGACTATTTCCTACTGGAACGACACACTGTTCACGAACACAGGCTAGGATAACAGGAATTGTTAACATGATGTAATCAAGATGTCACTTACTATTCTGTACTTAACCAAATCATTGTATGGAAGCCAAACATGGGCTAATGGATCTAACCTAGGATGTATTAAGGAAAAGAGTAATCACATTGAACTGGCTGTGGGGTGTTGAAGTAATGTGTCCTGTGCAAACTATTGGCACAATCTCTGAATCATGTTTGTACGTGGTGTGTGTGTGTGTGTGTGTGTGTGTGTGTGTGTGTGTGTGTGTGTGTGTGTGTGTGTGTGTAGAGTGGTGCTGAATCCTACATGGAATGCGATTATATTTTCATTCCAGGTTGTGTCTTGGTATTACCAAGTTTACGAGACATCCACTGTAGAAGAATTCTGTTGGTGCATACAGTTCCTTATAAACCTGGAACTAGACCAAAGTTTCCCAGCCTGGAGTTGCAGTTTGTGTAATCCTGGCATGGTGGATGCATATCATCATCTTTAAAGCTAAGTGGAATCTTCATTCCACTGTTCAGCAGATCCAGTTACAAAAAGTTATAATAAAGAAAGCCACAACTAATCAAACATTTTAATGATGATTTATGAAGGACAATATTTCAATAATGTGTATTGTAGTCTACAGTCCAGTGAAAGTGACAATAGTAATAGGAAAGAAAGAAATTGACACTATATCTATAACATTACTATAATTATTATTATGGAGAAAAACATTCCATCTTATTTATTTAATTGTGTAAATGCCATTTGACTACCTTTAAATTTTCCTGGCCGAAAAGAGAAAGCGGTATAGGACAAATAAATAGTAAATACTTTCATTCAGTTTTACTTAATTATTCTAATTAAGTTAATGTTCGGTTTGATAGTTATTACATATAAATAATTTAATTTTCCCCCAGATAACTAGCCATTAAAACAAAGATATATCCATTAATCAAGGTGGGATCTGGAGAGGTAGCAGTTAGATCTTCAGTACCCAACACTATCATCATACTGGAAGGTTTACATAGCTTGACCCCCACTTTTGATGTCGATGCACCCTTACTCTTTTCAGAGAAGGGAGTATTTCTTTTAAGACCAGTCTCTTATCTGGCACTATCCTGGTATCATCTGATACACCTTTGTGTCCAGGAAAGCCTTTATTTTAATAATATATGAACCTCTCGCGACAATATATATATATATATATATATATATATATATATATATATATATATATATATATATATATATATATATATATATATATATATATTTATTTATTATTATTTTTTATTTTTTTATTTTCTAACCAGCGGCACTCGAGCTTTCCAGCTCTTTTGGCCCAATGACATGTCATTGCGAGTCTGGGGGGTCAGTGGACTTTCCTTCCAACCCGGTCAGGAGCTTCGCTCCTTCCCATCCACATGGGATTTATGTGAAGGAGCCGTTCAGGTAATTCAGTCAAATTTCCGGTCGTAAACATTCTTTCAAACGCTGACGCCCGGGTTTGAACCATGAAAACCTGGTCGCCAGTACAACGCCGTAGCCATTACACCAGTGCGGCTCCCATATATATATATATATATATATATATACATATATATATATATATATATATATATATATATATATATATATATATATATATATATATATATATATATATATATATATATATATATATACATATATATTCTATTTAACTTCCATACCGCCATATTTGGAGTATGTCCGGTATCTTCCATCTCGCCACAGTGATCACTTTCAATCTCTGGTCCCCTCCAGACTCTAGCATCCCGCAGATACTTCAATGAGCTTTTCCTTACAATGGCATAATTTTGTTTTTGGCCAAAATACAACCAAAATCCCCTTTAGATCTTTCGATTGTAGGAACTCCACTGTAGAGCACATGTTGCCATCGAGATCAATAATTACTTGTCCTTTTTTTTATTGGTTACCGTCAGAGGCAGGATTTCTAATTTTGCTTCCCTCACCTTCTTCGCCAGATCTTCTTTCCCGTTAATCTTCTATTATTCCACGATTCATAAGTCGTAGTCAGTAATCTATGCCAGTTCGTCACAGATCAGTCCGGTTTTCTCTCTGTCGTTTCGTGTAATCGGATTTAAGGACAAGCAGGTGATTGTTCTGTTGTGCCATTGCACGGAGGAGGGGCTGTTTCCTTCCTCCGTGTGTGCTATTTCCTTCCTCCGTGTGTGCTGTTTGGTTGGTTCATGGTTTTACCTTAGACGCATGAAACACTCAGGTCCAGTCAGAATCCCTCCACCTTTCTCAGCACGGATTTGGGGCCGACCTTGGCTGAGTTATTAGGCCTATGCTCTGGAAGAAATTATGGCAGAAATATTCTAAATCGTTGGGAAGCGAAAAGTCCAAAAAGTGGGGTAGGTAAAATATTAACTATGTGAATCATATTAATTATGTGCATATACATTATGTTTGTATTGTTTTTTATTTCAGGCAACTGTATGTTTTTTATTTTGCCACGCTCACGTCTACTTGCTTTCTCGTCAAGTAAACAGTATATCTCTATAAGCCGCCTGATAGTTTTCAAATACCTTGAGGTTATCTCGAGACTGTTTACTATTTTCCCACTGTTGGGCATTTTTATTTATTTATTTTTCTAATTTAATACGATTGACCGTGGCGTGAACTGCGCCGAAATATTATTGTTTGTAAGATCAGCGCAGTCCTTCAGGAGAACAGACGTACTTGATCGTTAGGAATCTTGATTATATTGACAGAAGAGGGGAAAATTCGGCACGTTGTGGACTGTAAACCTCTGGCAATTTATGGAGAGTTAGGGAAGATGTATTGTTTTGTACTTCCCCAGATTCCGGTGGAATGTAGTAAACTAGTAAACCCATATGAAGGGACATAAGTCTACTACAAGGAATGATTCCAATCCCAGTTTGACGATGTGCTCAAAGCAAGGTCTGAGTGCTATAACACAATTGTCCATAAAGCAAGTACCCTTACTTGAGAAAAGACCAGTAGGAGTCACATACTAGTCACCACCGATCAGTATACCAAGGACATAAGACTACACCTGCTGCCAGCTAGATTCATCAAGAAGATACCAGCAACTAAGTGTATACAACCTTAATCCAGTTCATACTATATCGCAACATAATCTCGATGATGAGAATAACGTTAGTCTAAATTATCTTAAAATAATTGTTTAGTTTCTCTCAATCATTCAACTGATAATTTGTGTATTTATTTATTAACGGTTGTTGAATTTTTTTTTTTTCCACATGTGAACTCCAATTTTAACTGAATAAATGTTACCATTTATAACTGTAAATATAAAGTAAGAGTTGGAGTTAATATTTTGATATGTCACTGTTCTCATTACCAGCTACGTGGAGAGAGGGAACATGCTGCATGGGCAACAGCTTGATCTCCAACTGTGCCCAAGCTCGCGCCCTGGAGAGGACGCTCCAGCGTCACCCTTTGGTGCCGGTACAACACGGGAAGTAGCAGTTCCCCACGAAATGGCTGGAAATTAAAAAGTCATTCCATGAAGAAATGAAGGGAACAGTCCAGTATGCTGGAAACACATCACGGCCCTTTGACATACGCAGTGGTGTCAAACAAGGCTTCGTCCTAGCTCCGACCCTCTTCGGGATCTTCTTTGCCTTGCTCTTGAAACATGAATTCAGAGATGCAGCTGAAGTAATATGCATCTACATTAGAGCAGGTGACCGACTGTTTAACGTCGCAGGGCTGAAGGCAAATACAAAAATCAGAAGGGTCACTAAATGAGACATGCTGTTCCACGATGACGCTGTAATCGTCACTCAAAGTCAACAGGAGCTCCAGAGCTTGATGAATCGCTTCTCCGAGGCATTCAAGGACTTTGGCCTCACAATAAGTCTAAAGAAAACAAATGTGATGGGTCAGGATGTGGATGTTGCACCAGTTATCACTATCGATAACTATGAATTGGCATGATGCACCATTTCACATACCTGGGATTTCTATCCCATTCTGGTGTCTATCTGTAATTATTTCTTTAATTAAGTTTTTAATCTCTGATTTACTCATCCCTACATTTATTAGATTTTTATTAGATCTAATTTTCTTATCTTCTTTATTTTCCTTTTCACCTCACTCTATACCAACATGTTTATTTTTTTTATTTTTATTGTTTGTTTGTTTCTTGGAAAGGGGACACACAAAAACATTCACACAAATTTGGTTTTGATTTAATCTATTTGGACTGAGTGGAGGGGGGAAGAAGGTACTATATTTGGGTAATGGAAATCTGACTTTATTTTCTTGAATTAGTACACCATATGTCCTAATTATAACCCATCAAACGTTGAACGGGATACTTTAAATAAAAATATCTGGGTCTACCATCAACGACAAACTCTCATTGGACTCAGAAATTGACAGCCGCATTGGCAAAGCTGCAGCCATCTTTGCCTGCGGTCACATCGCATGTTTAGGGACACTCCAAACTCGCAATGAAGACTGAAGTTGCGGCATATAACGGCCGTGTCACCTCCACTATATGCAGCGAGACATGGACAACCTATGCTAAGCAAGAAAGAAGGCTCAATACCTTCCATCTACGGTGTCTACGCCACATTCTTTCGTGGAAGGACAAAGTGACAAATGTCGAGGTGTTGTCACGTGCTGGCCTTTAAAGCATGTACAGTATACACTGCTTAGACAGCGCAGACTACGCTGGCTTGGTCATGTCTGCCGCATGAAAGATGATCGCATCCCTAAAGATATCTTCTGCGAACAACTGGCAGATGGCAAAAGAACAGGTTCAAAGATGTGTGCAAGAGAGACATGAAGACACTGGACATAAATCCAGCAACATGGAAGCATGAAGCTGCCTATCGCACCAAATAGCGATGCTCCCTACGGCGCCACCTCAGATTGTGCAAAAAGAAGCTCTCACAACGAACAAGAGAGAAAAGAACACGCTGAAAGGAACTCCACGTAAAAAAAGCAGCCGAGGGCGCATTGCAATAGTAAGTAATTACTGTAAATAAATATTAGACAAACATAAAGGCATGTTTTCAGGCACTTGTAAGAAATAAAGAAGTAGAACACTAGACAACAGAAAAACAACAGACGTGAGTGGCTTACCCAGGACTCGAACCCCGAACCTTCCGTGCGACAACACCACCTAGCTATGCAAGCGAATCACCCTATCCTCCCGGCCAACTAGGCATCACCAAAAATGATGCTTCGATGACCCGTCATTAGTGCGAACCGCAAGACACAACACCGGAAGTTTACAATAAGCGGCCCAACCTATTAATGACGCAATCACTTATGTTGTTCCCCTATTATATAGTATAAGTCAGTTCACACAAGACAGAGACCTATATACTGTACTGTGTCTAGCAAATGATATAAGACTTAATAATTACTGAAGAAGGCTACTTCTGCTACTACTACTACTACTACTACTACTACTACTACTACTACTACTACTACTACTACTACTACTACTACTACTACTACTACTACTACTACTACTACTACTACATTACTACTATTACATTACTGTACTACCATTACTGAACTAATACTTTCAGTGGAGTGTATGATTTTTGTTCGGTTTTATCTCGTTTTTGTACGTTTGGGGGGTTTTTTTTTTTTTTTTTAACATACAGTACAAGAATAATTGGTAATTGTGATTTGCCCTATTTACAATGATTTGACAAGTGTGGTGCCACTTTCCCATACCGGCAGTTTTCATATTATTTGGAATTGAAAACAATACATATCCTAATTATAATCCATCAGAGGTTGAACGGGGTATTTTTATCATTAATATATTTTTTTAAAAGTTGAGTGTATCCGTTGTTAGCCAATTACTTGTTTCAGTCTATTTCTACTTAATACTTTATTACACCTTTCGCCATTTTTCTGCTCATGTTTGCATTCTATTGTTAGAGGATATCTCACAGTTATCTTTTACATAAGGCAGGATAGGATTTCTCACGTTAAACTGGCGGGATAAGTTTGAACCAAATTACTGTGGAAAGCAAGAGGGGTGAATACGAGGGGCGTTGAACTCTCTTTACCCCACAGCTTGGAATGAAACTGACTTTTTGTTTTTTCTTTGATCTTTGTGCTTATATTTTTTTGTATTTGCTCAATCGCTATCGAGGTATTTTTCGTCGATACCGGCAGTGTGCGTTATATCACTATTCACTATTCAGGAGGAGAGTTTCATTTCTTCGATACTGCGTTCGGTGTTCCTCTAAATAATCGATCTTACCAAGTATCGTAAGCCGAGAATGGGGGGAATGGGGGTTCGTTGCTAATGAGAACTATCACCCGATTGGCTACAATAGTACAATTAAATTCTTGAGAACGAATAAAACGTATTATTACAAGTATGAGTCATCAACATCAGCATGTACTGTATTTAATACGATTGATTATATATTATTACTCATATGTTTTAGTTCGATGTTACACACTCCTCACCCATCATTTAGTGGGGAAAAAATTATTGTCTGATTCCCGTGTGTGTTTTCTTCGTGTTATATTTTCAACAACCCATCGTAATTATTGACCCATAAAAGCAGATCTGGTGATGATAATAGACAGATCAAGAGAACTACACAAGATAATACAAAAGTATATAACAAGAACAAAAATTAATATATAAAGTATTGGTGAGGGTATGTTGGGAAAATGAGGTTCTCATATTGCATACCGTACTGATGATAACAGATGAACAGTGAATTGGGTGTCTCCCAAACACCAGGGCTTTCCCACCTTCCTCCCCCTTATTGACAACATGCCAGGTAAGGGAGACTAACATTATGGGACAATGGAAAACACGCACACACACACATGCACATTCACACAATTTGACACTTCTAATTTACTCTATTTAAATTAATCGGAATGCGAAATGATACCATGATCATATCTGGGCAAGTCTAAATTATTATATAGAATGATTGACACCACATATCCTAGTCATAACCCATCAGAGGTTGAACGCGACATTTTTTCATCATAACATAAAAATAAAAAAAATGCAGTAGCGACTGTTCACAGCTGTCATCATTGCCGGATTAAGACCAACTGATGCCCTAAGCACAGCCCCCAATGGTCCTTCCCCCCTCCCCCCCCCCCCCCATCCACCACGGGCGCTTCCATTGCTTAACTGACAAGACATTAAGACTCAATAAATGCTGAAGAAACTGAAAATTCTATGTTCTTCCTGGCCAGACTTCACTGAAATTCATGCAGAAAAACGTTGGTAAGACAGGCAAACATAGTGAACTCTAGGTCTATGTCTGACACTTTCAGTCACTCACCATGTGACAGTATTGCCTCCCCTGCTTTGCAGTATTGGTCCAACAGTGGCCAAAACTTAAGAGTATCTAATATGGGCTTCAAATGTGTCTACCTTCGCACAAGATTACTCTTGGCAGATTTGTAACTAGAAGGGTAATGACGCTTCTATCTCAATTGAGACATCACAAGATATTCAGATAAGCGAAAACAATGCTGCATTGGCTGAGCACGTTAATTCTAGAATCTGCCGACAACTTTTGGGAAGCATTAAGCAATGGTTAATCTTAGCTCGTTCAAGCCCCACCTCTGATTTACTCAGTGGAATTCTTATTATTCTGGTATAGCTCTGTTTAGAGTATGTGTAGTAGCTTGACTGAGACAAACATGCAGTACATTTAAATTGATTAAATCGAAATTAAATTTGTAAAATTACAAATAACAAAATTTAATAACCACTTAAGTTTTAACAGTTTGAAAATAATTGAATAGTTTAAAAGCAAAGGTTCATCATTGATTGATAGTAGAATTTTTTCTTAAAAGTTCAGGTGGCAGCTTATATATTGCACTTAGCTGCCAGTGGTTGTTCTGCTCCCGCTGGGTTGGTTCTTTTTCCACTGCTCACGCTCGTCAAGGTTGTAGGGTGCATCTCGTTCATAGGAGTGTCAGGGAGAGTCTACAAAGTTGGTCCCTGATCTTAACGCTTAGGCCACTGTTCCATTCTTGTTCCAGAGATAGTACCCTTCAACTGGTACCACCACAAACTATGATAAAAGAATAGAAACGAAACGCTCTCCTGAGTATTGCGTTTCCCGACACATGCTGATGTGTCCCCTATTCCTATTCCACCATCCGATTTACTCAGAATTGACCCTCGATGAGAATTAACTTTAATCCTTCGAGAGAAAACTTTCTTTACATTTAAATTGAATAGCTTTTATAGTTACTTTACATTTAAATGAAACGGTTAATAGTACAGATAGAATATGTTTACATTTACATTTCCACTGATTGAAACGTGTTCACAATAAAAAATGAATATGTTTTCATTTATGTTTACACTGATTTGAAAAGTTTGAAACTTCCATTAATTTCAAGTGAAAATGTTAACATCGACATTTACACTGGTTTGAATCTGTTAAGTATTATAATTAAAATGTACATCTTTTCTTTCATCTTTCCCTCTCTGCTCAATATGGAACCTGGGACTACTGATGCGTCTAGTTCTCCTTAAGAAACTAACAATAAAGCGGTCGCCAGCCGATGCAGTGGTGGTTCATGAAATCATCATTCTATGCGCTGAGGTTGCCAGCCTCAAATGACTGGGACATCCACTAGCGATTTTCACATATTAATATTCACATGGTAATATATACATATTAGTTCACATGTTAGTAATGAAAATAAAGAATGTAAAGTGACTACTTACGCTAATCCTGGCTCACATACGTTTTTGCTCAGAGGAATGAAATTAAGGCACTAGCCGATGCCTTTTTACACGTGTACTTGGGGTCGTTAATTGTAACTTTAATTCCTTCTCTGACTTCGTGTTCAGTTTCCTCAGATATTCCAGTTTTCCCTATTTAAAATGATAGAGATTTCCTGGTCTGTTTTTGTAAATCCGTCAAGATTCTCCAATAAAAGGTGTCCGGTCTGATAAAATGGAATTCTCAATTCTAGGCTTCACTCTGGCAAGGTCTGGTTGTGTCATCTTGGCAAGCAATCTTCACAGTGAATTTGACTGACTGAAGCGTCAGGTTATATTCACTATCCTCCTCCGCTCTGTTTGCTATGGAGCTAGGTAAAAGTGGGTAAAAGCTCCAATCATTTCAAACATGCTGGTGGGTGGGAGCGATTTCAAAATATACCTGACATGAACAAATTTTTTAACGTAAGGTAGGGGTCAAGTCTTCCGAATATGGTATGAAAATATCCGAATCCTGGCAGGCGAACTCACCAACACATCTGTAAACGCATACGACAATGCGTTCCAGATGTAACAATTTATTACTTTATCAGAAAGTAATCTATTCGCAGACGAGTAATCTCGTTATCTGTCCCGCACTCTGGCCTTTATCAGCGATTTAAGCAAACACGCTGGCGATTGCAGGACTAATCTGTAGCGGCCAAGCTTTGGTACACAAGAATGTACCAACTTGCCTGACGTTCAATATTACCTCAGCCGCTCCTTGCATATGTGATGTGTTTATCATCAACAAGGAGTGTCAAATGTTTGCATAAACAAACTCTCTGCTACATAGCAAACAGGAAGAAAAGGGTACGACCATGGAAAATCATGCAAATAAAATCAGTACAAAAATGTAACTGATTACTGCCGTAGTGAAAGAGAGATCGGAAAGAGGTCGCCCCAAAATCCATCTTTGACACACGGTCACACCATACAAAAAAAAAAACCGGTTTTTTTTTGGTGTTTTTTTTTAACAATTCGCATTAAAGTCGAACACGGGAGATATTGAAAAGTACAAACATTTCGACTAAAGACGACTGTGGCAGTAAAAGAGATGAGAGTTAAGGGCATGATAGCTAGAGGGAAAATTCTGTGGTGCCCCCTTCCCTTGGTGCCCTATGCACGTGCTTATTTTGTTTAATGGTTAATCCAGCCCTGGTTGTCATGTATCATTATTTGTAATTTGCACATTTTTCACCTGATTTATTACTTACATCTTAGTGTTGATCACGGAGCCTAATACAGGGAGATAAAGAACAATCTACTGCAGCTTACTAGGCACGTAATATATTTGTGTATTAGTAAAAGACAGGTATGGAGGATTATATCTGGCACTAACAATCTTATTAAGTACACCTCATTTTTACCTAAACCATAACTGAAAGAACACGTGAAGTGCTTTGGTTAATGTTATTGTTGAACAGAAACGATATCACTGCACTCCGGGCAAACCCATAGGGGCTCTGTCTCCCTCAGTATATGTCGACGAGTGTGAATGCTAACAAAGAAAACGCATATGCGTTGGTGCATGGTTCCAATGAGATTAAAAAAAAATGTTATGAAGACAAATATCCCGTTCAGCCTGTAATTATGATATATAGTGTCTATAATTCCATATTTTTTTAATACCCCATCGTGGTATCATCTCTCCTTTCCAATTATTGCAAGCAAGATAAATTAAAGTGTCCAATTGTGCGAATATGCGTTTTCTTTGTCTTAAAATATGAATCTCCCCATATCTGTTATAAGGGGAGGAGAGGAGGTCAAGTACAGAGATGGCCCCATTCTTCTTAAATAGTGGTTTAAAAAAAATAATTTAAGGGGGGGGGGGGTGAATTTAATCTGTGAACTTGTTTCAAGACAGTCACATTTTGTAAATATACAGTAGTGGTGGTGGGGGGGGGGGGGTTCTTGCAGATAACACGATTCTTACTTTTTAATATTTCGATTGAAGATCTTTTATTATCTATACTTTCTGTCAGTACAGTACCGTATCAAATACTTGCAGTAGTATTCTCTCCAAGGCAAGGCTTAGATAATCAGTTCTCATTAGACAAATCATGAAAAGAGAACAATTAGAAGAAGTATTAATAAAAACCCAGCTCAGAAACAAGAGGTAAACATAATGCGTATTATCTTCTAACTTGGATTATAACCTATCACCACTGTTTAGTTAAGAATATCAGAGACACCGCAGTGCGAAAGAAAGACAGCTTAATAGAACTCCCAGAGCTCTGCATATCGCAGTTGAACATTTCGTCAATATGTAGTTCCAGTTTTAAACAAAACACAGGACTTAATTTTGACTGTGCCTGTGCTTAATCTTTATCTACCCTATTGCTTGTAAATGAACTAATGACAAGTCACAGCTAAATATATCTGCGGAATCGGTGATGTTTTGTTTATCGTGTGAAAATTGTTTTGTACTGTATAGAGAGTTACCCTATCGTTCAACGCAAAAATAGAGGACAATTCTCAATTTTTATTTATGAAAAGGGGGACATTATAGTGAAATTTCTTCAAATTGGAGAACTGATCAAAACACTTATTATCATCAATTTGTACAGCTTTTTCCATAAAAAATTTTATACTTATTTCTACATCTTCCCAAGAAATATCTTCAAGATCTAGCCACTTAAACACAGAAAATTCATGAAAAGGCTGCATCCACATCTGTTAAGGTCAAAGGGGAATGATACGTACTATACTGATTATACAGTGTGAATTCAGGGTTGTCGCACTTGTTAGCTGCTACGTTGTGAAGTTGAAGCAATGATAGTTGATTCATCAAACATTGATATGTTTTGCAGCGTTGGTTCTTAGGAAAATTTTGGATTTGATGAGATTGCCAGCCCTATGCACAAACTCATTAGCAACGAATATGCGTTAGTTGTCTCAGAGAGTCTTGTTATTCATTAATTTTTTTTTTTTCTTTTATTCTGGTGCTATGTCTAATTAATATATTACCATATACAGAGGTTATATGCAGTAACTATTGTGTTGTGAAATGTAATTTTGAAACTAAACTTGTATGTGTTATTTATGTTTTTGTATTTGTATTTGTAAACATATTTTGAAACATTGGTTTCTGGTATTTTTTTTGCCATGTGCTTTTTTATGCTGAATTCTGTTTAAACTAGTATGTGTTTATTATGAGTCTACTTAAGTATTGGAATTCTTTTTTGTTAGATGTCATTCATTTGGTTAAAGATGATTTCATTTTGGTATATGTGGTGAAGTGGGATGTTATAAATATTTATAGGGGACTTAGTGTACTGACTGAGATCAGCTGTGAAGGTATCTATATCTATTAAGAGTAGTGTATTATAGATAACCTTACTTGCTACACATATCTATATATCTCAGTCAGAATTATTCTGGAATAGTGTGATGACTACGTTATGTGTCTAGGGTATGTGTATGATGAAGTGTAAGTCACAACAACAGACAGATAAACAATTTAATTTAATCCACTACTCTTGACAACACTGTGACACTCACATACATATAACACTCTATGAGAATATCTTAAGGAGTCACTGATAACTTTTCAAATAACAATATGTATTCATGGTTATCATAAAGGTATATGTGTCCTGATTCAAATACAAAGGAACCAGGAATCACAATCAATTTTAATTACAAGTATCTGTACAGACTTTATCAATGTGAATATTGTAGTGACATATATTATTAAAAATATCCTATGTGTGTCAGTTGTGTAGTGGTAATATGAGGTAATACTGGTTTTGTTTTGTTCAAGCTCTGTTGGTATTTGTCATCATGACTTCAATAGTTTGTCTTTTGGGACTAGTATTGGAGATGTTCTCAGTTCCTGATATTAAGACAATTAAATTCCCCTCTGAATGTTATTTTTACAAAGTTATTTCAAGATGAGGGGACATAATGTTGAGCTCAGCTGGCCAAATCAGCTTATCTTGCGTGATGGCGGCAGGAAAGGACTCCTCTGCTCGAATTCTCCTCTGGGCTCTGGAGACACCTCACTGATAGCTAAATGAACCAAGGAGTATGCTGTCCGACTCTGGATTCAGCAAAGCTCTGACCAGGTGCTGCTCAGTACCATCAAGACCACGGTCCCTGAAAACAAGAAGGATGCACCTTCTACTTCATAACTAATTGATACTCTAGTTCTACACTGAGCACAATACATCACAAACATTGAGTTCAGAGCGTTAGGCCAACTGTCAGCTTCATCTGAAATACTTTATACCAGCATTTACCTCCTTAATGGTTACCACGCCTCTGCACTTCCAGCATTATTTCTTTCTAGTCAATCATCCAGGTGTCAGTGTACTATTTGGCCATTCCATGCCGTTTTACTTCCCTCCGACACCCTTTCAGGCTGGAGCATTATAGGCTTTATCTCCTGTTTGCCACTGAACTACACATATATATACAGGCATAAATTAACAATTTACATTCAATTTTCATTAAAAGATACTGAATGGTTCAAGCTTACCACAATTTCATGGAAATAAACACAGATACGTTGATTAGCAATGAATTCTGGCACAATTACTGGCACAAATTCCCATCTGCTTATGTTCCAGGCTTTTATTTAACACAAATATGAGCTGGCTTCAACGCACTGTTGCTTTATCAAGATTATTTGCACTAGTGGTCTCGAACTAACGCTCCTAAGTGAGTTTATCAGCGAGTCTAGCCAATGAGGCCACGTTTCGACAAGTGTTTGAAAAAATGTTACCTTTTCACGTCTCCCCTAACAACGAAAGATAGTATTTATAGTCCGACCAATCGTGGTTAGTCTTTCATTTGTTGCGCTCCAATCAATTTGGAGTTTACATGGTAGGCTAATTCTGTAACGTAAGATTTTTTTCAAACACGTTATAAAAAAATTTTATGAGCAGAAATGATTTCATGTTGTCAGGCATCCCCACTATTTTATTTTGGGTATAATTTATTAATTCCTGGACTATTTGCGTAACGTTTTACATATTCTTGGTCAGCAAGCCCTAAGGAACCCAAATATCCAAATTTAAAAGAGCTACGTGGCTGCGTTCAAAATATGTATTTTCTACCTCCTGTTTCGAAGATGTGCTGTCTGGGTACTGTTATGTTTTCAACCGTAAACCCATCTAATGTTATCTTTTCTAATAAGAGTTTCTCAGGATTTATAAACCTAACTCTGGGGAGGGTAGTGAATTTATCACTGTCCGTCTGAAAAAAAAATTAGTGCATGTAGTCTTACACGCGTGATGGCAGCATTTGTGTATCGCGCGACGCGTGTTGCATGCGTTCCTGATTTTCAGCCCTCCCTCTCTCTTTATCCTTTAGTCCATCTGTTCGTTCGTTCCGCCGTGTATAAAATGGAATGAATGAAATATTTAAATTAGGTCATTGATCCGCTGGGTATCTCAATGTTTTTCCAAGAAATACAGCACACGTTTCATTGAAGAACGCGGGTAATAATATAGTAGGCTTTTATATCAACGTGAAAGCGTTACAATTTGCAGACGTAGCAGAAAACAAGGGGGATTTCGAGTACAGTCATTGTGACAGCACTGTTCTTTACCATTCTTCTTCCTTTATTTATTATATGTATTTATTAGGCTTTATATTTACTTGATAATTTATATATGTGGATTAGAATATTCCACGACACCTCCCCTCTTAAAACAGACATTATATGTCAGTCCTTTATTCTATATTCACATAGAGAAATTTATTATTATTTCTGGGGTTTACGGTGATTCTCATCACACGGATGGCGGCTTAAAAAATCCGCTCCCAAATTGGTTTTCCAGATATATACTCAATGCTAAAATTATATGGAGCCAAAAGTAAAGACCATCGGAGTAACCTGGAGTTCTCATGCCTAGCCTGTGCTAGAAACGATAACGGTTTGTGGTCTGTTTGCAACTTAAATGCCTTCCCATATAGATAAATATTGAATTTCTTTATCGCCCATATTACTGCAAGACATTCTTTTTCGCTAGTTGAGTAGTTGATTTCAGCTTTATTCAACTTTCTGCTAGCATATGCCACTGGGCTTAATTCCCCATCCAATGCATCTGATTTCTGTAGTAGAGTTGCACCTAACCCAATATTACTTGCATCCGTCCTTACTATGAATTCTTGACTTAAGTCAGGTAATTTCAAATGGGTTTACTTGTGAGCTTTTCCTTCAATTCTTGGTAAGTCATTTCACATTGTGGTGTCCATGTAATGCGATCTGGATGTCCTTTACGTGTCAATTCAGTTAACGGTGCACATATGGAATTAAAGTTTTTGATATACTTCTGGTAGAACCCACATAATGAGACAAAGGATCTCACGTCCTTCTTGGTTTGTGGTCTCGGGGCTTTCTGTAGTTTCTCTAAATTCTTTGGGTCAGGGGTCATGTTTCCCTGATAAACTGTGTGTCCCAAAAATTCCAATTCTTTACATCCAACGCAACATTTGGTTGGTCGGGCTGTTAAATTTGCCTCCCTAAGTCGATCAAACAGCATGTTCAGAGAGAGTCAATGTGTTCCTCAAATGTTTCTGTTGCTATAAGGATATCATCCATAAAATTTGTTATACAGGGATTATTCAGAGGATCCAATAATTTTCTCATCATTCTAGAGAAGACACTAGGCGCATTCTTCAATCCAAATGGCAATCTATTAAACTCATAGTGTCCTTCTGAGGTACTAAAAGCTAGGTATGGTCTAACCTCAGGCTTTACTGGAATCTGATAGTATCCTTTACTCAGATCCACTTTTGAGAAATATTTAGCTTTATTTAGTCTGGCAAATAGCTGATTTGTATCCGGCAATGGATCCACCTGTCCTTCTGTAATAGCATTCAGTCTCCTGTAATCTATACAGAGTCTATGTTCTCCAGAGGGCTTCCTTAAGAGTACAACACCGGAACTATACGAAGATTCACTGTGTGAAATAATTCCTTCCTTCAATAGATAGTCTATCTCTTCCTTCAAAGCTTTCTCCTTAGCAAACGGAATCGAATATGGTTTCATACAGACAGGTGTGGAGTCTATTAGTTTCATATCATATTCCAATAGGTTTGTATGCCCTGGTCGGTCTGTTAACACCTCTGCATGATTATTTAGAACCTGTTGCACTCTCTCTTTCTGTGTTTTCGTTAAATGTGTACTGATTTTCACCTGTGCTGCTGTCTCACAGGGGTGTAATGGATATTCAAATGATGAAAGTGGTTCCTTTTTCATCTCCATGGCGATGGACAAGGTCAACAAGTGTGTCTCTTCCTGATGTTCTCTTTCCAAATATTTCTTCAGGAGATTCACATGATAGATTTTTTCTTTCCCCTTTTTATCTATCTTATAATTTGTTCTAGACACCTTCTCTAGAACTGTATATGGACCCTGCCATCCAATCTGTAACTTATTCTGACTCCCGGGCAAAAGAAGCAGTACCTTCTCTCCCACAGCCAAATCTCTGTCTTTCGCCTTCCTGTTATAATAGGCAGCATGTTTCTTCCTGGCTTGTTTCAAATTTTCATTGGCAAGTTTCCAGCCAGTTTTTAACCGAGTGGTCAGCTCATTCACATATTGGTATGAAGATGTAAGGTTTTCCTCTGCCTTTTCATCAGTCCACGTTCTTAACATAGCTACATATGGACCTTTAATTGTGTGGACCTATTTGTCCATGCACCGGTATGGTCTCTTCCACTCGAAGCTTTATAGTGATGATTTTTCCTCCCAGAATTATCATTCACAAAACGACCGCTACCAATTTTTTTCTTGGGGCTGTCTTCCCTCTTAAGATTCTTGATGAGAGATTTCCTCTCTACATCCTCTTCCTCCAGTTTGTTTAAGTCCGATTGAGGGATTGTCGGCTTATCCTGGGGTAAGACATCTTTTTGCACTCTCCGCATAGTGGCCATTGTAAAACAGTTAAATGAAGCTTGTCCGTGAAAAGGGGCTTCCCATTTCATTTGGTCCACTTTATCAAATCTATTTTTCTTTTTATTATCAGGCCTAATTTTGCCCCGGGGCGTGTCCAGGTCCTGATCCATGTTCCCACTTGTGGGTGTTCCCTCATGTGCTATGCTACACCTTTCTACAAAATTCTCAATGTCCCATCTTGCTTTGGGCCAATAATAATTGTGAGCCACCTTTTGAATGATGGTACCTATCTTCTCATGGTCCCCATCTGGTTTCACATGTAGGCTCCTTATTAAGTCTGCCCTATATCTTTTTGGAAGAACCAGCTGTCCGTGACCTTTTGATCTAGCTCCAGTCTTCCTATACATCAACTTGTTTTTCATGTAAAAATCTCCCTTGCCTGGAGTTGTATGACAAGTTGACAATTTTCTGAAACAAGGCTTGAGTGTTTTATCCCCAGCCTGTGCCTTCCTCATCTCTTCTGGAGTGGTATCTAACATAATATCCTCCTCCTGTCTTGAGGTCGACCTGACCTGAAGGGTTGCCATATACACAGGTTTCCTTCTGCAACGGTCAGTGTCATGATTGTCCATCTTACAATTTTTACACCACCTTTTTCCTTGGTTGAAAGATTTTCTTTCATCATATTTCCTTTCATCGAATTGTGGGGTTTTATTTTTATTTTCATACCGTGGCCTATCAAATTGGTGCTTACCTTTATTTTGATCCCTAGGATCAAATTTATTAAAGTTCTGTGGTGCCCTAAAGTTATCCACTTGTTTCTTTTTATTACCTGTTACCTCTGCTTGAGCTGCTTGATACCTTTCAGCAACATTTAGCAACTCACCCAGCCTCTCTGCACCTTGTTCCATGAGAAACTTTCTCAGGTCTGGAGCCATGGACTCTCTTAATTGTCTATAAGGACCATTTCCTTAAGATCTTGGGTTTTCCCCAGAGAAGTCCATTTCTCCAAGTATGTCTCTATTCGTGCAGAGAACTGGTGATAGGTTTCACCTGACAGTAGTTTAGCATTCCTAAATTTTTTCCTATAGAATTCTGCATTCTTTTCATATCTTAACAAAAGAGCCTGCTTTAGCATGTCATAATTTTCCTGATCACCTCTGCTCATTTTTGCAAAAACTTCATAAGCTGCCCCACGAAGTCCCTGCGATAACTTTAAGCTCCACCTTTCTCTCTCTAACCCATACGTGGTAGCTAATAGTTCATACCTATTTAGGTAGCTCTCTATATCATCGTCTTTCTCAACAAAATGATCTAAATGAAAATTCATAGCTGAGGTTGAGGCTCTTTGAGTAACCGTAGCATCAGAGGCAAAGGGACTGGCACCATTTTCAGGAGCATGGCCTTGAAACTCAAACTCCCTTAGTCGTAACTCATGTTCCCTTTGTAATCTTTTATCTTCTGCTTCCCTTTCTGCAGCTAATTTCCTCTCTTCCCTTTCTGCAGCTAATTTCTTCTCTTCCCTTTCTGCAGCTAATTTCTTCTCTTCCCTTTCTGCAGCTAATTTCTTCTCTTCCCTTTCTGCAGCCAATCTTCTGTCTTCTGCTTCCAATTTCTTAGCCTCAGCCTCAATCTGCAACCTCTTAGTCTCAGCCTCAGCTTCAAATTGTAACTTCTTAATTTCCCTTTCAGCCTCTAACTTTCTTTCGGCTTCAAACCTTCTTTCTTCGCGTTCAATAAATTTGTCACATTCCGTAGTGACATAGGCAACCATAACTTGCCCATCTAATCCTAACTCTTTTGCAGTCTGTACAGCAGCAGATCGAAACTTGGCCAGGTCCGCCATTGTCTATCAGGTAAATTTCTACAATGTCTAACCAACAATTTAATCTCTAAATATATCTAATGGACAACACAGGCACCGTGAGCTCAACCTTATTTAATTCCACCCAAGGATACCTTTTAATTCTTATATTCCCTGAAGTGAATTACCCCCAATATTTTTAATAGGTAAAGATTCAAAATCCCAAGAGCGAGACCCCAATATATGTGGTGAAGTGGGATGTTATAAATATTTATAGGGGACTTAGTGTACTGACTGAGATCAGCTGTGAAGGTATCTATATCTATTAAGAGTAGTGTATTATAGATAACCTTACTTGCTACCACATATCTATATATCTCAGTCAGAATTATTTGGAATAGTGTGATGACTACGTTATGTGTCTAGGGTATGTGTATGATGAAGTGTAAGTCACAACAACAGACAGATAAACAATTTAATTTAATCCACTACTCTTGACAACACTGTGACACTCACATACATATAACACTCTATGAGAATATCTTAAGGAGTCACTGATAACTTTTCAAATAACAATATGTATTCATGGTTATCATAAAGGTATATGTGTCCTGATTCAAATACAAAGGAACCAGGAATCACAATCAATTTTAATTACAAGTATCTGTACAGACTTTATCAATGTGAATATTGTAGTGACATATATTATTAAAATATCCTATGTGTGTCAGTTGTGTAGTGGTAATATGAGGTAATACTGGTTTTGTTTTGTTCAAGCTCTGTTGGTATTTGTCATCATGACTTCAATAGTTTGTCTTTTGGGACTAGTATTGGAGATGTTCTCAGTTCCTGATATTAAGACAATTAAATTCCCCTCTGAATGTTATTTTTACAAAGTTATTTCAAGATGAGGGGACATAATGTTGAGCTCAGCTGGCCAAATCAGCTTATCTTGCGTGATGGCGGCAGGAAAGGACTCCTCTGCTCGAATTCTCCTCTGGGCTCTGGAGACACCTCACTGATAGCTAAATGAACCAAGGAGTATGCTGTCCGACTCTGGATTCAGCAAAGCTCTGACCAGGTGCTGCTCAGTACCATCAAGACCACGGTCCCTGAAAACAAGAAGGATGCACCTTCTACTTCATAACTAATTGATACTCTAGTTCTACACAGAGCACAATACATCACAAACATTGAGTTCAGAGCGTTAGGCCAACTGTCAGCTTCATCTGAAATACTTTATACCAGCATTTACCTCCTTAATGGTTACCACGCCTCTGCACTTCCAGCATTATTTCTTTCTAGTCAATCATCCAGGTGTCAGTGTACTATTTGGCCATTCCATGCCGTTTTACTTCCCTCCGACACCCTCTGTTCAGGCTGGAGCATTATAGGCTTTATCTCCTGTTTGCCACTGAACTACACATATATATACAGGCATAAATTAACAATTTACATTCAATTTTCATTAAAAGATACTGAATGGTTCAAGCTTACCACAATTTCATGGAAATAAACACAGATACGTTGATTAGCAATGAATTCTGGCACATTTACTGGCACAAATTCCCATCTGCTTATGTTCCAGGCTTTTATTTAACACAAATATGAGCTGGCTTCAACGCACTGTTGCTTTATCAAGATTATTTGCACTAGTGGTCTCGAACTAACGCTCCTAAGTGAGTATATCAGCGAGTCTAGCCAATGAGGCCACGTTTCGACAAGTGTTTGAAAAAAAATGTTACCTTTTCACGTCTCCCCTAACAACGAAAGATAGTATTTATAGTCCGACCAATCGTGGTTAGTCTTTCATTTGTTGCGCTCCAATCAATTTGGAGTTTACATGGTAGGCTAATTCTGTAACGTAAGATTTTTTTCAAACACGTTATAAAAAAATTTTATGAGCAGAAATGATTTCATGTTGTCAGGCATCCCCACTATTTTATTTTGGGTATAATTTATTAATTCCTGGACTATTTGCGTAACGTTTTACATATTCTTGGTCAGCAAGCCCTAAGGAACCCAAATATCCAAATTTAAAAGAGCTACGTGGCTGCGTTCAAAATATGTATTTTCTACCTCCTGTTTCGAAGATGTGCTGTCTGGGTACTGTTATGTTTTCAACCGTAAACCCATCTAATGTTATCTTTTCTAATAAGAGTTTCTCAGGATTTATAAACCTAACTCTGGGGAGGGTAGTGAATTTATCACTGTCCGTCTGAAAAAAAAATTAGTGCATGTAGTCTTACACGCGTGATGGCAGCATTTGTGTATCGCGCGACGCGTGTTGCATGCGTTCCTGATTTTCAGCCCTCCCTCTCTCTTTATCCTTTAGTCCATCTGTTCGTTCGTTCCGCCGTGTATAAAATGGAATGAATGAAATATTTAAATTAGGTCATTGATCCGCTGGGTATCTCAATGTTTTTCCAAGAAATACAGCACACGTTTCATTGAAGAAAGCGGGTAATAATACAGTAGGCTTTTATATCAACGTGAAAGCGTTACAATTTGCAGACGTAGCAGAAAACAAGGGGGATTTCGAGTACAGTCATTGTGACAGCACTGTTCTTTACCATTCTTCTTCCTTTATTTATTATATGTATTTATTAGGCTTTATATTTACTTGATAATTTATATATGTGGATTAGAATATTCCACGACAGTATATTAGTTATAGATTTAATCTAGAAAAAATTAACATACTATTTTTTATTTAACTTAGCTTTAAGAAACTTTTTTGTATTGTAATTTTTTAGGGAAATGTATTTTTCTTTGACATTGTTATATTTTTTCTGCGCCAAGGCGCTTAATAAGGTGTAATAATATATGTTGATAATAATATTTTTTTTTTCAGATTGTGATATTTTTATATATCGCACTTTTTGTGTGATACCTGTGATAAATCATTTTAGTTATGAATAAGTTTTGTAATTTGACTAAATTATTTATTATGCGTTAGTTACTTGGATTGTTGTTGGGATGTATTGTTGTCGTTTTTCTATGCATTCATTATTTTGTATTTCCTTCTGCCTTTTCGGATGATTCTTCGTTTCACTCCATTTCTTTGGAAGCGGTCTATACTTGGGTTATGCTTCCATGTTTCATCTGAATGTTACTTGATACTATTTGTATACGTTTACTTCTTACACTTCTTATACTTCCATACTTTGTATTCTTACGTATTGTAATATGGATTAGTATATGTAATTATTAGTGACAGTTCTATGTATTTCATGCAGGAATTGATTAGCTCAATTATTACTATTAGGTATTATGGATCTTTCTTCCTATTTCGATTTCTTTGTTGATTTTCTGTGCTGATCATGCTTCTTTTGTTGTTTGATCTTGACTTTACTTTCTATTTATTGTGTCATGTTTGGTCTACAGTAATAATACCTAACTTTGTTTGTAAATGATTATTTCGGTGTATTTAGCAGATTATTATGGGTAATTTGTTTATTGTACACTTGCTTTATTATTTGGCGATGTATTATTTTGACCTTATCATAAGGCTATTGTTGTAAGCATATATTAGAGCTTAGCCGACCCCTCATTTGTCGGTGATGTAGTTTTTTCAAAAAAAATGATAAATCATTTTTTTCTCCGGACCGGGTGGTAACTGTTAAGGTCAAAGGGGAATGATACGTACTATACTGATTATACAGTGTGAATTCAGGGTTGTCGCACTTGTTAGCTGGTTTAATTGTGAGTTGTTTAAACATTTATATGTTAGAAAACAGAGTGTACAGAAAGCGTGTGAGCGCTGGTCATGTAGTTATTCTGTACTGGTTTCGGCCGGCTGTGAATAGCTCACGGGGAGTCCGTGAACAGCCGAGTCCGGTGTCTGTTTGTGGGGGGGGGATGTGTCATCCCGTGGCAGTCTAAGTTGGGCGGTTGACTGGAGTCAGCCCTGTATCTTGTGTGTGTTCCCAAGGGTAGTGTAAGGGAACGATATTTGGCCATTTTTCGAGGTGTACTAGTACTTGCCTATTTAGGTGTGTTTATCTGCCGATAAGATGTGATAAATCTGCAGATAAGATGTGATAAGGGAAGAATAAGGTGTACTTTATGTTAAGGACATGTTCTGAGGCCTTGGTGTCTACAGGCCGATGTTTTGGATTATATTTATCTCCCTGATAGATTTCTATTGTGCAGGAACGGCGCTAGGAGATAGTAAGGCCATTGTTCCTTATGGAGGGAGAGTTTTCTGGAGATTATAAGGCCAAGAGTTGTGTAGGCCAGATTACTTATAGACTACAGAGAGGACAGTCTTTTGAGTATATATAGATTTAAGCCTGGGTGGCGTTTTGTAACTACAGTGTCAGCAGTCGTTCTGGTGGAACATTAGAACTGCGAATATATATAGATCTAAGCCTGGGTGGCGTTTTGTAACTGCAGTGTCAGCAGTCGTTCTGGTGAATTTACTGATGTAACATTAGAACTGAGATGTAAACAGGGTTTACATCATACCGAACAGCTGTAACGTTCTGCGCAATTGATTATTATTGATTTTTGTGTATCCTGTTGTACCTGTGTAGTGTATCGTATCGGATTGATGTTGCTGTGTAAATAAATGATGTGCTGTCAATTGGAAATGAACACTAGTCTGATTCGTTGATCTATGCTTGACAGTACAGGGTGAGTGACTGTACCCTTCATACCACTCACTACAGACTGTATACACCGGGACAATACAGAGCTAACCTATTTATCATCTGCTCTGTGTGGGCGCATGTCCTACAACAGTCTAATCACTTCAACAGAGAGATACTTTACCAAATATACATCAACAGAACTTTATCAATTAATTACCCGGTGATAGACTTTATCACCATTTGTACATAACAGCCCTTTTTCGACTTTAACAAATAATCTAAACATCCTTTATAGAGTGCTTCTACAAGGGGATTGACATAAGTCTTGGGCCTGACCATGAAGGATTCACAGGAGGAAGATGAAACTTGGCACATTTAAAGTTCATTATATTTGCACTGAATACATAAAGTACGCGTTTGTTTCTTCAATGGGTTTTCCCGCTACGGTGCACGGCGCAATGTAACCTATTGACCGGATCTGCTGCTCCAAAGATTTAACAAAACAATGGAAAAGAAGGAGGCCAGAGCTGTGATAAAATTTCTGATGTTTCAGGGAAAAACACCTACAGAAATACACGGGGAGATGGAACCAGTGTTTCGTGATTCTTGTCCTTCATATACTTCGGTAAAAAACTGGTGTCAACAGTTTAAGTGCGGCCGCTCAAATGTTGCTGATCTGCCAAGATCTGGTAAACCAGCCTCAGAGTGCAACGATGAAAATGCAACCAGAGTGAAAAAAATCATTGACCAGGATCGAAAAATGACAATTGTGGAGATAGCTAGTAGAGTAAAACTAAATGAAAGAACAATTTATAGAATGTTACACAACAGACTGAACATGAGAAAAGTGTGTGCACGCTGGGTTCCGCGACTGTTGACACGTGAACAGAAGCAAACGAGGGTAAATTGCTGTCAGCAGTTGCTCAAAAAGTGTCAGTCAAAAAATTTTTGGGAGACCATGGTGACAGTAGATGAGACTTGGGTACACCATTATGACCCCGAACCCAAAATTGCCAGCATGCAATGGAAAACCCCGGGCTCCCCAACACCTGTCAAGCCGGGGCGCAGAAATCTGCAGGAAAAGTGATGCTGACTGTTTTTTTGGGACGACAAAGGTGACCTTTTGAAAGTTTATCTGCCTCGTGGCAACACAGTTAATGTACAGTACTGTGCAGATCTTCTCACAAAACTAAGAAAGGTTGTGACCAGGAAACGAGGGATAACGCGCACTCAAAATCTTCCTTTGCTTCAAGACAACGTGTCCTCTCACAAAGCACGGCTTGTGCAGCTAGCAGCCAACGATTTGAATATTGAAATTCTTCCACACCCACCATATTCTCCAGATTTGGCTCCATCAGACTTTTTTTCTATTCCCAAATCTTAAAAAACAGCTAAAAGGAAATCATTTTGACAGCGATGAAGAGGTTATACTGGCATGTGATGACTGGTTTAGTTTGAAAAATAGGGTGTTCTACTCCCAAGGTCTTTTCAAGGTCAAGCAGAGATGGCAGAAGTGTGTCAATTCAGACGGTGGCTATATTGAAAAGAAATAAACACTATACAAAATTTCAGCTCTCTGTGACATGTCCTTCATGGTCAGGCCCAAGACTTATGTCAATCCCCTTGTACATTGCACTGAAACTGTTGCACTTCAGATTTGTAGCCATCACTTTCCATTTGCTTTAGCATGTCCTTCACTTTGAGTGGCATGAAATTGATATCCTTTCTTTCTTGAAGGAGGTCTTGCAAGGATGAAAGGATTTTCATTACATCAATAAGAGAGTTATCTTCCTTTTCTAATTTGCTAACATGAGCATGAAATACACTAATTAGGGACCGAAAATGCCATAAATATAGATTTCACTTAATGGATCCTCAAAAAAAATTTTCAGTACAGCTGGTGGTTTGTTCTGGGAAAGAAACAATGACTTGAGAGCTGGAAACATTTGTAGAAGTCTTTAAACAGCCGGAAATAACGACAGCCACCTTGTTTTGCAGTGGTTAAGGAGTTGCTGGTATTCTACATCAACAAACTCACAGAACTCTTTTAGGGACTCAACATGGACTGTGTAAATTGAAAAGTAATTATACATTTGTACAAAAAGATTTGTTGGGTACAGGAATAGCCAGAGTGAAGAAAAAACGTCCAGTCACTGGAAATGAGGACAAAACAGGGAATTCACAAAAATGTGTGCGGACAGTAATTTTTACCCCCAAAATGAGAACATGTCCGCATAAATGAGGACGTATGGTAACCCTAACTGTATAAGACTTACATGAATTATTGGGACAGTGGGGTTGATCATCATAATTATCACCTTTCTGCTCCGCAAGGAGCACATGTCTTTATCAAACGTATGCCAAATCTTCCTGTACCTTGCCATCAGCTTAGGTGTTTTCAAGTTGTCTTCTTTCTGCTTTATCAGGATCGCCTATTTCGCCATCATTACCAGATAACCACCCTCTTTTGTTGGTTTAAAATTTCTACAGGATGGAGTAACCGGACCGATGCCCAACCCGCTTTAGTTGCCACGTGTGGTAAGTTACAGTGTTACTATTCTTTGCTCCCCTTTCGGGTGAACGAAACTTGGGGGTGGATGACAGTTATAATAAAATGGTTTTATCAAGTCGCTCACGTCATAACATACCACATAAATCACAATAAATAGAAAATAATATAATAGAGGCTGCACAGCATGGATACCTTCAACGTGGGAAAGAAGGACATGAGGTCAAAACATAATGGCGTTACGTTTCTGTCTACCCAGCTGTAAATGGGTACCTGACTATGCTCTTGAGTAAAGAGAAGGAAAAGACATTGAGGAAAGGAACTGGTCACCCCACCTCTCGATGGTGGACCTTAATGTCTATGTTCATATACTACGCTTAATTATCGGTATGCGACCGTGACATCACATCTCCGGTACAATTATTGTAAATAAAGTAAATTTCAAATTGTATATGTGTGTGTGTGTGTGTGTGTGTGTGTGTGTGTGTGTGTGTGTGTCTTTCATTAACCCTAAATTGGTAATCTCACCATGCTTGTCAAAAAACTACTTTCTTTTTTAAATAGTGGGCCACGGGCACCTCAAAAGCTTGAGATATTTGTGTTTGGTATTTTAAGAAGTATAAAGAGACGAGAATACATCTCAGACGAAACACCGAAGTTGGTGGTAGAGAGAAGAAAAATGAAGTCCAAAAAAGATACAGAAAATCAGGAGTTGTACAAGGAATACACAAAGCAGATTAAAAAACGAGTCAGACAAGACAAACAACAATACATAAACGACACCTGCAGGAAAATAGAGGAAATGCGCGAACAGGGATTGAGTAAGAATATGTTTTCTGAAGTAAGAACATTGAAGAACAGCAACTATAAATCATCACCTCGAGCAATAAACGACAAGAAAGGCGACACTCTAACAGAACATAAAGATATTCTGAACAGATGGAAGCAGTACTGTCAAGAAATGTATACGGAAATAAACAAAGCGGCAGATAACAACGTCATGAATGAAGCGGAACGTGAACCAGAACCTACAATAGAGGAAGTCCGGAATGCAATCAAACACTTAAAAAGTGGAAAATCTCCTGGTTGTGATGAAATAACAGCTGAAATGATACAGGCAGGAGGAGAAGGCAGCGCTCGTATATACCATGCATTATGCTGCAAGATCTGGCAAAGCGGAATTTGGCCCAAGGATATCGACCAGCCCAGAAGGACTTGAACAATTAATTCTGTCCACTAAAAAACACAGCGAGGCCCAGAATCTATACCTAAACACCAAGAAGACCAAGTTATTGACAACAGACAAAGTAAAGACCAAACCAGAAATTGATATTGATAACGAAGAACTGGAAAGTGTTAATGAATTCGAATACTTAGGATCAATCATCAACAGCTCTGGCGACTGTGCAGTAGAAATTAAAAGAAGACTTGCAATTGCTTCACACAAACTAATACAGATGAAAAACCTATGGCAAGGCACAAGCAAAGAAACAAAGTTACAACTGATCAGAGCATGTATATTCCCAGTAGCAACATACGGCTGCGAGACTTGGACACTCAATAAAACAGTTGCAAATAAGGTTACATCATTCGAAATGAAATGATACAGAAGGATGTTGAGAATACCCTGGACAGAAAAAAAAGACCAACAGAGAAGTATTGAACTCACTAAACGTACAGGAACATTGGCTCCTAAATACCATCGCAATAAGGAAGCTGAAATTTTTCGGTCATATAAAAATACGTAATAGTCTGGAAAAAATAGTGATGGAAGGCATGGTCCCTGGAAAAAGGGGAAGGGGTCGACCTAGACGACGGTGGACCCAGGACATCACAGAGAGTCTGAACTTGTCTTTGGCTGATGCAGGTCGACTTGCCCATAATCGTGATGCGTTCAGAGCAGCTATAATGGAGACAACGTTCTGGAAAGAATACGTCACATGATGATGATGATTTAACTGACATTGTTATTGTTGAGAAGAATCAACATCGTTGAACTCCGGGCAAATCCATAGGTGCCCAGTCCCATTCAGCAAATGTCGAAGGGTATGAATGCTAACTGTTTCTTGTTGCGCGCTGGTTGTATATACGCCGGATGCATCCCCTCATACGTCCCATCCCTGCCGGTCTTACGTTTGTCAAATTCCAGCAATCTTAGCCTTGCTTGATGATTCATTGATTGCAGTGTCATTCTCCAATAAGCGATCATTAATTGCCCTCAGTTTCTGTCCCTTATCCAATGCACCTTCTATGGGTGCTCTTGAAGCTAGTGTGTCAGCTCGTTCATTGCCGTATACCACTGCAAGACCAGGACCGTACATCCACTGCATTCAAATCCAAATTGTGGTGCACTATTAAGCGTGGTGTTGTGGTGGTTTTTGATGTTATGATTGTTGTTGTTATATCTTTTCCTATTGTACTGAGTGAGGTCAGCTGTGAAGGTCCCTGAATATCTAAGGTTAGAGTGAGTTATCAGGGAACCTTTCTGTTACCACCTTACGATCTCACTCAGACTTATTCTTGACTAGTATGTCTGATAACTACGTCTAATGTCTAGGGTTATGAACATGTGGTGTGATATTAATTCAATACTTAAACACACACACACACAAACAAATATTAAATACTATGATTAACTGAACTAACACTTGGGTTAAAATTTTTGTAGTTATAACTTTTTTTACAATTTATTTAGTCCTGCACTAGATAGTCTTTTGTTCAGGTCAGGACTGTCAATTTCAAAGGGTAATCAATTTAGGGATATATATATATATATATATATATATATATATATATATATATATATATATATATATATATATATATATATATATATATATATATATATATAGGAAATTTTAATTAACTAAAAGGACCATCTGTCCATACAAATTATAGTATCTATACTTAATGGTGTTGATCTAATTTAATCTCACTACACTGTTACTGGAGTGCTGGTCGGGATGTTTTCATCACACCCTATCTTTCTTCACAAGAATTCTAATTATTTTCTGCACTTTAGTGGTGGTTAATTGATTTTTATGTTAAACAGTTTCTCTAAAATGGTGGTTAGTTGATAAAATGTTCCGGGCAAGGTCTGTTGTACTTAACTGGCCCATGACGTTAGTTGATAGTTGTATGTCCGGCCGACGGCCACTGTCTCGATCTTCCTGAGGTAATCTTGGTAGGAAGCTGACACCAAGACTACAGTTCCAGTGGTAGAGTGCTTGTACTGCGACAGCCACCTCCACTGTCACACAATTCAATATTTTCAGGAAGCTGGCACTAGCGTAGTGCCAGTAACAAACCCTGTAACACGAAGATTAAGGCTTGTTTTAACAAAATATCAATCCCACCAAATGCACAATTTATAATACATTTAACAGAAAAGATTAGGGTCAGCTCTTTCTGACCGACCCAGCACATCCACCTCAATACTGTAACAGTTTGTACCAGTTTTTAATGTCCTCTCCTCTACTGGCTACAACATCTCTACAATTATCCATGATCTTTTCCATAAAATAAAATAGGTGACATGATCCTTGATGATAATGTACAAAATATTTTTGTTCTACACCTCCTGTAGTTTGATAATATGATGGAGCAACACATAGGCTTTGCATAAGTCTACTAATGACTTATGTACTTACAGTCGTAAAATATCTTCATTTCCTAATTCAAACAACACAATTAATAATATAAATAATTGTTAATAATGTCTATCTTACCATAGATTCACAGAATAAACACAGGAACGATAACTGGCACAGATTCAGCACTGCTGCATCCGTGACTATGAATATTAATATATTTACTTTAGTATTTATTCAAACTTTACACTCGTACATCGTCCTGACACTGGACAGTTTCTTAAGCAAATGGCGTCCAGCCTGCTAAGTTTTTTTCATATTATAAAATGCGTTGGCCAATGAGATCGGACTACTAAGCTTTTCAATTTGAATGTGAAAATAAAGTCAAAATTACAGCCCAATTTCAAATGTACGTCGGTCACATTTTGGCATTAAAAGTTAAAAATAGACTTGCTTTTTGGCCTAACAAGTTTTCCTCTCACTCACTTCTTGACTTCCCACTGCTAAATATATTCAGTTTTAGGGCCATCCCATAATATCTCTCCCTCTTTCTACCCCCCTCCCCTCAATCAGATTACATATACCCTGGCTTGCTTCATTTCTCCTAACGCGTCCAAAAAGTAACCGTTAGTGAATGCAGGGACGAGCGTCTGTTGGTCTGTCTGCACTAACCAATACAGTATTTTGTCAATAACTTATTATCTGGGGGATTTTGTATTTTTAAACATATTATTTCTCAGGAGAAGATAAGCTATCAAACTAAGTAAGTTTTATGGCCCTCTATCTGGAATTAAAGAATTCCATATATTTTCCATCTTTAGTTTCAATCTCTACTATTACATAATTACGCCATCCCTTTCCCGCTTTTGCGTTTTTCAAACCGAACAACAAGTCTGTGACGTCATAAAATGTACTATTTTGCAAGAAAGGAGGGCTGGGTGTGTGGTTACATGCCAAAATGCATAACTATGGAAGCTAACAATATCGCCCGCGTTTCCTACAATTCTGTGTTTCAATCAACCAGTTTCAAAAGGCGCAGTCTAAAAATATATTGTCCTATCTCCTCCTTTTGGTCCGAAACAAGGCTTATTCTTTCAAAATTGTTACCAATAGTTCCAAGGTCACTGGCAAACGATAGTACCCTACACTACGTTTCTGTCTTGCTAAAATCAGCGTGACGACTGGCGTGGGGAAAGAAGACGCGTCACAACCCAACTATTTTTATTTCTACTTTATCTTAACTTTATACTTACAAATAATAATTTTATCGGTATATCAGGTGTGGCTTTCTGGTCTACTCCACATATATAAATTAAAAAGTAAATGTAAAGCCTAACACATAATTCAATAAAAGGAAAGAAGAATGGTAAAGAACAGTGCTATCACAATGAATGTACTCGAAATCCCCCTTGTTTTCTCCTTCGTCTGCAAATTGTAACGTTTCACGTTGATAGTAAAAGCCTACTGCTGCAATACCCGCTTTCTACGATAAAACGTGTACTGCCTTTCTAAGAAAAACCTTGAGATACGCAATCTGACCTAGATTTAAAATTCCATTCATGTCATTTTATACACTACGTTACCAAAAAAACGAAAGACAGATGGACTAAAGATAGAAAGAAAGAGAGAGGCAGGAAGCCGGAACGCAGGCAATACTACCACAGTCGCGCGATACACAATTTCTACCATCACGCGTGTAAGGCCACTAGCACTAACTTTTTTTCAGATAGACAGTGAAAAAAAAAACACTACCCATCCGAGAGTTAGGTTTTAAAACTTACAAAACGCTTATTAGAAAACATGACATTATGCTGGTTTACGTTTGAAAACATTACAGTACCCAGACACCACATCTTCGAAGTAAACAGGAGGTAGAAGAAATTGCATATTTTGAACGCAGCCACTTAGCTCTTTTAAATTTGTATATTTGGGTTCCTTAGGACTTGCTGACAAAGAATATGTAAAACGTTACGCAAATAGTCTAGGAATTACCAAATTATAGCCAAAATAAAATCGTGAGGGTGTCAGACAACACTAGAATCAGAATCGCTCAGTGGCAGATTTTCACCCCACCATTGTACGGGGAAATGGGTCTCCATGTTAAATCCGATTTGATTGGAGCGCAAGAAATGTAAGGCTAAACACGATTAGTCGGGCTATAAATACTATCTTGTGTTGTCAGGGGAAACGTGAGTAGGAGTACTTTTTTTTGAAAAGCTGTGTAAACATGGCATGATTGGTTAGACCTGCCAATATAGTCAATTAGAGGCGTCAGGTCACCACCACATTTGCAAATAAACTTACTACAGAACCAGTGCGTTGAGCACCAGTGCATATTTTTCTAAATAAAAGCCTGGGACATCGGCAGATCGAAGTTGTGCTATATTCATTGCCAGTCAACGAAACTGTGTATTATTCCATGAATTGTGGTAAGCTTGAGATATTCAATATCCTTTTAATGAAAATTGAATGTAAATTGATAATTTATGTCTGTATATATGTGTGGTTCAGTAGCGAACATGAGGTAAAGCCTCTATAGTGCTCCAGCCTGAACAGAAGGTGTCGGAGGAAAGTGAAACTAAATGGAAGTGCCAAACAGTACACTGACACCTATATTATTGACTAGAAAGAAATAATGCTGGAATTGCAGAGGCGTAATAACCATTAGGGAGGAATATACTGGTGTAAATTATTTCAGATGAAGCTGACAGTTGGCATACCGCTCTGAACTCAGTGTTTGTTATGTATTGTGCTCAGTGTAGAAATAGAGTATAAATTAGTTCTGAAGTAGGAGGTACAACCTTCTTGTTTCAGGGACTGTGGTCCTAAAGTTATTGAGCAGCACCTGGTCAGAGCTTTGCTGAATCCAGAGTCGGACAGCATACTCCTTGGTCCATATAGCTAACAGTGAGGTGTCTCCAGAACACAGGGGAGCAATCGAGCAGAGGAGTCTTTTCCTGCCGACATCACGAAAGATAAGCCTATGTGGCCAGCGGAGCTCAACATTATGTACCCCATCTTAAACTGACATAGTATAAAAATAAGAGGGGGAAATTAATTGTTTTAATGCCAGGAACTGAGAACATCTCCAATACTAGTTCCAACAGAAACAAACTATTGAAATCATGATGACAAATACCAACATAGCTTGAAAAAAAACAAAACCAGTATTACCTCATATTACTACTACACAACTGACACACATAGGATAATATTAATAAAATATGTCACTACAAGATTCATATTGATAAATTCTGTACATATAACTTGTAATTAAAATTGATTGTGATTCCTGGTTCACTTTGTATTTGAATCAGGACACATATATATTAATGAAAAGTACTTAATACATATGATATTTGAAAATTTACCAGTGACTCATTTAAGATAGTCTTATAGAGTGTTAAATGTGTGTGAGTGTCACAGTGTTGTCACGTGTGGTGGAATAAATTAAATTGTTTATCTGTCTGTTGTTGTTGTGACTTACACTTCATCATATACATACCCTAGACATTCAACGTAGTCATTACAATATTCCAGAATAATTCTGACTGAGGTATAAATATGTGGTAGCAAGTAAGGTCATCTGTAATACACTACACTTATTAGATACAGATACCTTCACAGCTGATCTCAGTCAGTACACTAAGTCCCCTATAAATATTTATATCATCCCACTTTACCACATATATTGGGGTCTCGCTCTCGGGATTTTGAATCTTTCCCTATTAAAAATATTGGGGGTAATTCACTTCAGGGAATAATAAGAATTAAAAAGGTATCCTTGGGTGGAAATAAATAAGGTTGAGCTCTCAGTGCCTGTAGTGTCCTTAGATAATTATTGAAAGATTGAATTGTTACAATTGCATGTTAGACAATGGCCGACTTGGATAAATTTCGATCTGCTGCTGTACAGACTGCGAAAGAGTTAGGAATGGACGGGCAAATTATGATTACTTATGTCACTGCTGAATGTGACAAATATATTGAACGAGAAGAAAGAAGATTAGAAAAAGAGGCCGAAAGAAAGTTAGAGGCTGAAAAGGAAATTAAGAGGCTGCAGTTTGAGGCTGAGGCTGAGGCTAAGAGGTTGCAGATTGAGGCTGACAAAGAGGCTAAAGCATTGGAAGCAGGAAGGGAAGAGAAGAAATTAGCTGCAGAAAGAGAAGAGAAGAAATTAGCTGCAGAAAGGGAAGAGAAGAAATTAGCTGCAGAAAGGGAAGACAAGCGATTAGCTGCAGAGAGGGAAGCAGATGGTGCCAGTCCCTTTGCCTCTGATGCCACTGCTAGTCAGGGAGCTTCAACCTCAGCTATGAATTTTCATTTAGATCATTTCGTTGAGAAAGACGATGATATTGAGAGCTATCTAAATAGATATGAACTATTGGCTACCACATATGGGTTAGAGAGAGAAAGGTGGAGCTTAAAGTTATCTCAAGGTCTTCGTGGGGCAGCTTATGATGTTTTTGCCAAAATGAACAGAGGTGATCAAGAAAATTATGACATGCTAAAGCAGGCTCTTTTGTTAAGATATGAAAAGAACGCAGAATTTTATAGGAAAAAATTTAGGAATGCTAAACTACTGTCAGGTGAAACCTATCACCAGTTCTCTGCACGAATAGAGACATACTTGGAGAAATGGACTTCTCTGGGGAAAACCCAAGATCTTAAGGAAATGGTCCTTATAGAACAATTAAGAGAGTCCATGGCTCCAGACCTGAGAAAGTTTCTCATGGAACAAGGTGCAGAGAGGCTGGGTGAGTTGCTAAATGTTGCAGAAAGGTATCAAGCGGCTCAGGCAGAGGTATCAGGTAATAAAAAGAAACAGCTAGAAAATTTTAGGGCACCACAGAACTTTAATAAATTTGATCCTAGGGATCAAAACAAAGGTAAGCACCAGTTTGATAGGCCACGGTATGACAATAAAAATAAAACCCCACAATTCGATGAAAGGAAATATGATGAAAGAAAATCTTTCAACCAAGGAAAAAGGTGGTGTAAGAATTGTCAGATGAACAATCATGACACTGACCATTGTAGAAGGAAACCTGTGTATATGGCCACCCTTCAGGTCAGGTCGACCTCAAGAAAGGAGGAGGATATTCTGTTAGATACCACTCCAGAAGAGATGAGGAAGGCACAGGCTGGGGATAAGACCCTCAAGCCTTGTTTCAGGAAATTGTCAACTTGTCATACTACTCCAGGCAAGGGAGATTTTTACATGAAAAACAAGTTGATGTATAGGAAGACTGGAGCTAGATCCAAAGGTCAGGGACAGCTGGTACTTCCTAAAAGATATAGGGCAGAATTAATAAGGAGCCTACATGTGAAACCAGATGGGGACCATGAGAAAATAGGTACCATCATCCAAAAGGTGGCTCACAATTATTATTGGCCCAAAGCAAGATGGGACATTGAGAATTTTGTAGAAAGGTGTAGCATAGCACATGAGGGAACACCCACAAGTGGGAACATTGATCAGGACCTGGACATGCCACGGGGCAACATTAAGCCTGACAATAAAAAGAAATATAAATTTGATAAAGTGGACCAAAGGGAATGGGAAGCCCCTTTTCACGGACAAGCTTCAATTAACTGTTTTACAATGGCCACTATGCAGAGAGTGCAAAAAGATGTCTTACCCCAGGATAAGCCGAAAATCCCTCAATCGGACTTAAACAAACTGGAGGAAGAAGATGTAGAGAGGAAATCTCTCATCCAGAATTTTAAGTGGGGAGAAAGCCCCAGGAAAAGAATTGGTAGCGGTCGTTTTGTGACTGATAATTCTGGGAAGAAAAATCATCATTATAGCGCTTCCAGTGGAAGAGACCATACCGGTGCATGGACAAATAGGTCCACAAAATTAAAGGTCCATATGTAGCGCTGTTAAGAACGTGGACGGATGAAAAAGCAGAGGAAAATATTACCTCCTCATACCAATATGTGAATGAGCTGACCACTCGTTTAAAAACTGGCTGGAAACTTGCCAATGAAAATTTGAAACAAGCCAGGAAGAAACATGCTGCCTATTATAACAGGAAAGCTAAAGACAGCGATTTGGCTGTGGGAGAGAAGGTACTGCTTCTTCTACCCGGTAGTCAGAATAAGTTACAAATTGGATGGCAAGGTCCATATACAGTTCTAGAGAAGGTGTCTAGAACCAATTATAAGATAGATAAGAAGGGGAAAGAAAAAATCTATCATGTGAATCTCCTGAAGAAATATTTGGAAAGAGAACATCAGGAAGAGACATACTTGTTGACTTTGTCTATCGCCATGGAGATGAAAAAGGAACCACTTTCATCATTTGAATATCCATTACATCCCTGTGAGACAGCGGCACAGGTGAAAATCAGTACACATTTAACGAAAACTCAGAAAGAGAGAGTGCAACAGGTTCTCGACAATCATGCAGAGGTGTTAACAGACCGACCAGGGCATACAAACCTATTGGAATATGATATGAAACTGATAGACCCCACACCTGTCTGTATGAAACCATATTCGATTCCTTTTGCTAAGGAGAAAGCTTTGAAGGAAGAGATAGACTATTTGTTGAAGGAAGGAATTATTTCACACAGTGAATCTTCGTATAGTTCCAGTGTTGTACTCTTAAGGAAACCCTCTGGAGAACATAGACTCTGTATAGATTACAGGAGACTGAATGCTATTACAGAAGGACAGGTGGATCCATTGCCGGATACAAATCAGTTATTTGCCAGGCTAAATAAAGCTAAATATTTTTCAAAAGTGGACCTGAGTAAAGGCTACTATCAGATTCCAGTAAAACCTGAGATCAGACAAAATTGTTGGATGTAAACAGTTCGGAGGAACGTAATGAATCCCTGAGTTGCCTCTTTGATTGAGGATATTCCGAATGTTTCATACAGGCTAATAAGAAGATTATAGGATCCACTACGAAAACTCTGCTATCACCAGGTATATGTTATCTCCTCATAACGTACATTTTGAGGAAAATCTAATGTTCTCTGGACATGTCATTGCGCAGACTCAGAGAAGAGAAATGGTGAATACGGGTTGTGAAGCAGCATTAAGACAAGCAGTCACACTTGCGGCTGTTCAGTAACCTAACCGAAAAATATTATTGGTTGTAGAGGTCTGAGGCAGATTTCATGAGCAGTGCCTACTCTGAATGGACCCAACTACATAAAACCATGATAGCACAACAGCAGAGTAAAGTCAAGTTGACTTACATTTATCTATGTGTATATAGAATTATAGACTGACATATAACGTCTGTTTTAAGTGGGGAGGATTTGTCGTGAGAAATTCTACTCCACATATATAAATTAAAAAGTAAATGTAAAGCCTAACACATAATTCAATAAAAGGAAAGAAGAATGGTAAAGAACAGTGCTATCACAATGAATGTACTCGAAATCCCCCTTGTTTTCTCCTTCGTCTGCAAATTGTAACGTTTCACGTTGATAGTAAAAGCCTACTGCTGCAATACCCGCTTTCTACGATAAAACGTGTACTGCCTTTCTAAGAAAAACCTTGAGATACGCAATCTGACCTAGATTTAAAATTCCATTCATGTCATTTTATACACTACGTTACCAAAAAAACGAAAGACAGATGGACTAAAGATAGAAAGAAAGGGAGAGGCAGGAAGCCGGAACGCAGGCAATACTACCACAGTCGCGCGATACACAATTTCTACCATCACGCGTGTAAGGCCACTAGCACTAACTTTTTTTCAGATAGACAGTGAAAAAAAAAACACTACCCATCCGAGAGTTAGGTTTTAAAACTTACAAAACGCTTATTAGAAAACATGACATTATGCTGGTTTACGTTTGAAAACATTACAGTACCCAGACACCACATCTTCGAAGTAAACAGGAGGTAGAAGAAATTGCATATTTTGAACGCAGCCACTTAGCTCTTTTAAATTTGTATATTTGGGTTCCTTAGGACTTGCTGACAAAGAATATGTAAAACGTTACGCAAATAGTCTAGGAATTACCAAATTATAGCCAAAATAAAATCGTGAGGGTGTCAGACAACACTAGAATCAGAATCGCTCAGTGGCAGATTTTCACCCCACCATTGTACGGGGAAATGGGTCTCCATGTTAAATCCGATTTGATTGGAGCGCAAGAAATGTAAGGCTAAACACGATTAGTCGGGCTATAAATACTATCTTGTGTTGTCAGGGGAAACGTGAGTAGGAGTACTTTTTTTTTGAAAAGCTGTGTAAACATGGCATGATTGGTTAGACCTGCCAATATAGTCAATTAGAGGCGTCAGGTCACCACCACATTTGCAAATAAACTTACTACAGAACCAGTGCGTTGAGCACCAGTGCATATTTTTCTAAATAAAAGCCTGGGACATCGGCAGATCGAAGTTGTGCTATATTCATTGCCAGTCAACGAAACTGTGTATTATTCCATGAATTGTGGTAAGCTTGAGATATTCAATATCCTTTTAATGAAAATTGAATGTAAATTGATAATTTATGTCTGTATATATGTGTGGTTCAGTAGCGAACATGAGGTAAAGCCTCTATAGTGCTCCAGCCTGAACAGAAGGTGTCGGAGGAAAGTGAAACTAAATGGAAGTGCCAAACAGTACACTGACACCTATATTATTGACTAGAAAGAAATAATGCTGGAATTGCAGAGGCGTAATAACCATTAGGGAGGAATATACTGGTGTAAATTATTTCAGATGAAGCTGACAGTTGGCATACCGCTCTGAACTCAGTGTTTGTTATGTATTGTGCTCAGTGTAGAAATAGAGTATAAATTAGTTCTGAAGTAGGAGGTACAACCTTCTTGTTTCAGGGACTGTGGTCCTAAAGTTATTGAGCAGCACCTGGTCAGAGCTTTGCTGAATCCAGAGTCGGACAGCATACTCCTTGGTCCATATAGCTAACAGTGAGGTGTCTCCAGAACACAGGGGAGCAATCGAGCAGAGGAGTCTTTTCCTGCCGACATCACGAAAGATAAGCCTATGTGGCCAGCGGAGCTCAACATTATGTACCCCATCTTAAACTGACATTGTATAAAAATAAGAGGGGAAATTAATTGTTTTAATGCCAGGAACTGCGAACATCTCCAATACTAGTTCCAACAGAAACAAACTATTGAAGTCATGATGACAAATACCAACATAGCTTGAAAAAAACAAAACCAGTATTACCTCATATTACTACTACACAACTGACACACATAGGATAATATTAATAAAATATGTCACTACAAGATTCATATTGATAAATTCTGTACATATAACTTGTAATTAAAATTGATTGTGATTCCTGGTTCACTTTGTATTTGAATCAGGACACATATATATTAATGAAAAGTACTTAATACATATGATATTTGAAAATTTACCAGTGACTCATTTAAGATAGTCTTATAGAGTGTTAAATGTGTGTGAGTGTCACAGTGTTGTCACGTGTGGTGGAATAAATTAAATTGTTTATCTGTCTGTTGTTGTTGTGACTTACACTTCATCATTTACATACCCTAGACATTCAACGTAGTCATTACAATATTCCAGAATAATTCTGACTGAGGTATAAATATGTGGTAGCAAGTAAGGTCATCTGTAATACACTACACTTATTAGATACAGATACCTTCACAGCTGATCTCAGTCAGTACACTAAGTCCCCTATAAATATTTATATCATCCCACTTTACCACATTGGTGTCATATCTTTCTCTCATGTACCATGTGCTAAATGTCGTCCTTATCTCTGTCACTTTTGCCTCCATCTGTTGTTCGGCATTCCTCTGCATCTCTCACCCTGGGGACCGCATAACAAGGGCTGCTTTATAATTCTATTACCAGGTTGCCTCAACATATGCCCTAGCCATCTTCAACGTTATCTTCTCATCTCTTCTTCCTCTGGCACATGTCATCAGTTCCACATTGGTGTGATCTTGCTGTACAATTTTAATCGTTCTAATATAAAGGAGCACCGATTTATGGAACGTCCAACTGGCAGAGTGGTTAGAGCGCTGGTCTCTCGCGGCAAAGATGTCGGGTTCGATTTACAACAGCGGCACGCTCTAGCCACCCAGCTGTCAATGGGCACCCGACTCTGCTCTTGCGTTATGGAAGGAAAAGGCAGCGAGGAAGGGAACTTGTCACCATGTCTCTCGATGTTGGACCTAGTATAGCGAAGACTAATACTTCCCTCCCCCACGACAGTATCTGCTATGGGGGTGACCTTTACCGTTTTATGAAATTCTAAACTTTTAGTTGTTGTTTTCTCTGTTTCAGAGCCACGTGTTTATAGGAGAAAGATGAACATGTTGGATGAGTGCTACTGTTCTTGTTGTGACATCTGAACATCTGGTTTATTTATATGAAGGTTGTAACTTTATTTACATGCCTGAGTAATATTTAGGGTTTTAAGGAGTCAGAATATATTGAGGCACATGTTATGATATAAATGTGAGGTTCAGATTAGCTCGTGTGAAGGTGAATATTATTGGAAGGACTAAAAGTAAAAATGTATCCTGGTCCGCGAGGCAGATTGTATTTTTATTTTAATAATTATTTTAATAAAATTGTGCCTCGTTTTGCCGAGGCGCGTCTGGTTCAACCTAAACGCATGGTCCGTTGGTTATATTACGGCGCATGTCCAAATAGAAAAGACCTTGAGGTCTGTTTCAGTATACATGAGAATTTGAACTGACAAGTGGCGTTTTTGTGACGCGAGGTTGAGGCCGTGTCATACGCTGCTAATTGAGATTCTGCTACAAGGATTTATTAAGTTTTCCAGCGTGTTGCATTCCAATATTGTGAATGAGCTGATTAATATTCAACTGTTTTCACGTGAGAAATGCCAGGATATGGTACTGGAGGAGACGGTGACTGGCGGACTAACATGAAAGGGATTTTAAAAAACGTAGACAGACTTCAAGCTGACGTCACAGGAGGGCTTCTCGCGAATTTCCTTTGTACTTTATACAGGTCTTTCGCCTTGCCTTTGGCTCCATCTCCTGCCTCTCTTGCTAACTGATCAGTATATTTCGTGTTGTCTCTTCTGATGCTTCGTCTTTGGTTGCTTCTATGTATAGTTCATGAGCCTTGGTTTCTGCCTTTCTTTCGCCTTTTCGTTGTTGAAGCATTTGGATAATGTAACAGTAAATTGTTCTTTAATTTCTTGATTTGAGAAGTATCCCACATTAAACTGTTGTATGTATGTGGCGTGAGGTTTTTATTTGGCTGTATGATCAGCATAGTACTGACAATTACAGAAATAGAATTTCTGCAGAAAATGGTGAAGTCCCAGTGTCTGAGAGAACTACTGGTATCACAAATTAGTTACGGCTGTGAATGATCTGATCTCGAAAAATTAGTAGAGAGGAGACAGACATAAATTGCCACCTCCGCTGTGTAACTAACTGTGATATTAAAAAAAACAAGGAAACAGATTTTACTTAACAATGATAAAATTGACAAGTCGTTCAAATACAATTTCCTTATTATTTATTTAGTATATACACTATCTACTCTTGTGCTGAAGGGTGAATGTTGAAAAATGGAATGTAATGGATTTGTAAGTTTACATATGATTTACAAATATTTATATGTATATAAATATGTAAATATATTACAACAAGTTTTCCAATTATAGGAACAAAAATTATATCAGCTGTGCTGTTATTCAATTATAGTACATGTATCAGCTGTGCTGTTAATTAAGTATATATATATATATATATATATATATATATATATATATATATATATATATATATATATAATTTATTAGCTGTGCTGTTAATCTTGTCTCTTTCTACGCTAAATCACTTTCTCGTCACTGACACTAACGTTTGCTCACAATGCTGACAGAAATGGTACTAATGTGTACTCATCTCTCTAAGGTCTGTTCTTCTTTGTTTGGTTCACACAACAACGGCTGAGGATCGTTCCTTTAGCCCACCCAAGACTGAGGGGGACCAAAGATGTAGATTCTGTGCAACCTCTATGCTCCTGCGGAGTTCCAGGCAGCTGGATTGACGACCCACGATCTCAGTTTTGATGACACGAATAAAACCTGTAACAAGGAAAAATAGGGGCTAATTTCTGTCCTCAAGTCCACTTATTTCTATTGTATATGATATGAGCGTGTCTTAGGTGTCTGCATGTAGGATGAATGACAACATGGCTCAGTATGATTTAGCAACAGCGAGACAAGACAGGGGTCTACTTGCAAAACATTCTTTCTGACAAATTAATACATGAATACATCCAATAATATAAATTCAATACATCCAATAATATAAATTCAATACCTGAATACATCCAATAATATGTACACCTAGGTGTGATACAACCATTTCCTTCCCCCTATAATATACCAGGCCCTCTCTGACAAGTGCTATACAAGCTGGTAACATATATCCTAACAATATTGTTATGTTCTTATGATAGGAGTATATGAGACGAGGACTGTTTGGTGATATATCAGGTGGGAGTTATAGGAGACAATAGATTGGTGTTAGATGAGACAATAGATTGAGTCCTAACAAGAACTGTTTTGGTTATATTTCAGTTTGTTTTATCTGAGATAATAGACTGAAGTTATAGGAGACAATAGATTGAGTTATAGGAGACAATAGATTGAGTCCTAACAAGGACTGTTTTGGTTATATTTCAGTTGGTTGAGATATTAGATTGAAGTTATAGGAGACAATAGGTTGAAGTATGAGTCCTATTAGTCTTCGTCTTCATCAATCCATATCAGGAAATACAATCCTGATACCTAATGCCCCAAGATACAATCAGTAACCTGATACATTCATAGTGAATCAAAATATATTAAATATATACAGGTGTAGGTATTATAAATGACACACAACAAATACCAACATTATAGACCTGCTGTACCTATTTTCCTACCAGTTTATAGTGAATTATATTTACCCTCTAAGATTTTTTAAACCCGTCAGGTTTTGACTCGACTTAGTGAAGCAGGCTGCAGGTCAATGCACTCCAGGTAAGCTATAAATCAAAGTTGACAGCTCCTCTTATTCAGTCGGTCGTCTCTCTGGCTTCGTGTTGGGTTGCGTGCTTTTGCATAAAATCTCGCCCGATTATATAGGTAGATGAATGCTTAAGCAAAGCTTTTGGTTGGTTCCTGGCGGGGCAAGCTGATTGGTTTCCTGCAGTTTAGTCCCAAGCGTCGTACAGCCTAATTTTATTGTTTTTTCCGCCATCTTGCATGAACAAGATGGCCGCGACCCACATCCGAAAAAACAGGGCTTAAGTTTTTTTCCTGGCGTAACTTCTTGTAATTTATTCCGGCTCAGCAACTGTGCGTTGATTGGCTGGGGCAAATTTGTATCCCGACATAATGATTTAACAAAGTAGTGGGGTTACACACACTCGTTTCACGACATAGCCCATCCTTTCCTAGCTGTGACCTGTCATAGCTGAAGTGTAAACACCTGCTGTAGTTAATCATTTTGCGTCTGTCCTTCCAGAGTAATAGGGTGTCAACTTAAAAAATCAGCTCTTACATTGTCTCTTCCCGCAATGTAATTCACGGTAAAGGAATAAGGCGCCAGAAGCAGACTCCACCTTAACAATCTCGAATTTAACGTTTTAGATGCAGCCAAGAATGTTAAAGGCTGATGATCGCATTGGACAATGAAGTGTGTCCCATACAGGTAAGGTGAAAATTTGTCGATGCACCAAATAAGAGCCAAACATTCTTTCTCTATGGTCGAGTTATTCAACTCAGCTGCATTCAGCTTACTGGCGTAGGCGACTGGTAAAAGTTCCTCCGGCAGGGCTCTTGATTTCTGCAAGAGAGTTGCACCAATACCTATACTGCTAGCGTCTGTCCTTAATACAAATTCTTGTGTGATATCGGGTAGCGTAAGGATTGGTTTGCTGGTGAGTTTTGCTTTTAGCTCTGTGTAAGCTTTTTCACAATCAGCATTCCATTGGATTTTATCAGGCTGTCCTTTCTTCGTTAAGTTAGTTAATGGTTCACACAGAGAGTTAAAGTCGGGTATGTACTTCTGATAGAACCCACATAATGACACGAATGATCTCACATCTTTCTTCGTTTGAGGTCTGGGTGCCTTCTTTAACTTCTCTATATTCTTTGGGTCAGGAGACATATGACCTGTAGAAATAGTGTGACCTAAGAATTCCAACTCCTTACAACCGATATAGCACTTGGTTGGACGTGCAGTCAATCCAGTGGCTCTCAGTCTGTCAAACAACATGGAGAGCGCTACTATATGCTCTTCAAATGTGTTTGTAGCAACAAGAAGGTCATCCATAAAGTTAGTGATATGGGGATTTTGTAGAGGTTCCAATAATTTCATCATTCTTGAAAAGATACTAGGAGCATTTTTCAGCCCTAAGGGTAGTACATTAAACTCATAGTGTCCGTCTGACGTACTAAATGCCAGCATTTTCCTAACTTCTGGTTTCACTGGTATTTGGTAGTATCCCTTGCTTAGATCTACCTTCGATAAATACCTAGCCTTACTCAGTGTAGAGAATAGCTGGTTGGTGTCAGGTAATGGGTCCACCTGAGATTCTGTGATCGCATTTAGCTTCCTGTAGTCAATACATAACCTGTGTTCACCACTAGGCTTCCTTAATAGCACCACACTAGAGCTATAGGGAGAGTCTGACTTTGAAATAATTTCTCTTTTAAGAGATAGTCAATCTCATCCTTGAGTGCTGGTGCTTGCTAATGTTCAGTCCATGTCCGCAGCAATGCTTCCAGTGGACTGTGTATGGGGACGGCAATACAACAACGTTGCCGGACCCACACCTATTTCTATTGTAAGGGGCAGTATACCGAAGTGGGGCCTGTCTCCATCATCTGTTTGGTACAGCCCTGGTTCCTACCTCCTATGGTTCGGGTTTGTTTCTGCAGCTTTTTTAATACTAGTTGCTGACTAACCAAATTTTCCAAATGATCCAGGCCATGGTGTTCCAACAAATATCTAGTCGGGGTGGGATGTCTCTCGTCCCCTCTCTGTACAATACTGAGTTGCCATGGTTACTGGTGTAACAGTAGACTTGTTGTGATTTTGTTTTCTCTTTATCACTGCATCTACCTGTTGTTTTCTCTTGTGTATTTTCTTTGTAGGCCTACGTCCGCAACAATGCTTCCCTAGGTCCTGTAACTGGTCTACACTTCTGAATGAGGTTACCTGGTTACATTCTGAACAGGATTTCATATACCGACTTATGTCTTCAATTATTCCTGGCCAGTAATATCGCAATGCTATATTTTGACCAGTGGCCCCTTTTCCTCTGTGACCACTGCCTGATGTAGCATGCTCTTGCTCCATAATTTCCTCCCTGTAGAATTTTGGCACTACCAGCTGTCCATGCCCTTTAGGTCCTTTTCCAGCGTGTCTGTAGAGTAGGCCATTTTCCATACAGTAGTCTCCTTTTTCTGGAGGGTTATGGGCCTTTGGCAATTTGCCAAAACAAGGCTTCAATGTGCTGTCTGAGCCTTTTTCATCTTTGTACGATGAATGTTTATTGGATCTCCCTCCTCCTTTTTGGTGCTTGACCTGGTATGGTTTGCTGCCATGACAACAGGTTTTATTGGGTCACCCAAAAAGACATATTTACATCCTATTACCAGCGGGTATATAGGATCATCACTTACTGCTGCTCTTATCACTCCTTCCACATAGCGAGTTCTCACATTGATCCTTGCTATGGGAAGTGTCATTGTGCCGGTTCCCTGCATTGCCCCTTGTATGTCCACTGTTTCTGTGGTAAGTTGGTCAGGGTGCACTAGGGTTGCACTCACGACTGAGTCGAATTCCAAACCTGAATCATATAAGCACTGAATTTTAGTGCCATTACATGTCACTTCCTCACAGACAGGGGGATGATGGAGGTCATTCTGACTAACTGCCAGTTCCTTCTTTCCCTTGTTCCCTGTTGTGAGACATGCAGCGTATTAAGGAGGGTTGTTCCTTCTGCAGTCTGCAGTATTGTGGTTACTCATTAGACAAGTTTTACACCACTTTCCTTCCTTCCGGTAAGGTGTCTTATCCGATCTTAGAGGGTTTTTGTCCTTTTGGTCAAATCTTTGTTTGTTCCTTGTGGTATGGTCCTTTTGTTCATATTTGGAATAGTTTTGTGGTGATTGGGAGTTTTCACCCTGCTTCTTCCTATTTCCTAATAATTCTGCCTGAGCTGCTTGATATCTCTCAGCAACAGTTACAATATCTTCCAATCTCTCTGCTCCTTGTTCCATGATAAACTTCCTCATTTCTTGAGGCATGGACTCTTTCACTTGCTCCATCATTATCATTTCTTTCAGATCCTGACACTTTCCTAAACTACTCCATTTTTCCAAATAGGTTTCCAATCTAGCAGAGAATTGGTGATAGTTTTCTCCTGGAAGAAGTTTAGCTGTTCGGAATTTCTTTCTATATGATTCTGAGTTCTTTTCATATCTCACAAGCAGTGCCTGCTTCAGGATTTCATAATCTTCCTGGTCATCTCTTGAGAGCTTCAAATATACATCGTAGGCAACACCTCTCAATCCCTGAGATAGTTTAAGACTCCACTTTTCTTTCACTAAGCCATAGGTAGTGGCAAGTCTTTCGTATCTATCCAGGTACGACTCAATGGCGTCTTCTTTCTCAACAAATGGGTCCAGATGAAAATTCATGGCCCCACTTGAGGTGCTCTGGCTGGAGCTACTCTGAGTGAGGTGAGCTACCACCATTATTGCCAGTAGTTGCCTGAATTTCAAGCTCTTTTAATCTCAACTGATGGTCTCTCTCTGCTTGTAATTTCCTTTCATCAGCTTCAATTTTCTTTGCCTCATTTTCAGCCTCCCATTTCTTGGCTTCAATTTCTAATCTTTTGGTTTCTCTCCCAGCTTCCAGTCTTTTGTCTTCTCTCTCAGCTTCCAGTCTTTTCTCTTCTCTCTCAGCTTCCAGTCTTTTGTCTTCTCTCTCAGCTTCCAGTCTTTTGGCTTCTCTTTCAGCTTCTGTTTGCAACCGCCTTTCTTCAGCCTCTAATTTCTTTGCTTCTCTATCAGCCTCTAATTTCTTTGCTTCAGTCTCTAATTGCAACTTTCTTTCTTCCCTATCCATGTGTTTGTCCACTTCTGTTGTGACATACTGAGTAAGAGCATCACCTGTCATATTTAATTCCTTACCCATCTGCATGATTGCAGTTCTAAACTTCACTAGATCAGCTATGGCGTTACTTAGATAGGGTATGTAAATTTACTATATCCAAATATTATAATTAAACTTAATTAATTAAATGAACAAATAATTTCCGTGCAACTTTGTGAGCATAAACTATTTACTGAGTACTAAATGGTACTCCTCCTAAGAAAACCATAAAAAATTCTATTATTGAATTTCTCAAAAAAAAATAATTTTCCTCATGTTATCTATGGGTGGCACAAGATAGAGTGTAGATAGATGAATAGACTAAGTATGGCTCAAGATATACAGAAATATCCCAGGAACGAGCCCCCAGTGTGGAGTGAGGTTTTTATTTGGCTGTATGATCAGTATAGTACTGAAAATTACAGAAGTATAATTTCTACAGAAAATGGTGAAGTCCCAGTGTCTGAGAGAACTACTGGTATCACAAATTAGTTACGGCTGTGAATGTTCTGATCTCGAAAAATTAGTAGAGAGGAGACCGACATAAATTGCCACCTCCGCTGTGTAACTAACTGAGATATTAAGACAAGGAAACAGATTTTACTTAACAATGATAAAATTGACAAGTCTTCAAATACAATTTCCTTATTATTTATTTAGTATATACACTATCTACTCTTGTGCTGAAGGGTGAATGTTGAAAAATGGAATGTAATGGATTTGTAAGTTTACATATGATTTACAAATATTTATATGTATATAAATATGTAAATATATTACAACAAGTTTTCCAATTATAGGAACAAAAATTATATCAGCTGTGCTGTTATTCAATTATAGTACATGTATCAGCTGTGCTGTTAATTAAGTATATATATATATCATTTATTAGCTGTGCTGTTAATCTTGTCTCTTTCTACGCTAAATCACTTTCTCGTCACTGACACTAACTTTTGCTCACAATGCTGACAGAAATGGTACTAATGTGTACTCATCTCTCTAAGGTCTGTTCTTTTTTGTTTGGTTCACACAACAACAGCTGAGGATCGTTCCTTTAGCCCACCCAAGACTGAGGGGGACCAAAGATGTAGATTCTGTGCAACCTCTATGCTCCTGCGGAGTTCCAGGCAGCTGGATTGACGACCCACGATCTCAGTTTTGATGACACGAATAAAACCTGTAACAAGGAAAAATAGGGGCTAATTTCCGTCCTCAAGCCCACCTATTTCTATTGTATATGATATGAGCGTGTCTCAGGTGTCTGCATGTAGGATGAATGACAACATGGCTCAGTATGATTTAGCAATAGCGAGACAAGACAGGGTCTACTTGCAAAACATTCTTTCTGACAAATTAATACATGGATACATCCAATAATATGAATTCAATACATGAATACATCCAATAATATAAATTCAATACATCCAATAATATAAATTCAATACATGAATACATCCAATAATATGTACACCTAGGTGTGATACAACCATTTTCTTCCCCCTATATACCAGGCCCTCTCTGACAAGTGCTATACAAGCTGGTAACATATATCCTAACAATATTGTTATGTTCTTATGATAGGAGTATATGAGACGAGGACTGTTTGGTGATCTATCAGGTGGGAGTTATAGGAGACAATAGATTGGTGTTAGATGAGACAATAGATTGAGTCCTAACAAGGACTGTTTTGGTTATATTTCAGTTGGTTTTATCTGAGATAATAGACTGAAGGTATTGAGACAATAGATTGAGTTATAGGAGACAGTAGATTGAGTCCTAACAAGGACTGTTTTGGTTATATTTCAGTTGGTTTTATCTGAGATAATAGACTGAAGTTATATGAGACAATAGATTGAGTTATAGGAGACAATAGATTGAGTCCTAACAAGGACTGTTTTGGTTATATTTCAGTTGGTTTGAGATAATAGATTGAAGTTATAGGAGACAATAGGTTGAAGTATGAGTCCTATTAGTCTTCGTCTTCATCAATCCATATCAGGAAATACAATCCTTATACCTAATGCCCCAAGATACAATCAGTAACCTGATACATTCATAGTGAACCAAAATATATTAAATATATACAGGTGTAGGTATTATAAATGACACACAACAAATACTAACATTATAGACCTGCTGTACCTATTTTCCTACCAGTTTATGGTGAATTATATTTACCCTCTAAGATTTTTTAAACCGGCCAGGTTTTGACTCGACATAGTGAAGCAGGCTGCAGGTCAATGCACTCCAGGTAAGCTATAAATCAAAGTTGAATGCTCCTCTTATTCAGTCGGTCGTCTCTCTGGCTTCATGTCGGGTTGCGTGCTTTTGCATAAAATCTCGCCCGATTATATAGGTAGATGAATGCTTAAGCAAAGGTTTTGGTTGGTTCCTGGCAGGGCAAGCTGATTGGTTTCCTGCAGTTTAGTCCCAAGCTTCGTACAGCCTAATTTTATTGTGTTTTTTCCGCCATCTTGCATGAACAAGATGGCCACAACCCACCTCCGAAAAAAACAGGGCTTAAGTTTTTTCCTGGCGTAACTTCTTGTAATTTATTCCGGCTCAGCAACTGTGCGTTGATTGGCTGGGGCAAATTTGTATCCTGACATAATGATTTAACAAAGTAGTGGGGTTACACACACTCGTTTCACGACAATGTAGCTATGTGTAGTAATTTTGAATGTTGCTGATCCCAGACTAGGTACCATTGCTTCTCATTATACGAGTGCCTTTTGTGTTTCAATTGAAAGCATTACAGCACACCTTCATTGTGGTGTAGGCCATCTTCCTCATGCTCTGAGGACAGCATCTTTTCTCCTCTGTTTAATTACTTCCTTTTTTTATTCCCGCCCACCTTGTTTAGTCGAGTCCCAGGATGACAACTGTATAGTTTTTAAATTCTGTAGTCACCGTACAGTTTTTCCTTGTTCATACATTCCATGTGAGTCTGCAACCTAGGCTCCTTTTGCCGTTCTCTGGACTGCACAATGAACCTGCTTAATAGTGCACCTTCTTCCATATTGGATGGCTGAGCTGAGTTATGTGAATTACTTGCTTTGGATGTTGTTGATGAAGTACTGGTGGCTTTAAGTTTCTAGACAATGGGGTAGTCAGCTTCATACTCAACCCTCCTTAGCTACCTCTACAAATACAACATGTTGGGCACAGTATTACTATTCTTTGCTTCTCTTGTGGGCTTTGGTAATAAACAGAAAACAGTATCTACAAATAAGCAACAACAAAAAATGAGTTAATAGGCATAAAAACAGAACCAGTTACTGATGCTTGAAATCAAAAGTTAAGATAGTTGTAAAGAAGAATAAACTAGAAAGATGGACAGAATAAATATGAGCTCTATGATGTTGTTGTTAAATCATCAGAATTAAACATCTATGGCAAATGTAAAGGACCACTTATACTTGCTGCATAAGTAGAGTGTGATATAAAGCACTTAAATAAAAAAGCCCCCAGGACCAGATGGTTTAAGATACTGAAGCTGTAGGAGATTTTAGAACAGAAGTGATAATAAAACTCTTGTGTAACATGTACAACAGTGGGTACATACTTGATGTTAATGTTAATGAGAATCGACGTCATTGCACTCCAGGCAAACCCATAGGCGCTCAGTCTCCCTCAGCAAAACATACTTGATGACCTTATAAAACCTAAATTCGTAGCTCTGCCAAAGAAACCAGAAGTCACTTAATGCAAAAGTAACTGCTGTGTTAGGTTATTTCAATTTAATCAGTATTTGAAAGCATTAAGCCAAACAATAATAATAAACAGAAAAAAAGTTATTAAACAATTCACAACAAAACACATTACTGTGTGAACTTTTATGCATACAAATAATATATGTTGTTTATTTGCACTTTTATCTAGACTGTTTAATTGTTTACTGGAAAGTAAGCTCATATTCCAAGGGAGTTTGAAGCAGAGACTGAAGCTTACTTCCTGGAGTCCTTAAGATCTGCATTTCACAATATGGATCTTTGACAACAGATGGAACTTAAAGATGATATGCACTGTAAAATTCAGATGTTGGCCTTCCCCAAATTTGTGAATAAATACATTAAATGAATTTGTATACTGGAACTTCGTCAAGGAAAATGTGATTGGAAGATGCATTATTGAAATGCTTAAATTTTAAAAGTTGAAAAATTAAATGTAAAGTGAAGCACAATGTTGCACCACTTGCATATGGTACTGTGTCAGTGCTGGAAGGAGTCAACTATCCCTCAAGACATATGAGATGCCAAGACTGGACCAAAGACGCAGCAAGAGAGATGAATGCAGTCAGCGACCCAGAGCTGACCAAGACCCTACTGCACCTCCAAGTGGTGGTCCTGGAAACAGCCTGCATCACTGCAGTCTGGCTGAGAGAGTAGGAATCGAAGTGGGAAGGCAAACCCGGTCCCAAAAAATGCTGTGCTGAAGTCGGATGTGTCGGCCGAAAGGTGCAAATATTGCAGCTTCGCTGAAAATGGACACAACGCAACCAACATCCTTTTCAGGACGAACGAGGAAGATGCCAAGAATGAAACATATAAAAATAAAGGAGACAGAAGCAACAGCAGCAACTAAGGACTTTGACCTCACAGTAAGTCTAAAGAAAACAAATGTACTGGATTAATTATTACTATCGAGAGGAATGAACTGGGAGTGGTGCACCACTTCACGTACCTGGGGTCCACCATAAATGACAAACTCTCTCTGGACACATAAATTGATAGCAGTATTTGTGAAGCTGCAGCCATCTTTGCCTGTCTCGGGAAACCCCAAACTCACAATGAAGACTGAAACTGTGGTATATGTGGCAGCATGACATGGACAACCTTTGCAAAGCAAGAAAAAAGGCTCAATATCCTTCATCAACGATGTCTACGCCACATCCTTGGTATTTCATGGAAGGATGAAGTGACAAATGTCCAGTTGCTATCATGCACTAACCTTCAAAGCATGTATACACTGCTCTGACAGCACAGATTATGCTGGCTTGGCCATGTCTGCTGTTGTTGCATCCTCAAACATATTTTCTACGGACAACTGGCAGATGGTAAAAAAAACAAAAAAACAAACAGCAATGCTACCGCAGCTGAGGTTCAGAGATGTGTGCAACCGAGATATTAAAGCACTGGACATAAATCCAGCAACCAGGGAGGAAAAAGCTGCAGATCACACCAAATGAAGATTCTCCCTGTGGCGCCACCTCAGATTAGGTGAAAAAAAGCTCTTACAAGAAGCAGAAAAGAAAAGAACATGCTAAAAGTAACATCAGGCCAACCACCCCCCCCCCCCCCCCAAATAGCAGCTGTGGGCTATCACCTTTAGAATGCATCATTCACATAGTTATGACAGGATGGAGATACTGCATATACACGACTTCTGGAGACTCATAATTTCCATCCCTAATATACTCAATTCCTTGTTTAGTCATTCTTCTTCTACCTTGAGGTGTAGAGATTTGCAAGAGAGAGAGCGCCATGCAATCCTATCAGCTGTCTTTCTTCTGGCCTGCTTCTAATCTAGTCCACAGCACAAATATAACATCTTAAAACCACCACTAGGTCACGCGATTCTTGGATATGTCATTTCTTTGGACAGCAGTGAAAGTGCTTGTATGGCGAGTGAAGTTTGGTTTGAGGGCTGAACCTGACTTTTGCATGACACACCAATTATGAATTTAATGGATGCATGTACAGAAAAGAAATACTAAAATGATATAAGATCATAAGAGTGGGACTGTAAGGAAAGAACACAACAAAGAACAGTTAAAACACATAATGAGGAAAAGATGTTAAAGGTGGATAGGATGCACGCTGGGGCAAATCATCTGCTAGCATCGTAGGCAGTCATTGGTCTGGAAGGTTAGATGAAATAGAGGAAGACCCCCCCAAATACAGAGTGAAGATAACTAGGAGTAGAAATAAAAAGAACAAAGATCACATGGGAAAACACACTTCTCAGGACCAGATAGCCTGCAGAGACTTGGCTGAAGGACTATGCTCCGGAGGGAGCAGAAAGAAAAAAAAAAGACACAGATCCCTGTGTCTAGTCATATGGTATGGTTGTGAAAGATGAAGGATTACTAGAATGACAAGTAAAAAAATTACAGATGTTATGAACATAAATAATCACATATGCAAAACAGAGTACAAGGCTTAAAATGACATCATCATTACCAATCTCCTTTGCCCTACTTATGGTGCATGGTGTAACAACACGGGCAAGACACTCTCGAATTGTCACGTTAACTAATGATAAATTATGGATCGCACACCAGTAATTCTGCTATAACTTTATGATTAATGCTCTCAACAAGATAACTCTTTTTGGGAACTGAACAGCAGCTACAAGTAATTATGGCAGTGGGGAATCATTATCTTTGGTAATTAATGAGGAAATTTGGAGTATGTCTGAAAATTAGCACAACAGCCTCGAAATCCCACAAAAAAACTACCAGCGGACAAGTGAACTCAAGCATGGACCTCCGAGAAGGAAAAGGTTAGATTTAGGGTGGATATATAAGCCCGATCAGATTCAATTCTGGACTCTCAAAATTTCCTTCACAGCTGAAAAGATGTCCAGCGGAATAACACATGCTTGTTGAAGCCACATAACCACAGGCCATAGCTGACAAAAGAAAAGCTGTTCTGCTTGTGAGCAGACTTGTATAAGTGATAAGCTCAGATCCGTAAAACTGTGTCTGAGGGGTGTGTTATTTTAATCGTTGGGTTACAAGTATTTTGGTGTTATGTAATTGATGTAATATTAATGTTAGCATTGACTTTGATTTACCCGCTGATATCTTAATCTTGGTACCGTACTCTAAACCCTGTGCTGATAACTAAAATTAGTTCCAAATAAATGTAACCTGCACAATCTTGAACAGCATGACACAGCTAGAAGTCCTTGTCAGGACTGAGTAATACTAGTTATAAGAGCTTACAGTCCTTTTCATGGCTTGGCTTTTAAATGCTGGATGCCAAAGAGTTCATCTTCTTCTACTGCTTCTTCGTTCAATTTAATATTTCGTTGATGTAATAGCTTTAAAGGGAAATCACTTTTGGCCTAACTTAGGATCAATGGGAAGTAGTCAAGACAGAATTCAGAAAAATGTGTGAATGATGTCTATAGTCTAATGATGTATTTTATTGATTGTATGACATACATTTCATTGACATGACCAGGTCCTCATGGACTATGTCGTCTATATGAGATTCTGATCTACAGCGGCCCATCATCATCAAAGGATTGTCTTTGGTGGTAGGAAACAGATACTATAATCCATGCATATGTTCCAGGTTTCTTATCCGGGAAAGAGTCACAACAAAGCTTCTGAGCTGAAGCATAACAGACCGAAGTGTGGGTGATTAAAGGACCATTTATGCAGTTCGCTGAATAGTAGCATTGGGCTACCTGTCCAGGGAAATAAAGATCATGGCAATCAACACATCATTAATGGATGGGAAATGTCTTACCAATCTTCTATTTTAAATTAATAAATGTACAGATATATTTTATAAATCGCAGTTGACTGATTTCGTCAAATTCCAGTTCTTGTTCGAAATTTATTTTGTTATTGTGTGAAAATTAAGAGAATTAATTAATATTTTAAATTGGTACATATAAAATACGAGTTACATTTCACATCAACTATTAATAGAGACACCCTTGGAGCATGGGATAGGTTTAGCGAGACGGTGACTTACTTCACAGCTCTCTTCTACAGCGACCATCTAGACCGAGCAGTTAACTATCTGACTTATTCTGTGTCATCCATACATCTTGTTCACCAGCTCTCTTCTCCAGTTCTGGGATCTGTATCTATTATTTCTATCTAACATCCATTTCACCACACTGGAGGCTCCTTCGTCATGGAACATTCATTTCACCACACGTGGATTGATGTTACTTATTTGGAAATAAGGGGAAAAAAATAAACTTTTACCAGTGGAACAAGAGATCATGAATGATGCCAGAGCTTGATAAGCTACACATCGAGAAGGAAAAAGGTTTGCTTCACAAAGGCAGCCACTGTTCTAGAATTCCCTGGATAGAGGAGATAGAATAAGACATGAAAAAGCATAGAACTAGAGGCAGAAATAAGGATAAATAAAACTGGCAAGAATAGGAATTGGAAAGCCCAGGACAGGACTCCTCAAGAGAGATTAGGCTGCAGGTTTATACTCCACAGAGAGTTTAAAAGTGAAGAATGAATTACACACCATTTCAGCCCGCATGGCACAGGTAGCGGAATGGAAGAACCCAAACTAGTTTAATCAGTAAACAAAACCCTTCACTATATACATAAAGAAGATAATTTAAAAAAAAAAAAAACAACAACAGAAACCTTTTTTATTTTTGGTAATTTATTTTATTACACCAACAAAGCCACACAAATGTGGCAATTATGGTTATCAGGGAAGATAGATGCATGGATGAACTTCAACAAGCTAGATTTATATCAAAATGAATCAAGGTGTTCATTACTCCCAAAGCTTCAGTTAATATTTAACCCCTTGCCTGATGTGTTATTTGCCACTGCAGCATGACCACTTAAGCAATCACAGTATCTGTATTATCAGCTGTGATCTGACAAGTATAGTTATCATAACGGCTAGTATATGTATATAACCCCCTTTCTCCCCTCCTAAATTGAGAATATTTAACAACACAGCAGTGGTAAATTGACACTGATTACGGGCAAGGGTCAGCTACATTCAATAAAAAATCAATATGCCAAGTGTGAAAGAATGTAAATTCCCCAATAAAACCACTGCTCCTTACAAGTGAAGACAGCAATATGACTGACTTTATTTTTTAAGATCAAAACATTATAACTAAAGAAAGGAGTATTAACAGTAAAATGAACATACAAGTATTAAAATGTAAAGAGTTATGTTACAGTCTTTCAAAAAAAACAAAATCCCTCAGGTATCTGCCTAAAATGCTAACTGAAATTTTTTTAAGGGGGGAAGTGAAGAGAACTAACATAGTGAAAACTAACAAAACTTAACTTAACTTTACAAGATATATCTTATCCTCAGACACAGGGATTAAGAAACAACGAAGCCTGACAACTCACATTTTTAAGATTTATTGAGATTTTAATAAAAATGTGAGTTGTGTCAGGCTTCGATGTTTCTATTCAAGGATAATAATACACACACAGAAAATATTATTAAAAAATAAATTAAAATATTGACACTGGTATGTGAGAACTGCTGTAGAATCAGTTCTGGACATTCAGAATATGCAGCTGCGGAGCTGCCAAGAACCTAGGCCCACCCTAGGCATAGCAGCCAAAGTTTAAGGTAAGCGGCAATGGTAATATTCCAAATTAAAAATGCTGTGCCCAATGTACTGTATTAAAAATGGCCAAACAGATCAATTTACCATGCCAATTGATCTGAAATAAACATTACCAGTGACTAATACTATCATCTTATAAGATAAGCATGGTACAAAATAAAAAAACCCAACTTAAACAGGCATCCTGACAACAAATAGTATAAAACCATAAGGTGTTGCAACTAAATCACGGAAATCACCAAAACCTACAAAATGAATATAGACAAGCTATCATCATTTTCCTTTTTGCTCCATATGGAGTATGGAACTACCACTGCAGCTGGTCCTCCTTGCAGGAAGCCTGCATCAAACATGCACATGCTCTAGCAGCAGTGATTTATGTAGCAATCTGTTTTACTTGATGAGGTTACCAGCATCGTGCAAAACTTCACATTACTTGCCCTGTACAACAAGACAGAGTGAGCAGCAGTTCTATTCTTTCTTTGTTTCAGAGACCCACAGGAACTATGTGTGTCATAGACAAGCTAGGGTCAATTGCAAATTTATCATTTCTTTTAGCTTACATGTACAAATAACCATTATTCCCCAGCTCCATTTTCGAGCATAAGCCTTCAAAAAATTCACACCAACGCTTCTTGTCGTGTGCCATCTGTTATTTTTTGGGGTCTGCCTCAATAGCTCTTACACTGGGCATTCCAGAATGCCATCAACTTATTTCCTGAATGTGTTTAATATTCAACACTAACATCTTTTTCTCACCCCGTGTTGCATCGGTATTTGGTTTTTTTCTGTCAGTTCCACACCAGTCATCTTGTCATATAATTTTATCCTTTTATTCTGTGGATCACTAATCTATGAAAGTCTGGAACTTTTTGGTTGTCACTCTTTGTTATCGATGTTTCAGAGCTATACAATAGGACTGCCATGGTATCTGAGTTGAAGATTGTTATTTCAATGTCGGACTTGATCTCTGCTAATTTCCATTTATTTTCCAAAGCAACACAAAGCTCATTTTGCCTACTGTAATCTTAATTTAACACCATTCATTCACTTTGTCTATTGTTGCTGCCATGTGAAGTTAGTACAAGCCTGTATAAAGCAACATAGATATTACCAGACATGGGTGTTACCTTGGGTTCATAGGTAGTTGTAAATGTTATCGGTAACACACGTTGTTAGGTCGTGCATTGTCATGTATAACACTCAAATGTAAATGCAGTCAGACCAACTTGAAATAAGTACGCTCAGTCCATCATACAATTATCACGATTTTTAATTGACGATATTTACAACACTGAGTACTTCACACATTGAGACATTTGTATAAACTTGAGGCTCCATAATAAATAGATTATCTCCAGCAGTAAGCAGTGATGAATATACAGCTGGGCCGTTGGAATAGGTCAAACTGTCTGCAAATAGTCCGGAAACGACATTGTCATGAATGCTAATATGTTTTACACAATTAAGTACTACCTTCTGTCTGCCGTCTTGCCACACATAACTCAGACACACATTCTCGAAGTAGAGTCAGTACATAATCTGACAATAAATTAGTAGAACGTTGAACCCCAGTATGGAGCTCCTAAAACACACTGTCCACTAGGACAAACACCTCGAAAGAGACTGACCCCGAACGTTAACCGTTCATTTTCAGCCGCAGACAATGCCTATGTCATCCACTAATTTAAATATAGGTCACATTTTAACAAATGGTTCGCTTTCAACACCAATGCTCTTACATGTACCTCTCAGTTGCACACAGCGATGCCTTAGCAAGCCTGCGTGCAAAATGAGTAGTAACAATGTACAAATAGTTTTCTTACTTACTTACTTACTTAGTCGTTCCCCTTCTACCATGAGGTGTAGAGGTTTGGAAGAGAGAGCGCCAGACTATCCTATCGGCTGTCTTCCTCCTGGCCTGGTTCCATTCTAGTCCTCGGTCCTTCAAAGATTGTCTAATGTTGTCCTCCCAGCGGACTCTGGGTCGTCCTGGGGGTCTGGATCCTTGGCTCTTTGTTTCCCATGCTTGTCGTGGTAGCTGGTCTTCTCCCATTCTGCAGACATGGCCAAACCATCTTAGTTGGTACTGTTCTACTTGGGTCTGCAGGGGGCGGGATTTAAGGCCTTGACGTATCGTCTGGTTGTGTACCATGTCTCTTCTTGTTACTTCAACCACCTTCCTCAGATATCTCATTTCTGAGGTTTGGATCTGGCTTTTGTGGGTTGTAGTCATTGCCCATGACTCGCATCCATATGTCAAGACTGGGACATAGGTGGAGCGGTATACAGCCATCTTCGTTTTCTTACCAACCTCTCTCTTGCTGAGGAATCCTCGATTTATGGCCTGAAAAAGTAATGAGTAGTAACAATGTACAAATAGTTTTCACACAAATTAAATGCGTATATTCATATATTAAAATTCTCATATTTCCTCTAGACAAAAAATTATAAGATATGTCTAGACAAAATAATTCTTCAAAATGTAACATCAACAAGTTTGTCAATTTTCCATGGGAAAGTTCACCTTCACAAAACAATTTCTTGCTGATTTAATATGTGTATCTTACGTGTTGAACATATCATTTGTGTGCACATTGCACTTCTGAAACTAAAATTATATTTCTCCCACTTCAGTAAATATTAATCCAGAAGCACTCTCAATTCTGTGATTCATATACATCCTGAACCATGGCACATGCTTCACTGTGAAAAAAATCAATTTCCATATCAGGTACCTAATGGTATCTGTGAAACTTAACTTCTCTGACTCAAATACCATTAGTTCATATGACAAAGCTGATATTACAGGGAAAGTGAGAATGCTCCAAGGTCCTCTGTCTCTTTGAAAACCTGTTATAACAGCATCTGTAACATGTTTAAATTCTGGTGGAGGGTTTACCAGGCCCTTTTTCACAATGTCTTGTTCAATACTTTTGCAAAATGTCAAAGCTTGTGAAAGTCCATAGGCACATATGTTATATTTTTTCTCTATTCCCAGCAGGTGACCAACACCATTCCAGAAGTAAACATAGTCATCAAGATCATCAAGAGAACATCTGATACCGTTGTCCTCAGGGTACATTATAACACTACCCATAAAACCACTTAAAACAACCCCCATATCATACTGTGAGAGAAACTTGCGGGGCTCCCTGCCTTCATTCCTTTTTTGCATCTGTTCTTTCACAGCTCTGTGCATCCGTCTTACTTCACAAATAGATTTCTGGGCTTTTGACCCTTCCTCCCAAATATTGCCATAGTGCCACTGAGCAACATGAATAAAGGTTTTAGCATATCTCTTAAACGCTTTTACTGGAGTATCAGATTGTTCTGTGAATACAAGTACTTCTAAGAATTCATTCACAAGAGAGAAAAACATGCTGACGCTGCAGCTAAAGAGGTTGGCTCTGAAGAACTGTCTCCCACGATGAAATTTGGCCATGTCGAAGTCTTTTGGTGGGGAAAGTGGTGCTCCACAGTCTCCATCCAGCAGCCTTCCATCTTCAAGATCTCTAATAGTAATACGTAGCTCACATGAAAGTTGCTGTCTCAGGTCTTTAACTTCTGAGGATGCCTTGCTCATGTTTTAGCCTGAAGGTTTCAAGAATACGACCTCTGGTCTTGCTAACAACTCCTGTGTCAGGTGTACTTGTTATATCTTGAAAATAAAGAAAAATTCAAAAACCATCTCTAAAAAATAAACTGTGTATAGCACATTATAATTTTGGGAAAAAAAATGAGAATATACAACTACGAGGCAAAAATAAATAAGAAATCCAACAGTTATGAAAATAATTAAATATCTAACTATCATGAATATGAGATACAATTTATCGAAGGAAAAAGGAACTTTACTGTTCTAAAATGTGAAAAGGCACAAATGTATAAGTTATGAAAAAAAAAAGTGTGAAAAAACAAAACAAATGCTAGCTTTATGTAACACAATCACAAACTAGATAAACCTCACTAAGCTGGTCTTTGGGTTATATGTTTGTTCTCTATCTCTTTTCTTTATTTATGTATTTTTGCTTAAACAACTTTACCTCCACTAACTTTTATAAAGTGTGAAGAATGACGTGTGTATGGGCACATGGGTAAGTTATATGTGGTCTCAACAGTCTTGAAAGAGTTCACAGAGATTCAAATTTTAGTTTTATGAGCACTTTGGCTTAGCCAACACTCAATGCAGATTCATTCGTTCATTTCTTAGCTTTAAACTCCACATAAAGCACAGGTCATCAACAAATACTCCCAAAGTCATCCTGCCCTGTGCCATCCATTATCAGTTTTCCCATGTTTTCTTTATCCCATTAACATGAGTCTTCAGTTATCTTTCTCCATGAGTGTCCTTGTTTGTTAAGTGTATGAACATTTCAGGTGCTAAACCTGGAGATTCTCTTAAGAGAAGAAAAAAAGGTGGTTGAGCAGCCCAGATTCCTTTCAATTTTCTCTGCGTTGTGTCATCAGTCTTCTTGATAGAACCTCCTTCTGTCCTGGAAGACTGAGTTGAATTACTTCAATAATTTTGGGCTTGTTTATTTATGCTGAAGTTTTACTGCCTTACGGTTTCTACATGATGGGGTAGCTGATGCAATGCCCAACTCTACTTAGTTGCTTTCTATGACACGACTGGCAGGTTACTGTGTTTCTATTCTTCGCTCCTTTTTCAGGAACAAGTAAAAAACAGGCAACTCACTGCACATGTCATAAGCTAATTACACTAGTTTTGTTGAGTATTGTATTTTATATGTTAAATTATGTGTGAGCAGCAGCGTATCACCAGTATATTGTTAAGTTGGTATGCATTTCTTCATTCAGTACAAAGCAACAAATTATAAAGAAAATGTGCTTTAATTTAAATAGGAGTGAAATTGTACCAAGGCAGTAGATAGGACTTAATAATATAAAAGGGGAAAAAAAGGGGGGGTAGAGAAGGAAGACATGATTAGTTCCCAGTGAGAAGCAAACCCACAGCACTTGGAATACCAAACCAACTACTTACCCTCTCCATTATGGAGGTTGGTGACAGTTTCGATATAAGCAAAGAACAGAACAGGTATAAGAACAATTTTGAATTTATCCAAACTGTGCGGCCAATAGTCCTGAAGGCTATAATTTATATTCACAAATCTGCCCTAGGTTAACCACCCCTCCCCCCCCCCCAAAATTGAGTATCAGCACCGTTAAAAATATCACAGGCATTATTAATTTATTCACTGTTTATTTATTTTAGCTTTATTTAGGTGTTTAAAAGGGGCTTATAGTAAAAGCAGATACTGTGGACTGTTAGATACAGTGCTGTTTTGTGTGCCATTTTAAGTCATCGGGTTATTCATTCTCATTTTTCATATTTTTTTTTTAATTAGCACTTTCTTTCCTTTCTGTTTATTTATCTCTTGTGGCTGCAAAGTAGGTTATTATCTTTTCCATTGTCCTAGTAAGATATATTACCTTTTGTTTGTTTTTTAAAACACCCAACCTTTCTGTGTTAACAAACATTTTTTTGTAATAGCTTTACCCTTCCAAAAAAGGAAAGTAAACGTGAAGGATCTATTTTGGATGATGACAGTAAAGTCAGTTGGTAAACAATTCAGAAAATGAATACTGAGCTTCTAGTATTTCATAATGACTGTCAGAAAATGATGAGGATGATTTTTACTGAAACTCAGTTAACTTGAGCAAACCCTGAGGCCACCCTACACATTTACGAAACATGATTTAGGTCAAGAATGCTACATTTTTATGGTTTTTGATGTTTGCAATGAATCTCAAAGGACTTTGTTTATTGTGAAATAAATAAAATCATGTGTAATTTATCTTTTATTTTTATAACTGATCACAATTTATCATAAGCAGTTTTTCATCTTATATTTTGATAAAAATAATTATATTAAGTCATGGAGCTAGAGGTTTTTTCTTAAAAAAAGACAAATGCTTTTCAAATTAAAAGAGTTGATGGGAAATAACAATATAAGGTGGATATTTAAAGGAGTGAGAAATTTTCCCATTTCTTAATAGTCACATGTGAAATTGAAGCTTGTCCCAGCAGACAAGCAGAATATGCATGTCATAGGTGCACAGTTACAACAGTTCAAAATGGCAACAAATGTCCTGACATCTAGACAAATGGTCTGATGAAAATATCTCTAGTAGCATTATACAATTATTCAGATCAGTGGCATTTCGCTTGGGAACGTGGATATCAGACCCAATGCAAATTTACCTGGGACTACCCCAGGGTTCTCCACTATCACCGGTGTTGTTTAATATCTACACAGCAAAAGTAGCCAACTTGGTTGGAACGAACACTGACTTTTGCTGATGGCATAGTCATTTACAGAACTGGCTCTGACTGACAGGAAATGGTTAATAGCATACTTGGGACACTACAGGAAGTATTTAATTGGTGCAAGGAAACTGGCTCCAAAGTCAATCCCAACAAGACCTGCGTGATGCGGTGCTCCTTGAGCAACTCCATTGTGAAAACAGACCTTTCAGATATTACTCTCAATGGGCAGAAAATTGAAAGGCACGAAAAGCTGAAATACCTTGGAGTTACATTCGATGACGGGCTATCATATAAGTACCATGTTGAGTATATCATTCAGAAATACAGGAGAGGTCTGGCAGCCCTGAAAATAATGGCAACGGCGCGTCTGGAGCAGAGATTACTATTTCTTCTTTATCATTAGCTAGCCATAGCAGTCACTGAGCATGGGCTGGGAATACTCATGCTATCAGTAACACAATGTGAATCACTAGAACGCATTCAAAATGAAGGGATGCGTATAGTCTTGGGCTGTACACGAGATACCCCCTTTGTGACAATAAGGTACATGCTTGCAGTGTTGTCGATTAGATCCAGATATGCGATGGCCCAGGCAAAAGCCTATATGCGAGTAACCACAGATAAATGGCACCCCTTGCATGGAAACATAGCTGACATTAAGGGAGCAAGAATAGAGAGAGGGATGTCATGGATGGCACAAGGAGAAACAATGATCAAGCAGGTCATCATCAGCCTTGACAGAGAATGTAGAACTTGGGCAATGGGAAAGCAGAAATGGAAATTAATCACGTGATACATGATCATGCTGGGGATAATGATGCCATTGTGTATACAGATGGGTCTGTGATCCATGGTGAGAAATCAGGTTGGGGTTTCTTTGCTAAGGTAAAGGGCAGAATCATCACCGAACATATAGTGGGGCTAACAACTTCCAGCATAAGAATGGAGGTAGAGGGAGTTACTGCAGCTTTAAGGTGGATATCTGAAACTTCATTAACAAAGGCAGTCATTGTGTCAGACTCTCAGTCCATGCTTAGAAAGGTTCAAAATGGTTGGCTACGGCATGAATGGACAACATTCACAGAAGTTTCAAGTCTGCAGGAGCTGGTCTGGATCTACTGTCCTGGTCGTGCAGGTGTATGTGGTAATGAGAGAGCTGATATCAAGAGCACCCATAGGGGGGACAATATCGGATAAGGGAGAGATGAGAACAATTAACGATTGCCTGTTAGAAAATGACACTGCAATAGATGAATCATCAAGGTTAAGACTGTTGGAATTTGGCATCAAATGTAAGGCTGGCAGAGATGGATTAATGAGAGGATACATCCACCGTGTATACAACCAACAAGCTACAGGAATAGTAAGCATTCACACTCTTCGACATATATGAAGGGAGACTGAGCACCTATAGGTTTGCCCTGAGTTCAATGATGTTATTTTTGTTGGGAGTAAAAGACACATATGCAGTTGAAATTATCAGCAGCTTGCTGAAATGTATATTGATATCAGGAACTGTCAAAATGTTGCAAAAAGGTATAGGTAGTCCCAAAGCAATACTGCTGTAGGGAAGTGAAGTGTTAGAGACTTCACTATAATAGGTCCACAACAGAGAGGTTGGGTGACCACTTTCCTTCCTTGTTGCCTTTTCCTTCCTAACTCAACAGCAAAGTCAGATACCATGTAGTATGCAGCAATTTAAACCCTGCACATTTGCAGTGAGAGGCCAGTGCTCTAACCAATCTGTCAATTGCACGCTCATTGACTTGTTGAAGGACAAATTTATGTTTTTACTAAGATGACAAATGGTAGACTAGTATTTTACAAACAGAATGCAAACCAGCACAAATGGATGAACTGATTCTTGACAAAAAACGAACATTTTTACATTACATTTTCCCACGTTAGGCACTTGATATTATGTAGTGCATGGCTTTGTTCACTGTAAGCTGCACTATCTGATATGTCTGTGCTTGCTGGATACCAAGGATGCTCAAGGACTGCCTGCAAACATATTGCATGATGGCCTCTATGTTGATTCTGCAGCTATATGCAGAGGAGGAAAATTAAACAGTTCTGAAGCAGGGCTGCCAGATGAAAATTGTGAAAAAAGCCAAACACCTTTACAACAAAAAAAAAAGAAAAAAAAAGAAGAAGCCAAACACTTTTTAAAAAAGCCCGAAAAAAAGGCCGAACTATTTAAATAGGATATGTATACTCACATCCCAAAAAAGCTCCAGATCAAGGTCATCAATTACATCCCCAATGGAACCTTTGACACATACTTTGTCAGAAATACAGTGTTTTAACATTTTTGACGATGCAGTGAAGTCCTTGTAGTGAAGTGTATCTGTATCACAACACGCTCAAATTTCCCGCTTCAAAACCTAGTTAACGTATTTTTACAATCTATAAATAACCACTAAATTTTGAAATTTGTCTGGGGCACAGTCAAATCTACAACCAACAATTTAACTAGAGTATTTGAATATTTCTAAGAAAACGAGTAAATTTTACCACCCCCTATACACCCACTCCAATATTTAGTGAAGGACGTAGTAAAATTTAACAACCAATCAAATCGTTACCTCGTTTTGTAGGCACAAGAAAATTTTGGTTGTAGTGAAATAATGCCCATTTTGGGTTTTTAAATAAACTTAAATAATTTATTTCTCCCTAACTATAGATAATAAAAAGAAAAGGGATATCTTGAATTATAGCGCTGATATTGCTTAACACATAAAGATAAAGGTTCCCTCATAATAATATTATCTTAACTTAGTAAAATTTAATTTAGTGATATTTTCATATAAGGGTAAAGGCACATTTAATTACTTAAAAATTACCCAGATGAAAAGGCTAAGGAATAATTAAAGGAAACCTATGTAGGACGATAGAGGGCAATTGGCCGTTTAATTATCACTTTTGATAATTAAAATCGGTATATAAATAAATCAGAGACACATCTCCAATCCAACCTGCAAGTCTGGAAGGAAGAGCTGGAGAAGAGAGGGGTGGTCATAAGCAGCTCTAAAACAAAATCCATGGTGATATCACGAGAAGAAAGAAGACATCAGATTAAGCTGGGAGAACAGGTCCTGGAGTAGGTCGACCACTTTAAATATCTCGGAGCTATTATAGACCGAAAGGGAGGCATCAAAGAAGAGTTGGCCACTCGAAAAGCAGCAGCTGTGAACTTTTTCAGGTCATAAATCGAGGATTCCTCAGCAAGAGAGAGGTTGGTAAGAAAACGAAGATGGCTGTATACCGCTCCACCTATGTCCCAGTCTTGACATATGGATGCGAGTCATGGGCAATGACTACAACCCACAAAGGCCAGATCCAAACCTCAGAAATGAGGTATCTGAGGAAGGTGGTTGAAGTAACAAGAAGAGACATGGTCCGCAACCAGACGATACGTCAAGGCATAAAATCCCACCCGCTGCAGACCCAAATAGAACAGTCCCAACTAAGATGGTTTGGCCATGTCTGCAGAATGGGAGAAGATCGGCTACCACGACAAGCATGGGAAACAAAGAGCCAGGGATCCAGACCTCCAGGACGACCCAGAGTCCGCTGGGAGGACAACATTAGACAATCTTTGAAGGACCGAGGACTAGAATGGAACCAGGCCAGGAAGAAGACAGCTGATAGAATAGTCTGGCGCTCTCTCTTCCAAACCTCTACACCTCACGGTAGAAGGGGAACGACTAAGTAAGTATATAAATAAATAAGATATATAATATACAAATTTAGTCAGATTAACAAACACACTTAAAATCGCTCAAGTTTATAATCCCCCCAAAATAGTTAACTTTTTTTGACTCTTCTTCTGATTGGTTGAGGGTAGGGTGATAAAAATTAACACCTCCTTGTAAAATCAGGCCATTGTATTTTGAAAAGCCATGCCAAGCTGACATCAGCGGGAAGACTTTGTGACCAAGCCTTTGCCGTCTGGACTAGAAAGCAGTGTTAAAACCTGTTTACTGCTAGTCAAGCTTGTGTATGTGATTATTCTTTACTTGGGGGTAAGACAGATAATTTTATTTGTATATTTTATTAACATGTAACAGGCTTTGTGTGTGCCATAGTTTTACTTCGATACTGCCTAGATGGGAGAGTTTGTGTCACGACGACCTAAGTAGGAATGTACCTAAGCAGGCTTATTGGGAAGTGAAGTAAATGTGTAAAAATGTTTGGCAATTGGCCTTACAAAATTGCGACTGTAAGTGAGTGTTAATAAATTGATATTGGCTTCTGGAGTGCCACAATGTTTAAATATTATATAAAATCATGTAGGGAATGTTAGAACGAAGTTATCAACAGGTTACAGTGCTAGATTATGCACACCATGACTATTGTATGGAAGACAAACCCGAATGATGGACATTGGCTTTGAATCAACACTGAAGAAGAGTGATTACACGAAACTGATTGTAGACAACGGAATTTAAAGTCTGGTGCAATTTGTCAGCACAATGGGCTGACCCAGGTAAGCTTTAGATTGATTATGGACGAAAGAGATGAGACAGGTCTACAAGGGATGGATTATTCTTATTCCAGATTGAATTACCAAGTACTACGTTGCTGCCATAACCTGAGTGAAGAATTTATGGGAGTGAGTGATCATGATACAGTTTGAAGCCAAAACCCGTATCTTCATCTAGAAGGCGCAACTTTTGGTGATGCTGAATTACTTGAGAAAACAGCAGCAACTATATTTTACCAGATAAGTCCGTTAGCCGGCTCTGGCGGTTCATCCCAAAAACCACAGTTCATATTATAAAACTTATTTCCTGGGGAATGATGACACTAAGTAGACTGATATTGAAAGAGTGGTGATAGTATCCAACATAGTAACAAGAACAGAGGGTTTAGTCATTCCAGTGACTTTTGTTTACAAACATGGACAGAGTGTCCAACATATTTATTTCTAGTTTGTAAATATCATTTTCTTGATTTTTAAGAATTTCTGACCCCATAAAGATTGAGGTACAGAAACAATAAATTGTAAATAACCTTTAAACAGTCTTGCTTACTTAAATTTGGTTAAGTTGAAGTTCTGTCTTTTTTGAAATTACATATATTGCATACATTACCCTAGACACTTAGCCACATAATACCACAGAGATTACTTTACACTGGGTGAGATCAGAAGAGGTAGCGGATAGGGACCCTGAGAAATACATCATCATTCTTTACTCAGGGAACTTACATAGCTTGACCTCATCTTGTTAACCTTTAATTTTATTAACATCAAAACCTCTTATCACAGTCTTTACAACATTTATTTGAAAACAACAATTAGGCTCTGATTCTTAACACAGTGTCAAGCAGATGCGGCTGCATTCTGATTATTGCTTTTATCTTAACTGATGGTACAAGAGAGAATATCCTCTCAACTACAGCATTACTCACTTGAGTTATTAGACATGCCTTATGATGGAGTACACCAATCCAAAACAGTTTACTTTCTGTGGGGAGCCCATCTTTCTTAAAGTGTGGTTCTTCTCTCCAATCAAAAGTTATTTTTCTATACTGCTCTTCTAATGTGATGATGGTGTTTTCTGCAATGTGTATAAAAGGTGACTCTGAAAATGGCGGCCTTGAAGCCTTGTTCAAAATTATCACACGGCTCAGTTTTGACGGGTTTTGAAAAGTATCTCTAGCTGAGGGAAGTCTACATCTAACTTGACTGAGATTCTTTTTGTATGAACAAACATCTTGCCTTGACATTTTTTATTTCTTGATGGATTGATGGGCCTCAGTGCCCATGTTCTGCTGTAGGAAACTATACCATTCTGGTAAGAACTTAACACCAAAATCAGCTTGATGAATGCTTTTTTTCTGCCCACTGACATCACACGTTCTCATCTAAGACTATGCTTGTGCAAGAATAGTTCTTGGTACAGACTGAGTGAATTAGCTTTGTTTTGTTGAATAAGAACATTCAATCTTTCAAATTCTTGTACAACTGGCGCAGCAAACACAAAGCACAGGTAGTTTTGTGGTCTGACAAAATTTCCTTTAAAAGCAGAAGTGAAATAAGCCTTCAGCTCATCCTAGTTCATCAAAATATTAAACATAACTTTTTCTCATAGAGCCACCTAGTAGATGATGGTTTTTCAAATGGGAGAGGAGCAGCTCGAGCAGGTTCAGATTCTGTAGCTATGTTCATAAGACAAAACAATTCTTTATGCGATTCTCGTCTCAACTCACTATAGCGAAACCAGTGAGGTATTTTTGACAAGTAATATCCGATTCGCGATGGTAGTGTGGAAACTGCATGTTGAACGCACAAAGCCAGTGAATGACATATACATTTCAGCTGCACACAGAGAGGAGACATCGTTTAATCTAGATCACACTGAGTTATTACAACCAACCATGGTTTACGCACCCTCCAATGAATTTTGTCAGACTCTGGTTACTTTCGTGGCTATACTGCCACAAACACAAACCTTCCCTGTTCACAACCAGATATTAAAAATGCTAACAATCAGGTCAAATTATATAAGGGGGTTGAAACGGTACCCTAGATGTCTATATGACAATAGATAATGGGTTGCAATTTATATTAGCTTCATTCGTTATGTTTTGTATTTCTTAGATATAACTAAATACATGCATACTTCTGTCAGTGCCCGCAATTTTAGCATGTAAAAAATAAAAAACAAAAAAAAGCGCCAAACGAATTTGTCTGAAACCAACCAATTGTTTTAAAAAGCTAAAAGAAATGCCAAAAAGCCAAAAAGACCTTTCGGCACCAACCAATGTTAAAAAAAAAAGTCAGAAAAACGCCAAAAAGCCAAATGAATTTTTTAACACCAAGCAATTAAAAAAAAAAGAATTGTGGAATTTGGTGTCAAAAAAGCCAAACTGGCAACCCTGTTCTGACGATCAGATTGCAATGTTCACAGCTTTTCTCAAGCATTAAAATTTGTTAATGGATCTGACATTGTGTTCAAAGAGAGATAACTACAAAAACTATAAGACAAAAGTAATCAAAAGCAACTGAAAAGTAACCAATATTAATAAGTCGTAACAAAAATGTTCCTGAATAAAGAAATATTCACCTAGTATTCTTCCTTTCTAACTAATCCTTATTATAAATTATAGTTTTGAAAGTTTTTTTTTTTTTTGGAGGGGCGAGGGGAGGAAGAGTTTTTGGAATATAAATACCATGCAGTTCGATAAAAAGTTAATAGCTTGTTTGAAAATATAGGCTACATGGGCCTATACAAAATGCATAATCAGTTCTTGTCAGTAAAATTAACCACTTTGAAGCAAAACAGTCCAAAAATGAAAATAATTACTAGACTAGCAGTAGGTACCACAAACCGCCCGCTTCGAGCTGTTAAGAACGGACGAAAATGGAGAAAACTGAGGGAAATTCGTCAAGTTTAAGTCGTCACTGTCTCTTTGCTATTAAGCGGATTGTAATAAAATTTATATCACGATACTCTTTATCTTCTTCTCTTTTGAAGTGTATTAATTAAAAAATAAAATAAAAGCTATTGAAGTATTTTTTTAACTAATAAAAACAATTAGCAATGTTACGCGTAGTTTTCCCCGGCGCGCTACGGACTCCGAACCTTTTCGTCTCACCCCGCTTCATTCAAATGAGGGTCGCTCAACCGCCAAACCACTAATTTGCACACTGTTTTCACAACTTTTAGGTAAAAAAGTGTATCTTTAGTTTCATATATTGCAAACTGTAGAAAAAGTTAGTTGCTTATCCTTTACAGGACGTGGCAATCAACCCCAGCTTTTATTGGCTGTTTTGTGATTTTTCTAGGCAATTTTTTTCATTCAGTAGTTTGCCATTGCTTTCTGAACGGTACGGCGCTTATACCATTGTTAAAAATCCACACAAAGCGATCTGCTACCAAACCGCCTGCAGCAGGTTTCGAACCTGGTATATCTGGATTATGAAACTGCGTTCATATCCATTAGGCCACAGACGCCGACAAACTGTAGAAAACAAAGTGTAAAACGTGTATATCTCAAAGTGAAGTTGAAATTTTTACAAAATTTGACATTTTAATTGGTGTTAAAATTTTTGCAATTTATGGGAAGGTTTAGGAGCCATTTTCCTTTATTCGTGTGAAATTTTAAAGACTTCTGATATTTGGCGATCGAGCTAATTGACTTTGAATAAGTTCTGTATCACTCAAGTTAGGCCTAGAAATTTTAGCGAAGGATGCAGAGCGAGGCTGTTCCATGGGCCGTGATAACTCCCGATGTCGATCAAGACCGAGACGCCACTTATATTGGCTCTTGTTCAAACATCATCACATCTTCTGATTTGAGGTTGACTATACGTAAGTATATCACTTATTAACAATGTTTTGAACTTAAAATGTAAAATTTACAATAGTTTTAATATTATTTAGCAATTTAACACGATCGCACAGTTTGTGTAACAACGTGGATTGAATGTGTTATCACCGCTTCAGACATTCGCACATCAATCTAATTTTTTCAAGAGCTTGAAAAGCTAAGAAAGTTACCAATTTGAATAAAAAATGCAATGTTTTGATTAATTGGTAATTAAATGAAGGTTTCGTTTGCAACATAATAGGGTGAATTATGATCTCAAAAGCGAATGATATCCAAAGGCACAATGCCAATGGCCGACATATCGAGTCAAGGCTAGGAAACCGGACAATGTCATAATTAAAGTAGCGGATGCTGTACTGAAATGTCCGGACTAGCAGGCACTAGTTGATAGTTTTAAAATTCCCCGAAAAGAAGATATATAATATATATATATATTTTTAAAAAAAAAAATTAAGGATGAAAAATATCCCGTTCAATCTCTGATAGGTTATAATTAGGATACATATTGTTTTCATTTCCAAATAATATGAAAAACAAATTAAGAAGAAACTGAACAAGAACAAGCCATTAATAATAATAGTAATAGTACATGTTATTCTCTATACATGTTTAAAAAAATAATAACTTCTGGAATTTTATTGTTCCAGATGACTCCTACTACGATGCTATAAAAAACCATTTTTAATGACTGGGAAGGGTTGCCGTCCAAAGGTGCCAGCAGTCAATCTGACAAACAAGGTCCTTGCACAACTTTATTATCTGAAAGAGGATGGGAATGCAACATGGCTTGAGGTAGACTGCTTGTAGTTTTTTTTTTTTCATAAAGCTACAGACCACAAAGTAACACACTACAAACAGATAAAAAATGAAATGGAAAAGAGGAAGGGGCAGATAAAATAAAAGTAGAGAATGCAAGAGTGATGACGAACAACCCAAAGCATAGACTGGAATGGAAAAAACGGAGTTAAGAGTCAGAGAGGGCAGTCAAAGAAAAAATTAAACAGCGAATAACTGACAACAATAGGAGGAAAAAAGAGGAAGATATTAAAAATGCAGAGAAGATAGAGTTATATATCATAAGCCAAGGGGGTTTGTGCACCACAAAGCAGGATGTGGGTAAAATTTGTAAAGTACGAAATGCCCTTAGAAATCTTAAGGCTCAGTTAAGATACTTTCTTACTTAGTCGTTCCCCTTCTACCGTGAGGTGTAGAGGTAAGATACAGATAATTAATATTAAATGATAAGGACATTAATATTGAATGATAAAGACATTAAACTATCAGGAAATATCAAAGAATTGTATTTTGGACTTCTGAAGCATTTAGGTTGTGAGCCGTCATTGCCCTCTCCCAGGGAAAGAGTGCGCCATGATCATTCTTCTCCAGTTAAAAAATGTCTTTTTAAATGCTAATAACCAGTTGTTTAAAAAAATATAAGTAAATACTAGTTCCACAGTTTTGTTTATTCTTCTTTTTTTCGTTTCGATGATTATTTACTTTCTTGTTTCAGTATTTCTTTTAGATTTTACGGTTTTCTTGTATTGTTATTGTTCTTTTTTTCTCTCATCACTGTTGTTGTTTACTTTTTCCATCTGCTTGTATCACCCTTTTGTTGTATATTTCTCATCATCGTATAGTTTTGTAGTACCTATATGTAATTTTTGTCTTTGTCACTTGTTTGTGGCTGACGAAGGGTAAAACCCGAAACGTCCCTTGTGTCATGTGAACTGTTATTTGTAAAACTGATTCAATACCGTTTTATTAGTTTATAAACTTATATTCCTTACCAGTTTTACAGCAGCCCCTTAATTTATTTACTTATACTATACTACAATTATTGCTACTACCCTGTTTCCGTTTCGTGACTACTATTTTTTGTGTGCTTCTCTTGTTTCATATTTTTACATTTGTTCATTATGCCTTATCAAAAACATTTGATTTCTTCTCTTCATTCTTTTATCACCCATTCATTTTCTCTCATGCCTTCTGATATATCTCATACTGCTTGTGACTTAGCCTTTACTATATACAAGAAGACACGCTGTACATGTCACATTAATTTTCTCAAGAACTGTCTCCATGCTAGAGTTATTCCCAAAGGGTTTGTCTCTAGCTTCCATCTATCGGCGGGACTTCCTCATCTTGCCGACCAGCATCGCTTACAACAAGTTGAGAAGAAATGTTTCTTCCAACGTATGAGGTGCGTCATTGCTATACATAAACGCCAGCTGACTGAGTTTGAACTTTCGAAATCCAACCTTACACAACAGCTACGTCTACTGACTTCTTTGTGCCCGGCAGCGTTCCCTCTTATTCGCACTATTATCCATGACACGAATAGGGAGCTGTATACTCGTTTGTGCACGCATAAAAAAAGAGAAATTGCGCCGCCTCCGTCCGCAACCTCCTTAAGGGTCCTCTATTCAGTCTTCTACCCAAGCTAAAGTTATTTGCATTCCTCCAGATTTGCATCTGTCTCCTGATGAATTGTATGTCCTGAGCAAAGGACTTAAGTTTGTTCCTCTTCGTTCTAATTTTGACAAATATTCTCTGCTTCAGGATGTTCACAGCTTCCATCGCCGCATGCGTCTCAAATATTACCATCGTAATGATAATGATTCTACCAGGGTTTCCGATACTGGTGATATCTTTCGTCGTTTCGGCAAACGTAAACTAGACTGGACTCCAGCTCCATGAGCTTCTCGTGCTCTGGATTTATATATTGCCAATACTTTACATGACATTGACCAGCTCAATCTACGCCGTCTCCGTCGATCTAACCTCACGTCTTCTGAATGGCGGGCATTGTCACGCCTTAAAAACCGTGATGATATTGTTATCAAGCCGGCAGATAAAGGTGGTGCTGTGGTTGTTTGGCGTAAGGACTTATACATTCACGAAGGAGTTACACATCTAGGTAACACCACCTTTTACTCACCTTGTTCTGGTGATGCTACAGTCCGGAATAATCTTACTGTTTATGAGACTATCCGCGGCCTTGTCCATGATGATCTTCTCCCTTCTGGTGCTTTATCTCTCCATATTTTTGATAGTAGCCTTGGTAAGCCTTCCTTCTGCATGCTTCCTAAGGTGCATAAAATTGCTAACCCAGGTAGGCCTATTGTTTCAGCCTGCCCTTGTCAGACTGAACGTATTTCTGAATTCCTTGATAGTATTTTCCAGCCTTTGGTCGCCAATCTGCCTTCTTATTTGAAAGATACTACTCATGCTATCACTACCTTTGATTCTATCAGATTCACGCCTGATCGTACTTATCGTCTTTTCCTTCTAGATGTTTGTTCCCTTTATACTTCTATTTTACATGCTGATGGTCTCAAGGCACTCCAATTTTTTCTCGACCAGAGTACTGATCTTACTATAAGTACAGGTTCGCTTCTTCGCCTTGCTGAGTTGGTTCTTAATCTCAACTCTTTTAAGTTTAATGGCCAATTCTTCAACAAATCAGTGGCGTTGCTATGGGTACTAAGATGGGCCCTAGTTACACTTGCCTTTTTATGGGCCACTTTGAATATTTGTGATAAAGTTATGTTGTTTGTTTTACTACACACGCCACACAGGCTAGATTATTAAATATGAGTTATCACTGTCACTGGGTAGACTATTGCAAGTGGGTGTGTGATAGGGTAGACACTCACACCACAAGGCACGTACATAACAAGTCATTGAATCGTGTAAACGCCTGGTGACATTTAATGACGATTTATTAAGTCACGGCACAAACACGTTCACATCAATGTACAGTTTGAATTACAACCCGAACACGTAAACATTAATATAAAGTACACAGTGAAAAATACACACTATCCCTAGCGCTCAACAGACTGCACACTAGGCAGTTAACAATAATGTCAGCGCTATAATAACAGCTTCCTAACAGCTTCATAAATCTCTACACTGCAGTTAATACATAATATGGCCTGTCCAAATCCTGGCCTTATAATAGCTTCATCACAGCTTCATAAATCTCTATACTGCAGCTAATACATAATACGGCCTGTCCACATCCTGGCCTTATAATAGCTTCACAACAGCTTCATAAATCTCTATACTGCAGCTAATACCTAATATGGCCTGTCCAAATCCTGGCCTTATAATAGCTTCATAACAGCTTCACAAATCTCTATACTGCAGCTAATACATAATATGGCCTGTCCAAATCCTGGCCTTATAATAGCTTCATCACAGCTTCATAAATCTCCATACTGCAGTTAATACATAATATGGCCTGTCCAAATCCTGGCCTTATAATAGCTTCATCACAGCTTCATAAATCTCTACACTGCAGTTAATACATAATAGGCTGTACACACAGCGAAAACATAAGTCGACATATCAAGCACTGTACAGGCATACACTTCGAAAAACACAGGGCTGCCTTAATACTTAATGCCCCAGGACTCTACTCCTACACGGGATCACACACTAGTCCCGCCAAAAAACCCGACACGAGAATCCCTTGTTTTGAACACCGCTCTCAATACGTGCAGCCTAGCTGCGAGCTATTCACATGGCTCAAAACAGTACAGAATAAATACATCTCAACATTTGAGATTAAACAGCGTTCACACGCTTTTCTGTACTCTGTCACTCAAAAATAGAAGGAGATATTTCTATTATAAAGTTAAACAAGCCTCAGCTTAATCGAGCGTACAAGCACCGTAACTCACAATCTACCTTGCCCAAAAAACATATTCAGGATTAATGCCCTTTCATAGGATCAACTCGCTACAGTTTCCCACACACCCGGGAGAAAAAAAAATGATTCTATCATTTTTTTTTGAAAATTAACTCCCAAAATTAAAAAAAATTTAAAAGATAATGAAGTTCTAACATATGTTTTACAAAATTCATCTTATGATAAGTCAGAAATAGTATATCTACAAAATATTAGCAGTAAATGTAAAGTAAATAACAATCATCCAACGTAATCAAGTAAGATTACTAAAATTAATCTATTAGAAAACCAAGCTAAGTATCTCAAAATTAATCTATTACAGAACTAAGTTAAGCATATACAATAATACTCAAACAAGCAACAAACAATAGTAATAGAAATGACAATATCAAGCAAACGAAGTATAATTCGAAAAGAAGTAAAATATGAAATCATCATATGAAAAACAACAAATAATATCACAATGTCAAATCATGTAAAGCAAATACAACTATCCCTGATCTAAAGTTACATCATTACTTGAACAATACAAAGAATGAAAGTCTAAGTAGCGTAACAGAAAAAAGTATACACGAAGCATAAAGTGAGACAAAGATGAAACATGGAAGTATAAACAACATATCAGATCATGCTGAAAAGACAACAGAAAAGATGTAAAGGGATGACGAACAGTCAACAAAGACAGATAAAAAGTAAAGATGCACATGTAGAAAAAGATAGTAACGATACATTATCATAACTATCTAAATTAAACATCATATTGTCTAAATTAATACAATCATAATCAAAAATTACAACACAAAATACCAAAGTATATCTATACTAACAACACAAAGTAAAAAACTTATGACAAAAAGAATAGTAAGTAATTTAACCAAATTATAGAACTTATACATAACTAATAATAAATTATACAAGATATCACACACACACAAATAAAACGCTATCAAAAAGGTTTGCACTGACTCAAAGTCACGCGCTAAATACAGAAAAAATACATCAAACATTAAAAAACAATTGCAAGGAACTAATGACACTACACATTACTAACCATAATATACAGACTAGCATTGGCGCAGAAAAAATATTACAACGTTCGAAAAAATACATTTTCCAAAAAATAAAATACAAAAAAGTTTCGTAGCACTAAGTTGCATAAAAAAATATTTCATTTACAACCAATTCAAAGCTATAATAAATAAACTAACAATGAAATCGACTTTAAGAAAATGAAGGACATATAAACAATCTATCTCTAAACAGACACACATTAACAAATGTAATTTTTTTTCTTCAAAAAATATACATCTCATAAAACACATGAGAAAAAAAATCAAGTGCTCATGAATTATCTAAAAGTAATTATTGCACCATTACAACTGATGAGTTTGTGCATAGGGCTGGCAAACTCAACATGTACAAAAAGTTATCCTAACAAAACTGCTACAAAAGCAAAAAACCAAAACAAACAACTGCAAGTTCAACAATGGAATATTACTAACAATAGAAACAAAAAATCATGGCAATCAAATGATGCATCAAATATTTCAATAAAATTACATGTTATTCTAAAACAAGATCATATCATGTATTATACTAACAAATACAAAAGAAAATATTTACTATCTTGATAAAAAAAAAAAAAATCAGATGCAAATCTCTAGCTTCCCTGTCAATATGTCCTGACCCTGAGCAAGCAAAACATCAGATGTTTAGTGAGACGCTGAAAAGGTTACGCTTGATCGAACACAAGGACGCAAAGTTGACCTACTTTTCTCACCGCTAATATGTCACAGGAGCCTTGACTGTTATCGTAAAGTCGCTTCTGTCAAAATATATGAATGAAAATTTCCATTTTAATGATTGGTGAAATCTAATGAGAAAAAACGTAGAAGTCAAAATGACAATTACCCAGCACTTTGGTCCGTGTAAAGTAATGGTCTTTTCACAATGCCATCAGCTCTTCCCCCTTAACATGTAGACATCACAGCAGACTAGGGGACAAATTGACCGCAACACTATGTCATCACTTTGTAGGCTGAAACAAAGTGTTACATTCACAACACCGAGACACCATCTCGCAATCAATAACACTATCAGCAATAGTATTTGAAACACCACTGTTATTGTTACCTTGTTTATCTCTATTACAACTGACTCTAGGCTCATGTTGAGCAAAGTCAGCTTACTTGCGCTTATTATTTGTTACATGATGAAAATATTTATTACTACAGTTGCTTTGTTTACTAACAATGACTCTAGTCTTTTGCTGAGCCAAGTTACTCTGGTGATGTAGAGAAACATGTGGATAGCTATTATCTCTCTTTATATTATTGTTAATTCCTTTATTATGACAAATGTTATTTCTATAACCCAAGTTAGCATTGTTGTTGTTAACATATCTTCTTTGACAAAAATGTCCACTAGACAGCACTTGCTTTCCAGTAGCAAAATCATCACTAGATTGATAGTTTTTCTTACAGTTATTTTTACTATAACTTACAGGATTCTTCGGATCAAAATGTTGAAATCCGCTAAATTGTTTACAATTCCTTGGAGAATCAAAATTACCACTTGATAAACTCCCTTGGTACTGTCTAATCTTGTGATTATATCTCTTACTATCACTGTTCTTCTTTTCACCTATGGGAATATGTTTACCAATCCCGTCAAACTGGCTGTGCTGAGTTTGACAAGTAACTGGACCGTTAGAATGTTTATTTTCCTGCCCATAGTTGGTTTCATTCCTGGAAAAAATAGTACTATGTTTATTCCCTGTTACAAGTTTATCAGAATCTGTAACAGTAAACACGTGATTGATTTTAGGAGCCTTAACTTGCAATTTCTTACATTTCTCTTCGTAATTAATAGAACTGGCTGAAACACAAGAATCTTTATTAGCCTGACGCCAAGAATTATCAATAGAGTCATTAGTACCACTAGCACTGGGAAAGTTGTATTTCCCACGAAAAGATCTATGTTTACCATGTATGGCCTCTCTATGAGCAAAAAGTGTATGGGGCTGACTTTTCGCAACTTTCTGTCTATCACTGTCAACATTGACAGAAGACCACATTTTGTTGTTCAAAACAATGTCAAGCAGGCCATCTACTCTTTTCCTTGCTTCCGCAATTTCACCATCTCTATGTGAGATCCCTTGACTAAGTTTCTTATTTAAATCATTAAGAGCCAAAACTCTGCAACCTTCTTCTGCTAGCAATTTCTCAATCTTAGCAACCCTCTCTTTCTCAGCCGTCAAATCTACCAATGTCTCTTTTCCATCCTGCTCTTTATTTACCTTTATTGACTGTGTTTCATTCTCACCATTATTATTATTCGCTAGTTCATCGACTTCCCCTGGAAATACAGTATTCTTCTCTTCAAGTTTATCAAAACATACATCATGTATCATTTCTATGTATAATCTTTCTCGCTCATTGGTTTCCGCTTTTAATTTTTCATACATGTCTTTTCTTCGTTGGATCTCTTGTGTAAGGTTTTCCACCTCCACATGCTTAACTTTCATCTGGACCTCCAACTCTTTGACCTTCAATAGTGAAGAATCCAAACCTGCTTGTACTCTAGCAAGCTCCAGGTTTGATCTATTTAAATAACTTGTAAGTTTAGCTAATTTTTCCTTAAGTTTACTCTCTTCAGCTTTACCCTTTAAGCAATTTTTTCTTTCCTGTCTGTTGACTCTTACTTTCTCATCTTCTAGCTTCTTTTCCTGATTGTCAGAAATGTCACAATGAATTATATTGTGTATACCCTTCAATATATTGTCGTGTTCAACATGAATATTCTTATACACAAATACACGAAGGTCGAGCCGCAGCAAACCGGCAAAATTCCTAGGCATTCTTAAATGAGGGATGGACTGAAATCTATTCTCAGCAAAATCTCTTAGTGCTCTCAACGCATTGACCATAAATCTGTCCATCACGTGTGCTGCCAGTTCTGGTCCTTGTAATTTCTCAAAATCTGTACCTTCTTGAAATAAATATTCCAATACAGGCCACATATTATCAGGATCCATTTCGTCATCATCCATAGTGACTTATTTATTGAGATCACTGTATATGTATCAATGAACCTTCTACTCCTGACAGCTAAATAACCATACAATAAATTGCAACTTTTCCTAATTATTGTCAGATGAATTTCTGTTCAAAGAACCTTCATATGGTCATATCCATATCATGTAAGTCAACATATGTCAACAGTCATAAACTACTTATGCATTAAATTCTACTTATATGTCACTATAGACATAAACAACAACAACAACAACAGAATAAAAAATGCATAGAATTCAGAAGGCCTGATGACATGCGTGAAATGACACACTCTACAGAACAAAAAATCACTTATCTGTCAATATCCCATTCCCTTCCGCCAAGGCCTTAAATATCACATAATTCTGACGCTAAAACAGTCTATCGCCGAAAGGTACTGGATCTAGACTCTCTTCCCTTCAGGTCCTCGCTTTAGTAAGATATGTGCTCGAATACTGCATAGGAGAACATGATGATCGTAACTGGAACACAGCAAACCCTCTCTTGACCTGAGGTATACTTGCAAAATGACTGGTACAACTGCACATACAGTACTTTGCAAAAAAATGGCAGTCACATTGCTCAGCTAAATATGCTGAAATCTAATTAAATATGCATGTTCTGCCCCAAATTTGCACTCCACTTAAGTGAGCAAACACTACCAAAAATAAAAAAAAATTAGCGGAGAGTTAAGTCCCTTGATAATAGAGCAGATGACAATTTCTAATGCTAGTGGCAGAAAATGGATACAAAGTCAAAGTGTATGTTAATTTCACAGCTTTGGAATGAAGGAAATCAAACATGTTCCAACATTTCTAAAACACTGAACATTCCTGAGCGGACTGTCTACAGAGTTGTGAGTAAATTAAAAGCAGGTAATGAATCGAGTGAAAAGAAGGTAGTGGGAGGCTAAGAATTTTGGACACAAAGGACCATCGGCATCTCGCCCAAATCGTTCGGGCTGGGCCAATGAAGAGTGGAGAAAACATACTGCAGTGCATGATCGAGTTGGGAAGCCCAGAGGTATCTAATGCTACTGTCAACCGGGAGCTACACAGGATGAATTACATAAAAAGCGGGTAATTTCGTCACCATTGCTCACAGAGACTCACAAACAGATGCGCTTGAACTGGTGCCACGAACACCAAAATTTGTCATGGGACAATGTAATTTTTTCAGATGAATGTTCTGTTTGGTCTTATCCTGCCCAAATAAATATTTGGACGAAAGACTCTGTAACGCCTGTGTACCAGAGACCGAAACATACCCAGAAATTCCATCTTTGGGGAGGGGTGTCAGCAAGAGGTGCCACCCCACTGTGTGTTTTCACAGGAATTATCACGAAAGAAAGGTACATCGACATACTAGAGGGACACCTTCTGCCATTTATGCAGGTCATGTACCCCGATGGGTGCACATTTCAACATGACAATGACCCAAAGCATACAGCTCATACCACCAAAGCATGGCTGCAAGAGAAGAATGTGATAGAGCTGAAGTGGCCCAGCAACAGTCCCGACCTAAACCCAATTGAAAACGTTTGGGCACCACTCAAGAATCATTTAAAAAAGAGTGGACTCAGAGACGTTGAACAATTGAAGAAGGTAGCTGAAAAATACTGGGACAGTCTGACTCACAATTACCTACAAACACTTGAGGAAGTATGCCTCGTCGCATCCAGGCTTGCCTTGCTGGAGAAGGCAACATTATATTGTACTGAAACCACTGTTAATAGATAGGGGAGATACCAATCTTCCTCTGGACATACAGATTTTATTATTATTTGCTTCTATGAGTGTGTTGCATTGCGAAAATATGACTGCCATTTTTTTTTGCAAAGTACTGTACACTCTACTGGTACACGCTATCATTCAGACGTTGGATCACCTCATAAACTGCTGGCTCGCTGCCTGATAATTTCGCTGCACATCTGATAGCAAATGCAGACTACAGACGTTGTTGTTTTCCACAGGCACGACACAGGACGTCAGTTGAAACCGGTATAAAGCTGATTATTACCACGAATAAGGCGTTTCCCAAATGCGCCACACAGGCAGACTACAAACTAGGTCACGGTTTGAAGCACAGGAGATTCAGGCCACGTATGAAGTGCTCTCAAAACGAATGTTGCGGGTGTCAGAACCCGAAAAACAAGTCCACCAAATGATACAGATATGTGGACTGTATCGATAACGATATTATCCTTCCGTCTGTTAAATAATCTCTCAAGTTAGAGAACTCTTGTCACGCGAATGTCATATCCATTCGTTCCATCTTGACTGTAAACCACCACTGAAAATAACTACTGTTAATAATAACTGTTTATTGTTATCCACCACTGATAAAGTTATGTTGTTTGTTTTACTACACACGCCACACAGGCTATATTATTAAATATGAGTTATCACTGTCACTGGGTAGACTATTGCAAGTGGGTGTGTGATAGGGTAGACACTCACACCACAAGGCACGTACATAACAAGTCATTGAATCGTGTAAACGCCTGGTGACATTTAATGACGATTTATTAAGTCACGGCACAAACACGTTCACATCAATGTACAGTTTGAATTACAACCCGAACACGTAAACATTAATATAAAGTTCACAGTGAAAAATACACACTATCCCCAGCGCTCAACAGACTGCACACTCGGCAGTTAACAATAATGTCAGCGCTATAATAACAGCTTCCTAACAGCTTCATAAATCTCTACACTGCAGTTAATACATAATACGGCCTGTCCACATCCTGGCCTTATAATAGCTTCATCACAGCTTCATAAATCTCCATACTGCAGTTAATACATAATATGGCCTGTCCAAATCCTGGCCTTATAATAGCTTCATCACAGCTTCATAAATCTCTACACTGCAGTTAATACATAATAGGCTGTACACACAGCGAAAACATAAGTCGACATATCAAGCACTGTACAGGCATACACTTCGAAAAACACAGGGCTGCCTTAATACTTAATGCCCCAGGACTCTACTCCTACACGGGATCACACACTAGTCCCGCCAAAAAACCCGACACGAGAATCCCTTGTTTTGAACACCGCTCTCAATACGTGCAGCCTAGCTGCGAGCTATTCACATGGCTCAAAACAGTACAGAATAAATACATCTCAACATTTGAGATTAAACAGCGTTCACACGCTTTTCTGTACTCTGTCACTCAAAAATAGAAGGAGATATTTCTATTATAAAGTTCAACAAGCCTCAGCTTAATCGAGCGTACAAGCACCGTAACTCACAATCTACCTTGCCCAAAAAACATATTCAGGATTACTGCCCTTTCATAGGATCAACTCGCTACAATTTGGTCTTTCAAAATTATGATGGGCCAATACCCGAGTTTTACCGCCGCTACATTGATGATGGTATTGGCATTACTGACATGTCTGAGGTAGACCTCCGTCGATTTATTGACTATGTTGGTAATTTCAATCCTGCCATCAAATTCACTTCTGAAATTTCTACGACCTCAGTGAACTTCCTTGACATCACTGTGACTATTAGCCCTACAGGTCTTAAAACGTCTGTCTATTATAAGGCTACGGACGCTCATGGTTTCCTTCTTTATACGTCATCGCATCCTCTTAGTTGTAAAAATTCCATTCCCTTTTCTCAACTTCTTCGCTTGCGTCGGTTATGTCACGATGACGATGATTTTCATCAGCGAGCTCAAGAGATGCTTGAGTTCTTTTGCCGACGTCTTTATCCAGAACATGTGTTATCTGATGCCCTTAATCGTATCACACGCGTGACTCGTCAGACGGCACTCACTACTAAACCTTCTGTCCAATCTGACAGACTCAAACTGGTTCTAACTTTCCATCCTCACTATCTGGCGGTAAAGAGAATTCTGTTTCGACATCTGCCTATTCTCAACTCTGATCCTGATACCAAAGAGTTGTTTCGTGATACACCTGTGGTAGCTTATCGTAGGGATATGAATTTTAGGGATATTCTTGTACACAGTCGCTTGCGACATTCTAGCCCATCTTACTTTGGTACTAAACCGTGCCAACGCCGGATATGCAAGACCTGTCCGTTTGTACTCCAAACTCAGACAGTCACTTTTCCGAAAGGAAAATTTATCATTAGAGAGTCTTTTACGTGCGAATCCAGAAACCTGATTTATGCCATCATCTGCAAGAGGTGTGGCATGACCTATATTGGTGAAACAGGTAGGCGTTTGGCAGACAGGTTTCGTGAGCACTTGAATGACATCTATCATGACAAACATTTACCGGTGGCACTTCATTTCAATAGGCCTGACCATTCAGGTAATTCCGATATACATGTCACTGCCCTCCGTTCATGTGCCGGTAATGACAAGACTCGCTTTTCGTTGGAGAATCGCCTTATTTTTAAAATGGGCGTTCTAGCTCCCAATGGTTTAAATATACAACATCATTTTGCATAAATTCTGGTAGCTTTTCTCTTTTTCATTCTTTATTCGTTGTCTTTTAGATCTACCTTCTTAGGTTTTTGCTTTGGTTCGTTTCGTATCTTTTTATATCTCTTGTTTTGTCGCTTTCGTACGTCACTTCCTTGTGATTTCTGTGACAAGAGACTAGCGCTTTCTTCCACAGATTCATTGGATCGAGCTAAGCTTTATTTTACTAGTTCCACAGTTTTGTTTATTCTTCTTTTTTTCGTTTCGTTGATTATTTACTTTCTTGTTTCAGTATTTCTTTTAGATTTTACTGTTTTCTTGTATTGTTATTGTTCTTTTTTTCTCTCATCACTGTTGTTGTTTACTTTTTCCATCTACTTGTATCACCCTTTTGTTGTATATTTCTCATCATCGTATAGTTTTGTAGTACCTATATGTAATTTTTGTCTTTGTCACTTGTTTGTGGCTGACGAAGGGTAAAACCCGAAACGTCCCTTGTCTCATGTGAACTGTTATTTGTAAAACTGATTCAATACCGTTTTATTAGTTTATAAACTTAAAAAAATATAGCGTTTAGATGTTACTAATTATTGTTCAGATGTTGTTAATTATTGCCTACAAATTTTTTAAAATGAAATATGGACAGTATCTTAAAAAAAATTTTTTTCTTCATTTTCACATTTTTTCTTCCCCTGCAACAAATTGGCCTCTGGACACATTTAAAAAAATTATACAAGAACAAATAGATGTTTAAATCCTCTGAAAAAAAATTGAGATATATTTGTGTAGGTTGTATATTAATATGAACAAATTTAAAGCTTGTACCTTTTATACTTTTTGAAATATGATGTTGTGAATATTGACTTTCATTCAACAAACTATATTTTTCGGTAATGTGTTTTGCAGATTTGCAATTTTTGGTCTCAAATATATTGATCATTATTCATGATGTAGCCCTATAGTTTTCTTTGTGTGATCAGTATATTCCAGACTATATGCTGTTTGTCAGAGAAAGTTGTAAGATTATATTTAAAGACGGCAATGTTCTGAAGTTGGTGTGATGTAACTTTTTCAATGTTGCGAAGTCCCCACACTTTTTAAAATGCTATAACATTTTTATTTGTTGTCCTATTTTAAAAAATAAAGTACCAAATTTCATGATTTACCAAGGGCTTCAAAACTACATTGTTTTCTCTGGTGTTTCTGTGCAAACAAATATCACTTTGTGGTACCTACTAGCAGCTAATGATGCATATCATCAGCTGTCTAGGTGAGAACAGGTCACAATTTTTCGGCCTACGCCCTGGACACAACAGAATGAGACACCATCTTTACACAAGTACAAAATTGGTGCAACAGATCTCTGCATCTGCGGCACCAGCTTAATGACAGCCGAACACCTGCTGCAGCCCAGTCCTGCCCAACCTAAAGCAATCATATAATAATAGCCCTGTTGCTGTAATTTTCGACGGAGTCATCTGTCAAGTTATTTGCTTATGTTTTATCATAAGAATAATTGTGTCTTTACCTTGCGATGTCAGGTTGATTAGGGGTTGTCTTCCCTTGTTTGTTCATTCATTGTGTTTGACCTTTAGGGTCAAAGGTAGACAGTTCGGGCGTGGGCCCATGCGCAGGTTTTTTAAGCGCCAAGTTGAGTTACTTCCGCCAGGCCGGGATGTAAGCTGGCTTCGGAGGGACGAACGTCCATTGTGTTTTCGGGGAAAATCTTCGAAGTGACTGCGTTGGCAGTTCTCCCCAGTGATTCTCTGTACGTCGGAATGACGACAGAGTTCGTTATTATGTTCTGTGGATTCTGTGCAAGGTAACACCGACCTTTTCTACATTATTATGCTTCGGTGGCAGAACATGTTTAAGGTTACCAAGACTGTGAACTACAGATCACCGATCCTACATTACAGAACTTATACATTATGCTCAAGATAGCTATGTAAGACTATTTGTCTTTAAACGAACCGTAGGCCAGCGACGAAGTTATATTGTGGGAACCGCAGATTGGCGGTATATTTATATCTACATAAGCATTACTGCAGAATTGATGTTAACCTGCTTAAAAGAAGTACACAGGTGACGTCATAACGAGGCCTGTGTTAAGGCTAATATACTACAACCCGATAATGTGCAATTGGCGGGGAGTGCCAAGTTGTACCTGTATGTCAAAGTGATTAAGGTATCTGACGCGCTTAGTCAGAGATACCAGGGCGGCGCTACGAACTGTCATTATTGAAGAACATTGTATTGACCATGCACGAATATTCAAATGTTTACCAGCCTTTTGAATGCCTGATGTATACCTAACGATTTCCGGTCAGCATGACCTTGTTTACACTGACTGTTCCTGTTGATGCTACTGTGTGTTACCGTCAATAAATGTTTTGAAATGTGCCTGCAGTGTCCAAGCATCTTTGACTACTGCATGTGAGTGTATGGGTTGCATTATACAACATATACGAGCCTAAACACATTCGCGCCTTCATTTGCACCCACACTCAGTTCATCATACGCCAGCACTACACACCTAACAACATGTATACTGTCTTGGGCCAGTGATCACCTCAACAAGAGAAAAAGACAGTTACAAGCCCCTTCAGTCATAACTGACTGGGAATGCGCCCATGAGGTGACAGCTTATTATTTGCACAATGTCATGCAGTTTCTTGAACTTTGCTTCTCGTAGCCTTCAGGATCTGTAAAGTTCTAGCACTCAGTGAATGTTTGTACTCAATCGCAGCACTGCGCTTACCTTCAATGACAGGTGTCATCACATCTGATGAAGCGTCAAACTAGTCATTTGACTTCGCTGTTTTCTTACCAAAATTGGTAAGTGCAGTTCTCTGTAACAGTATCACCTTGCTGTGGGCTACTGAGCACTTTCTTGAAGGTCGCAGTAAACTGAGCGATCATAACAGGGTCTGACATCTTGCTGGTATCGATGCATGGTTTCCCTTCATGTCTGACACGATGGAGTTTTCTTGGTTGTGCTCTGATTTTGCAGCAAACCAAGGAGTGACGTGTATCACAGTCTGCACTATGGTACGAGCGCACGGAGAGCACAGACCTAAGAAATGGCCTTCTGAAGAGAATCAGATCCAGTTGGTGCCAGTGCTTGGATCGTGGGTGTCTCCATGACACCTTATGCTGGGGTTTTGTCTGAAAGTACGTGTTGGTCACGCAGAGGTCATGATGGACACACAGCTCCAAGAGCCGTTGTCCATTTTCATTCATCTTGCCAATACCAAACCTGTCCAGACATGAAGGTCATGAAACATTATCGGCAGCCACTCTAGCGTTAAAGTCACCAAGGAGAACATGCTGTTTTTGCCTAGGTGTGCTTTTGATGACTGCTGCTAAATTCTCGTAGAACTCATCTTTAGTTTCTCAGGCAGAGTACAGAGTAGGAGCATATACACTGACAAGGGTGATGGGACCTGCGCTAGTTTGCAGGCAGAGCGTTAACAGGCGTTCTGGTCCATTCTCACCTGGTTCAACCATTTTAGTTAGCGATTTTTTGACAGCAAAACCTACTCCGTGTTCTCTAGTTTTATTAAGATCATTCCCTTGCCAATAAAATGTGTAGTCCTTCTCGCTCACCATTCCTGAGCCTGCCAGGCACGTTTCCTGAAGTGCAGCTACCACCATCTAAAATCGTTTAAGTTCATCATTGATTACAGCTGTCTTCCTGACATCATTTATGTCCTGTAGGTTTTCAGGTACCTCTATACCTCACGGTAGAAGGGGAACGACTAAGTAAGTAAGTAAGGTTTTCAGGTAGTCCAGACGTTCCCGCATCCCAATAGTTTGTTTATTTCTATTATTTGTTGTTTTGTGATAATAGCTTGGGGCAAAATTTTCTGTCCACCGTTCGAGTTTGACCCTAATCCAAATGCACCCAATGGGGAAAGCAGACAGTGGTGGGACAACACCTAAATGACTCGGGGCTGCCCAGCTTGAAGCAGGCAGTATCTGTCCAGTGAGATCCTAGAACCTCTCCCACTGTCGGAACTAGCCCCTTGCACCATGCCCTACGCAAAATGCTTATAACCGGTAACTGCTACTTCCCGTGTTTTACCGACACCTATAGGGTGAAGCTAGAGTTTCCTCTCCAGGGCGCAAGTTTGGGCACAGTTATATGGAGATCAAGCTGTTGCCCATGCAGCATGTTCCCCCTTTCCACGCAGAAGGTAGATCCAAAGGAACGGCAGTTTGGTACCAGCCACGTCGCAGAAGTTGCCAGAATAATGTCGAATCAACATTAGACTGCCTTAGGGACTCCGGATTTATCCTCAAGGTTTACTCCCGAAGCCTTTCCCATAAATGGATATTCCCGCACGGCATCGGTGGTTTGAATTCAGAGTTTTACCTTCTCTTAGATAGGCTACCAACCAAGGATCACAAGCCCTTTCTGCCCGGAGCTACTGGTTTTAAGGCGCCAGTGACTCGCCTTCGCCCCTTCTCCCGTCAGTGAAAACAGTTCCGCCCGGCTCACGAAGGCCGGGAGCTGGGCTAGGTTATCAGAGGCTATTTGAGGCGCATGCCATAGAAGCATTTATCTGCAGTGAGAGCTTATCCTCACTTCAACTCCTGGCTATAACAACCTTTGGAACCAACAATCAATACAGCAATCAACGGAGAAGCATATGGCAACAACCCACTTCTGTCAAAGAAAAACTGTTTGGAGATGTCAGGAACCTTGAGCGGACTTCTGCCTTTATTAGAGTCATTAACACTCAACCGGAAATTTTTTTAAAATTGTTTCGATCGTTACGATGATGTTTGAAGTAAAAAAAGCACATTTACTTTTTAATTTTGACTTCAAATCAATGTTTTGTATTTAGAATACATGTTAACAATTATATCTGTGCTAAAAAATATACAGCTTTCACTTATTTTGACTTTGAAATTACATACGGAAAAACGTAAACACCACATTTGTCCAGTCGCCATTTTGGATATTTTGCAAACAACTTGTCTTAACATATCGTAAACAAAATGCAGTCTGATAGTGACTACAACGCATCTAGTGATGTAGATTCCTGTTCTGATGATTATTCAGAGGACTTGGGAAACATCTGATGAGTCGGATGGTGAAAATACAGCTCAGAACAACTCAAATCACCAGCCGTACATGCAAAGGTAATGTTACTTCGTTTCCGAAATGATAACAGCTGATTTTGAAAAGCAGTAAAACAGTCGTTTTAGTGGACTATTGTAATCAGTAAAGCTGCTTTCTGTTTGTTTTTGAAAAAAAGAAACAAATATTTCACCATTCAAACAGTTAACAAAGAACTCATTGCACCAGGAAATACATATAAAGGGGGTCGGACGTATCCTGTGAATCAGCTGATTTTTCTGACCTCATTTGCGCAGCGTCCGCTTTTAAAATTATTATTTACATCATATGACTTTATGATTGACAGTATTCCTTTGTACGGAAAATGTAATATGTGTCAATTTTCCTGTGTACACTAAACTGTAACTTTGAATTCTATTGTTGATCTGTAAAAATTAATTTTAGATTGTTCTTCTTGCAGATGTTTTGGTTATGATGGACTTGAAGAAGGCCCACCTTTCAAGCCTCCACCCTTTTTGTCTGAGAGGGTTCCAGGTCTACAACTGTCAGAGGTGAGGACCAGAGAAAATGCAAAGCAGTTTTTTATGCCTATGGACTTCTTCAAGCAGTATTTCACTGCTGACATTGTTGGTTACCTGTGTCAGTTTACAAATGAATATGCACAGCAGCATGGACCTAACAAGCCTACTGTCTTTACTGGATGGTATGATGTTACTCCAGGGGAGTTTTATCACTTTTCTGCTTTGCTAATGTATGCTGGTCTTGTACCAGCCCCAAGTATTGATAACCTCTGGTCAAGAAAAAGTCTTTACAATGGATTGTGGGCCAGTGCATGGGGTTTCCAGCTGCACTTTCAAATATAAAGGAATTCGAAAAAAATAGTATAAGAGGTGCAGTGAGAGTTAGAGATGAAGATTTACTAGCACAGTAGTGGACAGATAACAAAACTATAACACTGGTTTCAAGCATTCACAAAGCAAATGGCCATACGTTCGCTAAGCATAGAACTAAAGTTAATGGGAATTTTCGAGAACTTATTGTTAGACAGCCAAATCTTGTAAGGGATTACAATATATACATGAAAGGAGTGGACAAGAGTGACCAGCTGATTAACAAGTACAATGTTTTGAGAAAGACCAATAAATATTGGAAAACACTTTTTTTTCACTTTCTGGATATTGTTAGGGTAAATGCTTACATTTTATTTCAAGACCGGCAGAAAAATAACCCAGATGTAGAAGAACTGAAAAGACCAGCTAGATTTTACAGAAGAACTAATCAGGGAATTGGGGAACATAGGTTTGTATGATGATGTACCACTCGCTTCAAAGCCACCATTTTTTCCTCGACACGCCATGGACCCACGGTTTTTCAAAAACAAAAAGAAATTGTAAGTTTTGCTGTCAGACTGTAAAGATTGAAAGAAAAACAAAAGTTAAATGTAAAGTTTGTGATAATTTTTTATGTTTTCATTCAGGTAGGAATCGTCTGTCAGAATATCACAAGCCTTAGTAGGAAATATATAAAGATGTGTTGAGTCTTTATTGTGACCGTGCAGTTATTTGTGCGCAGGTCAAGGCATCAATTAGTATCGTGTGACCGGGCTGGTTACAACATCAATGAAAGAATGCGTGTGTGTCCGGCAGCTGATCAGGTCGTTCAGTTAATGGTTGAGCGCAGGTAAATATTTTGAAGTGCGCTAACTCTTGTACGTTTCTTGGTTCAAGTCGTTACAGGCCTGTCCGCCTGAGATGGAAATTCGTGATCTTATTTTATTCTTTCTTCCCAGAGTTCGTTCGTACCCTTTTTTATGTTTAGTGAAAAGCAATTTCGTATAATGTTTTTGTCAAAGTATCCAACTGTAATATTCCAACGAAAACTCAGCAATGTAGAAAAATAAAATATAGTTTATTAACGTGATTAGGAACAGCAATGTCATTGGCACAATAGTGAAATACTTATGTCTTTCTTACACAAAGTAGTGAGTATCCGAAAATGAAAATGTAAATCCACAGGAATAATATATATTTAATAGAGTAAAATACAAACTTGTCTACTTAAAAATACTTGTCTAACCTGAACAAAACTTGTCAAGTTAAAAACAACTTGTCTTGATAATCTCAAAGACGAAGTTCTGTAAAAAAAATCCTCTTGCCTAACGAATCCTAAAATCTGTACAAGCCCCCTCAATCGCCCACGTCTCTTCTTTATATACTGCCCACTCTTTTTTTCCCGCCAATTTTCCCACGATGCTTTATTTTTCACACGATACCAAACATCTACATTTGCACACGCTTTTCTCAGCTTTTCGACTTTTTGCACACGACTCTCACTCTAGCAACGGAAAAAACCCAGATTTGCAACTTCTCCCAAAATTTTCCATTCAATAAACATGCAGTTACTATTTTGTTGTTCTGGGACAGCTTTTCTCGAGGCCGTGAACTTTTCATGATACTGTATTTTGTGCACAAATGTCTTAACTGCTTTTAACGTTGTTATTTCTCATTTTATGTGGTTTTAACATGTATTAATTGTAGTGTATGCCAAGCGGTCGCATTATTATGTCACCCTCATAAATGATTTTACTTATGTGTTAGTGATCATACAGTGTTACACTAGAAACAGGTGTCACTTCGCGCTCGCCACTGAAATTCTTCCTGACACCCCTTATAGTATACATCGCCTGTCGCCTCTCAGCCACAGCCCTTTCACTAGTACGCCTAAAAACTCAGCGTATTGTGGACTTAGAAAAATTCCTGGTGTTTTCTGTACCACAGCGTTTATTGTCACGATTTCCATTGCCTATTGCGGTTGTTCCACAGCCAGCCTGATGCCTTTTCGGCAGTTTCACTAAGCCTCTTCAGTGCCCTTGTTCTCGACTGTCCCTTCAGCCCCAACAGTTTCAATAGATCATACACTGATGCAGCCACAAGCCCTCTTGCGCCCACTTCAACAGCCATGACCCTTGCAGTTAACCCATCGTGTCTCAGATCCGCGGCCAGATCACTATACTTGGCCGCTTTGAACGAATGTTGCTCGTCTAATCTGGATTCAAATGGCACGGTCAGTTCAATCAGTATGACCTGAAGCGTTGCTGAAGAATGAAGCACTATATCCGGCCGTCTCCGCGATTTTCTGATACTCTCTGGATATGCCCCTCATCCAGGTAGGTTTACCGCCATCTCCCAGTCGTTTGCACAGCCAAGAAGAGATGGTAAACTTCTACCAGGTTTACTCGGTTTGGGGTGTGCTGACTTTCCTGCCCTCAGAAAGTATGTATTTGCGGTGCTCGGCCCGGGTTTGCTATTCGCCTTCATCCTTGCCAGATCTATTGTCGCAGCAAGCTCATTTAGCACTTTGTTATGGCGCAAAGTGTATCGCCCTTGCCCTAATGACACCTTACACGCTGAGAGCACGTGCTCGAGTGTCTGCCTCCCCTGGCACAGAGGGCATTGCTCATCATCCGACTTTCCCCATTTCACAAGGTTGGTGGCCGACGGCAGCAGGCCATACATTGATCTAACAACGAAGCTGAGCCTAAGAGGTGCCATATACCATATATCATTCAATGTCAAGGACCTCTGCAGGGCTCCTTCCCATGTAGTCCATTGGCCTTGTTGGACCTGCTGCACTGCTTTTTGCAACCTCTTATCATTCTCAGCTTCTCGTATCTCCTGAACTACCATGTCTCTGCACTCCCTGCTTGATGCCTTGGACCACCAGCGGATGTCTCCATGACCAAATCCCCGTCTATTCGTTTGTGTGTATCCGATTACCTCCCTCAGTTTGAGTGACTCTTGGGCAGCATCAACAGCTTCTTCCACTCTCCACTTCCTTTCCGTTTTCAGTGTGGGCTGAATGGACTTAACCACGTCATCAGCTGACTCGCGTAGCATCATTGCAAGCCTTGCCTTTCCAACTTTGTACTCTTCAACAACTGACTTGAAAGGAAGCAGAAGTTTCGATGTTTTGCAGTACAGTGCTACATCTGACAGACCTGGTGGTACCCTAGCCACTTTCTCATGAACTTGTAGACCTTCTGCTCTATAGCCTCCACTGTACTTGTGCTTATTTCATATATAAGCAGTGGCCACAGCAACTTCGGTATCAACATGAACTGGAGGCACCACAGTTTGAACTTTCCCAGGAGTCTGCTTTGGTCTATGATCTGTAGCCCTCTGTCTGTCATTTCTATTGTCTATTGCACTGCCTTCGATTCTTTTAATGAAGCATCGTACACCCTGCCAAGACTTTTAACAGGTTTCTCATTGACAGTAGGGATTCTTTGGTTGGAAACCATGAATATGTCCTCTGCTATCTTCCCTTTCCTGACTGATAGGCTTCTCGACTTCTTGGGTTTGAAGCTCATTCTGCACCAGCTGACTAGTTCATCCAGGCGTTCTAACATCCTCCGGGCCTGATGTTCATCTGATGTCAGAATTGTTGTGTCATCCATGAATGCTTTGAGCGGTGGCATGTGACACATTCCACCGAGCTTTGGACCTATAGCCATTCCATCAGCCGCATTGAGGATTACCTGCATAGCCATAACGAATAGTATCGGAGAGATGGTACACCCCATCGCAATTCCAACTTCAAGGCCAATCCACTTCGTTGTGTACTCTCTGGTTGAAAATCTGACAGCAAACCCTGCGAAATACAGCTTCAGCATTGCTGCAATCTCTTGTGGAACATGATACATTTCTAGGGCCTGCCACAACATCTGGTGTGGAACGGATCCATAAGCATTCGCTAGATCCAACCAGATTACACGGAGGTTTGTTCTGTCAGACTTTGCATTTTGGATTGCTTTCCAGATCATCGTGGCATGCTCTAGACATCCTGGTGTACCTGGGATACCTCCTTTCTGAATGGTAGTGTCAATGTACCCATTTGCCAAGAGGTATGTAGTGAGTCTTTTCGCCATCACTGAGAAGAATATCTTCCCTTCCACATTGAGTAGTGAGATTGGCCTGAACTGGCTGATGTCTGTGGAATTTTGCTCCTTCAGGATGTAGACTCCGTTCGCCTTTCTCCATTCCTTGCTTACAAGCTGGGTTTTCAACGCATTCTTCAGTAAACGGAGCAGTCGTTTGAGCACTTCAGGGCATCTCTTATACACCACATATGGAACACCATTAGGACCTGGAGCTGACTTGCACCGAGCTTTCTGTACAATGCTTTCTACCTCTTGCACCGTTGGGAGTAAGGTGTTAAATTCAGCTCCTGGCTTACTCGGCCATTTAAGGCCTGCCATGCTGTTGAGCGGCTCATCTCTGCGACCATCTGAATATGTCATTCTAAGGTGTTCTTCCAGGTCTTCTTTCTTGATGTTTAGCGTACCCGACCGTGGCTGCTCAAACAGTTCTTTGGCAAACTTGAAGGGCTCCCTGAAGAATCTTTCCCTATCCCTTCGAGTCTTCCTTCTCTTCCTGCACAACCTTTCTGCTCTACAAAGGGCATTATGTTGGCCTTTCAGGTGCTGCCAAACCTGTCGTAACTCTTCCTTATCTGTGGCAACTGCGTTCTTGAAAAGTTTTCGGGCATGCTTCTTCTGTTTCTGATTTCTTCTATTTTAATTTGTCTTCTACTTTTTCGTGGTGGGTTACTTTCCCTTGCCTCCCTCACTCCGAACACTTTGCGACAGTGCAGATATATTATGTCGCCGAAGATTTCCAGCTTCCCCAAAGTTATCTGCTTCAGGTTGTTATCCAACTCTTTTGCCAAGGCTTCGTCCAGCTGTTTCCAAAGCCCTTTTGCACTGGCAGGTGGAAACTTGATTGCATCCCTATTCCTGTCCAAGAAGTGTGTGAGATCATCATCAGGCAGATCAACTTGAATGTACTCAGCACTGTGGATTGACTCCTGGCTCCGTCGAGACAAAGCGCTGTTGATCTCCCCCAGATGACCTCCCACACCCCTTTTTCGTTCGGTGGATTTTCATTCCTCTCTGAGTAGAGAATTCCCTACCACAGACACATGGAAATTCCAGCCGTTGTTCAGAGCTCGAAGTCCGTGTAACGGGTCTGGTCGATTCCAATGAGGCGCCTGTGGATTCATCATTCTCCCCCCCACCCCCTTTGGTGAATCCTGGGGTCATCTATCATTTTTGGGTCCTGTAGCAATTGAATACAGCTTGCGGGGTGCTAACCCGGTCAGCCGGTTTCTAGTCTTTCCCAGTGTCATCTGTCTTTCCAGAAGTCAATCGGTCTTTCCCGATCGTCACTGGTTTGACCATGTAACTATGATAGGAAACTCTTTACAGAGCGATACAACAGGAAGCAATCTGATCATTAGAAGAAGTCTCCCCGTCCTAGTTATGTAACATTTCAAAAATGTGCATAATTTTATTATTTAATGTTGAATTGTTTCGGAAATGTAACATATGATGCAGAAATGGTCAGACTACATTAAAATATAACTGTTGTTAATTGTTATGATTACACTTTTTTTTTGGTCTTCTTTGTGAAATATTATGTTTATAATTTTTGTGTATTTTTCCTGTTGACTTTCCTTCAATTTTTAAAAACTCACATCAATATAAATTTTAAAAAATATTAATTTTACATCTAAATAAGGTAGTCTGTTCAAATCACGGCTGTGTGCGAGCGACGTTTTAGTTTTTTCCTGACCGCGCTATTAATAGCTATTGTGACAGAGGTCACGTGTTCAACTTCCTAACGGGAAAAAATGTGGCGGTGTTTACTTTTGATAGGGCTTATTTAATGCTTTTAGGCTACTTCATTATTATAAATATCGGCTTTAATTTTGCGTAAAGCTAGACTAGAAATATCAGAGTAAATTTTAGAACAAGAACAAACATTTTATCACAGTTAGAACAGAAGATATAATAGTCTGAAATAGTGTAAAATTTACGTTTTTTTTAAATATTTTGTTATGGTTTGATTCTAATGCAATTTACACTAAAACGGTCACAATCGACATGCATAACAAATTACAGAAATCAAAAGTAGAAAACCTGCAGAAAATGGATATCATAGTTTTGTTTTGGTTTCATGCGTCAAACATTAATTATTGAAACATTAATTTGCAAGTCCACATTTATTACCTTAAAATAACACACCCAATTGTCCCCAAAACATGAGAGCTAACAATTATCTCAATCATACATCACGATGGTCATGTAAAAATGAGTATGGTCATGAGTAAAACGAAATGTTCAATTTAATAAATAAAACATACATCTATTAAATGATTTCCACACTCTGTTAATTCTGTCACTCTCACGCAACAACTGTCATAACTTGCTCTGGCCCCAAAATTTCGCTCAATTATCATTCACGCTTCCTTTTTTTATAGGAGGAATCCGTACATTCACAGATGGAGAAATTTGTAACAAATGAGTTTCCATTATAAATTTTAATTGTGAAGTTATATTTTTAATACCGCTGGCACGTCTTTCAAAATTCTCTGTTTTCTCTCCTGTGCCCACGTAAGACCTACTGTTTCCTTCATGGCTATTGCTAATTCTTTGGATATTCTAACTCTACTTTCAATGCCTGCTTTCCTGCAAATTTCCTGACGTGACGTATCTGAACAGCGTTGTAGTTCATGTGCCTGCTGCAGGTCTAGTGAGTCAGTTGATGTTCCAGCAATATGTTTCCTAACAGTGTGGAGAAATTGAGATCGCTTACGTTTTGTTGGCGTTCTGGTGACTGATGTTTCTCTTCTATGTTTAATTAGTTTTTGTAGTACAATAGGCTGTCCTCTGGTTTTGCATTTTATGATATTACTTTTTGCTGTTTCTAGTTTTTTTCTAACAATGGATGTGAATAGGGGTTCTTCCTTTTGTGTTAGTGGTTGTGAAGGTGGCTTAGCAAGTAACTGTTGTACTGTGATGTCGCTTTTGAAGACAAGCGAGGTGGATGTACTTGTCGTATGTATAACTGACTTGGTAGGTGTAGATGTGGCAACAAAAACTGGCATGCTAGGGTGAGTACTGTTATTCACCTCTAAATGAATAATGGTATCGCCTTTAATGTGAGATGACTCATCAAACTCCAGCTGAACCATATCATCACTAGTGTGAGCAGGCACATCAGCCTCCTGCTGTACAGAGCTATCCTGACTACAGCTAACTGACTGACTACAGCTACTGACTGACTACAACTAACTGACTGACTACAGCTAACTGATTGACTAGACATGGAGGGGTCAGAAAGAACATCACAGGGGATAGAGCAGCTTTTTGTTTTTAAAACACCAAAAGATGTCTTTGCAAAATAATTGCACAGTTGACATTCACTTATAGTTAAATTATGGTCATAGTCTTTCCAGATGTGCGGTTTGTTTTCCGATAGTAACTTGGCTGTTTCAAGACACTTCTCATTATGCCTCCTTTTTGAGTTTTGTATTCGTAAGTAACACTTCTTACAAAATATAGTCGAATACTCTGTGGGTTTATCATCTGATACGTTAATTCCAAACACAAAGAACAGATCATTAACGTAATTAGAACAGTTTAGTGCTTTATGATTTGAACTTTTTGTTTTGGAAGTTAATGCTCTCTTGCCACAGGCTCTGCACAGTGCACTGGCACAATTCATATGATGCAAAAAGGTATGTTCTATTTAGTTGTTATGTTGTATAGTTTACTTGTGTATGTATAAAGATAATGGAATATTTGGGAGTATCAAGTCTAACACAAGGCTGTAGAATGCTTTATCTGTGAATGAAAGAAGATATACAAACAGTTACTTAGAATTCTTTGGCAGCCGTCGTGTGCACAGGATTATCTACCAAAGAACACTAATGGAACAGTCCTTATCTCACACACAATAAAAAAAAGACATTCATATTATAAATACAAGATTAACAAGACTTGAAAGATAGATCAAAGTATGTGGAAGTAATCTATCTATAGCTTTACATGTTTTCTGACCCTCATATACGTCTAGTTAAGTATCATTATAAATGAATGAAAATGCAAAAATAGATGGTGCTTTACAAAAAGTTCTTTTTTTACAACCTTATTTAAGATTTGCGAGTATCAGGAATGCGTTTGCAGTGATTTAAATGTTATAAAATCTGGTGACAATATGCTTGCTCTTGCAATGCCAAACTCACAAAACTGATACCACACATTCTCAAGATATGAAACCAAAAAAAAAAAAGTATGTGGAAATAATCTTTAGCTTCCTCTCGAGAAGTCTTTCTAATTATAAACTCATACGAATGAGCCGATTTTAAAAAAAAGATTACTTCTGTTATGAATTTCCTCAAATGATGACGCTGTTTTCAAAAGTCTGTAACTCCGTCAAATATAATTTCAATCAAATAAAAATGCCATCAAAAATAGAACACAGAACAAAGTTATAGTAAACAAAATCATTTTAGCGCTGTGTTTATCCAGAACGAGTGTGTAATGATTTATATTTTACACACACATCAGCTGATTTCCCCGCCAAAACCATCAGTAGTCGTTTACGGTGCACATGAAAATTTTATACCAGTTGTCAGAATTCCGGTCACCGAAACTAAAAGAGCGCTCTGGTATAGGGTACAAACAACCGTGAAATACAAACAATTTGATGTATAACACTCTTGGGTAGACTTCAAATTAAAATGTATCAAGGAACATTAGAAGTCAGATATTCAGAGTATGAGAAAATGATACAAAATATCAGGTCTGAAAAGAGTTAGCCTAAAGTAGAAGTCTGAAGGTGAACGAGGAAGAACTCTAGGTACAGTGATTGTGAAACGTAGGCCTAACTATTCTGAAGCACATTAAAAACGCACCACTATTATATATACTGATGCCGAGAAGCTGGAAAAAAAGTGTGGGAATGGATTTTCCCCGTGTTTGTCATGAGGTAGAGAGCGAATGGCTGCTGGAATGGAAAGTGCATGATTCAACCCACGGGTTTGTGTACAGACTACATGAAAACAATGAAAGTTACACGTGCAACACGAACGAACGAACGAACGAACGAACTTTATTTTCAAAGGGTTAAGAATTGGGCACGCAGGCCCGTCTGACATTCTGCCCTTCCTCTCTCTCTCATCATGTATACTGTATCCTTCCATCCTCACATTTACTTTAAGCATTATTAAGGCATTTATCATTATAAAGGTAATATAACATCAAACATTTGCAATAATAATCATAATTAAAGTATGTTTTAAAATAAAGAAGATAGATAGATAGACAGACAGACAGACAGATAGATAGAACGAACGAACGTACGAACTTAATTTTCAAAGGGTTAAGAATTGGGCACGCAGGCCCGTCTTACATTCTGCCCTTCTCTCTGTCATCTTGCATACCTTATCCATTCAATCGCACATGTATTTTGAACACTATTTAAGCATACAACATTATCAAGGTAAAATAATAACATACATTTGTAACATCCAGTCATAATCAAATTTAAGTATGTAAAAAATAAAAAAAAATAAAAAAAATAAATTTAAAAAAAATAAATAAATAAATAAATAATAAAAAATAAAAGTAATTTAAAAAAAAAATTAATTTTAAAATTTAAATTTAAAAAAAACACACAATTTAAACCATTCATACGGTAAATTAGACATAATTTGAAACGTAATCAGATTATGGTGGTATATAATAATAACTCGTGACATATTGGAAATCTGCTGCTGAATGACCTGGGACTTAGTGTGTTGTCAGCGCATGCGGAAAATGTTCCCACAGGTGAGCAGCTTTGAGTCCCAAGCAGATACTGCCACAGGGAGTGAATTGTTGAAGCCTCCACTATACGAGATCCAGCTTTATTACCTATGCTCCTTAGGGAGGTAAAGGGTATTGACTGATAGATGAGAATCGTGCATATAGGCCTGTCTTGCATTTTGCCCTTCCTCTTACTCATTTTTTATTGCTAGTTATCCAGACATTCTCCAACATACTTAAGGTATTAGTTTAATGGCGATGCAACATTATAAGTAGTATAAAGGCATACATTTACAGTATTTGATTACAATTAAGAAATAAGGTATATTAAAATGAAAAACTAGATCATCAGACCCTCCATACAGTATATTAGATAATAATTCGAAATGAAATCCCTTAGGGCGGCATATAATTGGCACTCATAATGTATTTGAACAGTCTACGATTATATGAGTAGGGACTGTGCATGTTTTTTAGATCATGTGGAAGATTGTTCCAAAGATGAGCAGCTGAGTAAGCCAAGCTCTTCTTGAACAAATCTAGCCTGGGCTTGGGTACCTGTAACTGGTTTAAGCGGTTACTACGTTTTTCATTGAATTTTAAAAGTGGCCACAAATACGTTGGAGCATTATGTGACAAGATTTTGTGAGCGAATTTAGCTTTGTTAAATAGAAAGCGCTTTCTAAGGGGTAATATTTTAAGATAGTTATATAGATCTATACAATGTGTTTGGTGTTTATCAGCAACTAGGCGCACTGCACGTTTTTGAAGTGAATGAAGCCTTTTTGTGTTGGATATGGAACAACCATCCCAGATTGTGGAACAATAGTCTAGGTATGTTTGTATGTGAGATGTGTAGAACATTTTCCTTGCCCCCTCATCCAGGAAGTGTTTGATTTTGGCTAATTGGTAAACTTTTTGTGCCGTTAGCTTTGTGAGTGCACTTACATGTGAGTTCCAACTTAGGTGCTGGTCAACAGTTAGGCCTAGAGTTTTATGTTCATTTACGTTTTCAATTAGTGATGTTCCAATGTAGAGCTGAAGTGTTGTTTTCTGCGAGTTTTGTAGTTTTTGTCTGGTTGATATTAACATACATTTCGTTTTACTAATATTTATTTGCATTCGATTCTCGTTGCTCCACTTAATAATATTATGTGTGTCAGTTTGTAAAGATAGTTCTAGTGCAGTGCAACTTTTGTCACTAGTGTAAACAGTACAGTCATCGGCAAACAGGTCACAGGATGAATGTTTGATGTACAGAGGAAGATCATTGATGTATACGGCAAAGAGAAGAGGGCCGAGAATAGTGCCCTGAGGAACACCGATATCGACAACAGTTGGGTTGGACAAAGAATTATTGCAAGACACCACTTGTTGTCTGTCTGTCAGAAATGATTTAATTAACTTCACCAGCTTAAGGTTTACTTTCATTGTTTCTAATTTTCTTATTAAAATAGTGTGATCTATCATATCGAATGCTTTTTTAAAGTCTACAAAGATTGCTCCACATAAATTATCGTTATTGATGTTTAGATGCCAGTTCTCTATCATTTTTGTTAAGGCTGTGTCGCATGAATGCTTTGGTCAAAACCCCGACTGACTATCAACAAGCAGGTTATTATTAGCTAGGTGTTCCATTGCTGTTTTGTGTATGTGTTTTTCCAGTGGTTTGGACAGCGATGATATAAGCGAAATGGGCCTATAGTTACCAAGGTTGCTATTATCTGATGAACCAGGTTTAACAAGAGGGTATACTTTAGCGATTTTAAAGGCAGATGGAAAGTAACTCCTTGCGAGACATTGATTATATATGTATGTTAGTGTATCAGTAATAGCTGGTGCAGCAAAACACAGTATTCGATTACTGATTCCATCAAGTCCCGATGAGTTATTATCTTTAAGATCAATAAGATAATTATCGATTCCCAACAGCTATGACCCTGAAAATGTGTACGCGTTGTGGCAGGATACTCGGTATAAAAAGGCCGCTGAGACAAAACACCCAGTACATGTGCTTGAAATGTCACGACTATCTGAAAACGACCGCCAACGAGCCATTGGTATGTTGGAGACCGGAATGAGCTCGCGGGCCATTGCCAGAAGGATGAATTGCCACCACAGCACTATTGTACGTCTCAACGAACGTTACGGAACCACTGGCAGTGCCCAGGATAGATTGCGGAGTGGCCAACCACGAGTTACTACCCCTGCGCAAGATCGTCATGTGATAGGGTGGGGCGAGATGATGATGATTATATTGTGATGTGTGATCTCTCTCTTTTCACACTCGCACCGACCCGATTCAACAATAAAACTCTTGATTCTAGAGGCAGGGGCTGTATTTATTTTTACAACCCATTCAGTGACTAAGAGCACACTGAAGCAAACATTAAACAAACCAAACACTAAACAAACAAAACACCCAACAGTGCTCGATTGCTAGTCTGAAGAAACAAACAAAGCAACGAATAGTTAAAATCATAGTAGTTAAATAATGATGCTCTCACCTGCCAAACAGTCCTTCCACGCCACCCTCAACTATCACACACGCACACACTCATGCGTGTCGTCCAATGCGACTAGTAAGGTTTTGTGCATGAGGCTGGCAATCTCACCGTGTAACATCGGTTGCTACCAAAACCACTACTGCAAGAGCACACACTCAGCTATCACACACATACACTCATGCATGTCATCCAATGAGACTAGTATGGTGTTGTGCATGAGGCTGGCAATCTCACCATGTAACACAGATTGCTACCGAAACTACTACTGCACGAGCATCTGAATGCTTCATACGGATGAAACCACACTGGTGGCCCCATGCTCCCTCAGGAGCGGAGAAGAGAAATATATATCTTCAAGTGAGCCCACGTGCTCTCACAAACCATCCTTCACATTACCATAATTAAATAATAATCAACTGGACATAAAATAATATTCTTCTATATGTACGACAAATACTCTCCTTAATGAGAATAAACCACCACCTTGCAACTGGTCCATCTCAATATTCGTCACTGCCCTCTGAACATGTCGTAAGTGGCGACTGGTGCGCCTGGTAACAAGCGTGTCGTATATGACCCCTGATGAGACTGAGAACTCATCACATGAAACACATCGTTACCGTCACCGAAACAACCACAGCAATAGCATCAAAATGCTTATTGTGGGCCTGTAATGGACACCAGCTGCATTGGTGTTTCCATGCTCCGCCGGGAGCAAACAGAGAAACACCTGTCTCAACGTGCCTTACGCTCTCCATAAATCTAAATATATATTCTCACCTCAAAGTAACCCACCAAAGATATACAGTAGAATCATCAATAAACGTGAAATACACTCAATTACTTTTACATCAAAGAATACAATAAAATTACTCTTGACTTAACAACTAGAATTAATTACGTAAAGGAAATTTACCACGAAAACTCATACCATATTTGCCTTTCTGATAAATGAAATAATCGCTCTTAAACTTTCACATCGATCTATCTATCTATCTTTTTATCCCATTAAACATTAAAATAGCCACATCGATATAATTTCAGAATTATAGAAAACTAATTCTAATTTAAAATAACTCACGTGCTCAAGGCATTTACAGCTTGGCTCTGTGTGTCTTACTTCGTCTGTTCTCTCTGGGCGGCTGATACTAGGAAAGGTCGCTGCTGGCTCGCTATTTCTTTTATAAGTCCAGGTCGAATCACTTAATTTACTGCGCGCTAGGCGTATTGATTTGGCCGCATACATAACACTCACGATATTTGCTTTATAAGGCCCAAAAACAGAAATATACACAACTATTTCTAGAGCAAAAACACAATTCTACACCACAACTTTGCACCAAAACTAATCTTTAGGCGTTATTATGGCCTAAGTAATATATTTTCATGAAGACTTTTCACATCCCAGAATGCTTCGCGCACATCGAAAATATGTGGGCGATAAATCTGCCTAGAAACAGGTAGGGGGCGGGCGTCTCCTTTTCGGCCCCATCACATATCTCCCTCCTGATTTTGTTGTCGTCCCGACAACATCACTACCTCTGGCGCTTCAGTCGAAATCTCTCGGATCTTTGGTGCTGCGCCTGATTATTTCTCAGCGGCGATATTTTGGGCTCAGATTCTGTATTCGGTACAACCCGGCTGGGGACACTCTTGGTCGTCATGTCTCCAGTTGTACGTTGTCGGGCTGTCAGCAGCTGTGGTCTTGAAGACTCGCTCACCGGTGCCGCGTCGCTGCCTGCCCGTGACATCTGCTTGTCAGTGCTTGCAGCTGTCGACTTTGAAGGGAGATCGCTCTTGACGTGTTTTCCACTCATTTTGTGTGGACGGTGGCTTACGTTCCCCACAATCTGCTTTTGATGAGTCTCCTCTGCTGAACCTTGATTTGCACTCCCTCATATCTGCTTAGGACGGGTTTCCTCCCCTAGACGACGGCCAATTTTCTCGGCGCCCTTAGTGTGACAGTTCACGTGGCCCTCTCTTGGCTTGCGCCCTAAAGGCAACCTCGTTGTGGCAGTACGTCTCGGGAAAGAGCTCCTTGAGGGACAGGCGGCTATCAAGTGTTCAGTGGACTTGCATCGAAAACATCTCTTCGGAAGCGGGCCTTGAGGGCACTTGGCTGCCATGTGGTCTGACAGGTCTCCACAATTGTAGCATCTTATCTTTCTGGGCTTCCTCTGTGCCATGGGTCGCTTTCTGCTGCCCTTACACTCTTGACCGCCAATGCCGCATACATAAATTGCTTCCATGCCCTGGGCCGATGGTTTGCTGTCAAACTCTACTCGTTCATTCCTCGCCAGACTCCGGAGTCCCTTTCTGAAGATCTTGGCCTGATGTACAAATACATCAATACCTCCGTCATCTGGCGTGATGAACCCCCATCCCCTGTGGACACTATACCACTTGCACATCCCTTTTCGCCTTGCCGGTGCAACTGCGTTTGTTGGTGCTGTCAGCTCACAGCTTTCCTCGACAACAGGCTGACTCTCACATACAAGAAGGTCTAGTTGAGGTTCCTGCGGACACACCTCCTCGTCTTGCGTTGGCTGTTCCCGTGGCTGGCATGGTGCTCTCTTTCTCTGCACTTCCTCTTGTGCTGGCGAACTGGCCTGTGACATCTGTGCTAACTGGAACTTTAGAAGAGATAATTCTGCTTGAGTGCCTCCTTTTCATTCTGATCTTCTGCACTTGCTATCTGCACAAGTGTCTCTGGCTTCTTGACTTCACAAAAAACAGAACATTACCTAGACCCCCGACTCCCGGCCTGGAAATTCCTGGTCATCTCACCGACTGGTGGCTGCTCGCTGTAGGCTTCCTCCACTATTTCCAGTAACTTCTCAGGGCTGGCCTTGGCTCCACCACGTATCCGTAATTCTCTAGATACCCATGGTGTCACGTTGTTCCAGATCATGTCTAACTTGTCTTCTGCCCAAAAAGGCGCCACCTTCCACGCGGCCTCTACATCTTCCACAAATTCTTGCCACGTGGGACTCCCCTCTCCACTAAATAACCTTATCTCTGGCCCCTTCACGTACACTACCTTCACAGGCGCATTGGTCGAAGCCATCTTGGTGCAAGACTGCACTGCTGGGTGTTACAATATTTGTTCGTTTGTTGTTTGCTCAGTGTCACTGTCTGCCTTATCCTGTCGACGACGCCAATTGTGGCGGGGTGGGCGAGATGATGATTATATTGTGATATTTGATCACTCTCTTTTCATACTCGTACCGACCCGAACAACAATAAAACTCTTGATTCTAGAGGCAGGGGCTGTATTTATTTTTACAACCCATTCAGTGACTAAGAGCACACTGAAGCAAACATTAAACAAACCAAATACTAAACAAACAAAACACCCAACAGTGCTCGATTGCTAGTGTGCTCAAGGCATTTACAGCTTGGCTCTGTGTGTCTTACTTCGTCTGTTCTCTCTGGGCGGCTGATACTAGGAAAGGTCGCTGCTGGCTCGCTATTTCTTTTATAAGCCCAGGTCAAATCACTCAATTTACTGCGCGCTAGGCGTATTGATTTGGCCGCATACATAACACTCACGATATTTGCTTTATAAGGCCCAAAAACAGAAATATACACAACTATTTCTAGAGCAAAAACACAATTCTACACCACAACTTTGCACCAAAACTAATCTTTAGGCGTTATTATGGCCTAAGTAATATATTTTCATGAAGACTTTTCACATCCCAGAATGCTTCGCGCACATCGAAAATATGTGGGCGATAAATCTGCCTAGAAACAGGTAGGGGCGGGCGTCTCCTTTTCGGCCCCATCACAGTCATATTGTGCTGAGTCACCTAAGGAATCGTTCTCTCCCGGTAAGTCAAACAGCAAGAGCAATAGTGGGTAGACGTGGGCAAGTCTCTCGAATGACAGTCATACGACGACTCAGAGATATAGGCCTTACTGCAAGACGACGTTATGTTGGGCCAAACTTTACTCACAGACATCGTCAGCAGCGCCTGCAATAGGCAGAGCAACATGTCAGATGGACTAGACTGCAGTGGAATGCTGTCCTATTCACAGACGAGAGCAGATTTAACATATCCTTTGCTGATGGACGTACGCGGATTAGGCGACGGGGTGGAGAGCGCTTTGCAGATTGCTGTGTTCGTCAGCACAACCGATTTGGAGGTGGCAATATTCACATTTGGGGAGGATTCAGTTTTCACTATCGCTTGCCTCTTCACGTCTTCCGTGGAAACGTTAATGCTGTGACATATCGAGATGAGGTTCTGGATGCATTGGTTGCTCCTGCGTTTACAAATTATCCAGACTTGCAGCTTCTCCAGCAGGATAATGCACGTGCGCACACCGCATGCATTACGCAGCAATATCTACAGCAGCAGAACATTGTGACGATTGATTGGCCTGCCCTATCACCAGACATGTCCCCTATAGAACATCTGTGGGACGAGCTTGGACTCAAAGTCTACAGGCAAGGTTCTCCAGCTAATCTGCAACAGCTCAAAGCTGCTCTTACACGTGAATGGGACTTGATTCCCCGGAATTTCCTTCAGAGACTTGTGCATTCCATGCGGAGCCGCTGCCAAGCTTGTTTGCAAGCACACGGTGGACATACCAGATACTGAGGATCATCATCATCTCAACCCGTAACCCGTCATGTGTCGTAGGGGTGCCTTGGTGGAAGCATCAGCAGACAGGGTCCTCCACTGCTCTCTGTCCTCAGCAATGCGTACAAGTGTGGAAAAACCGTGTCTTGCCCATTCTTTGATGTTATCAGCCCAGGATTTTCTTTGCCTTCCTCTTCTCCGTTTACCTTCGACTGTTCCCTGGAGGATCGTTTTCGAAAGGGAGTCATGACGAGTTACATGCCCAAACCAGGCAAGCTTTCGACGTTTCACTATTGACAAAAGTGGTTCTTGGTGGCCTGCATAGGTATTTATCTTCTCTCTAACATAGACATTTGTTTTGTTCTCTTTATAGCAAATGCGCAAAATTCTTCTATAACATTTATGCCCGAAAGCCTGAATCCTTCGCTCCGTATCTGCAGTGAGTGTCCAGCCCTCACACACATACAAGAGAATAGATAATACAAGTGATTTGTATAATTTGATCTTCATAGGAAAACTGATGTTACTTTTCCAGATCACATTCAGTCTTGTCATGGCAGCTGAGGCCATCTCAAGTCTTGTCTTGATTTCTTTACTTGATCTTCCATCACTACATATAGTGGACCCCAGATATTTAAAGGTGTTAACTTCTTCTAACGTTTGCCCATTTAACGTAATGTTGGTCGGAACATGTTTCTTATGGCTATTCACCATTATCTTGCTCTTTTCTATATTAATTTCCATCCCATACGTTCTTGTTACTTTCTCCAGTCTAGAGGTAAGGTCTTGAAGTTCTGATTCTGTTCCAGCTATCAGATCGATATCATCAGCAAAACGTAGATTGCAAAGAGGTCGGCCTCCAATCGATATGGTTGTTTTATAATCGTAGAGAGCCTCCTGCATAATATGTTCTAGATATATATTAAAGAGCACTGGGGACAGGATACATCCGTGGCGTACTCCTACAGTTGTTTTGAAAAATTCTCCAATGTCATTGCTTGCAAAAACAGCACTGCTTGCGTCCTTGTATAGTGCTTCAATGATATCTATGATGTTGGTATCAAAATTGAATTTTCTCATTATTTACCATAAGCCTTCATGCCAGACTCGATCGAAGGCTTTTGTGAAATCGATGAAGTTATGGTATAAATCGTGTTGATGCTGGAGATGTTTTTCGATCAGTAATCTAATATTGAAGATTTGTTCTGAGGTACTTCTTTTTGGTCTAAAGCCAGCCTGTTCCTCGGACAAGATTTCTTCTGATTTCTGTTTTATTCTGTTCAAAAGTATCCTTAACATCACCTTACTTGGATGACTAATAAGGCTAATGGTTCGGTAGTTCTTGCACATTTTTAGATTTCCTTTCTTTGGAAGCGGTATTACTAATGACTGCGTCCACTCTTTTGGCCATTTTTTTGTACTCCATATTTTCTGGCAAATTGTTGTCATGATTTTTACTATATCTGGTCCTCCATATTTCAAGAGCTCTGCTGGGATATTATCCACACCTGGTGACTTTCCTCCTTTCATCGAACATATAGCCTCTTCCACTTCTTCCCGTAGTATTGCTGCATTTCCGAGTTCCCTGTTTTCGCACTTAATGTTGTTTAATATGCTATAGTCAGTGTCGAGTTTACAGTTATATAACTCTTTACAATATTCTGTCCACCTTCTCATTAGTTTTTTTTTAATTGAGCAGAGCCCCATTGCTATCTTCTATGACAGTTACCCTGGGCTGTTGGGGTTTTTATAGTCTTCTTAATGTGTCAAAAGCTGCCTTACTGTTACCTTTTATTAGCCCCTTATTAATGGACTCACATTGATCAGCTACCCATTTTTCTTTGGCCTGTTTCATTTTCTTTCTAATATTTTTATTCACCATACTGTATTGCCATGCTGCTTCAGGTACCTCTTTCTTAACCTTTTTCATTTCCCGCCGTGTATCACATAACTTCAGAATGTCATCTGTAACCCATGGTTTATTTATTTTCTTTCTTTTACCATAGGATAGTGTGAATGAATTTTTTTATTGGTTGTATTTTTGGTTTTCTCCCTTGCCTGCACAGAATGCAATGAATTTCATAACAATCAAATGTACAAATTAATGACCAGCATGGATTCATAGGAAAATGAACAAAGATTCCAAATATGTAAACTTGTAACCACTTATATTTACATTTCACACTCTGTTCCTGGATTATACAGGTGGTGCGTTTTTAATGTGCTTCAGTATACATGGTGTGGACTTAGAATGCGTTTTAAGTGGCAGCGACAAACAAAAGGTTTTGAGTAGTTAAAGTTCATTTGTTAATAAAAATCCTCAAACCTGCACACTAATAAAAGGCCATAACCTGTTATGTCTCCCTAATATTATTTGACATGCTCGATAATCAGAATGCTGGTTGATCTGTTCTCATCCAACTTTTTAAAACACCTCCCTAGTCATGACCTTCATCGAAGTGGGAGGGAGGACGGAACAATTTGCGACAGAACATATAACATAAAATAACGTGTGAAAAATAAAGACTAGTTTAGTTCAGAAATGTATACTAAAGAAACTGTACCGAGAACAAAACAGTTTTCGCGAAGTACAACATTTTGCCTGTCGTGTTTCACAGGACCAGTTCGTTTCTTTGCTTTACCGATTCATATTTAAGTTATCAGATTTTAGTTTAGTGGAGAGTTAGTTCCCATAACTTGGCAGATGTTATGTAAGTTTTAATTGGTTTACGCTCGAGAATTCCTCCAATGGATTGAGATGTCTTTTAATTGTGATGAGTAAAGCTATGTCCGCGACTACAAGCCACTGGGCATCCGTTGGAAATCCCATATAAAACAGACTGATTCATTATAAATCAAATATTCACTAAACGCTGTTTACATGACGTATTGAATACATTTTAGGCAATATTGATGTAATTTCTGCAATGGAAGAAACTGATAGAACAGCATTGTTAGGGTTCATCCCGCAAAAAGAATGTGTTTACAGCGCTCACTTGCCATATTCGCAGGACTTGGACAAGGAATCCAGTGCTATATTTGCAGAAATTAAAACCAATTTGAGTCGCTCAATTCAGCTGAGAGACATTAAAATTGGATGTCGTCATTGGATTCTTCAGCTCGAGAGGTGTTATAAGTTATTAGTCTATACTTATTAACCAATTATGGAGCCGCGGTAGCATAGTGGTTAGTGCACTGGCTTCCTAGCGCAGTGGTCTATGGTTCGATCCCCAGATGAGGTGGGATTTTTTTAGGCCACAAACGGCTCCTGTGTCGACCCAGCCCCAAATGGGTAACAGAGCAACTTCTGGGAAGGTTAAGGCGGCCGGCGTGATGCTGACCACATCACCCCTAATGTGCCGACGGTCAAGAAAATATGGGCCTAACACCATACTCCCAATATGCCTCAATGGGTGTGTAACGGGATCCTTTTATTAACCATATTAACGCGTAGCAATAACAACACTTAACAGTAGTGAGTAGGCCTATTGTGCTTTAGAAATTGAACTCTGTCTAGTCAAAAAATTTAAAATTTCTTCCAGGAAAACTCATGAAGATTTCATGTGTCCGTGCCACACACTTTTTATCAATTCTGACTCTTCTTGTGTATAGGCCTACTGATCACATCTTTTATTTCTACCATTGGTTTACTCTTTCCTTCTGGCTCATTTGTCTTTTATTTTGGATGCAGTTTCCAGTGCCTGACAAATTAAAGTAAAATTTAGTTTCACTATTGTGCATCCTTTTAACAAATACTAATCTTATATGTTGAATTGAGCTGGGTTACGTTGCATAGGCATCCCACTGTTCGCGAGTGCGGGATTTGAAGCTCCACCTTTAAAATACAGCGTACCGCAGGATATAGGTGTCTGGTGGATGTGACTACTATGTGTCATGTTTACACCCATGTACTCAATTGTATCAGTATGCATAAATATAAGTCGAGCAAAGAATGGGTAGGGTAACTATGAAGATGAACAAAAAGTGTAAGGGCTGTGCCCAGAAGCTTATAAATGGAGAATAGGAGAAATCTGATACAATAGTTGTTTTTTTTTTAAATTACTCGCCACTAAGTTTTGCAGCGCCACATAATATACGACGTGTGCTGTTAGTTATTATTTCCTACTCCATAAGATACAACTATAACTTCATCTTACATGATAAAGATATCACTGGCCCATATATTAAATATCACTGTATATTCTCATCAAGAAATCGTGCAACATTTTTAACACGGCACATTATGTAAATTTCCTTCTCGCTATTTGCGGTAAAAAAGAAATAATAACCCGTCATCGCATCGGTAACCATAAACTAGCCATTTTTGTTTACGAGCCGTGTCACTTCCTTACCATGTCTCCACCTCATCTCCTTCTGCACCCGCTAACTTGAAAGTTACGGGAACCGGGATCAACCCTCTTTTGCAACTAAATGTTTGGGAGGCGGGGCTAAGCCTCTGTTTAGTGCGAAAAGCGGGAATAGCGTATCACATTTCTGCCTGTGAAATGCCACTCTGTTGTATGGGTCTATCCCTATGTTTTTAATTTCTGACTGAACACTTTCCTGCCTTTCAGTTTTTATGGACCATTATAATGATGCTAAAGGGAGCCGCGCTGGTGTAATGGCTACGGCGTTGTACTGGCGACCAGGTTTTCATGGTTCAAACCCGGGCGTCAGCGTTTGAAGGAATGTTTACGACCGGAAATTTGACTGAATAACCTGAACGGCTCCTGCACATAAATCCCGTGTGGAAGGAAAGTCCACTGACCCCCCAGCCTCGCAATGACTTGTCATTGGGCCAAAAGAGTTGGAAAGCTCGAATGCCGCTGGTTAGAGAAAAAAAAATGATGCTAAAACTAGGGATTTGGAGCAGTCAAATTTTTAAAATTGCCCCACTCCAGCATCTGTGGTGACTGATCTGCTCCGATCTCCAACTAATTAGAAAACATTATTTTTTCCCATCTAAAAATTGCACACTCAAACTTTGAAAAAGAGGCTTTATTTATTAAAGCATTTTCAAACAATTTAAATGTCACAAACTAGAACCATTCCATCATGTGTATTCACGATTCATTCTGTAAAATATTATTGCTGCAAGCAAATAATCCTTTATAGCCTAGCGCAGATAATTTAAAATTAACATTAAAACCGAAACCAGTCACTCAACACTAGCTGAAGTTGTAAACATACTTGAAGCGACTCTACGAGCAGCCTGAATGTGGTGTAGTTAGCTCTGAATGACCTTTAAAAGCCTCACAAACTTCCCGAAGCTTTCTCTCGAATAGTGAGTGAATCATTGCAATTATGAATTGCAGAAACCCACCGGTGTCTTACCTGTTTATCCAATTCCTGATCAGAGTCATCATCTTCTGAAGAATTCATCATGATCATCATTTATTCCCTTTTAGTTCCTTACGGTGCCCTTTTCCACCTTGCACGTAATCAATTTCTTCTTTGCTTTCCCCAAAAGCCCATATTTAGGCAATTCAAATGTAAAGACATCATTGAGATCTATTTCCATAAATTGACTATCACTCATGGGGGCACATTTGAATTTGTATTGACGTCACGGCTAAACCTGCTTGTTCTTTTATCACAGCCAAATCATTTTTGTTCTTAATAACCGGTAACTGCTACTTTCCATATTGCGGCAGACACCAAAGGGTAAAGCTGGAGTGTCCTCTCCAGGGGTCTAGCTTGGGCACAGTTATAAGGCAATCAAGGTGTTGCCCATGCAGCATGTTCCCCCTCTCCACTTAGCTAGTAGGTCTAAAGGAACGGCAATAGCCAGTACAGTTTTGTACCAGCAACGTCGCAGGAGTTGCCAGAATAATGTCTAATCAACATTAGACTGCCTTAGGGACTCTGACTCTGGATTTATCCTCTAGGTTTGCCCCCGAAGCCTTTCCTGAAAACAAGTATTCTAGCAAGGCAGCGAAATTAGAAATCAGAGTGTTATCTTCTCCCAGATAGGTTACCAGCTTAGGATCACGGGCCCTATCTGCCTGTCTTCACCCCTTCTCCTGTCAGTGGAAACAGTTCCACCGGGCTCAAATTGAGCCACGTGTGAAGGCCATGAGCTGGAATAGGTTGTCAGAGGCTATTTTAGGCTTAAGCCATAAACTCTTTTATCTGCAGGGGGAGCTTATCCCCACTACCACTCGGCTATGACAACCTGTGGACCCGATTTTTGTTATGGCCTTTCTAAAGTAATGTACAAATAAAAGTATGACATATGTTTCACAGTGTGCCATCTTGTGATATACTAATCTTATCATTTATGACTTACCACTTAAACCTTACTTAAGACTAATTAATTACTTTTAAAATAAATACATTTCATAATGTAAACTTGATACTTGCATACCTGTCAACCTCCTGAGATGAAAACCTGCATGCCGGTCCAATAAAAACCAGTAAAAATACCCATAAAACCTTACGCAAAAAAATATATTAATATTTAATACGCAATACGGTCTTAAAATGACAACTGGCATATACGAATTAATTAACATTTGAAATAGTGTGATATAAAGCATATTAATAAAGTCTCATGCTGTTCTTTTTGTGAGTGAAAGTAATTTAAAATGTTGTCGTAGATTTTTGATAGGAGAATTAAGACTTGGGTTGGTCCCTTCTGAATAGATTTGAATAAGTGATAGTCACAGTGAGAGATAGTAAATAGCAATAGATTTCCACGAGTGAGATGGTAGACTGTGATAGAGGCTGTCTCTGAAATCGAGAAATCTTCTCTCTTTCACCTATCTTCTATGACAGATTTAAAGGAGTCAGACAGTCTAAACACATATATATTACATACATATGTCTATCCACTCAAGTGCACGCACATACAAGACGACAGTTAGACGTACAGACGTGGGAAAACTATAACAATGATTATACAGAAAATTTGGAACGAGCTGACCAACGTGCTGATTAAGTTCTCGAGAAATTTTAATTATCGTAATAAACTTCTATCACAACATAAAATATTACATCAAGCATATACAAATAGTCATAAAAATCAAGGAATTGCTACAAGAAATGATAGACCCACAGTTATGATCTTCCCTCGATGTTTAGCCCACAGTCCCGTTAGGAGAAAGATGATAGCCCAAAGAGTCACAGATACATATGATTTGGGTCTATGTAGCAAAGTTTGATTTGCTGGGGAGGTTATGATGGTATCCTAAAAGAATGAAATCCGTGTCTGTATTAACCGTGTGAGGTCAAGCACATGTAGGCCCCTGACTCTAAAAGATGATGATGAAATATATGCAGGGAACCTAATGCTACCTCCCTAGATCTCACACGGTCACTATTTTGGCTCTAGTGTCTGGTGTATGATGTACCTAGTGTCTAGGGGAGAAATAAAATGATGGTACACAACACAAAAACACTTTAATGTTCTATGAGGAAGTGAATAAAACCAGTGGTTAAGTTTTTCTTTAAAATGAATGTTTTTTCTGTACAATTTAATCTGCCTGTCCAGCCATATCTTTTGGACAGGTCTTTGAAAATGAGGACAAGATAGTTTACAGAAAAGATCAACTAAAACTGTGTGGACAATTTGCCCAATAACTATAAAGTTACTATATATCTTTCCTGTTGGAATGTTCACAGCTTACACTTTCTTCATCTAAGAGGGAGAGTCACTGTGTATGAGGGGCTGTAGTTTGACCACACCCCATAAACTTCCTGAGTATGATTTTGAAATACCAGAGTTTATTCAAACGAAAGTGTCAGATATACCCAGATGCTTAACACATCACCTGGGATTCCTTGTAGAATGATAATACAGTATGAAGTTGCAGAAAATCTCGATCTCTCAAAAGGCCCAAGCTCCTCCCGTTATCTTTTGACAGCATAAACGAATGGTCGGAGACTTGATGGCTTTATTCTCACTCAGCAGGTTTCCTGTTACCGGCTGGCAACAGGAAATAAAACCTCTGCAACAAAAGGACACTCTGGCCTTTTATATCTGATCACTTATTATATTTATTATTTTCCTACGGTGATATGGGGTCAGCCTCGCGTGCATTACAGGTGCACTCGCCCCTAATTTTACATGACTCACACCTTGCTGTGACCACACCTCAGGTCCCTATGGCAGATACGCCACTGTACGTTTACATAGTTTTCCTCAATAAAATAATGTGGAGTAACCCCTTTTTATTTGGTATGATTTTCTCTTTTCCTTTTTGAATATAAATGCTTCAGGCATGTTGAACAGTGTTCATGGAACACGGAGGCTTACTAATATATTCTAATGCAATAGTATTAAAACACAATCATGACAACATACATCAGTTAGATACAGTTCAATGTGAGGACTCAACAATGTCTGCTCCCGGCACGTCCTTCACTTTTCCCAATAGCAGTATCTAACTTTGGCAGTGGGATTAAACATATTAATCCATAAAGCATTCTTACCACAAATTTCAAGAAATATAAACAAATGACGCTGACTTGCAAAGAAGTGGCCTCAGTTTCTTCTGCACTGTCGAGACTGTGAATACTTCTTTATTTAATTTTAAAATTAACACAGCTGATCTCAGCATATTTGAATGAAAAGTTTTGTTCAACTGGCACTGAATAGTGAAAGCCTTTTGCTAATATTTATTAGCACTGGCCAATGGAAAGCTTGCGACTACCAGAATTCAAATGCAGTTTTTGAAAAATAAAAATTATTCCAAACAAACTCTGCGTCTGGTAGTCGATTGGCCAGTCTGCTTTAGTTATGCCAATACAAAAAGATGTTTCGTTTTGGTTAACAATTTTCCTACCGCTCCCCTTTCCTCCTATACTCTTTTTACTCAAGCGAATTTGAATTTACCTCAATGCCTCTTTTCTAAGCTGGCGTCTCCACTAACGTTATGAAAAAAACAAGCAGGAACAACAGTCTGTCTGGTTGCGCGTCCGTAGACATTTAGTATTTTCTCAATAACTTGGCTAATACTTGGACTACCATATTATTTAAAACATATTCTTGGTCAGTGGACTTTAAGCTATACCATCATATGATTTTTATGGTCAGTTTCATTATGGTTTAGATTTTCAATTTTGTCACTGTCAATCGTCAAATAAAAATTTTACACAAGACGGCCAATTTTCCCCCCCTTTCCTCTCTCGCTAGCATGTATTTTCAAATAACTACTTGTTTTAGTGACGTCAGAAATACTACCGCGAGGAGAAAATAAAATTTGTCTGCGTGTTTGCCTCTGTTGGCTTTGCCTCAGCGTGTATATATGCAAGGCACAACGTGTCAAGCGAAGCGGGGTTTTGCGCGCGGGTATTTGAATAGGCGTTAAATATTTGGATTGTTTCGTGTTACACTACCAAATTTGTAAGGATTACTACTAATTACAAGCATTAAAGTCAAAATATTACGTTAATTCAGACAGTAGTTTGGCGGCACACTTCCGCAAAATCGTTAATTATAAGTCTTGCCACAGTCTCTATCAGATCGGGCAAAATGTTAAAAATGTACGTCACAAGGAAAGCGAGTAGGTTTAAACGGCGGGATCGGTTCTAAGCCTTTCCATGGCACAAAATTCAGCGCGATGCTGGCGTGTGAGAGTATCACAGTCAGACACAATCGGGCGGGTTTATTTCTTATCATTTTATGACTAAAATCTTACTGAAATGAGCAATTATTCTCGCAGATTTTACTACAGTCTAATATTTTCCCTTTTGAAGGTATGGACAGACTTGATATCTCTGGTCTATTCTAAGGGAAATAAGGCTAGCAATACTTGCATAAAGAAAGTTAGGACAGCAAAATGGGTGCCAAATTACAACAATAAAGAAATCACTCAGTCCTGCATTCACTCTATTCATTCAGCCGTGATCACGTGCATTTGTTCATACTCACAGCTTTGATAGCCACTTCTGGAAACACAATTTTTAGGACATTCACATACAGAATCGTCAATGGCAGTCTTTGACCAAGAAATCCCCAGTTCCAAAAAGACGGGTTGAATTCTCTGCTTCAGGGAACGATTCCTTGGGTGTTCTTATTTTTCGGATGTCTGTTTAGGTCACATTAAAATTGTCCAGGCACGAACATTAACAACGAGCACAGTGTCAATAGCTTAGGTTTCTAGAAATGAGGAATGTCAGATCGGTGTCTTCTTTCAGATTAAGGACTTTATTTGGTCACCACACCACTAGTCAAAACTCCGTCGGAATGTTACTGACGTTAATATGTTACTTGCCACACAGGCTAAAAGTGTACTTGAGTTGTTTCTCAGGAAGAATTAAATATGGCGCGATAGGCCTGTTACTTCATTTAACCTTTAGAGTACTTGTAAAGATTATGCACCAAGGCGTTTAAGGAAAATGTTTTAGTTCTTCACAGATATCACTCATCAGTACTTAACGCTGGCAAAGTTTGGGTTAACCCCAGTATTCACTGAATAAAGGAAAGAAACACATATAAAATAATTATACATACTAGGTACTCGTTATAACTTACATTTTTAAACTGCAAGTGTACAGCTTGACTTATCATTTAAAACTTCCCGTAAAATAAGTTATATACATAAAATCATGAATTAGGAATACATACATATCCCGTCAATACTCACTGATGTAGCATTTCAGTTACAAGTTAATTTAAAAATATTCTCGTCTGGTTATTAGCAGTTAAATTAAATTTATTAATAGCCAAATGATCTTAAGCTAGAAATTATAATTTTTATTCTGCTTTCCACTGAAACACGTCACTAGAAAATAATACAGACTATATTTTAATTCTCTCTGCACAAAAGAACTAGTGAAAAATAGGCGATTTAACACTTTAAACACTCACAAAATATTAGATACTTAATATAATATTTACCTCAACACAGAACTACGGTATCACAACGAAACTAAGAGGTTCACTTATAAGTTTAAGTATCTAGAACGAAGTGACCACGTCTACTGCAAATGGAGAATGAGTGAAATCAAGTTTAAAACTCTGGTTAATATCTTAAACCAGACAAAGAGGTCCCAATTTATTTCGCAAAACGAAATAATCTCCCCTTTCCGTCTTTAACAACTACGTACCTTAGACGATGGCAATAACATGCCAAACACGTCTTAAAAACCTCTGTCTAACTATCTGACCGTGAGCGCGCGGGTCAGATGAGAAATACTAGACACTCTGTCTGCTCTGAGCGAGCATGTCTTGCGCGATTCACACCTCACCGAGCAACTCAGCCAAGGAAACTCGCGTGACAGGTGCAAATGTAGACAATATGTCGGCCCTATGTCTGATAGATTGAATTCACAGTTTCGTCCACTGACATCTACGTAATAAAATGCGTATCAGTATGAGAAAGAAAAACGGTAAAGTGAGAATGGGAAAGAAAATATTTTTCGCAAACGAACGAATGCGAAAAATACAGAAAAAAGGATAAAATAGCGATAATAAAATAGAGGACACGGGTAGAAAAAAAGAAGAGAATATAGAAAATGTATTGATCAAAAAACTCTCTGTGACAGAACGTCCCCCCTTTAAGATATGGAAGCACTCCATGTCTACGTTATGGAAATAAATTTCCTATATCCGTAGCTTCAGGGTGTCTGTCCTCTTCCCTCTCATCTTCCCCTCCATATCTCTCCAATTCCTACTCAAGTCTACTCCCAAAGTTTCCTTTCTCTGGAATGTCTCCCATGCGCGCTTGAAAGAGCGTCGCCGCTTTTGACATTTTTGAAAGATTACGTGTGCTTGCAGTGGAATTTCCCTGCCACTATCGTCCTCTTCGTCAGTTTTGGCGATCGTCAGGAGATGTTCGGAGGTTGGCACTGGTCTTTCCAAGAATTTCTTTAACAGATTTAAATGGAAAACCTTCTCCTTTCCTTGAATAGAGATCTGGTAGTTAGCGTTAGAAATCTTTTTCAGGACGGTAAACGGCCCTTGCCATCCGATCCTCAGTTGGTTGTTCCCGGTAGGGAGTAACACCAAAACTTTCTCTCCTGCTTGTAGTTCTCTCTCTTTCGCGACTTTCCTGTATCGGTTAGCGTGCTTTGTGCGTTCTCGCTTAAAGTTGGTCGTTGCTAGGTCCCATCCTAGTTTCAACCTTTCCTTTAAATCCGACACATATTTACTTGCTGAGACAACTGTCTCATCAGCCTTCTGGTCTGCCAGCGACCAAAGTAAGGCTTCGAGCGGGCCCTTAATGGGTCTGTCGAATAAAAGCGTAGCTGGCGGAAATCCTGTGGACGTATGAGGAGATTCTCTGTAGCCAAATAAAGCTGCAGGAATACAAAGATCCCAATCTTCAGGTTTAACTTGTGCCAGTTTACTTAACATCATGTTGAGGTTTCCATTAACACGTTCTACCAGCCCATTTCTGGCCAGAGTGTAAGGCTTAGTGTAGATGTGCTGGTCCCTCAAGATCTTAACGATCTCATCCATCAACAGGTTTCGGTCTGGAGATCCGTTATCAATCAACACTTGCTGAGGGAATCCCAACCGAGTGAAAATCTGCACTAGGGCTTCTGCGACATGCTTAGCATCTGCGCATGTTAGCGGGATAGCTTCTGCCTATAAAGTGCATGTGTCGACTAAGGTGAGGATATACCTGTTCCTTCTTTTAGTCCTTTCGAAAGGCCCTAAAATGTCGATCACAACCCGTTCGAATGGTGTTCCCACTATTGGCATTTCACCCAAAGAGACTGGGGGTGTCCGTTGCTTGGGTGGTACACGTTGGCACTGGGCACAGGATTTGACATACCTGATAATATCAGTATTTACTCCTGGCCACCAATAATGAGTGGTTACCCGTTGGTTTGTGGCGTTCTGTCCCATATGTCCGCTGAAGGGAAGAGAGTGCCCCATTTCTAGGATTTGGCTTCTGTACTGTTTCGGTACTAGGAGCTGGTTGTAACCTTGGTCAGGCTTGCCCGTTTTGCGATAAAGTACGCCATCCTTAGAAAAAATGTCCCCGTGCTGTCTGGGTTCCTTAGCCATGGGCAGTTTACTAAAGCAGGGTGCCAAAGTAGGGTCCTTTTGTTGCGTTTCTTTAAGTTCCATGGGTAACAAATTAGGCGCAGGCTCCCGTTCCTTCTTGGTTTGCCCTCTTGTAGTTAATGCTGCCACAATCGGCTCTTCCGGTTTCCCAATAAACACGTATCTACCACCAAGTATGACTGGGTAGATGGGGTCATCCATAACAGCCGCTTTGATCACGCCTCTGACAAAATCAGAGTGGATCTCCACCAATGCGATGGGAAGCGCTGTAGGTGCATCACTCTTACGAACTCCACAAAATTGGACGGTCTCTGCTGTCTCTTGACCGGGTTTAACCAGGTTTCTGGCAACAATGCAATCATAAGAAAGCCCCGTGTCAAATAAACAAAAAGTTTGAGAACCGTTCAGTGTAACAGTACCTCGCGTTGAGGGTGTATCCCCAACAGGTTGGGAATCACTCTCAATAATTCCGCCTTGCGAGACTATTAGTAAGCATCCGATGCGTTTAGGCTCGGTGTGCTCACTCTGATCATTAGTCCCGTGCTCAGGGGTTCTCCCTTTGCCACCTTGTCCTTTCTGGCTGCGCTGCCATGAAGGGCGGTCGGATTGATCAGACTGTTTACTATGGTTGGGGTACTTGTTTCTGTAGAACTTGGATTTTTTAGGAGGGGGTATTTGAGGTCCAGTTTCTCTGTGGTTAATCTGATTAGAAGCATGAGAAGATTCATCTAGATTTTTCTTTCGAAAATGCTCTTCTGTCGGTTTACGTTTTGTGGCCGGCAGTTCAGCCAGCGCATTGTGATATCGCTCAGACTTTTTCAAAATGTCTTCAAGCTTTTCTGCACCCTGCTTAGCTAGAAATCTCCGGGTGTCCGCAGACAAAGTGTTCTTTATTTGTTCTGTTATAACAAATTCCTTCAACCCTTCATAGGTAGATTGGAGCTGTGAAAGCTCAAGGCACTTTGTCAAGTATCCCTTCAAATGAGACGAGAACTGCTGAAAAGTTTCAGAGCTCTCTTTCCTGCTGTTGCGAAACAGTTGCAAAAACTTTCACGCATTTATTTCAAAGCGCTCAAGCAAAGCTTTCTTCAACATGTCATAGTTGTCTTGTTGGCTGCTTTCTAGTTTCGAGTAAACATCATAAGCATAACTTTTCAAAGCCCAGGAAAGCTTCACATTCCAACGCGACCTCTCTAAACCGTACAGAGTTGCAATTTTCTCAAATTTTTCTAACCATGTGTCAATCTTCTCATTAGGACAAGGGACAGACTCAAGAGTGAAAGACATAGCGTTGAGTTGAAGAGATTGAGTGTTAGAAGGATCAGTTGAGGAAGAATGAGGAGAAGACTCTCCATTGCTGGAGGTAGAGGCAGCACCACGACTTTGGAATTCTAGAGTTTTAAGAGCTAACACATGCTGTCTCTCCTCCCTTTCCTTCTCATGCTGTCTCTCCCTCTCCTTCTCTTTTTCCTCATGCTGTCTCTCCTTCTCTTTTTTTTTCTTTCCTCATGCTGCATCCTGCGAATTTCCATTTCCTCATCCATCTTCTTCTGCTGTAATAGACGGTCTGCTTCTTCCTTCCTCCTAGGTTTTTCTTTTTCCTCTTTAGCTTCAGCTGCTTTCCTCTCCACGTCATATCTCTCAAGTTCGTCCCTGACAAAAGCTTTCGCTTCTTCTCCGTCCAAACCTTCTTCTCTCGCTTCGTCCCTGAGCATCTGTCTAAGTTTCGCCCTTTCGGCCATTGTAAACAGGTGACTGAGACTTAGACGAGAAAGAAATTAAGAAAAGGATACACTGGTTCCTACCACTTACGAGAAAAATACCAAACAAAAGATGAAATACTTTACCCTGGGATACCTCCTCCAAAAATATAGTATCTAACTATCGCTGCTATTAATCGGCAATAAAGCACCTAATGCAGACGACTACGCCAAATAAATGGTAGTAAAGATTACTCCCTGAAAAATAAGTTGCTACAGTGGAAACAAAATAATTTATTGAAAAATTATTTAAGGAAGAAAAAAAAATCCCCTTAATTTATAATCCACTATCAAGTTTACCCCTGAAGACAATTAGGGTAAGGGAGGCAATTAACAGGACGTAATTGTCTGAACGCACTCCTTAGCTTAGCTCAAACACCTACTTCTTCAGAACCCTGTGAATGTTATACACTCACAAACTTTACCAGCGTTTTGTATTACAAAATCAGTAACTAACATATATTCCGACAAAATCAACCTGTAACTCAAATGTATATTACACAAAATGCTGTGGAAAAACACTTATTAATTGTGAGGTCAGCAAGCCCATAAACAGATCGATTGTCTAGGGGATAAATTATTTTAAAAGATATAAAACTCACAAGACATCACACTCTTACTCCATATCAGAATAAAGAAAATTACAGACGAGCTGATATTTGCCGTCCCGTCTTCCTATTCTAAATTCAAAACCCCGTTAGACGAGTCCACATTTGTCGTACTCGTTGTAGTGGTTTTTGATGTTATTGTATGGTTGTTATGTTACCTAGTGTACTGTATGAGGTCAGCTGTGAAGGCTCCTGAGATAAAAGTTTATGTGAATTACAGAAGGCCTTTCTGCTACCACTTACGACCTCAAACAGACTTATTAGACTATTATGAATGGTAGCTACGTTAAAAAGTCTAGGGTACTGAAATGTAATGTGTAGTGAATATAATATACAGACACACACATGTAATCAATAAGTCTAATATAATAATAAACTCTACAATACACTGAACTAACTCTGGCTGTTATAGTTTACGTTTTAAAATCTTTTAAATTTATTAGTTCTGAACCAATTTTTATTTTGGTCAGAACATATGAAATGATATGGATTTATCAATGAAATGCATAAATATATGGCATAATCAAATGTAATTTGTGTACATAGGTATATTATAAGAATGGTTAATATTACTATTATCTATAATGTCTTGGGAAGAACTAGCACTGGGTGTTTAGTTGGGGTGGCGTCATCACTCCCAATCTGTGACTACAACAATCAATGTCCATTGACTTATAGACTGAAGTTAAATGTTATATTTCTCAATAGTTATTTCTTTATTTGATGGTGGAATAGTTGTGAATCTCCAGCAGACCAGGTTTTCACTTATCTCGCCTGTGACGATCTGGTATAGGATTCCTGTGGCCCACTCCTCTCCGTAGCTGGAGTACAATGTTAGGCTTCACTGACACCAATGTTAGGCGGCACAGACATCCGCTTGTGTACTCTTACAAAAGCATTTGGCACCACTTTAGTGCCAAAACAGAAACTTCTGAAACAAAATGTTGTGCCATGTGTCAGTACTCTATCTACTGAGCCACTCTTACACACAACACCACACAACAACATTACACAGACTGGGTCAGATCTCTCTGACCAACATAGCACATCTCACCCAGTTGTTTTCACATAGTACCAGTTCCCCAAGACTGCATTGCATCTGAGATATGTTCAATAGTTTCCTCTTTCATTCAATAAGATGGGTGATATGTTCCCACTGATCTCAATAAATGATCCGCCTTCCATAGTCTTAGTTAGGTGTCCATATATTATTTGTTTGTCTCTAGACCCTGGACTGCGGCTGGGGACCTAGAGCAAGCACTTACTTGTCGTAATCATTTTCTTTTTGATATGGCAGTATCAATCACTCAAAATATTAAAATAAACAAGATAAATGCTTTTATCCTTACCACAATTCGAAATTGAGAACACAGTTACTTAATACTAGCAAAACTCAGCTGAGCTGCTGGCAAGAGTATGGCGTCCCACTGAATTTTATGTATTATTTCCTGGAAAACACCACTAGCAGTTAAGAAGTGTGTTACAGGACAGACTTCTATCGAATGGCACAAATGTGCGTCTCTATCTTGCTAATATAAAAATGCGTTGGCCAATCAGATCGGAAGACTAAGCTTTTCAATTTGAATTTTGAAAATAAAGTCAAAAGTACATCTCAATTTCTCAAATGTACGTCGGTCACATTTTGGCTTTTCCCCAATTTCACTTGTTGTTTTGGACTACTACATGTAAAAACGGCACAAACCTGCCTCCTAAGTTATTTTTAGCCACTATCTCCCGACTTTGCAGCGCTAGTTCATTGCAGTTTGAATTTTGCATTTTTCTGTCTCAAGGACTCAAAATGTGACTTTTAGTGAAAGTATGCACAACAATACTGTTCGCTAGTCTGATAGGAATAATACGGTCTTTTGTCAATATCTTCCTTGTTATCTGTCCGTCTGTATAAATAAAAGTATATTATTTGTCAGCTTAAGATGGGTTATCAAACTAACTAGGTTTTAGTTTCATAACTTTATTATTAAAGAAAAACCTACTTTTCTCAAGGTTAGTTTTTGAAATTTATTTTGAACCTTTGGGTATGGCATTTGCCGCTATATTCGAACAAAACAACCAATTACGGTAAAACGTCTAAGATACGACTGTTTCTAACAAGAGCTAAGGTCTTTTCTGTCCATTTCCTTACATTGTGTCAACTAGTGGCGTAATTTTTTCCTTTAAACTACAAATTGCGTCTTTTTGCCTTTTTAGATTCAAACACGTGTTCAGACCGTCATAATGATTTTTATCTCCGTTTCCCTCCCGTCTAAAATGGTACCGTTTCGTCTGCATGTCTAACTAGTTAGTTTCAATGGCGGTAGGAAACGCTGGCATAGGCGAGCATGTATCCGAGTATCTTACGCATTATCTTTATAATTGGAGATATTTTAACGTTGTATCACGGTAAATTCATCACACATCTCCCCACTTGAGAACATGCACTACCGCAAGTTCCAAAACCAGTGATACTCCTAGATAAAATTAATCTCACGCCTGCCAACTACTCTAATTTTGATCACAAGGGTGCCTACTGAGGAAATCTGCACCGACATTCAATGACTCCGGGATATATTCAATAATAAACTGATAAGGTTGCAACAATAAAGACCATCTTAACAATCTTGCATTTTCATGCTTGGCCTGAGATAAGAACACTAGGGGCTGATGATCCGTCTGGACCACAAAAGTCCTACCATACAGATAGATTTGAAACTTTTTTATTGCCCAGATTAACGCCAAACATTCTTTTTCGCTTGTGGAATATCCTTGCTCCGCTTTATTCAACTTGCGGCTTGCATAAGCGACTGGGTTCAGTTCCCCATTGGGTGAAGAGGACCTTTGCAACAGAGCCGCCCCCAGGCCTACATTACTTGCATCTGTTCTCACCACAAAGTCCTGTGTCAAATCAGGCAATTTGAGAATAGGCTTGCTAGTGAGTTTTTCCTTTAACTCTTGAAATGCCAATTCACATTGCGCAGTCCAAACAATTTTATCTGGATTTCCTTTGCGAGTCAGATCAGTCAGAGGAGCACATATAGAGTTAAAATTTTTGATATATTTTTGGTAAAACCCACATAACGACACGAATGATCGCACGTCTTTTTTTTGTTTGTGGTCTAGGTGCTCTCTGTAGTTTTTCCAAGTTCTTGGGGTCAGGGGTCATGTTACCCTGATATACAGTGTGTCCCAAGAATTCCAACTCTTTGCACCCAATACAACATTTTGTTGGTCTAGCAGTTAAGTTCGCTTCCCTAAGCCTATCAAATAACATTTTCAGAGAGTTAATGTGTTCTTCAAATGTCTCTGTGGCGACGAGAATATCATCCATGAAATTCGTGATACATGGATTATTCAGGGGATCCAACAATTTGCGCATCATCCTTGAAAATACACTCGGAGCATTTTTCAATCCGAATGGTAGCATGTTGAATTCATAATGTCCTTCCGAGGTGCTAAAAGCTAAATAAGGTCTAACTTCAGGCTTCACTGGAATCTGGTAATAGCCTTTACTAAGATCCACCTTTGAAAAGTATTTTGCCTTGTTCAATCTGGCAAATAACTGTTTTGTGTCTGGTAATGGATCCACTTGTCCTTCTGTGACAGCATTCAGTTTCCTGTAATCTATGCACAGTCTATGTTCCCCAGACGGTTTCCTCAACAAAACTACACTGGAGCTAAAAGAAGATTCACTGTGTGAAATAATCCCCTCCTTCAACAAATAATCTATTTCTTCTTTCAATGCCTTCTCCTTCGCGAACGGAACAGAATAGGCTCTCATACAGATTGGGTTTGAGTCTACCAGCTTCATGTCATACTGTAGCAAATTTGTATGTCCTGGTTTATCTGTTAATACATCTGTATGTTGCTCCAGAACCTGTTGAACTCTCTCCCTCTGATTTTTAGTCAGGTGCTTACTGACTTTTACTTGTGCGGCTGTCTCACAGGGATGTAATGGGTATTCATGTGAGGTGAGTGGTTCCTTTTTCATTTTAGTGGCGATAGCCAAGGTCAGTAAGGGGGTGCTTTCCTGGAGTGGTCTTTCCAGATACTTCTTTAAAAGGTTTACGTGATATACCTTCTCCTTCCCCTTTTTGTCAATTTTATAGTTTGTTCTAGACACCTTCTCTAGAACCGTATATGGACCTTGCCATCCAATTTGTAACTTATTCTGGCTGCCGGGTAGTAGAAGAAGCACCTTCTCTCCCACAGCTAGTTTTCTGTCCTTTGCTTTCCTATTAAAATACGCTGCATGTTCCTTCCTGGCTTGTCTCAAATTATCATTTGCCAGTTTCCATCCAGCTTTCAGACGAGTGGTCAGTTCGTTCACATATTGATACGATGAGGTAACAGTCTCTTCTGCTTTCTCATCTGTCCAGGTCCTTAATAATGCTTCTAGTGGACCTTTTATTGGCCTCCCAAATAGCAGAGTTGCGGGAGCCATCCCGGTTGAACTATGTGGTACCTCCCGATACGCAAACAACGCGGCGGGCAGAAATTGATCCCACAGATCCGGTTTTTCATGTGCCAGCTTCCTCAGGATAGAAATGAGAGTCCCATTGAACCTCTCTACCTGGCCGTTCCCTTGTGGATGGTACGGACTACAATGAAAGTGTCTGGCTTTAAATAGCTTAAAAACTTCTTCCGTTAGTTTCCCCTTGAACTGTGAGCCATTATCAGTCAAGATTTGATGCGGGAATCCTAATCTTGTGAATATTGTAAGTAGTGCCTCTGCTACATGTTTTGAATCAATTGATGGCAGGGCTACCGCCTCTCCCCACATAGAACAAGTGTCCACCAGAGTAAGGATGTAACTGTTCCTCCTCTTGGTCCGAGTGAGAGGTCCTACAATATCCACTGCAACCCTCTCAAAAGGTGTTCCCACTATGGGCATTTCCCCTAGAGTTGCAGGAGCAGTCCAGTGCTTTGGAGCTACCCTTTGACATTCTGGACAGGATTTGACATATCTTTTTATATCCTCCGTTATCCCTGGCCAGAAGTAATGACAAGCTTTACGCTGTCCTGTGGCGCTGATCCCCATGTGACCACTGAAGGGAATCGCATGCCCGAGTTCCATCACTTTATCCCTATATGAAGTGGGAAGAACCAGCTGGTTGTGACCATTTGTTCCAGTTCCGGCCTTCCTGTATAATAATTTGTTCTTCATAAAGTACTCTCCCTTGCTTGGAGGTGTGTGGCATTTGGGCAATTTTTTAAAACATGGCTTGAGTGTCCTATCCTCAGCCTGCGCCTTCCTCATCTCCTCTGGATGAGCATTTATAGGTTCACCTTCTTCTTCCTTTTTCTGTGACCTGGTCTGCACTGTCGCCATGATCACAGGTCTCTCGGGATTCCCCAAGAAGACGTACCTACACCCCAATATCAGAGGGTAGATTGGTTCATCTATCACTGCTGCTCTGATTTCTCCTTCCACATAGCGAGTTTTCACCGTTATCCTTGCGATGGGAAGTGTCATGAGTGGTATGTCCTTAGTCGCCCCTTGTATTTCCACTGTTTCTGTGGTATACTGACTTGGGTCCACTAGGCTAGACTTCACAACTGAATCATAATCCAAACCTGTATCATAAAGGCACCTTGTGGTGACCCCATTACAAATAACATCCTCACAAACTGGGGGGTGATAAGGTTCCTGCTGTCCATTAGGATTAACCTTTAATCTTTGAGTCCCCGACTTCATTGCAGCAATGTTTGAAGGTTTCCTTTTACAAAATTCGGTATTATGGTTGTCTTTCTTACACCATTTGCACCATCTCTTTCCTTGGTTAAACGGTTTTCTTTCATTATATTTTTGGTCATTGAACTGTGAGTTTCTGTCACGATAATCATTTCGTGGCCTATCAAAGTTTGTCCTGCCTTTATTACCTTGTTGTCTGGTATCAAATTTACTAAATTGCTGTGGAGCTTTAAAATTTTCTATGTGCTTTTTTTAGTGCCACTTACCTCTGCCTGAGCTGCCTGATACCTCTCAGCGACATTTAAAACCTCCCCCAACCTCTCTGCACCTTGTTCCATGAGAAATTTTCTCAAGTCTGGAGCCATGGACTCTCTTAATTGCTCTATCATGATCATCTCTTTAAGATCTTGGGTCTTCCCCAGAGCAGTCCATTTCTCCAAATAGGTTTCCAGTCTGGCAGAGAATTGGTGGTATGTCTCCCCAGACAAAAGTTTGGCATTTCTAAACTTCTTACGATAGAATTCACCATTCTTTTCATATCTCAATAACAAAGCCTGCTTTAGCATGTCATAATTGTCTTGGTCGTCTCTATTCATCTTAGCAAAGACTTCATAAGAAGTACCTCTAAGCCCTTGTGATAACTTAAGACTCCACCTCTCTCTCTCTCTAACCCATACGTAGTAGCTAATAATTCGAATCTACTGAGGTACCCCTCGATGTCATCGTCTTTCTCAACAAAATGGTCTAAATGAAACCCCATAGCTGAGGTTGAGGCTCCCTGACTAGGCGTAGCATCTGAGACAAAAGGGCTGGCACCATTTTCAGGAGCATGGCCTTGTAATTCCAGCTCCCTTAGTCGTAATTCGTGCTCCCTTTGCAATCTTCTATCTTCTGCTTCCCTTTCGGCAGTCAATCTCTTTTCTTCTGCCTCCCTTTCGGCAGTCAATCTCTTTTCTTCTGCCTCCCTTTACTGTAGTTTTTCTTCTGCCTCTAATTGGAGCCTTTTAATCTCCCTATCTGCCTCCAATGCTTTTGCCTCTTTGTCAGCCTCAATCTGCAACCTCTTAAGTTCTTTATCAGCCTCAATTTGTAACCTCTTCTCTTCAGCTAACTTCCTATCTTCCCTTTCAATATACTTGTCACATTCTGCAGTTACATACTGAATTAAAACCTGACCCTCCATGTTCATCTCCTTCGCCGTCAGCACAGCAGCCGATCTAAATTTTGCTAGATCTGCCATACTTTAACATACAAATTAACAATGACTAAAGTAATCTCAAGTATGTAATGACTAAGGTAATTCTAAGTATATAATTACCAAGGTGGTATATTAATTAATTAATTAACTAATTACCACTGGCTGTGAAGATTCATCATTTTTTATTTTCCACTTTTTATTTTAAGGGACACTTTTAAATTTATACAACTCTGTCCCCACTAGTTTAATTCCCAGACCAGGATATCCTACTATCTTTGATAAACTTAAAATCCCCGGACAAGACCCCAATATTTGTAGTGGTTTTTGATGTTATTGTATGGTTGTTATGTTACCTAGTGTACTGTATGAGGTCAGCTGTGAAGGCTCCTGAGATAAAAGTTTATGTGAATTACAGAAGGCCTTTCTGCTACCACTTACGACCTCAAACAGACTTATTAGACTATTATGAATGGTAGCTACGTTAAAAAGTCTAGGGTACTGAAATGTAATGTGTAGTGAATATAATATACAGACACACACATGTAATCAATAAGTCTAATATAATAATAAACTCTACAATACACTGAACTAACTCTGGCTGTTATAGTTTACGTTTTAAAATCTTTTAAATTTATTAGTTCTGAACCAATTTTTATTTTGGTCAGAACATATGAAATGATATGGATTTATCAATGAAATGCATAAATATATGGCATAATCAAATGTAATTTGTGTACATAGGTATATTATAAGAATGGTTAATATTACTATTATCTATAATGTCTTAGGAAGAACTAGCACTGGGTGTTTAGTTGGGGTGGCGTCATCACTCCCAATCTGTGACTACAACAATCAATGTCCATTGACTTATAGACTGAAGTTAAATGTTATATTTCTCAATAGTTATTTCTTTATTTGATGGTGGAATAGTTGTGAATCTCCAGCAGGCCAGGTTTTCACTTATCTCGCCTGTGACGATCTGGTATAGGATTCCTGTGGCCCACTCCTCTCCGTAGCTGGAGTACAATGTTAGGCTTCACTGACACCAATGTTAGGCGGCACAGACATCCGCTTGTGTACTCTTACAAAAGCATTTGGCACCACTTTAGTGCCAAAACAGAAACTTCTGAAACAAAATTTTGTGCCATGTGTCAGTACTCTATCTACTGAGCCACTCTTACACACAACACCACACAACAACATTACACAGACTGGGTCAGATCTCTCTGACCAACATAGCACATCTCACCCAGTTGTTTTCACATAGTACCAGTTCCCCAAGACTGCATTGCATCTGAGATATGTTCAATAGTTTCCTCTTTCATTCAATAAGATGGGTGATATGTTCCCACTGATCTCAATAATAGATCCGCCTTCCATAGTCTTAGGTATCCATATATTATTTGTTTGTCTCTAGACCCTGGACTGCGGCTGGGGACCTAGAGCAAGCACTTACTTGTCGTAATCATTTTCTTTTTGATATGGCAGTATCAATCACTCAAAATATTAAAATAAACAAGATAAATGCTTTTATCCTTACCACAATTCGAAATTGGGAACACAGTTACTTAATACTAGCAAAACTCAGCTGAGCTGCTGGCTAGAGTATGGCGTCCCACTGAATTTTATGTATTATTTCCTGGAAAACACCACTAGCAGTTAAGAACTGTGTTACAGGACAGACTTCTATCGAATGGCACAAATGGCGTCTCTATCTTGCTAATATAAAAATGCGTTGGCCAATCAGATCGGAAGACTAAGCTTTTCAATTTGAATTTTGAAAATAAAGTCAAAAGTACATCTCAATTTCTCAAATGTACGTCGGTCACATTTTGGCTTTTCCCCAATTTCACTTGTTGTTTTGGACTACTACATGTAAAAACGGCACAAACCTGCCTCCTAAGTTATTTTAGCCACTATCTCCCGACTTTGCCCCGCTAGTTCATTGCAGTTTGAATTTTGCATTTTTCTGTCTCAAGGACGCAAAATGTGACTTTTAGTGAAAGAATGCACAACAATACTGTTCGCTAGTCTGATAGGAACAATACGGTCTTTTGTCAATATCTTCCTTGTTATCTGTCCGTCTGTATAAATAAAAGTATATTATTTGTCAGCTTAAGATGGGTTATCAAACTAACTAGGTTTTATTTTCATTACTTTATTATTAAAGAAAAACCTACTTTTCTCAAGGTTAGTTTTTGAAATTTATTTTGAACCTTTGGGTATGGCATTTGCCGCTATATTCGAACAAAACAACCAATTACTGTAAAACGTCTAAGATACGACTGTTTCTAACAAGAGCTAAGGTCTTTTCTGTCCATTTCCTTACATTGTGTCAACTAGTGGCATAATTTTTTCCTTTAAAATACAAATTGCGTCTTTTTGCCTTTTTAGATTCAAACACGTGTTCAGACCGTCATAATGATTTTTATCTCCGTTTCCCTCTCGTCTAAAAGGGTACCGTTTCGTCTGCATGTCTAACTAGTTAGTTTCAATGGCGGTAGGAAACGCTGGCATAGGCGAGCATGTATCCTAGTATCTTACGCATTATCTTTATAATTGGAGATATTTTAACGTTGTATCACGGTAAATTCATCACACACGTCTTCCTATTCTAAGTTCAAAAATCCTTCGGACGAGACCACATTTGTCGTACTCGTCTTCCTATTCTAAGTTCAAAAATCCTTCAGACGAGACCACATTTGTCATACTCGTCTTCCTATTCTAAGTTCAAAAATCCTTCGGACGAGACCACATTTGTCGTACTCGTCTTCCTATTCTAAGTTCAAAAATCCTTCGGACGAGACCACATTTTTTGTAGATTTTTGATAGGAGAATTAAGACTTGAGTTGGTCCCTTCTGAATAGATTTGAATAAGTGATAGACACAGTGAGAGATAGTAAATAGCAATAGATTTCCACGAGTGAGATGGTAGACTGTGATAGAGGCTGTCTCTGAAATCGAGAAATCTTCTCTCTTTCACCTATCTTCTCCGACAGATTTATAGGAGTCAGACAGTCTAAACACATATATATTACATACATATTTCTATCCACTCAAGTGCACGCACATACAAGACGACAGTTAGACGTACAGACGTGGGAAAACTATAACAATGATTATACAGATAATTTGGAACGAGCTGACCAACGCGCTGATTAAGTTCTCGAGAAATTTTAATTATCGTAATAAACTTCTATCACAACATAAAATATTACATCAAGCATATACAAATAGGCATAAAAATCAAGGAATTGCTACAAGAAATGATAGACCCACAGTTATGATCTTCCCTCGATGTTTAGCCCACAGTCCCGTTAGGAGAAAGATGATAGCCCAAAGAGTCACAGATACATATGATTTGGGTCTACTATTTTCCCTTTTGAAGGTATGGACAGACTTGATATCTCTGGTCTATTCTAAGAGAAATAAGGTTAGCAATACTTGCATAAAAAAAGTTAAGACAGCAAAATGGGTTCCAAATTACAACAATAAAGAAATCACTCAGTCCTGCATTCACTCTATTTATTCAGCCGTGATCACGTGCATTTGTTCATACTCACAGCTTTGATAGCCACTTCTGGAAACACAATTTTTAGGACATTCACATACAGAATCGTCAATGGCAGTCTTTGACCAAGAAATCCCCAGTTCCAAAAAGACGGGTTGAATTCTCTGCTTCAGGGAACGATTCCTTGGGTGTTCTTATTTTTCGGATGTCTGTTTAGGTCACATTAAAATTGTCCAGGCACGAACATTAACAACGAGCACAGTGTCAATAGCTTAGGTTTCTAGAAATGAGGAATGTCAGATCGGTGTCTTCTTTCAGGTTAGGACTTTATTTGGTCACCACACCACTAGTCAAAACTCCGTCGGAATGTTACTGACGTTAATATGTTACTTGCCACACAGGCTAAAAATGTACTTGAGTTGCTTCTCATGAAGAATTAAGTATGGCGCGATAGGCCTGTTACTTCATTTAACCTTTAGAGTACTTGTAAAGATTATGCACCAAGGCGTTTAAGGAAAATGTTTAAGTTCTTCACAGATATCACTCATCAGTACTTAACGCTGGCAAAGTTTGGGTTAACCCCAGTATTCACTGAATAAAGGAAAGAAACACATATAAAATAATTATACATACTAGGTACTCGTTATAACTTACATTTTTAAACTGCAAGCGTACAGCTTGACTTATCATTTAAAACTTCCCGTAAAATAAGTTATATACATAAAATCAATCATCATGAATTAGGAATACATACATATCCCGTCAATACTCACTGATGTAGCATTTCAGTTACAAGTTAATTTAAAAATATTCTCGTCTGGTTATTAGCAGTTAAATTAAATTTGTTAATAGCCAAATGAACTTAAGCTAGAAATTATAATTTTTATTCTGCTTTCCACTGAAACACGTCACTAGAAAATAATACAGACTATATTTTAATTCTCTCTGCACAAAAGAACTAGTGAAAAATAGGCGATTTAACACTTTAAACACTCACAAAATATTAGATACTTAATATAATATTTACCTCAACACAGAACTACGGTATCACAACGAAACTAAGAGGTTCACTTATAAGTTTAAGTATCTAGAACGAAGTGACCACGTCTACTGCAAATGGAGAATGAGTGAAATCAAGTTTAAAACTCTGGTTAATATCTTAAACCAGACAAAGAGGTCCCAACTTATTTCGCAAAATGAAATAATCTCCCCTTTCCGTCTTCGCAAACGAACGAATCCGAAAAATACAGGAAAATGGATAAAAGAGCGATAATAAAATAGAGGACACGGGTAGAAAAAAAAGAAGAGAATATAGAAAATTTATTGATCATAAAACTCTCTGTGACAAATGTGTCTTATTTTCCTTAAAGTTGTCACAGTTTACATAGTATGGTGATGTTTGTGTTAGTTTTGTAAAATGCACCAATCAATAACTTAGTAACAGATGTCACATTATAACTATAACTGTGGTGATGATATACATAGGCCCTATATATAATAATGTAATAAAAATGAAGATAAAACATTGCCATGTTTAAAAGCAAAAATATCCTAGTAGTTGTAAACTGATATGCCCTTAGAATGCACAGCCCTACGTTTATTTCAATGACAAAATTGTATTTTTTATGCTAGTTTTTAAATTAGACATATGGATACGAGTCATGGGCAATGACTACAGCCCACAAAAGCCAGATCCGAACCTCAGAAATGAGGTATCTTAGGAAGGTAGTTGAAGTAACAAGAAGAGACATGGTCCGCAACCAGACGATAGTCAAGGCTTAAAATCCCACCCCCTGCAGACCCAAGTAGAACAGTCCCAACTAAGATGGTTTGGCCATGTCTGCAGAATGGGAGAAGACTGGCTACCACGACAAGCATGGGAAACAAAGAGCCAGGGATCCAGACCCCCCAGGACGACCCAGAGTCTGCTGGGAGGACAACATTAGACAATCTTTGAAGGACCGAGGACTAGAATGGAACCAGGCCAGGAGGAAGACAGCCGATAGGATAGTCAGGCGCTCTCTCTTCCAAACCTCTACAACTCACGGTAGAAGGGGAACGACTAAGTAAGTAAGTAAGTTTTTAAATTAAGGAATGAATTCCTTGCATAACATACTGTGACTACTACCATGACCTCTGATCCTATCTACGAGTTTTTGTTTCTTTGAATTTTTTAACCATTATTTGATGGATGAATTATTTCAAATAAGCCTACTGATCATAGGAGGGGGAAAAACCTAACACAAATTTACAAAATTATTATTAAAGGTTCGTACACCAGTGGTAATAGACCTCCGTTTTTTTAAACAATATAGTAATCTTCTTCTACTTTGATCCATAACCGCCAACCGTCAAAGCAGTCAGCGGCCATCACGCCTGGTGGCATCCTGTAGGGCAGCAACAAATTGATTCCACCTTGCTCGGTCGGCGGCCATCCTTCGTACAGTGCCCCAACTCTGGTTCATTCTTTGCATCTCGGCTTCCACAGTTCTACACCAAGTTGTTTTTTGGTCGGCCTCTCTTTCGCTTTCCCTCGAGGGTCCGTAGCATAGCTGTTCTTGTGATGGTATCAGGGTCCCTTCTGAGGACGTGACCAACCCAACTGTTGAGGGATTCATTTGTTGAGAGTCTGTTGTTGAGACTGGTTATTGTTGAGTTAGTTTGTCCTTGCATATTCAGTCCAACTGAGTAGTAAATAAAAGGTGTTCACAACCTCTGACCTTTTCTTGAGATTTATCTTGGGTTTCATTCATTATTTTAATTTCGTGCTTTCTTTGTATAGTACGCGAATGCTGGGAAATGAATAATAATTGGATGATATCGACTGGAGAAGTCCAAGTAATTGAGTCCACAAAACACGATTTATTACGAAAAACATGAACGATATCATGAGCATGGTTCATAGTAAAGCATACATCAATTTGATTCCAATTGAATATATACAATTATCAGTCCGTGTCCTACCGAATTAATGTCTACAGAACATCATGGCTATATGCGCGCGCTGCTGTGATTCAGACAGCCGACAGTGAGCGCATGTGTCTTGACGAATATATATTAAGACTGATTAACGATCCTTCCATAATTCAGGTTATCTACTAACCTTATAATTCCATCCTTTAAAATATCAATCTGGACTGACCCTGTGTCCTTATATAAAACTCTATATATTGCGGCAATTATGAAGCCTAACATTGGAAGGATGTGAGACACGTCATCACGGCTTGACGATCAACGTAAAAAGGGTCCAGAATCTAAGTCACGAAGCGTGACCTTACCAACGCTAACACGTCACAAGTTGACCGTGTAAGTTGCGTTCAATAATCCGTGAAGTATCAACATCGATCTATATTAATTCTATTAACCTAAAATTGCGCACTGCCAACTATAGCAGACGACATCAATAAAAACACCGTAACACCAACTCTAGCGTCTGCCAGCTATGATGGTGTGCATCTCCTCCTGGTTACTCCGAATAAGTAGTTCTTGGTTGCTGATGGTGTTTGGCCAAAAGATTCGGAGAATTTTCCTTAGGCAGATTGTGTGGAAGGAGGACAGTTTCGACATTTCCTTCTCTGTAATTTTTTTTTTAATTTCAAAAACATTTCAATATAGTAATAAAGCAACAAATGTCAACCACCGACATATAGTACTGAATGAATTTACGGTTGAAATGAAGGACAGTGGGCCAATTGTTTGGTACAGCCTTAAAGAAGAATTCAGAGACACAGTAACAAGGGATAAGGGTCAGATTTAGGAATCCTAAACCCAACCGTAATACTAACCCTACCGACATCTGTGACTTATTTGTATGACATCTATGAACATGACCCACTGTCCCTCATTTTAGCCGGATTGACTAGAAACAGAAAAGCTTAGGCCAGTGCAAACAAATTTTTTTTTCTCGTTATGTACACAAAATATTATTTAATCGGAAATAAATAAAAAGCCAGATATAACTAGAACGATTAAGAGAGCGATAAAAAATGCAACTGAGCAAAACAACAGCAATATTTAACCAAGTTATAAACATAAAATCAAATACTTATCTTTTTTTTTTTAAATTGTGTCTAGGGGTGGTCGCAAGCGTGGTTACTAACTGATAATTTAAAAAATCGTCTTGTCACTCTGAGAGGCAGAATTCTAACTTACTGCTGAATTGTTGGGTATAAAAGGATTTGTTCGATTGCTGGGAGAGACCTCGGTTTAAAAATAGGTGCTGAGAAATCCTGGGATTTTAAAAAAATGGTTAGAAAACCTTGGGTTAGAAAATATAGATTTTTATTTTGTTGGTTACAAAAAAATGTTACGGCTAAAACATACAACGTGACAAGTATGTACTTCATAAAAATAAACATTTGTTTTTTAAATACATTAGACATTTTTTAACAAAATTACATTTCTAGTTAAATTAGCCCTGTGCTGTCCACTTAAACAAATGTGTTCTTATTTTGAGTAAAGACCAAGATGTTTTGTCAACATATCGGTGTCCAGTTTTGTTTGGTTTTTTTCATTTAAAAATTTAGATTTTTTGTCTGGATTTAAATTAACCCTAAAAATGTTGACAATAAAAAATAAACAAAATAAAAAATTGAAGCAGCGATTAACGTTTTATGTGCTCTGGCGCAAGCCTACTGCTCCAAGTTCGAGCTCAAGGCTCCACTCCAGAGCCCTGGTTAAAACTGCATATCAACCTCAGTCAATCAATCAGTACCCTTTAGCTCCCCGAGGAGCATAGGCCTTCAGCAAACACATGCCAAGTCTTCCTGTCCCGTGCCATCTGCTCAACTTCTTTCCATGTTTTCTTCATCATTTTCACCTCTGTATTCAGCACTCTTCTCCATATGTTTTTTGGTTTACCTCTGCCTCTCTTTCCCTATGGATTCCAGAACAAGGACTGCCTTGTAATGCTATCAACAGGTTTCCTCAATGTGTGTCCTATCCATCGCCAGCGTCTTCTTATCAGCTCTTGTTCCACTGGTTCTTGTCATCAATTCCACATTTGTGACTTTGTCATACCATTTCTGTCCTTCTATTGTACGCAAGCACCCGTTTATAAAAGTCTGTAGCTTTTTAGTTGTTGTTTTTGTTGCTCTCCATGACTCAGAGCCATACAATAGGACTGACTTGACATTTGAGTTGAAGATTCTTATTTTCGTGTTGGACTTGATTTCTCTTGACCTCCATATGTTTCCCAATGCAATGAAAGCGCTTCTTGCTTTTTGTATTCTTATTTTGATATCATTGTCTGTCCCTCCAACTTTGTCAATATTACTACCAAGATATGTGTACGATTCTACATTCTTTAGTGGTGTTTCTTCAAGTTCAATCTTGTTATCATTTATTGCAGTTATTCTCAAAATCTTTGTCTTTTCCCTGTGTATTTTCAGGCCTACTTGTTTGACCTCTCATCGAGAATTTTCATTTTCTCTTGCATCTGATTATGGTTATGGGACAGAAGAGCCAAGTCATCTGCAAAATCCAGATCATCAAACTGTTTAGTCAGATTCTACTGGATTCTCTGTCTACACTGTCAAATGTCTTTTCATAGTCCACGAATCCAATGTAAAGCGGTGAATTCCATTCCAGACTTTGTTCAACTATTATGTGGCTATCTGGTCTATACAGGATCTGTTTTGTCGGAAACCTACTTGTTCATCTCTCAGTTGCTTTTAATCTCTCAAGGATGATTCTGTTTAATACTTTTCATGGCACTGATAGTAACATTATTCCTCTATAATTTATGCACTCTTGTAAATTTCCCTTCTTAGGCAACTTGACCAGATAACCTTCCTTCCATTCTGCTGGTATTTCCTCTCTCTCCCAGACTTTGCCAAGTAGTTTATATAATACCTCTGTAGAGGTATCAATATCTTTTTTGATGGCCTCTGCTGGAATGCCATCCGGACCAGTTGCTTTTCCATCTTTCAGAAGCTTTATGGCTTTCTTTATTTCTTCTCTACTTGGTCGCTCACAGTTGGTTTGTAGCTCCTCTTCTGCTGGCTGGATGTCTGGGGGATTAGTTGGAGCTGGTCTATTGAGAAGTTCCTCAAAATGTTCTGTCCATCTCTTCATTTGTTCTTGTATATTACTAAGCAATTTTCCATTCTTATCTTTTATGAGGCCATTTGCTTGCTTATATTTCCCTGTTAGCTTCTTTGTGTTGTTGTACAGGTCCCTCATATTTCCTTTGGCTACTGCTTCGTCTACTTCCCTTGCCAATTCTTCAGTATACTTCCTCTTGTCTCTTTTGATGTTTCTTCTTACTTCTTTGTTTGCTTCTATGTACACTTCATGAGTCTTGGCTTTGGAGTTTCTGGTTTTGCATCTGTTTAAATCTGCTTTCTTGTTTTTCCTGTCTTCTATCTTGTTAATGGTTTCAGTTGTTATCCATGCTTTGTGCCGATTGTCACGAAGTGGCTTTAAGTTAGAGTCTGTCTGAGAACAGAGACAAGACACTAGTTATGAGAAAGTCTGAGAAGATAGATTTAGATGAGAATGACAGTGAATGGGGAAAGATGAGAATTTTAGCTTTGAGGGTGAGAACCGAGGTTGACTCTCCCACACCACTTGTGACTTATGTAATAGCTACTGTCTCACCACCTCTGACTACCAGAAAGGAGATAAGGTTTCACTAAAGTCCTCAGACATGAATTTACAGACAAGCATATAAGTACCGTATAGTTAAAGATAAACTGATCCAATGTACATCTTATAGTTTATTAAACAACAAAATCAATAACACAGCAAAATAAATAACGTGCGAGGTCGCACAAACCTGGGGAAAAAGAAAACAGATTAAGTGGAAAAAGACACAATATAAAATTACTTCACACTCTCTCGGTCACCCCTGCCCATCCCAATCTAAGACTAAAGAATTATAATTGGTGGGGTCTCAATTTAAGAGCTGCCTCTCCTAACTATCCTATTATTATTAAATCTAACACACTGTCCCGCTGCAGACGTATAACTAAATGTCTACACAGTCTTAAATGCACTCTAGGATGTCCTACTGACTGTCAGTGGTGAAAGCCGAAAGGAAGCCACTGACATGAAAACGGACGTTTTGACCGCTAAACGTGAAACAAGAATAGGATTTTGGAATGTCAGGACAATGAACGAGACGGGCAAACTAAAACTGGTCACAGCAGAAATGAGAAACTATAGAGTACACATTCTAGGGATAAGTGAGAGCAGATGGACAGGGGCAGGAAAAGTTAAAACAGCAACAGGAGAAACAGTATTTTACTCTAGAAGAGAGGATGAACAGCACAATGAAGGTGTAGCCATTATTCTACAGAAAGGAATAGAAAGGACATTACTGGAATGGAAACCCATCAACAACAGACTGATAAGAATAAGATTGAGAGGGAGATTCACCAACACTACAATAATACAATGCTACGCACCAACGAATGACAGTGATGAAGAGGTCAAGGATGAATTCTTTCAACAACTGCAGAAAGAAATGGAAGACACACCTAGATATGATCTTATCATAGTAATGGGAGACCTCAATGCGAAAATTGGAACACACAATACATATAATGAAAGAGTAATGGGGAAATGCGGCAGCGGAACAGCAAACGAAAATGGGGATAAATTAATAAGTTTCTGTAGCATTAACAACCTGGTCATTGGAGGAACACTTTTCCCACACAAGGAAATTCACAAATTAACATGGGAATCACCAAATGGTCGGGACAGAAACCAGACAGACCACATCATGATTAATGGTAGATGGAGAAATGCATTGCAAGATGTAAGGGTATGAAGAGGTGCAGATGTGGGAAGTGATGACCATTTAGCAGTAGCAAAACTGAAAGTGAAACTAAGAACGGCTGGACCAACTGTAACTAAACAGAAAAGGTTTGACATCAGCAAATTGAAGGACCACCTTACCAGAAAAGCTTTTGCGGCAGATATAAAGAAACGATATCAATTTGCCAAAAGTCAGGAAAAGACATTGACTAATGATCTAGACCAGAATTTCAGCACCATTTCAACAATATATACGGAAAGCAGCAAATCATGCTTGGGATTCCAGGAAAGGAAGAAGCAAGACTGGATAACCCCAGAAACTTTAAGCACCATAACGATGAGAAAGAAAATGAAAAGAAAGAAAACAGAAGCAAAGTCTGCCAGGTTAAAGCAACTATATAGCGAACAGTACAGTCAGCCGGACAAGGAAGTTAAACGCCAAACCTGAGCCAATAAAAGGAATTTCCTAGACGATCTTGCTAGACAGGCAGAAGAGGCAGCACTGAGAAATGAACAAAGCACAGTATACAAAATAACTAAAGTCATCAGCGGAAAACGAGGTGCAAACAATATTACATTAGTAAGAGATAAGCAAGGAAATCTCATCACGACAGCAAAGGGACAGGAAACAAGATGGGCAGAGCATTTCAGAGAAACTCTGAACAATGAACCACCAGAGACACAACTGAATGTTCCTGAGGCTAAAAACAATCTAGATGTTAATACAGACATTCCACGAAAAGAAGAAATCATCACAGCAATCAAAGGGTTAAAGAATGGAAAAGCTCCTGGCCATGATAACTTAAATGCAGAGCTATTTAAGACAGACCCTGAGCTAGCAGCAGAACTATTAGAACCACTATTTGCACAAGTCTGGAAACAGAGACAACACCAAAAGAGTGAAACAAAGGAATAATTGTCAAATTGCCCAAGAAGGGAGATCTTGCAGACTGCAATAATTGGAGAGGAATCACTCTTCTCTCAGTTCCCAGCAAAATACTAGGCAGGATAATTATACAGAGAATTTCAAAAGCAGTAGACCACAAACTGAGGAAAGAACAAGCAGGATTTAGAAAGAACAGAAGATGTGTGGATCATATATTTACCCTCAGGAACATTATAGAGCAGTGCTCAGAATGGCAAAGACAGCTGTACATTAATTTTGTTGATGTTGAAAAGGCTTTTGATAGTATACATAGGGACAGTTTATGGAAAATACCGAGGGCTTATGGAATTCCAAGCTGCATAGTGTCAATCATAAAAAGCCTATATGCCAACTTTACGTGTAGTGTTGGGCAGAGCAACCTAACCTTTGAGGTGAAGACAGGAGTACGACAGGGATGCCCCTTGTCAACCACTCTATTTTTAACAGTCATAGACTGGGTGATGCGCCAGGCAACAGAGGGCAGTCCAAGAGGAATAAGATGGACTACATTTTCTATATTGGAAGATCTGGAATATGCAGATGACATTGCACTACTAGCAAATTCACATCAACACATCCAGGAAAAAACGGATAGACTTAATAAGTATAGGTGTCGCGGTAGCACAGTGGTTAGTGCACTGGCTTCCTTACTCAGTGGTCCATGGTTCGATCCCCAGATGAGGTGGGATTCTTTTAGGCCACAAACGGCTCCTGGGTCGAACCAGCCCCAGTTGGGTACCGAGCAACTTCTGGGAAGGTTAAGGCAGCCAGCGTGAGGCTGACCACATCACCCCTAGTGTACCGATGGTCAAGAAAATATAGGCCCAACACCATATTCCCAAAATGCCTTAATGGGCGTGTAACGGGATCCTTTACCCTTTACCTTAATAAGTATAGCCAGCAGGTGGGCTTAAACATCAATCTAAAGAAGTCAGTGGTCATGACGCTCAATGTGAGCAACCCTGAGCCCGAATGAGTAAGACATCAGCAACTGGAACAGACAGACACCTTCACATACCTAGGATGCATAGTAACACCAGACGGTGGAGCAAGCAAAGACATCGACAACAGAATGAACAAAGCAAGAACAGCCTTTTTTTAGTCTAAACAACATCTGGAAGTCCTCTCAGTACAGCACACGCACAAAATTAAGATTATATTAGAGCTGTGTGCTTTCTGTGCTTCACTATGGTGCAGAATGCTGGAGAGTTACAGAGAAGGAAATGTCGAAATTGTCCTCTTTTCACACAACATGCCTAAGAAAAATTCACAGAATCTTTTGGCCGAATACCATCACCAACCAAGATCTGCTTACTCGGAGCAAGCAAGAGGACATGCACACCATCATAGCTGACAGAAGCTGGAGTTGGGTTGGCATATCCTCAGAAGAGACCCCGATGCCATCACAAGAACAGCTATGCTATGGACCCCTGATGGAAAACGAAAGAGAAGCAGACCAAAAACAACTTGGCGGAAAACTGTGGAGGCTGAAATGCAAAGAGTGAACCAGAGTTGGGGCACTGTACGAAGGATGGTCACCGACCGAGCAAAGTGGAATCAATTTGTTGTTGCCCTACAAGATGCCACCAGGCGTAATAGCCACTGTCTGCTTTGACGGTCGGCGGCTAAGGATCAGAGAAGAAGAAGAAAAGGATGTCCTACACAGCTAACAACAGTGCCACAAGCACTGATCCACTACCGCACTTTCCGACTCTTACTCAGAGGCTGTCCTCTAATCTTTCTATCTGACTCTCGAACTTCTCTCTCTATCTCCACTGCTTCGGTTCAGTGTCTCTCTGACACTACCGTCTTCTGCTGAGTGGCGTCTCCATCACGCCTCTCCTCCCGTTGGCCTTCGGAAAGGAATGTTTTCCCTCTCTCCTTTCCTGACTACTGATGCTGAGGCCTTGGTATTAATAACGATGTACTTGACTCGGGATGTAGATGCTTCACTGCTAATGACAATTCTTTCCACTGCCCAGTTAACCCTCTTCGGGCTTAAGGCGTACCGCTTTATTGTGGCAGTATTCTAAACGCCAGGCAACGTAACCTGTTTGGTGTTTCTTAACAAGCTAAGAGCTCCTGAATGTGGGGACCGGTTCCCGCTGAGGTATGGGTCCTCACTGCAAGAGACCGTCTCCTTTCTTTCACTGGTGCAGACGTACTGGGCGCCGGTACTACCACGTCCCCAGTTCTCTTCACCTATGGCGATGTCTCGAGCCTTCTACTCCTGAGAAGGCCAAATACCGTGGTACGTTTTAGGGCAGTCTACAGCCTCCACTGTGTGCCGTGAAAATGCTGTAAAACGAAAAAATTAACAACATCTATACAACAATTCAAAATATTCTCATCCCTAACACATTAACACCCTAAATTCCTTTACTCCCTGGTGTCCCCTAAGTACTAACTCCCCCCTACTCACAGATTTACGCACAAGAAATAAACAGATATTTCTGCCCCAAGGGTCAGACTTACCTACCATTCCCTCCTATCTCTCTATCCCGCACCAACGTAGCTAGCTGTCTGGTAGGTAAACCCCAGACACGGGCTGACCTGAATCTTTTGTGCTAGTCTTGCTCTCAGGTGTCACAACATTCCAATCACCGCAAGCTAAAATCCCCCGGTATAATTTCCAGGCCATATTTCTTAAAGACTGACCCAGGAAGGTATCAATTAACACAATTGTAAACCCACTAATTCCTACACCCGCTCAGTAATATTAATTACACCCCTTGTCTTCTAACTACATTACCAAAATAGCACAACTAATAAATACACAAATACGCTCGCGTATATACGCTACCAATTATCAATAATCAATTGAGGTTACACGGCCCTCATATTTACATTATTGGTGGAACCTTAGGACTTAACCTTACACGGTTAAATTATCCCAAGCCGGTACACAAATCCTAGATACTACTAGCTTATTCATAGAAAAATTATAGACACAACTTACACTACACTCTATAGTTTAGTATAAGTAAGCAACTGATGGCACTCCTGACTAATAACACTTCAATTTACTCCCAGAAGAAAGCTAACTCTAACATGCTAAGATCTTACAGAAAAACTTTCTACTCGCTAATAAGTTATGAACATACCCAATACCGAATTTCTCTTGCTGAGCAGACGATGCGGCGTTATTCACGGCAACAAATTTCTTGGGACTCACGCGCTAAAGACTAAGACGCTGTTATTTATAATAGAAATAGCTGATGCAATAACCGACGCTGTGAGGCGTCGCGTCTATCTATCTGGAACCGCTTCAACCCAACCTGCGACCTATTTTGATGCCTGCACATAAATTAAACCTGAACTCGTCCAATGATATCATAATCAAACCGATGACTCAGTGTTTAGCAAGCCAATTGCGAATTAATTTTTGCTCACGCTCGAAAGAATATGCAGTATTAGGTAATCCTCTGACCTGCTGTCCACCGGAATAATATCATTGGTTCTGCGTACCTGGGTCGTGTTTTCCCCCATCCCTATCATTAAAAAAGGGTAGGTGAAAGTGGTCCGATTTTATCATAACATCCAAGAAAAATTTAACCCAGAATTAATAAATATGAATGCAAACTTCTAAGACTAATAAAAGAATGCAAATAATTTACATGGAGAAGAAAACTGGGGCGAGTTGAAAATAAAAATTACAGTAACCCATCACAATACTCTCCCCTTCTAGATCGGGCCTCCGGCCTAACTACTGTAATTTTCGTTTTCATACTGGTCCCTATCTATGTCCGCAGAGATCCTAGTCTCTTTAATAGCGGTCATTACTGGGAACCAATCCTCTGCCGTACTGTTCTGAATGGCCACAATTCCACTTTCCTTCCCTCTGTCTTTTAGTTGCTCTGCAACTGGCAGTTGGCTGGGCCAATCAGCCATAACATACCTCCTTTCCCTTTGCACCTGGCCTTGTTTACCTAGTTTGCTCCGCCATGTTTTCTTCGGAAAAATTATCCGTAACCTGTGTGATGTACGTCTCCCGCATAACTCCCTGACCACGGAATAGGTAATTAGCTGGTTACGTGCTGTCCAATGAATGCTATCCGCTGTGTGTTTACGTTTGGAGGGCTTGTACTTAACTGGCCTGAGATACCTGCGGCCGACTGTATTTTCCCTCGAGCGAGAATCACTGTTCCGCAAATGAAGAAATTTGTTGGCCGAAACACCGTGCACGTGTTTCTTCTTCTATCTCTCCTTACTTTCTCCCATGCTTCGGTGGAAGAGTTGATCTCTCTTCAGACCTGTGCCGGGTCTGGAACTTTCCTTGCCAATCACAATGCTGGCTTGGTCAACAGAAATGATCAAGTTGCTCGGTAGTGGCTTGGCGCAGGCGACTACGTTGCTTTGCGTCAGCGGGTTTGAGACCGCTGGTATAGAGCGATGAAGATGAGAAATCTCTGGTGCCTCTATCATAGAGTCTCCGATCGCTTGCTGGGTTTCTACTGAATCATAACCGATCTCAATAGCTTCTACCTTTGGCGAAAGATAGGTAATATCTGCCACTGGCAGTGTTTCTACGCTCGTTCTTCCCCTACCAACATGAAGAGGGACAGAGCTCTCTAAAATAGCTCCTTGCAAATTCGTAAGGCCGCATTTCTCACTGTTTCCTACCCTGGAAAGTACGTGAGATTCAAGTGGAGTCCCAGGGAGTCCTCCGTGTAAAACCCTGTTTCTACCAAAATCATCAACCTTGCCCTCCCCTGAGAGAGTTAATGGCGTCAGTTGGAAAGTGTCCTGCAAGGTCAGATCTACTTGCTGAGTTATCGGATTTGTAGTCTGCAAGCAAAGAACTGGAGGTTTAAGATCCCGTGTGATCGCGGAGTATCCGAGATAAAGCTCTGGGTGTCTCTTTCCAAAGTTCCTTGAAACAAATTGGAAACGTTAAACCTTTTAGCAGGCGCCTCTTTCTTGCCCCATTGCCGCGCCGGGTTATGTGAGGAATACCTCCCTCCGATCGTTGAGGTGGAGGGATACGCCTCTGCCTGTTGTTTTTCGCTGTCCCGCTGGGGAGCTAGCGAAACATGCCTTATGAGGGACTCAAACACTTTTCTCGACGTTTCTTGTCGATTAAGTTGTGCTCGCTCGCGAGCATGAGAGATTTGGAAGCTTCCGAATTATAATGCTTGTTCGCATTATTCCCAATGTTGTGCAGTTTCCACGCCTGTGATCACTTCGTAATCTTCCCAGTGTCGTAAGGGCTGCTTTCCTAACATAAATCCTTTCCTTGTTTGGCTTTCGTGTCCATGTTCAACGGAAGATCCATTTTCTGGAGCTGGGGCGCAGTTTTAGCCTACAAGTTATCTTTCATGGGCGCAAGGTTTACAGCCGCGTCGTCCGATAAGGGCGCAGCAGCGGGCGAACTAGAGTGACTACAGTTAGTATTTGTTTCCATCCTCCAGATTTGACTTTCCAGTTCATTCATTCTGATTTGGTGTAGCCTGTCCCTTTCTTGTCTAGCTATCTCAGTCTGCTGCACCTGTTTTTCAAATTCTCGGAGTCTTTCTTGTCGCTGCTTTTCCCAGTCTTGTCTTTCTATTTCCCATTCTAGTCTCCTTCTTTCCAATTTCTGGTCCCGTTCCATCACTTCTCCTTTACATACTCTCGGATGAATGCATCGCTTGTCCCATCCTTTTTCCAGGGCCATGCCAAGGCTAAACGGTTGCCAAATAAGTCGTCTACTTCGTATTGCCTCTGCTTGCTTTCTGCATATTCCAGAAAGGGCTGAATTTCGCTATCATCGAACTTCATGTACTTAGCTACCTCAAGTGCAATCTTATGTACCGGTACCTTAGCTAGATCGGCCATGGTGCCTGTAACTTAAAATTACACCCACAAGTACAAAAGACCATTATTCATCTATAACTGCTGTCGCGACCACAACCAAATTCTAGACTAACGCCTAATCTAGGTGATAAATGCCACCTCTAACTCCGTTACCCACTAGTAACCTGAAAAAATGGTTATGAAGCTACCCTAAAACCTGGAATTACCTTCCTGTTGAGAAAAAATTTTCGGTTAGCCATCAATTACTTCTATGTCATCTAGAGCCTTATCACAACTACAATAATCTATAATGAATGCACCCTGTGGAAAACTTGTGACTGGATCAGTTTTTACAGCTCTGAGTCTAGGGGTAAAATAAAGAACATCTATTCTCAGAGAACTTCCTATAGAAACAATCTATGAATCTAGACAAGATCCCAGAATGATCCCGAAGAGGCAGCCGCCCACTTGTCACGAAGTGGCTTTAAGTTAGAGCCTGTTTGAGTACAGAGACAAGACACTAGTTATAAGAAAGTCTGAGAAGATAGATTTAGATGAGAATGGCAGTGAATGTGGAAAGATGAGAATTATAGCTTCGAGGGTGAGAACCGAGATTGACTCTTCCTCGTCACTTGTGACTTATGTAATGGCTACTGTCTCACCACCTCTGACACCAGAAAGGAGATAAGGTTTCACTAAAGTCCACAGACACAACTATACAGACAAGCATATAAGTTCCGTATAGTTAAAGATAAACTGATCCAGTGTACATTTTATAGTTTATTAAACAACAAAATCAGTAACACAGCAAAATAAATAACGTGCGAGGTCACTCAAATCTGGAGAAAAAGAAAACAGATTAAGTGGAAAAAAACACAATGTAAAATTACTTCACACTCTCTCGGTCACCACTGCCCAACCCAATCTAAGACTAAAGAATTATAATTGGTGGAGGTCTCAACTTAAGAGCCGCCTCTCCTAACTATCTTATTATTATTAAATCTAACACACTGTCCCGCTGCAGACATATAACTAAATGTCAAAACAGTCTTAAATGCACTCTAGGATGTCCTACACAGCTAACAACAGTGCCACAAGCACTGATCCACTACCGGACTTTCCGGCTCTTACTCAAAGGCTGTCCTCTAATCTTTCTATCTGACTTTCAAACTTCTCTCTCTCTCCTCTGCTTCGATTCAGTGTCTCTCTGACAGTACTGTCTTCTGTTGAGTGGCGTCTCCGTCACGCCCCTCCTCCCGTTGGCCTTCGGAAAGGAATGTTTTCCCTCTCTCCTTTCCTGACTACTGATGCTGAGGCCTTGGTATTAATAACGATGTACTTGACTCGGGATGTAGATGCTTCACTGCTGATGACAATTCTTTCCACTGCCCAGTTAACCCTCTTCGGGCTTAAGGCGTACCGCTTTATTGTGGCAGTATTCTAAACGCCAGGCAACGTAACCTGTTTGGTGTTTCTTAACAAGCTAAGAGCTCCTGAATGTGGGGACCGGTTCCCGCTGAGGTATGGGTCCTCACTGCAAGAGACCGTCTCCTTTCTTTCACTGGTGCAGACGTACTGGGCGCCGGTACTACCGCGTCCCCAGTTCTCTTCACCTATGGCGATGTCTCGAGCCTTCTACTCCTGAGAAGGCCTAATACCGTGGTACGTTTTAGGGCAGTCTACAGCCTCCACTGTGTGCCGTGAAAATGCTGTAAAACGAAAAAATTAACAACATCTATACAACAATTCAAAATATTCTCATCCCTAACACATTAACACCCTAAATTCCTTTACTCCCTGGTGTCCCCTAAATACTAATTCCCCCCTACTCACAAATCTATGCACAAGAAATAAACATATTTCTGCTCTAAGGGTCAGACTTACCTACCATTCCCTCCTATCTCTCTATCCCGCACCAACGTAGCTAGCTGTCTGATAGGTAAACCCCAGTCACGGGCTGACCTGAATCTTTTGTGCTAGTCTTGCCCTCAGGTGTCACAACATTCCATTCACCGCAAGCTAAAATCCCCCGGTATAATTTCCGAGCCCTACTTAAGGACTGACCCGGGAAGGTATCAATTAACACAATTGTAAACGCACTAATTCCTACACCCTCTCAGTAATATTAATTACATCCCTTACACCCCTTATCTTCTAACTACATTACCAAAATAGCACAACTAATAAATACACAAATACGCTTGTGTATATACACTACCAATTATCATTAATCAAATGAGGTTACACAGCCCTCATATTTACATTATTGTTGTAACATTAGGACTTAACTTTATACAGTTAAATTATCTCAACAAGCCGTTACAAAAAACCTAGATACTGCTAGCTTATTCATAGAAAAATTATAGACACAACTTACACTACACTCTATAGTTTAGTATAAGTAAGCAATTGATGGCACTCCTGACTAATAAAACTTAAATTTACTCCCAGAAGAAACCTAACTCTAACGTGCTAAGATCTTACAGAAAAACTTTCTACTCGCTAATAAGTTATGAACATACCCAATACCGAATTTCTCTAGCTGAGCAGACGATGCGGCGTTATTCAGGGTAGAACATTTCTTGGGACTCGAGCGCAAAAGACTAAGATGCTGTTATTTATAATAGAAATAGCTGATGCAATAACCGACGCCGTGAGGCGTCGCGTCTATCTATCTGGAACTGCTTCAACCCAACCTGTGACCTATTTTGATGCCTGCACATAAATTAAATCTGAACTCGTCCAATGATATCATAATCAAACTGATGACAGTGTTTAGCAAGCCAATCGCGAATTAATTTTTGCTCACGCGAGAAAGAATAAGTAATATTAGGTAATCCTCTGCAGAATCCGCTGGGAGGACAACAGTAGACAATATTCGAAGGACCAAGGACTAGAATGGAACCAGGCCAGGAGGAGGACAGCCGATATGATAGTCTGGCGCTCATTCTTCCAAACCTCTACACCTCACGGTAGAAGGGGAACGACTAAGTAAGTAAGGTAATCCTCTGAACTGCTGTCCACCGGAATAATATCATTGGTTCTGCGTACCTGGGTCGTGTTTTCCCCCATCCCTACCATTAAAAAAGAATAGGTGAAAGTTGTGGTAAAGTGGGATGTTATAAATATTTATAGGGGACTTAGTGTACTGACTGAGATCAGCTGTGAAGGTATCTGTATCTAATAAGTGTGGTGTATTACAGATGACCTTACTTTGCTACCACATTTGTACCTCAGTCAGACTTATTCTGGAATATTGTGATGACTACGTTGAATGTCTAGGGTTATGATAATGATGAAGTGTATGTTCACAACAACCAACAGACAGATAAACAATTTAATTTAATCCACAATACTTTACAACACTGTGACACTCACATACATAGAACACTCTATAAGACTATCTTAATAAGTCAAGTGTTCACTTTTAAAATATGTATTAATTCCTGTCAATAATAGATATCCTGATTCAACTACAAAGTGAATCAGGAACCACAATCAAATGTAATCACAAGTTGTATGTACACAATTTATAGATAGGATCTTTGTATTGACATATATTATTATTGCAATATGTGTGTAAGTTGTGCTGTAGTACTATGAGGTAGTACTGGCTTTTCAAGCTAGGTTGTTGTTTGTCATCATGACTTCAAGTGTTTGTTTCTGGTGGAAATAATATTGGAAAGGTTCACAGTTTCTTTTTATTTGAAACAAATAAATGTCCCTCTTGATTTTAGGTAAAGTCACTTTTAGAGGGGGGGTATACACAAGATTGAGCTGCTCTGGCCACGAAATCTTAACTTCTGTGTGGGCGGCAGGAAACAGTCTCCACTGCTCGCTTGCGTCACCGTTTCCTTGAGAAACAACACTGGTCGATATCTTTACCAAGGAGTATGCTACCAGCCTCTGGATTCAGCAAAACTCAGACCAGGTGCTGCTTTAATACGTTAGTACCACGGTCCCTGAAACAAGAAGGTTGTACCTCCTACTTCAGAACTAATTTATAATCTATGTCCACACTGAAGCACAATACATAACAAACACCGAGTTCAGCGCGGTAGGCCAACTGCTAGCTTCTCATGTAACAGTATACACCAGTATTCCTCTCCCTAATGGTTACAACGCCTCTGCAATTCCAGCATTATTTCCTTCTATTCAATAAGATAGGTGTCATAGTACTATTTGGCAATCCCATGCAGTTATACTCCTCTCCGACAAGTTTTGTTCATGGTGGAGCAATATCTAGGCTTTACCTCATGTTTGCTACTGAACCACACACATACAGACATAAATTATCAATTCACATTCAATTTTCATCTAAAAGAGATTAAATATGTCTAGCTTACCACAATTCAAGGAAATATTAAACAAATACGTTGACTGGCGATGAGTTATGGCACAATTCCGATCTGCCTCTGTCCCAGGCTTTCATTAGAACAATATGAACTGGTTCTCAACGCACTTGCTTCTCAGTAAGTTTATTTTCAAAATGTGGCCCTGAACTGACGCTCCTAATTGACTATATCAAATGGTCTAACCAATGAGACCATGTTTACAAAAGCTTTTGAAAAAATTTACCCTTCCTACCGTTTCCCTTAACAACCAAAAATAGTATTTGCATTCGACTAATCATGTTTCGCCTTACATATTATTCTAGCCAATCCAATCGGATCTAACGTGTTGGCATCATTCCCCCTAAAGCAGTTTCCAAACATGAGCAAATATAATCTTGTGCTGTCAGACAACACCACTGTAATATTTTGGCTATAATTTGTTAACCACTAGACTATTTGCGTAACACCTAACATATTCCTTGTCAGCAAGTCCTAAGGCACCCAAATATATAAATTTAATGGGGCCAAGTGGCTTCGTTCAAAATATGTATTTTCTTCTACCACCCGTTCACTTCTATACGATGGGGTGTCTTCTGTACTGTCAGGCTAATGCCAGGATTTCAAACGTAAAACAGTATTGTGTCATGTTTCCTAATAAGCATTAACCATGTTTTTTAAAACCTAACCTCGTATTGGTAGTGTTTTTTGTCCCTGTTTATTTGAAAAAAAGCAAGCCTGCGTGCCTTTCGCGTGGGGTGGCATTAATTTTATATCGCGAGACTGTGGTAGTATTGCATGCGTTCCTCCGTTCATCCCTCTCTCTCTCTCTCTCTCTCTCTCTCTCTCTCTCTCTCTAAGTCCGTCTGTCTTTTAGGTTACGTATTGTATATAAGGACATTAATGCTAGTATTATATCTAGGTCATTAAGCAGTGTGCGTATCTCAAGGTTTTCTAAGAAACACAGTACCATTTTTTTTTTTTTTTGAAACGCGTGTAGTTGATGCAGTAGGCTTTACTAGCAAACGTGAAAGCGTTACAATTATGCAGACGAAGTAGAAAAAGGGGGATCTCGAGTATAGTCATTATGGCGTTCCACGACACAGGCGTACGCCATTGTGACAGCACTGGTCTTTTACCATTCTTCTTTCCTTTTATTGAATTAATTCGTTAGGCTTTACATTTACTTTTTAATTTAGATATGTGGATTTAGAATGTTTCACGACAAAAGTGATCTGATTTTATCCTAACATCCAAGAAAAATTTTACCCAGAATTAATAAATATGAACGCAACCTCCTAATACTAATAAAAGAATGCAAATAATTTACAAGAAGACTGGAGTTGAAAATAAAAAATACATTAACCCATCACACAGATGTTCTCTTTTACTCAGTACTTCTTCACATATCTCGTTCCATATACTTTTTACTTGTTGCCAGTGGTCTTCCGTATCTGCTTCATCTTCCAGCTGTTGGAGTACTTGGTATTTGTTGGATACTGTGATAGAAAACGTTTCTTTTATTTCCTGATTTCTTAGATATCCCACATTGTACTGTTGTCTATAGCTATATACTGTTGTAAATTTCTGGAGTTTTAATTTTGTTTTAGCCAACAGAACATGGTGGTCTGATACCACATCTGCTCCTCTATATACTTTTACATCATGCTTCTTCTTTGATCTTTAACTGCTGACCGTCAAAGCAGTCAGTGGCCATCACGCCTGGTGGCGTCTTGTAGGGTAACAACAAATTGATTCCACTTTGCTCGGTCGGTTGCCATCCTTCGTACAGTGCCCCAACTCTGGTTCATTCTTTGCATCTCAGCCTCCACAGTCCTCCGCCAAGTTGTATTTGGTCGGCCTCTCTTTCGTTTTCCTTTGGGGTCCATAGCATAGCTGTTCTTGTGATGGCATCGGGGTCTCTTCTGAGGACATGGCCAAGCCAGCTCCAGCGTCTGCCAGCTATGATGGTGTGCTTGTCCTCTTGCTTGCTCAGAGTAAGCAGATCTTGGTTGATGATGGTATTCGGCCAAAAGATTCGGTGAATTTTTCTTAGTTTACATCATGCAATGATGACCTAAACTTCTTACTTATGCAAATGTGATAAATCTGATTCTCAGTTCTGTGGTCTGGTGATTTCCATGTTGCTTTATGTATTCTTTTATGTGGAAATATGCTTCCTCCTATAGCTAGTTGATTTGAAGCACAGAAGTTAGCTAATTGTTCCCCATTCTCGTTCATCATGCCTAATCCATGCTTTCCCATGATTTCTTCAAAGCCCGTGTTGTCTGTACCTATTTTTGCGTTTAGGTCCCCCATAAAAATTGTGATGTCCTTTCTTTTCTTTTTGTCCAAGATATTTTGTAATCTGGTGTAAAAGTCTTCGTTCTCAGATTCTTCTTTATCGTTTGTTGGTGCATAACATTGGATGATGTTTATATTTACTTTCTTTTTGGCTGATTTAAACCTTGCTATTATAATTTGGGGTCCCATTGCTTCCCTAGACAGCATTAGAGTCACCCATTCACTGTGGTGGGCTCTTTCCTCCTCATGTCCTGAGGACAACACCATTTCTCCTGTGATCAATCTCCTCCTCTCTATGCCCTTCCACTGTGTCTCGCAGAGACCCAGGAAATCCTGTAATTATTCATTTCTGCTTCTACCTGTGCAGTTGTTCCTTGTTCACATAGAGTGCGAACATTCCAGGTGTCAATCCTGGAGATTTTCCTACACGAAAAAAGTTAGTCGGTAACCCAGACTCTTTCTCTGAGTTGCTTCATGTGCTTCCTTTCCAGAGGATCTTCTTCTGTCTTGGGCGGCTGCGCCGATTTATATTCTGTATTTGACTTGTCCATGTTTGTTGAAGTTTTTGTGGTAAAAAGTTTTTTACGGTTGGGGTAACCAGCCCCATGCCCAACCCTCCTTAGTCGCTTTTTACGACATGCATGGTAGGGTACAGTGTTACTATTCTTTGCTCCCCTTTTAGGCCCCGGTAACACACGGTTGATATCATCCTCAGGCTTTGCTTGAATTCCTTACAGTTTCCCCAGCATTTGTGACTTCACTGATGCCTTTGCATGATGGTCTCTTTCAGGATATCTTCATTACTCTTTTTAGCTGTTCATAATATTTTAACATTATTAGAGGTGTTTTATATAGTACTCGTATCTGTCCTCTACATCTATCCCACTTTGCCCTCAGTGACAATCGCTGAATTGGTCCAAGGCTTCTTATTCAATATTCTAAGCTGACCTCTATATCTAGAGGCTGTTCACCCAGCAACCATCTGGTTGATGTGCCTGGTAGGAGGGCAGGTTTCTCCCTCAAGATTTATGATAAAGCAGTGAGAAATATGTTTTTTTTTTATGTTCCATTTATTTAGCATGTGCAACAAACATTTCATCCCACACATATAAGAAATCTCTTGTAACTTAGGATATCTTGCAACCTTAATGTATGATGCCATTAAGATAGAATAGATAACATTAGATTGGTCTAACACATTTTGCCATTAATCATCATATGGGAGATATACTCCATTTTACTTTAAAATATAAATGTACACTTCAGCTTATAAGGTCAGAGGTGTATAATTAGTGGGTCAGAGGTGTACTGTTGAATTATTATGTTACCTCTGTTCTTCTTTGATCCTTAGCCACCGACTGTCAAAACAGTCAGAGCCACCGACTGTCAAAACAGTCAGTGGCCATCACACCTGGTGGCGTCTTGTAGGGCAGCAACAAACTGCTTCCAGCTTGCTCGGTCAGCGGCCATCCTTCGTGCAGTTCCCCAGCTTTTGTTCATTCTTTGCATCTCGGCCTTCTTAGTTCTCCGCCAAGTTGTATTTGGTCGGCCTCTCTTTTGCTATCCTTCAGGGGTCCATAGCATAGCTGTTCTTGTGATGGCACCAGGGTCTCTTCTGAGGTTATCTCTTTTAGTCTAGCAAAACAGATAATCTGGCAAGAATTATGAACCAAGGATGATGGAAAATCGGTGGCGTACATGCATTTATAAAAGTAATTGAATTTTTCAATGACTAACATTATTTTATTTTTGCTTATTTAATAAGTATGTATTATGAGTGCATTGTACATTATTTGTTAAAATATGTGTTAATTAAAGATGTTATTCACGTGAAAAAAATTTAAAGAACAATCATCTTTCAAGGTACATATTGATTTATGGATACAAGTTTTCCAAGACTGATCATGTCCTTCTTGTCAAATTGATGTTTGAGCTGCTTACTATGCCTCTGCGAGAATATGCCCTGATAGAGAAATTCGCCATCGTTCTTTCTTTGCTGCTCAAGTAAGCTAATAACTTAGTCATGTAGAATTAAATTAAACTAATGTTGCAGAATAAGGTGGCTTTCAGATGTTATGACTTTTTTTTTTTAGAATGTGAAGTAACTTAAATTTGGTTTATAATATTTGTTTTGTAACTTAAGCTGGTTAAATATTTACAGTGTAGAGTGTAGTGCTTTGGTAACAAAATATTTGAAAGTATTGAGGTTGAGCTACTGTATGATCTGTTCTAGGACGCTATTAATCCTGGAATACTTCAATCCTAATTATGGGCATGCCAATTTCTGGCACCATCATTGGTTAGCTCTTCTTTGTAACTGTCCAGATTCTTTAAATGTGGGGAGGACAAACAAACAGAAGATGTGGTGGCAGCATGACCTTCTCCAATCCAGTTGAGGGAGAAACTGTATTGTGACGAGAAAAACCTGAGACGAACCGCCTGCTTTATAAGAGAGATAGATGTAGTTATTTCAGAGCGAAAGACAAAGAAGAAGAAGATAGATAGTTCTCTTCATTTTGTGTATTAGCACCACTCTTTTTGTATGATGTCTCCATTAAATTTTGTATATTAGCACCACTCTTTTTGTATGATGTCTCCATTAAATTTTGTATATTAGCACCACTCTTTTTGTATGATGTCTCCATTAAATTTTGTATATTAGCACCACTCTTTTTGTATGATGTCTCCATTAAATTTTGCTCAGCATAAGGTATTTGAAAACATTATTTATTATGGTAGTTGAAGAAAATATTTTTTGAGTTGATGGCATCAGTTTCATTGTTTTAGTTTCCATCAGGGAATTATGGGTCTTGCAAACAAGCCTAACAGATTGGCAGGTTACAAGAATATTACTTGTAACAGGACATGAAATGTGGGTTTGGCCCAGGCAAAAATGACCACCCAAGTGTTATTAGAGATCTTTTGCAAATGGTTGTGTGTGTTAATGACTGTCTTGTTAGATACGATAATGACTTTTTGTTGTTGATTACTAATGTGCATGATGTATAAATGTTATCATTTAAAAATTGTTAGTTATGCAACGTAAAATGAGTGTTGAAAGAAAAAAATGAAACAATATAAGCAAAAAAAAAAAAAAAAACTATTTACCATGTTTTCACACATGTGAATATTCTAAGAAAAACGTCACCAATATGTCACATGCGCTTATAACCTGATAATGTATAATTTACTTCCTGTTCTGAAATAAAACTAATTATTGCCACATTATACAAGAACAGGTCACTGGCCTATAAAAAGAAATTTCAAAACGATATCATTGAGACAGAAGGAAAATATTGTGCCGTGAACAAAATTTTGTGTTGCAATATGATCATCCCTCCTCATTTTATTTCCTTTTGGCCCAGACACAATTCCTGTATTTGCTGCAATCTGATTGTGTTGAGCTGTCTCCATAGCTCCATTTTCACCATCAGACCTGTCACTATCATCTGCACTGTCATGAGTCTATGTCAGACTTCTGTTTATTCAATTCTTCATTGTTGTATACTGTTACCTTCTACTTATTGACCGCTATGGGTAATGAGTATATTAATGTGCTGTCCTGGTCTTGTAAGGTATATTTGTTACAAAAGACCACAGTCTAAACAGTAACGTGACGATTGGCCAACTTGAATAATCTTGATCAACAGCTTGTTGTACCTTTTATAACATTTAATATGTCAACAATACAACATGAGTGTACTTCACTTCTTTTGAGAGCATATGATGATATGACGGTACATCAGTAATACAAATGTATTCAGTAGCAGACATAAGCAATAATGTCGTTGTGCCGGTTTAAAGTCAGAATGTCTATGTATCGTCTACGACGCCTTCATTCTTTACAAATCAGATCCGTATTCATTCAAATAACTTACTGTCCTTCTCCTAAAGCCACATACAATCAGGCACACATCATAATGTAGTCAGTCAATGATACTGACTCTGAAATGTTTTATAACATTGAACACTGGTCACATATATATCCGTACACTTTGAAAACACAAGCCAAAACTAACCGCCCGAACGATAACCTTTGTCCACCGCAGAAGACCATGCCTACGTCATATGCTAATTACCTGTGCGATACAACTTTCACCAATCGCGCGCTTTCACACTCGAAGCGTTTTCGTGTTCTACTCAGTTGCGCACAGCAATGAGTTAACAAGCCTGTGTGAAAAGTGAGAGGTAACATCTACGTAATCGCTAAAGTCTGAATTAACTTCATCCAGAATTTCATCCTGTAATTTCCTGGCTTGGTCTGAAGCCTAGGAAGGTTGGCAAATGTGGTGGGCATGGCCATTCAAAGCTTTGAAAATACAAGAAGTGCTTTCCATAAGAAAAGTCTTTGGTAGTTTTTAAAAAGAATTACAGAACAGCACTATAACATGAAACAAAACTTGAAAGTCTAAATGCATGTGTACGTGTCATTTAGTGCTTTTACACAAAGTAGACAACTAGTGCTGTAGTCTGAAAACAAAACTTGCTTAGAATATGCATGAACATGAATCTGGCTGAGGTACGAGAATGCTGTATCAAGTGGGAAACATTCCATGATTGTTTTGATGGCAAAATCAGCAACTAAATTAATGTTTTGATGTGCATCATAAATAAGTGAACCAATAAAATCCTGAGTAAAACTGAATTTAATTTTAGGTTGCCCAACTTTGAGTGTGCACACACCAGAAGGTTATCATGATTCTGCTACGGACACGTAGGAGGTCTTGCTTGTGCTGATGTGAAATTGATAGAGTTTTTGACACAACAACCAAGAAACAGGAAAAAAATAAAACACTAAAATCCTTGATAAACTTAGTTCAAATTTTGGTCACCAGTCTCAAGCTTCTGGGCGGCATTGGTTACCCAGTGGTCAGAAAGTTGACACTGTCGTCGATTTTTGATAGGGGAATTAAGACTTGGGTTGGTCCCTTCTGAATAGATTAGAATGAGTGATAGCCACAGTGAACTCCGCCTATGCCGGTCCCAAGCCCGGATGAAAAAGGAGGAGGGCGGCCTGCATGGAGGCCGTAAGGAGGCAGCCCCTCCACCATGCAAAGGCACAACAGGCCAATCACCTGTTTGCTTAAAACCACGATTACGAGTAACACAAGAGAGAAAACCGGACTGATTCTAAAGGCGACGAACTGGAACGGACTACGGACTACGACTTATGGAACATGGAACACAAGAAGTATAAATGGGAAGGAAGAGGAGCTGGTGGAAGAGATGAGGAAAGCAAAACTAGAAATCCTGGCTATAACGGAAACAAAGAAAAAAGGACAAGGAGTCAATGGATCTCAATGGCAACACGCTGCTCTACAGTGGTGTACCCATATCCGAAAGAGCTAAAGGGGGTGTGGGTTGCATTGTGGCCCAAAATCAAAAAGATAGTATCAAGGGGTGGAACTTTGTCTCAGAGCGCATTATGGTTGTGAAACTAAAAGAAGGAGAAACCATAGTCAACCTGGTCATAGTGTATGGGCCAAATGAGGATGAGAGAGCAGAGGTCAAGGAGGAATTCTTCGAGCTGCTTCAAAGGACAGTGGATGACTGCCTAGATGAAGTTATCATGCTCGGAGATTTTAATGCCAGAGTTGGAAATGACCATGCTAGATGGGGTGGAGTTATCGGAAGATATGGAGAAGATACTCTCAATGACAATGGAAAGCGACGACTCCTTAGATTCTGCAGTGAGCAGAATCTGATCATTACAAACACAAAGTTCCCCCATAAGCGCATACATGCATACACTAGATGTGAACCAACAAAGAATGAGAAGTCAGTGATCGACTATGCCATTGTTCGGAGAAGCTCATTCAAATATGTACGAGATGCAAGAGTCTGGAGGGGGCCAGAGATTGGAAGTGATCACTACCTGCTAACAATCAAACGAACAACTGAAAGAGTTGCTCAGCCTAGGAACTGCTCAACATCACGCAAGAAACCAAGTAAACGAGCAGGAGAAATGAGCATTAGGACCTACAAGCTGAGAGAGCCAGAAATTAAGACCAGATATCAGAGGCTTATTGCTGCAGCGGTGAGCAACACAGAAGAACAACCTGATGACTTGGAAACCCTCTGGATTAAATTCAAGGATATCATAAAGACAGCTGCTGCAGAAGCATGTGGTGAAGTCCGACTTGGGAACCAGAGAAAGAGGACACCTTGGTGGACAGAGGAAGTCAAAGAGAAAATAAGAGAGAAGAAAATGGCATGGAAACAATACTTAGGAGCTAAAAACACAACAGGACAAATGGAAAAATATAGAGAATATGTGACACTCAGAACAGAAGTAAAGAACAAAGTGCTAGCAGCAAAACAGAAGTCCTGGGAAGAATTTGGAGAAAAGCTAGAAAAAGATGCACAAGAAAACCAGAAATTGTTCTATAAGACCCTAAAGAACATGAGGAAGGAAAAACAATGCCCTCTCAAATTTATAAAGGACAAGCAAGGCAAATTGCTTACTGCCCCGAAGGAAGTAATGGAAAGATGGAAAGAATATTTCTCAGAACTCCTTGATGGTGAGCAAGGTCAAACATCAGAAATGATAACCACTAGCACAGAAGAGGAAACCAATGGTGATGAAGATGACATAAAGATGGAAGAACTGAAGGCAGCACTGGAGAAAATCAAGATGGGCAAAGCAGCAGGGCATGATGGTATAACACCAGAAATGGTTAAGTACATGGGAGCATCAGGCGACCTGTTACTCTTAAGGGTCCTACAGGCAGCATGGTGCAACAAGACCATACCAAAGGATTGGGAGATCGCCATCATAACACCAATTTTCAAAAAGGGTGACAATCGACAGTGTGGAAACCATAGAGGCATATCCCTTCTCAGTGTCCCTGGTAAAATCTACTCTAGAATCCTAGAGCAGAGACTCCGACGCCTAGCTGAGCCACAATTGGATGAGGTCCAGTGCGGATTCCGAGCAAACCGAAGTACTCAAGACCTAATCTTCACACTCAGACAGCTGAGTGAAAAGGCCCTTGAGTATAAGAGTGAGATCCATCTTTGTTTCATAGATCTGGAAAAGGCGTTTGACAGGGTCCCTTGGAGCAAACTTTGGGACTGTTTGGCAAGGAAGAATATTCCAGCACCTCTGATTCATGCTATACAGAGCTTCTACAAGTCTTGCAGAAATTATGTGAGGACAGCAAACCATAAGTCAGAAGAGTTCAGGACCACCACTGGTGTAAGACAAGGTGATATCCTATCACCTTACCTCTTCATACTCCTTATGGACGATGTCATCAAGGCATGTAAGGAGAGAACAAGAAAGTATTCAGTGGGGTACTGGAAGATGAGACAGGTCTATATTTCAGAGCTGGCATTTGCTGATGATGTTGCCCTGATTGCTAAATCAGAGGCACATCTCCAATCCAACCTGCAAGTCTGGAAGGAAGAGCTGGAGAAGAGAGGGATGGTCATAAGCAGCTCTAAAACAAAATCCATGTGATATCACGAGAAGAAAGAAGACATCAGATTAAGCTGGGAGAACAGGTCCTGGAGCAGGTCGACCACTTTAAATACCTCGGAGCTATTATAGACCGAAAGGGAGGCATCAAAGAAGAGTTGGCACTCGAAAAGCAGCAGCTGGGAGACTTTTTCAGGCCATAAATCGAGGATTCCTCAGCAAGAGAGAGGTTGGTAAGAAAACGAAGATGGCTGTATACCGCTCCACCTATGTCCCAGTCTTGACATATGGATGCGAGTCATGGTCAATGACTACAACCCATAAAAGCCAGATCCAAACCTCAGAAATGAGGTATCTGAGGAAGGTGGTTGAAGTAACAAGAAGAAACATGGTATGCAACCAGACGATACGTCAAGGCCTAAAATGCCACCCCCTACAGACCCAAGTAGAACAGTCCCAACTAAGATGGTTTGGTCATGTCTGCAGAATGGGAGAAGATCGGCTACCACGACAAGCATGGGAAACAAAGAGCCAAGGATCCAGATCCCGAGGACGACCCAGAGTCCGCTGGGAGGACAACATTAGACAATCTTTGAAAGACCGAGGACTAGAATGGAACCAGGCCAGGAGAAAGACAGCCGATAGAATAGTCTGGCGCTCTCTCTTCCAAACCTCTACACCTCACGGTAGAAGGGGAACGACTAAGTAAGTAAGTAAGTAAGATAGCCACAGTGAGAGATGATAGTAGAAATAGATTTCCACGAGTGAGATGGTAGATATCAATAGAGGCTGTCTCTGAAATCGAGAATCTTTTCTCTCTTTTAGCCTATCTTCTGCAACAGATCTAGAGGAGTCAGACAGTCTATTGACTACATATATTAATATATATATATATTACCACTCACGTGCACACACACAATTGACATCATGTAGACGCACGCACGTGGGAAAACTATAACAATGATTATATAGATATTTTGGAGCGAGCTGACCCGACACACTGATTAAGTTCAAGGGAATTTTTAATTATCAGAAAATTCCATCACAACACATAAAATTACATCAAAGCATATACAAATAGTCATAAAGTCAATAAAAAATGCTACAAGAATGATAGACCCACAGTATGATCCTTTCCCTCGATGAATAGCCCACAGTCCTGTTAGAAGAAAAGTGATAGCCCCCAAAGAGTCACGGATACATATGATTTAGTCTAAGTCTTCCCTTTAAAGGTATGAACAGACTTGGATACTCTGCTCTATCCTAAGGAAAAATATTTGTTAGCAACAAAACTTGCATAAAGAAATTTAAGACAGCAAGAAAACTGGGTGCAAAAATACCACAATAAAGGGGAATCGCCCAGTCCTGCATTCACTCTATTCAGTCATCAGTGATCCCTGTCATACATTCTTACCTACAATAGTGCTGTTGTTCGCCGTCTGGCGCAAACTTTAGGACACTTCTCTACAGTGAATCTGTATTCTTTGGATAAAGAGAATCCCAGCTCTGCAGATACAGGTTTCTTCCACTGCTCCGGGGAGCATTCACTTCACCAGTTTATTTTAAGATTACTGTTAAGGTCACTTGAATCAGTTTGGGTAAGAAAGTTTAAACGGGCTCACAGTGTCATAATCACGAGGTTTCCACTACTTAGGAAAAATGGCAGGTTTGTAACTTCGATCAAAGGTAAAATTCTGGGTCACACTACAAGGTTTCAAAATCGTCGGAATGTTAATTTCTGGTAATATGTTACTCGCCCAAGGGCTGACATGTAGTTGATGTTTTTATCAGGAAGAATTTAATCTGGCTCGGTAGGCGCAGTTATTTCATTAAAATCTTTAAGTTCTTGTAAAGGTTAACACCAAGTCTTTAAGGAAAATGTTTTAGTTCTTCACAGATATTACTTGTGTACTCAACGCTGGCAAAGTTGGGTCACCCCCAGTTTTCACTGTATAAAGAAAAACAACATATCAAATACTATACATACTATGTACTCCGGTTATAACTTACATTATAAACTGCAAGCGGAGAGCTTGACTTATCGTTTAAAACTTCCCGTGAGATAAGTTATATTCATAAAATCAGTCATCATGAATTAGAAATACATACGTATTTCATCAATACTCAGTGATGAATCTATGCAGTTATAAGTTAGTTGAAATATTCACGACGGGTTATTAGCAGTTAAATTAAATTTATTTATAGCTGCATGAGTTTTAAGCTAGAAATTATAATTTATTCTGCTTTCCACAGAAACACGTCAGCTAGAGAATTTAACAGACTTATAAATCAATCCTACTGCACAAAACAAACTAATGAAATAAATCGGCGATTAACCCTTAATCACTCACAAATAATACTAGATATCTAATATTTACCTCCACACAGAACTACAGATTAAATACCACGAAACTAGAATCCTTCAATATAATGGTAGTCTAGAACTCGGCAAAATGTTGCCAAGAAACTCAGAACTTTTTCAATATACAAGATATTTCCTAGCCCGAGTGATCTGTCTACTGCGAATCTTGATTATGAATGACCATTCTAAAACTCTCTCGGGTAGATATATCTTAAACAGACAAAGGATGCACGCTATTTCGCAAACCCGAAATAGCACCGGTATCTCCCCCCTCCTAACACTTCACATTAGCTCAGACCCTGCCATAACCTGCCAAAACGCGTCTTAACGCCTCAAACGACATGTGGCCGTTCTGAGCGATGCATGTCTGGCGCTTTCCACACCTCAGGCCAAGCGACTGGTCGAAGGAGCGTGGTGTCAGGTGAAAATGTAGACGATATGTCTCATTTTAGAACGCTGCGTGAGTGTCATATCACACTTATCGCCGAGCGACTAGCCTGAAGAAACGCCCGTGTCAGATGAAAATGTAGACAATTGTCTACATCTATGTCTGGTGAAACGAATTATCACACATTCCGTCTACCTGCAGCTACTGACATCTTATGTAATAAAATGCGTACTCAGTAAGAGAAAAGAAACAGGTAAACGTCAGAATGGGAAAGTAAATTTTGTCGCAAACGAACGAATGCGAAAAACATGAAAATGATGAAAGAGCGATAATAAAGTAGAGGACACGGGTAGAAAAGAAACAATATAGAAAATTTATTGATCATAAATGTCTATGCGACAGACACACTGTCTTATAAGCCCTCAACATAGATGAAAAAGGCTGCATGTTTTGCCACCTCAAAAATTTTTATTGTTATTGTTGAACAGAATCGACATCACTGCACTCCGGGCAAACCCATTGGTGCACAGTCACCCTCAGTATATGTTGAAGAGTGTGAATGCTAACTGTTCCTGTAGCTCACTGGTTGTATACACAACGGATGCATCCTCTCATACGTCCATCTCTGCTAGCCTTACGTTTGATGCCTTATTCCAAGTCTTAACCTTGATGATTCATCAATTGCAGTGTCATTCTCTAACAGGTGATCATTAATTGTTCTCATTATCTCTCCCTTATCTATATCTCTTGCTGCGAGTCTGTCAGCTCTTTCATTACCACATACCCCTGCATGATCAGGGCAGTAGCTCCACACCAGCTCTTGTGGACTCGAAGCTTCTATGAATGTTTTCCATTCATGCCTCAACCAACCACTTTGAACCTTTCGAAGCATGGACTGAGGGTTCGACACAATTACTGCCTTTGTGAATGAAGTTTCAGATATCCACCTTAAGGCTGCAGTGACTGCCTGTACCTCCATTTTCATGCTGGAAGTTGTTATCTTGTAGGCCCCACTATGTTCCACGACGATTTTGCCTTTACCCTAGCAGAGAAGCCCCGGCCTGATTTCTCACCACGGATTACAGACCCATCTGTATACACAATGGCATCATTATCCCTGCCATGATCATATATCATTTGCTTAATTTCCAGTTCTGCTTTTCCAAAGCCCCAAGTTCTACACTCTCTGCCAATGCTGATGATGACTTATTGGTAATTAATCCAGTTCTCACGTGACATACTCCACTCTTCCCCTTTGAATATGTTTTCAACTGTGGCCACCTGCTTGATCGTTGTCTCTGCCTGTGCCATCCATGACACCCCTCTCTTTATCCTTGCTCCCTTAATGTCAGCTATGTTTCCATGCAGGGGGTGCCGTTTGTCTGTGGTTACTCGCATATAGGTTTTTGCTTCGGCCATCGCATATCTGGATCTAATCAACATCACTCCAACAAGCATGTACCTCATTGTTACAATTGGGGTATCTCGCTTACAGCCCAAGACTATACGTATCCATTTATTTTGAATGCGTTCTATTCGTTCACATTGTGTTACTGACAGCGTGAGTATTCCTAGCCCATACTCAATGACATATATGACTAGCTGATGATAAAGAAGAAATAATCTCTGCTCCAGACGTGCCGCAGCCATTATTTTTAGAGCTGCTAGACCTCTCCTGCATTTCCATGTGATTTGCTCAATATAGTACTTATACCAGAGCCCGCGATCGAATGTAACTCCAAGGTATTTCAGCTTCTCTTGCCTTTCAATTTTCTGTCCATTGATAGTGATCTCTGGGGGTGGTCATCTGTTTTCACAATGGAGTTGTTCAAGAAGCGCCACATCATGCAGGCCTTGTTGAGATTGACTTTGGAGCCAGTTTCCTCGCACCATTTAGACACCTCCTGTAGTGTCCCATGTATGCTATTAACCATTTCTTGTCGGTCAGAGCCAGTTCTATAAATGAGTATGTAATCAGCAAAAGTCAGTGTTCGTCCCAGCCCAGTAGGCTGAATGGTGACTACTTTCACTGTATAGATATTAAACAGCACCGGTGATAGTGGAGAACCCTGGGGTAGTCCTGGGCAAATGGGCATTGGGTCTGATGTGCATGTTCCTACGCAAAATACCACTGATCTCACAGTTCAGGCAGCTGCTATCCAATTTTGTAAGTTAAGCGTTAACACCGCAAGCCATTACACAGTTTATTAAAATTGCAAAGTTCACACTGTTATAAGCATCCTCTAGGTCAATTGCTACAGCAACCGTTTCTCGCTTATCCTGGAACCCCTCGTATACATTATAAGCAAAAGTTCCAGCGTTACCCCATGTTAATTTCATGGGCCTATAGCTGCCGAGGGTATCAGGTATGATCTGTGCATTTTCGAGGTGATTCATTATTTTTCGTGCTACTATCTTTTCAAGTAGTTTACCATAGACATTCTGCATTGTAATAATTCTGTAGCTGCTGAGAAGTGTGGGGTCTTTACCGGGTTTAGGAAGTGGCCGTAGGTAACTATGCAGCCAGTCTTCTGGCACCTCAGCATTCTGTATGCTATTGTTGAAATCACTCACCACATTCTTAATGCCTGTGTCATTCAGCTGTTTAGTGTGGTGATACTGTACACCATCAGGACACGGGGCAGTGTTCCAATGGATTCTAAAACGCACATAACGTCTTCTTCGGATATGAGTCGAAATAGATGTCGCCTCTTCTGTCGATTCCCAGGATATGGTCTTTGATTTCTTGGCGGGCAACTTTGTCACTTTTATCTGTCTGAGTCATACAACGCTCGAGTAATGCATGTCCCTTTTCGGCTTCAGTCTTCAGGCTTATTCCTGTTGAGCTGAGAATATTAGGAATTGGTTGGCCTATACTTTTCCTATTCATTCTGCGATGTAAGGACCAGAATTTCTGTAGTGTTTTGTCAGTGCCCACCAGTGTCACAAAGCCCTCCCACACTGCGTCTTTGACTTCTCTTGCCAAGCTCTAAAAAGTATTGATGACTCTTTGCTTTTTCTCCTTAAAATCTTCTACCTCTTTATAATTCATTGTCCTTCTCTCTTCTGTGCTATTCGCCATAACTTTGTCGCTCTTTCCTTTTCCAGCCATGCTGTCTCTACTGTCTCATTCAACCAGGGCGGTTGTGTAAAAGGTGAATGAGTTGTCTTTTGTTTCGCAATTTGATGCAATATGCGAATAGGGCTACTACTATCATGTGGGCCTGTATAATACTGGAAAGTCTATTTCGGTTTTCTGTGTCTGGTGGTCTTTCCTTTCACAATGAGGACTCCACAGGGTAGATGATCACTTTCTTGAGCTTGCAATACATCCCAACATGCAAAGGTGGAGGCAGCACTTGAAATCAATGCCAGATCTATGACACCGTCAGTATCCCCTGGTCTATATGCCAGTCTTGTTGGGCATCCATCATTTAAAATTGATAGGTTTGAGCGGAGTAAAGCCTGGCTCAAGACAACACCCTGTCTATTTTCTGTGGAGTTCCCCCATTCCATAGATCTAGCATTAAAATCGCCCGCAATTAAGCACATCTTGTTAGGTTCTTCGGACTATTTTGTCAGGAACTCCCAGCAACTTTCTTCCTAAAGGTGATCTACATGGGCATATAAATTGAAGATTTGCTATTCTTGACCGCTTATATGCAGTACAAGCCCTTGTAATTCTGCATCCACAAAAGAATGGACACTTGTATCTAGCCATGCATGAGGGAGTTCATCTTTCAAATACATCGCTTGCCCTCGTCTGCCAGGCCCACACGGATCTGTATAACATTTGTAACCGGGGCACATGACAACAGATTCACTTTTAAATTTGTCTCCTGGATCATTAATATATCAAAATCATAAACGATAGTTTGAATGATGGCTGCCAGTTGGTAGGCACTGCGACAGTTCCAGTACCCTGTACGTAAGGATTTCATAGAGAGTGTCTGCTTTCTTTCTTGTTTTTCTCTTACCATCTCTTCTTTTTCTCTCTCTCTCCTCTTCTCCCCCCTACCTCTCCTTCTGCATCCACGTTTCTTTGTCACATTTGCCGAAGACTTCGGCGACAGAGCACGATCCCCGTAGCTCCCGTGATAATTCTGGTTTGTTGCAAAATTCATCTTAATTTTTCAAGATATGGTGGAAATAACCGGTCACCCTGGTAAAGCCACCGTGCCAGGGAAGAGGCAGGGGTGTTCCGTAGGAAGTCCATCTGCCTGGCGCCGCCCCGCTCACATTCCAGACAGCCAATGTTTAAGACTAATTTCCCATTAACCATTCAGCCTCTCTGCACATTGGAGCACCTTAGGCTTGGGGTCATTAACTAATAACTATGACAGAAGAGCCTTTATTCGAGTTTTACCATGCTTATTAAGATATGAAGACATTTGTTGACGACGCCTTTATTCTTAAAATTTGAAGAAATCACTGATCTTTTTGTGAACAGAGTTTGTCAAGATGGCTGATCGTTAGCTGAACTTTTAAAAAAAACTTGCCCTCATTCAGGCATATACTTAACATGCAGACATCGATTGTTGCACAAAAAGGGGGACGTCTCCTCACATGAATATACTGGCTCGTACCAAGTAAAACTCAGCAAAGCAGGCTAAAAAACTCAAATCACAAACTACATCATATATCTTGAACCGGAAGTATAAAATTGTCTAGTGTTAGGGGGGTTAAGCTTGAAATAAAATTACATTTTTCATTTATATATCATTCTTGCATAGAGTACTGTGTTTTATTACCTCTGTTGTATGCATTATTTTAGTGTTTGCCTACGATGTACCTCTTGTTATTGTGGCACCAATATGGTTTTCCACATTATGCTGTCTTTGGACCCTGACATGAGTCTGCCAATTACCCACTCCTGGCTGTCTAACTGAAACATAGTCATATACTGCTGAAGCAGTAATTACGTTTTTACAAGTGTAAGAACACACCAATATAGAGCATCACTATTTGTTACTGCTGGTTGAATCTAAAGTTAAAATTTGTAAACATCTTTGATTATTGGTATTGTATAAATGTGCACCCCTTTTTAGATAAGACCTTAGTAGAGCTATCACTCAAAGGACAAGGTTTCTTATTCCTGATGTACATAATTATTAAAGGTAACTAATATTTGTTGGGCATTAAGCCATGAGCCTTTTTCTGTTTAAAAAGAAACAAATTGTTTGAAACAAAGTTGTTCAGGACTTGTTTGGATGAAAAGTTCTTCTGGCACAGACTAAAATATGACAAGGATTGGTGAATGTCTGTGTACTGATACTTTAAATAGTAGATTGTGATCATACAGATAAAATGAGATAATTGGGCCATATTGGAACGATAGAGGATAACAGAGAAACAAGGATATTAAATGTAACAAATATAAATTTTACTTATCACAGTGATATACAAAATACAGCTGGACCTGCAAAAACTGGAAGGGAAAGCTGAAGAGGAACAATTGATTAAAAAAAAAAATTGAATGCAGAAAGGTTGTACATATTTATGGTAAAATAGCATAATATACTACTGGACAAAAGTTAAGGGCCGCCATTCAGTTTAGACAAGGTTTATATAATTCTTCCTGAGCAGGTCAATTTTCCAAATGTCCGGTAGTTTGAAATCTCTCAAAAAGTCTCTGAATGTTAGAGTGGGACACTACTAAACGTCTTGCGACATGACGAACAGATTGACCATCCTGAATCCATGCCATGGCTCGACCACGGTTTACAGTGCTGAGACTTCTTGGTGGCATGGCTAATGCAGTGATCATTTCGACCACTTGTCATACTGATTTATTGCATACCAACGGTGACCACTCTTTACCGATGATCATTTTCCACGTGCATTCAAATTCAACTCACTTTTTCAGCTTTTGAACTAGTGGGGCGTGTTGTAAAAACCACGAGTTTTTGCAGCAACAATGGCAATTTTCACGTGCGGGTTAAAGAGACCCAGTTTTTAGACATTTAAAAAAAATTAACCTAGTGCACACAGAAATGTATACACATTTCTCTGAGCTCAGTTTTAATGACTTCTTCTTCTTCTTCTTCTTCTTGCGATCACATGTTTGATGTTTACACCGTCAGACGAGTTCTCATGATGAATTCGACTGTTGTTTGAAGTTCCTCTTTAGCTCCATATAGCTTTGAGTTTAGTGTTGAGTCATTGGGCCAGTATATCTTTCTTAACTGGTCATACAGAGGACAATCCTGTAGAACATGCTCAGCAGTTTGTTCATTTAATCCACATGTGCACAGTGGTGAAGCAGACAATCGTAGCTTGTGCATGTGTTTATTTAGTTTGTTATGCCCTGTCCTGAGGCGAAAAATAGTTATCTGTCCCTGCCGGTCGAGAGTGTGATAGTCGTCTTTGGGTTGGTTCTGTTTTCTTCTGATAGTCTGGATAGCTCTCTTTTTCTCAAAGTATGTGACTTCATTAACTTCTTGTTCACATTCTCCTCCCTTTTTTGCAAGTTTATCTGCCTTTTCATTTCCGGGTACACCACAATGAGATGGTACCCACTGAAGTATGGTTCTCTTTTTGGCAGCTACCTTGTTTAGTTCATTTCTCAGATGCGGGAGTTTACCACCCCTGAGAGCTTGCAGGACAGACAGTGCATCTGTGAGGATGACTACCTGGTGGCAGTCAGAGTTGGTGTTATAAATCATATTTGCAACTTGCTCTAGAGCTTGAACCTCAGCTGTATAGTTGGAACAGAATTTACCAGTGGGAATGTGCCTAGTCTCATAGTGGTTGTCAGGATATGAGATAAAGATACCGGCACCTCCATTCCTAATAGCATTAGTTGCTGATCCATCTGTATAGGCATGTATCCATGATTGATCGGGATAGCTTTCTTGGATCATACTCAATGTAGCAGTTCGTTTTTGCAGATCATTATACTCACATCCACTTGTGAGACCACTGACTGATGTATTAATTTGGAGGGCATTGCTGGCCTGCTCCCATGATACAGGGTATAGGGTGGGCTTCAGTGGATAGGTCTTCTTGATGCTGTCTTTTAAGTCTTTTTCCCCGATGCACAAAGCTGCTACGCTTTAGACGTCCCAATGCCAGATCATCTAGTCTTGCCTTCATTGGGTGAGTTGGCATTCTGTTGTACTTTTCCATCTGGATCATGGTTTTTGTTTCTCTTCTATGGGACAATGTCTGTAATCCAGCAACCTTCTGCATCTCTGATATTGGTGTAGTTTTCATGGCTCCTGTAATGAGCCCGAGAGCTTGATTTTGCACCTTGTCCAAAGACTGCAGATGTGAGTTAGCAGCTGATGACCATGCTGCTGAGCTAAACTCTAAGTGTGGTCTTATTACTCCATTATAAATCTTCTTTAGATTTCGTTCATTTGCTCCCCAGTTGGTACCTGCTAATTTTCTGAGTATGCCTAGTCGTCTTCGGGCCTTTCCTTCTGCATTTTCAATATGCTTATTCCATGTAAGCCTTTGGTCAAATGTCACCCCAAGATAGGTGGGGTAGCTTTCTTCCTTGATCACGGTTGTCCCTAGGTGTATGTTAGCTGCTTTGTCCTTGGGGGCGAGGGAGAACAGTGTTGTGGAGGTTTTGTCTGTGTTTATTGTGATAAGCCATTTCTCTGCCCATGACACTAGCATGTCTGCTGCCCGCTGCATTCTATAATTTGCTGTGGTGACGTTTTCATCAGCGCACCAGAGTACTAGGTCATCTGCATATAAGGCAGCTTTCACTCCTGCGGGGAGATCTTTCACCAGGTCATTGATGTAAACAAGGAAGAGTGTTGGGGAAATTACTCCTCCTTGAGGTACCCCCTGATGGAGCAACACTTTTATGCTCTGCAGACCGTCAAGAGTGACTCTAGTTCTCCTGTTATGCAAGTATGACTGGATCCATTTCATCATGTTGCCTTGGATTACACTTCTCCTAAGTTTTGCAATAAGGCCATCTTTCCACACCTTGTCAAAGGCCTGCTTGAAGTCGACCCAGATCGTTAGGACCTTTTTCTTCTCCTGGAAGGCATCTTCTGTTGCTTGAGACTAGTAAGTAACTTGGTCTTCTATACTGTAGCATTCTCTAAATCCAGCTTGTTCCGGCACCAGGATCTGCTCAGACTCTAAATACCATTTCAATCTGTGGTTGACTATTCGCTCCATAGTCTTCCCAACACAGCTTGTGAGACTGATTGGCCGGTAACTTGCAGCCTCGGTCTTACATTTCCCTTTCTTTAGTATGGGTATTGTGATGGCTTCTCTCCATACTTGGGGTACCGTTCCTTTCAACCAGCTGTGGTTGAATATCTCAAGCAGTTTTGTCTTTGCTGCTGAGCTCAGATTTACTAGCATTTCGTTGCTGATTTTGTCCGGGCCGGGTGACTTTTGAAACTTAAGTTTGGAAATAGCGTTCTGTAGTTCTCCTAGTGTGATGGGTTCCCTCATTGGGGCAGGAGTATCTGCCTGTCCCATGGTTGCCAGTATTTCTTTTCTTATCTCTCTCTGATGGTCTATGTTAATGGGTAAGTTGCTTTCTGAACTGTATCTTCTAGCAAACAGGTCTGCAGCTTGTTTTCCTCTGAAAAGTTTGCCACCTTCATCCAATGTGATAGTCTGCTTAGGCGAGGAACGCTCTTCATTTAGAGACTTGACTAATCTCCAAAGTTTCCTGCCGTCTTTTTCAAGGTTCAGCGATGCCGTTTTAGTTCTCCAGCTTTTCCGTTTTTCTTCTAGCTTTGTTCTCTGAAACTCTGCTACAGCCTTTTTCCATTTTTTGTGAGTTTCAAGTGAAGGCTGAGACTCTGCGTCCTTTCTAGCCCTGTCCATAGCTTCCTGACGTTCTTGGAGTGTGCTGGACCAGTATAGTATGTAGTTACGCCGGCATCCTTTGGGAATGGTTTCTTTTGCAGCTTGTAGTATGCATCTGTTGAAGTCTTTTACCACTTCATTAATGTCTCTGTTCTGTACCTTAAGGGTAGACAGCAGCGTGTTCACCTGATGCCTGAATAAATCCCAGTTGGCTTTTTTGTAGTTCCATCTTGTAATGGCTGGGCCTGTACTGAGAGTTGCACTCTGGACAGTAAGAAAGATTGGGCGATGGTCGCTTCCCCCTAGTTGGTCTCCTACTTCTCTACTAATAGATCCAGCTATATCTGGGGTGGCGAAGGCAAGATCTGGTGTTGAAGTTGTGTGCCGTCCTCTGGAGTAGAAGGTAGGAGTATCTGTGGCATTATTGACTAGGATTAGGGAGTGATCATCTTGCCATGTTTCAACCTCTTCACCTCTGTGATCTAGATGGTTATAGCCCCAGCTCTGGGAGTGGCTATTAAACTGCTATAAAGTTGGTGGCTGGTACCTGTATAGAGCTGAGACTCAGGGGTTTGTTGTTTGGACAGTAATAGTTCAGGAGTTCTATTTCCATCTTGTCTACCTTTATCTGCAACAGCTGATATTCTGCTCCATCCATGTAAGTTTTCCTTTCGTGTGCATGAATGTTATTACTTACAAGAGTAAGTACTCCTCCTTTTCGTCTATCTTGTCTGTCGGTGATACTGTACACTTAAAACACCAAATGATATATACTGTTTCATACTGGTATCAATATATAAGCCACCACTGGAAAGAGTACTGTTTCGTTGTATATCTCTAGTGATAATACACTGATAATACTATAAGTTTGAAGTAGGATAAATCTGGTCTATTTATATTTACGTATACGCCCACACAGAGCTATAATAACTGAATAGGTTAATGTTACGTTCTGAGTACTACCACGCCCACACAGGGCTATTTATGAAGTATAGGTTACTACTGTCACTATGCCTGGACTGATCGAAGTAAGTGTGTGCTGGTACATTCATCCATCACAGTAACACACATAGGAATCATGGATCGTTGAACGATTGGTAACGTTTAAAGTACGATTTATTTACGTTACAACACAGACGACGACACAGACGAAATACAGCATAAAGTACATAGTATCGAGTAAAGGTATTCATGAAACTCCAACACCCCATTGGGCTCCATTACAGCGCCTAGTGGCGCACTTCTCATATAAGGTACACATTAACAATGTTCCTTAATACCCTGCATTCACCGCAGTTATAAATACGGCCTCATACATATGGCCTCATCCAGAAAGACTGCTCACATCGCAGTACTATTAAATTCATCAAAATACTGGCCTCATTAAATTCATCAAAATACTGGCCTCATTAAATTCATCAAAATACTGGCCTCATTAAATTCATCAAAATACTGGCCTCATTAAATTCATCAAAATACTGGCCTCATCATACTAACGATTTTCCTCAAAAGACTACGTCTCCCCTTCTCAGCAAAGGCTGCTCCACGGCAGTTGAATAATCATCATCAGCGTTATCTCTTCTTAGAGTTCCATTATAAATAGTGGTGCACTTCTTATAGAAGATGCACATCCACAATATTCCTCAAAGAACTGCGTACACAGCAGTCTGCAGTAATATAGCCTGCACAATATATGGCCTCCTAATCTCCTTCACAAAAATGTCTATGGCCTACAAAGTAATGTCTTTAAATCTCAGACTCTTCATAGCGCTTAATTGTAGATTAGTAGTGCACTTCTCTTAGAACGTGCACAATAACAAAATTTCTCATAAACTGCATCCACTGCAGTCATAAATATTAAAGTACGTACCATCTTCAACTAATTTAACACATGAAAGAATATTCAATACAGGCCTGTACAAAAGTCTCCATTGAGACACACATTGCAAAAACACTCTCCGTCTTCACCGAACACTGGTCGGGAACACACTTAGAGAAAACACCCAGGGTTGACTCCCCGTCAACACCTAGAACATGACTGCCCCTCGGGAAAACACATTTCCCCGCTCAGTCACGAGACTTCGCAGTTCACCACCGCTCAGTCCCTTCACGGACTAGCCGTGAGACTTATTCACCTAGTACGAAACCAGTACAGAATAACTTCATCCCACTACGAGATGACTAGCGCTCATGACGCTTTTCTGTTCTTTCTGTTTTCTAACATATAAATGTTTAAACAATTACCCGCTAATCAAGTCTACAAGCGATGCAACCCTTGATTCACTCTGACCAACCCGTATACAAAGGATCACTTCCCTTTTTTGACCTTAACATATTACCACCCTCTCCGGAGAAAAAAATGATTTATCATTTTTTGAAAAAAAACTACTTCAACGAAAAATGAGGGGTCAGCTAAGCTCTAATATACGCTTACAACAATATGTTATGGTAAGGTCAAAATAATACATCGACAAAAATATAGACAAGTGTACAATAAAACAAATTATACACAATAATCTGCTAAGTACATTAAATAATCAGTTTCAACCAAAGTTAAGTATGTTCACTGTAAACTAAGCAGTATACAATAAATAGAAATTAAACGACAAGACCAAGCAAAAAACATGATCAACACCGAAAATCAGCAATGAAATCAAAATAAGAAAAGAAATCAATAGTACCATCTGGTAACAATCAAGTTAACCAACTCCTTACATCAAACTAGATACAACCGACACAAATAGCTACCTCATCCCAAACCATATAATCAACGTAACAATACTAAGGAAGGAAGTATAAGAAGTGTAAGAAGTAAACGTATGCAAATAGAATTAAGTGACACCTAGATGAAACATAGAAGCATCACGAAAGTATAAACTGCTTCAAAAGAAATGGAGTGAAACGAAGAATCATCCAAAAAGAATGAAGGAAATTCAAGAAATAAATGTATAGAATATGGCAGTACTACATCCTAATAACTATTTATACAATCATGACAGTAAATCATAGAACAAAACGACAAAGTATATATATATATATATATACCAAACACGAACGAAAGATATAACTACATAATGCATAATAAATAATTTAGCAAAGATGCAAAACTTATTCATAACTAAAATGAATTATCACAGGCATCACACAAAAAAGTGCGAAATGTAAAAAAAAATATCACAGTCTCAAACAAATAAAAATTAATAAATTTTCTTCTTTTTTTTTTTTTTTAAAAAATCTGGAAATATCAACACATATTATTACTCTTAGTTAAGCACTGGGCACACAAAAAATACAACACTTTCAAAAAACAAATACATTTCTCAAAAATACAATACAAAAAAGTTTCTTAACATTAAGTTAAATAAAAATAGTATTTTAAATTTTTACAAGTTTCAACCTGTAATTAATAAATCAAAAGTGAAATGAACTTTAACAAAATGTGAGACATAATAAAAATATATTCCCATCTCTAAGTAAACACAAATGAGCACCTATAAAAACCACACTATTAACTCCATACCAATTTGCAAATATAAACATAACATTATTTATCTTGAACAAGTGTTTACGTCAAACTTCTAAATTCTTTAAACAAACAACAATATCTACTATCTCTGACAATTCTACCTATACAGTTTAGCTCCAAAATAACATTACACAATCCAACAATTACTTCATATAACCTCTGTATATAGAAATATATTAACTTAACATGGAGTCAGATACGAACAAGAAAAAAACAAATGTAGTAAATAAAAAACTCTCTGAAAGCGACTAACGCATATTCCTAGCTAATGAGTTTGTGCTTAGGGCTGGCAATCTCATTATGTACAAAATTATCCTAACAATTACTGCTACAAAATCATGTCAATGTTTTGATGAATCAGCTATCATAGCTCCCAACTTGACAACAGAGCACATATGGACAATAATAATATGACCAAGTGGAATAGTCTTCTAACTAATGTATGTAAATACCAAAAATCTACAATCTCATTACAAAAATTAAAGATAAGTCACTACAAAGTGATATGTTACAATTTCATTGCAATTATAATACATAAAATGTTTATCCACAATACAATTATGTAAACAATAACATAGAGTACAAATAATGCATAAATATGGACATACACAATATCCAATACCACATTATATAATGCAAACATATTATACTATACAATAATTCCTTATCCCCCCAAAAAATAGGACAACTCCGGCTTCATTAATAGCATTCCATAAACTGCACGGGATGACGTCATATAACACGGGGTCAGCATGTTGGCAAGGCTTCGCTTGACTAGACACACGGTTGTGAGGGGACAAACATTCATCTCACAGCTACAGAAAAACAGGCACGCTGACCTTTATCGTATAGCTGCTACTGTTGAAAAATACAAATGAAAATCTCCATTTTAATCAACGGTAAGATTATAAGGTAAACTGATAGGTTAACTACACAATTACCTAACCCGTGGTTATGAAAATGTCTGGTCTCTATATGATGTCATCACCTCTTCCTTCATCACATAGTATATCACCCAGAAGGCTAGAAACAACCTGACCGAAAATGGTCATCACAGCAGAGCTGAAATAAAGTTATGCACACAGAAAACGAGATACTTTCTCGAAATCAAAACATAACAAACCTGTTGTATTTTGTGATATTATTACTTATTGTTACTTTGCTTACTACCAACGACTTTAGGCTTTTGTCACGCAAAGTTAACCTGGTTATGTGTAGTAATATCTAGAGTGTTATTATCTCTATTGCTATTTTCCTTATTATTCCATTTGTTCTGCCTAGAACTGCAGTTAGCATTGTTATGCTTAACATCTCTCCTTCGATAGAAATATCTAGTAAATGAATCTTGTTGACTCCTAGAACAATTACTATCAAATTGGCAATCTTTAATGTAATTATTTCTATCATAATTTCTCAACTCTTCAGAATCAAAATTTTGAGATCTTTTAACCTGTCTCTGTTTCTTGGAGAGGAAAAACTACCGTTTGATGGGCTTCCTTGGTACTGTCCAACATTATGGTTATTTCTTTTACCAAAACTGTTTTTATTCTTTTCTGTGGTAATATGCTTATTTGCTGTATCACACTGCCTATACTGGGTATGACAAGCAGTGGAACTGATCGAATTCTTATGGTTACCAACATAATGTGTGTTATCTTTATTACCAGAACTGGATGTTACACATGAAGTATCTTTGCTGGTCTGACGCCAAGAGGCAGTATTATTAGCATCAGTAGTACGTGGGAAATTGTATTTGCCACGTAGGGATTTACGTCCACCATGTTCGATTTTCGTCTCCGCAAAGAGTGTATAGGGCTGACTTCTTGCTTGTTTTACTTGTTGATAAACAACCTTCTGTCTACTATTGTCAACATTGACAGTAGACAACCCTTTGATGCCTAAAACAACATCTACCAAACCATTCACTCTTGTTCTTAGTTCAGTCATTTCAGCAATATTAAGAGAGATCTCTTGCCTTAGTTTTTTATTTAAGTTATCACATGTCATAACTTTGCATCTCTCTTCTGTTAGTAACTTCTCAATCTTAATCATTTTCTCTCTCTCAGTCGTTAACTCTTCTAATTTGTCTTTCTCATCCTTCTCTATATTAGCACCAATTTGTCGTGCCTCAATCTCATTATCCTCATTATTCATTAGCTCTTCAACTTCATTCGGAAATTCAGTAAAATTCTCTTCTTCAATATCAGAATTTACTTTATTCAACAAATCAAGAGCGTCTTTGTATAAGACCTATCACGGTCAGTTGTCTCAGCTTCTAATTTACCACACCTCTCTTTGTTTTCCTGAAGTTGTTGCTTGAGATCACTAACCTCGCCATTATTATATCTTATCTGAACTTCTAAGTTTTTAACTTTACTGCATTCAGAATCTAATGCTGCTTTCACACTAGCAAGCTCCAAGTTTGATTTATGCAAATCACTTGTGAGTTTAGACACTGTTTCTTGTAATTTATTCTTTTCAGCAATATCCTGCAAAAACCTAGCTCTTTCCTGTAGAGCGTTCTGTCTACTTTTCTTTATTCGCTCCTGCTCTTCTAATTCCTTTTTGTTATCCTCGGGCACGACGTTGCGAATTATATTCTGCATACTCTCCAATATACGATGGTGTTTAACCTTAGTATACCTATACAAAAGCCCACGAAGGTAATATAGCAAATCCGCCAAGTTCTTAGCCATCATTAAGTGAGGACCTGACTGAAAGTCATCGGCAGCAAAATAATTTAAGGCTTCTACCACATTAAACAAAAAACCCTCCAGCACATATTTGTCAAGTGCTGGGCCTTGTAATCCCTCAAAATATTGACCTTTTTCAGCTAAATACTCCATCATAGGCCTCATATCCTCATGATCAAACTCATCATCCATATCAGGATCCATAGTGATACAAACACTGAGTGTACTAAATGTATTGACTACTTATAATTATTACAAGTTTATGTCCCTGGAAACTTGGACAATTAATTTCCACCTCACACAATAAATATAGTCAGTATTATGTCACATGAGCAACAATCAATTATGCACTAAATCCAATAATAAGGCGCTATCAACATGAAGTACTCAATAGCATAAATAATAATAACTGGAAGGCGCGACAACATACATATAGAAACATAGTTCTCACTACAAAAACCACTTATCTTGCAAATAGCAAATAGTTCCTTCCTTTCCCGCTACAGGATGACACACCATAAGCCAACTCGCATGTTGAAAGGTAAGGCACAGGTATAGTCAATTCCCACCGGGCTAAAGGTAACTGGTCTCGTCGTCCACTTTCACTCCGGGTCATTGAAACAGCATGCTATGTGCTCGTACACAGCACAGGAAAACAGGAAACTCGAACGCTACAAATATGTCATAGGTAAGCATGTAAACATTAGACACATCACCGATCACAGGTCACGAGCGACACCATACTGTCTGTGAGCAATGCGGCGTCAATAAGACGAGATGTTCTACCGATAATTCATTTAGGCCGGAACACAGCACACTTGAATGTCAATAGTCCGCAACATGATACTATCATATCTATACTGGCCCATAGGCATCGAAGACGGCCAACACAGGTAAAGACGAACTGGGTTTATTCGAAGCTCCGCCCACACAGGGCTAACTACTGTTACAGATGAGAGAACTTTTTAGTACATATGCCACACACAGGGCACACCACCAAACAGGTCAAGGTTCCGTAGAAACAATCTTACAACGCGAAGTCATGGGCCTTACGCCCCTTTGGTTTGGTCCACCAACTGATACTATTATATAATTGATATATTGATACTGTTATAATTCTTTGATACTTTGCGCATTACTTGCGAATTATGAATGGGTGTCCACTGAACTGAACAATGTTGATAAAATGGGTTCTACTTATAGGCCACGCCCACACAGCTATAATAACTGAATAGGTTAATGTTACGTTCTGAGTACTACCACGCCCACACAGGGCTATTTATGAAGTATAGGGTACTACTGTCACTATGCCTGGACTGATCGAAGTAAGTGTGTGCTGGTACATTCATCCATCACAGTAACACACATAGGAATCATGGATCGTTGAACGATTGGTAACGTTTAAAGTACGATTTATTTACGTTACAACACAGACGACGACACAGACGAAATACAGCATAAAGTACATAGTATCGAGTAAAGGTATTCATGAAACTCCAACACCCCATTGGGCTCCATTACAGCGCCTAGTGGCGCACTTCTCATATAAGGTACACATTAACAATGTTCCTTAATACCCTGCATTCACCGCAGTTATAAATACGGCCTCATACATATGGCCTCATCCAGAAAGACTGCTCACATCGCAGTACTATTAAATTCATCAAAATACTGGCCTCATTAAATTCATCAAAATACTGGCCTCATTAAATTCATCAAAATACTGGCCTCATTAAATTCATCAAAATACTGGCCTCATCATACTAACGATTTTCCTCAAAAGATTACGTCTCCCCTTCTCAGCAAAGGCTGCTCCACGGCAGTTGAATAATCATCATTAGCGTTATCTCTTCTTAGAGTTCCATTATAAATAGTGGTGCACTTCTTATAGAAGATGCACATCCACAATATTCCTCAAAGAACTGCGTACACAGCAGTCTGCAGTAATATAGCCTGCACAATATATGGCCTCCTAATCTCCTTCACAAAAATGTCTATGGCCTACAAAGTAATGTCTTTAAATCTCAGACTCTTCATAGCGCTTAATTATAGATTAGTAGTGCACTTCTCTTAGAACGTGCACAATAACAAAATCTCTTATAAACTGCATCCACTGCAGTCATAAATATTAAAGTACGTACCATCTTCAACTAATTTAACACATGAAAGAATATTCAATACAGGCCTGTACAAAAGTCTCCATTGAGACACACATTGCAAAAACACTCTACATCTTCACCGAACACTGGTCGGGAACACACTTAGAGAAAACACCCAGGGTTGACTCCCCGTCAACACCTAGAACATGACTGCCCCTCGGGAAAACACATTTCCCCGCTCAGTCACGAGACTTTGCAGTTCACCACCGCTCAGTCCCTTCACGGACTAGCCGTGAGACTTATTCACCTAGTACGAAACCAGTACAGAATAACGTCATCCCACTACGAGATGACTAGCGCTCATGACGCTTTTCTGTTCTTTCTGTTTTCTAACATATAAATGTTTAAACAATTCCCCGCTAATCAAGTCTACAAGCGATGCAACCCTTGATTCACTCTGACCAACCCGTATACAAAGGATCACTTCCCTTTTTTGACCTTAACAGTCGGATATGAAGCATTGATATACCCTTATTTTAAAGGTTTGATCTGCTTTCAAGTGAGTCTCTTGGATACAGCAAACACTGACTTGTTTCTCATACAAGATGTTTTCCAGCTCTGTCTTTTTGCTGTATTCAGCCTGCTTGCTGTTCACTCCCTCTGCATTCCAGTGCATCATGACAAGTGGCACTCTGGGTTTCTCTTTTTCTGTTTTGTTTTGGTCAGTAGTTCTCCTCCGCCATCTGCTGACTCCACAAGACGGTCTAGAGGGTCCTCCAGTAGCTGAGGGTGGGCTCTGTCGAGGCTCAGAGCCAGGCACTGCACCTGCCTGGTGGAGCTCCACAGGGCGAGCACTAGTACGAGATTTATTTGACGGTGTACTCATCCATAAAGAAAAGCGAGTTGCGTGATACTGTGGTTTCCGGTGCGCCTTCTGGCCCAGTATCTACGACTTTAGCACCTCTTCAACGGGAGAGTGGGCTCATCCCTAATCTGTTTATGTTCCCAGTAGAAGACTATTCGCAAGCAGCCTGGGGGTGTCACTGCTCTGCGCGGACCTTGTTTACCGAGGCGGCGTCCAAGCTCGTATGGTGAAAATATGGTTGCGTTATCTTCAAAATAGACCTGTCTTTCCCGTGGCTTTTCTGCCATCCTACAACTTTGAGTTAGGGAGTTCTGAGCTCCAGTCTCTTTCCCAGGCATTTTATCCTGGCCTGGCACGCATATAGAGGACCCCACTTCTGGTTCTAAGTTAGCAGTTGGGGATAGGTGGGGTGGCACACTGTGCATTCCCCGTCATCCAGGGGGCTCTCCAACTATGCAGAGCTTGCACATGCTGTGCTCTATTTCTGGGCTTTCCCATGGAATCCTCACGTCCTGCACAGAGCCACTTCCAGATACCCACACCTGCCATCTCTCCATTGTATAAATCTCCTGCATGCGGCCATCCAGTCAAGAGCCAGTATTAAGTCTGGTGCCCAAGTGATCCCCCCAAGCTCAATGTGCAATGCTGGGTTCTCATCATGCTGCAACACAGGGTGGATTGTGATGCTCAGCCATCTCTCTCAACTCTGCACCGATAAGTGACATCGGGGACTTAACTGTGTTTCAGTACTGGGAGGCCCCGTTTCCGGGTACACCACACACAGCCAATTGAGGCAACGGTCGTCGTGGGCGTGTCTTCAGTGGGGAAGTTGTGGAGTCTTCCTGTCCATGTTCTTGCACATCCTAACACTGCCCGCAAGACATCGGAGGTTTGGAGAGTGGCCTTCTCTGCTTTTTTGAGCCGGAGTGGGCTCCCCGGGCATGTCTCGATGGGGATCGGGACATGTCCACACGCCAGTGGGCCCAGCATCGGCCGCATCTGATGAAGGACTTGCTCTGCCAGGTTTGAGTTAGTAAATTCCAACTTTGTCATCTTCATGGCATTGTGATGCTGGGGTGCCTGTGGATTTCCTACCGCCCCGGGTAGAAGCCAGAAGTGTACTGTGCCAGCTCTGGGGGAGATAAAGGGGGTGTTTCTGCATCTCCTTGTGATACGTAGCCAAGGTAGGGCTCACAGTGCTCTTTCCCCGCCACCAATTTGCCTGCTGGTTATGCAGAGTTCTCTGAGGCTCTAGGCATGTGACCAAGAGTTGAAGGCAATAGGATTGTCACGTCCTGAGTCTCTGTGCCTGTACGATGGGTTTCGATCTTCAGGGAGCAGTCCACACTCGTTCCCACTCCTAAGACTTGTTCAGTATCCATCTGGCTCCTTCCCACCCACAGAGGGCGTGTACGGTGTAGTGCACCGGTTTTATTATCGAGGTTTGCTCCTCTAGATCCGTTGTGTTTAGCCTGAGGATTCGCACCCTCAGTTACCAGGACTACCTCGAGGAGGGTGTGGCTCTTCACCACGCACAACGATCTTGGGGTATGAGAGGTTTTGCTAGGCCAAGAGACTAACACCGCAATGGTCGCTCCTTTTATGAACAAGAATTCACAAGGCCTAGGGTTAAGCAAGGGGGGAAACCCACTACCCACAACACCAACACATCATACCCCCTGTCTGTAAAAGACTTTGTCCCTAGTTTTAATGACATTTTCACTTGTCTTTACAGTTTGCCAATTAATTATGTAAACCATGTCTAAACTGAATGGCGGCCCTTAACTTTTGTCCAGTAGTACAGCTCAGTGCTACTGAATAATTTGTAGAGTTCTTGAAATCTATAATGGTGACTTAATCGAGAATAAAATAGAGAGAGAAGCCCAGATCTGAAGTTTAAACATTAACTACAAGGTAAGTTGTGTTCAACATCTTTTTATTTTTTAACATTTCATGTTCACAGAAAGCAAAAACTGATATCAAGAGAAGACCTTATTTTACCATGGCGAGCACTCTACAAAATTGTTGAAAACCTGGATAAACGTGGAGGACGGTGCAGAGTTTTCCCTGTGTGAGTTTAGATTTTTATGTTCTTGTTTATTATTTTGTCACCATCCATCATTTTCATTCCCAGCGAAACATGGGGCTGCTACTATTAGGTCACGTAAATGGATAATCAGTTTATGACTCTACAAGGTGTGGGAAATAAGGGCTATAGAATGAGTCAGTAAGGGTGCAAGACACATTATCCTGTTGACAATGAACCTTAATGGCTCTGTCACGGATTGCCTCCCCTTATCTCTGCAGTAGTGGTCCAACAGTGGCGACAACTCAAAAGTAACTAATTTGGGCCTTCCAAGGTGTCTACCTTTGCACAAGATTACTCTTGGTAGTGTTGTAGATAGAAGGATAATGATGTTTCTATCTCAAGGAAATATTCATAAGATATTCCAGAAGTCAAGAACAATGCTGCATGGGGCAGAGCAATGTTAACTTAGTATCTGGTATAATCCAGGAACAGAGTATGAAATAAAAATATAAGTGTTTACAAGTTTACATATTTGGAATCTTCATTCATTTTCCTATGAATCCATGCTGGTCATTAATGTGTACATTTGATTGTTATGAAATTCATTGCATTCTGTGCAGTCAAGGGAAAAAACCAAAAATGCAAAAAAATGCACGTGCGTTATCCTGCTGGAGAAGCTGCAAGTCTGGAAAAATTGTGAACGCAGGAGCAACTAGTGCACCCAGAACCTCATCTCGATATGTCACAGCATTTACATTTCCACGGAAGACGTGAAGAGGCAAGCGATGGTGAAAACTGAATCCTCCCCAAATGTGAATACTGCCACCTCCAAATCGGTTGACACAGCAATCTGCAAAGCGCTCTCCACACCGTCGCCAAATCCGCATACGTCCATCAGCAAAGGATATGTTGAATCTGCTCTCGTCTGTGAATAGACAGCATTCCACTGCAGTCTATTCCATCGGACATGCTGCTCTGCCCATTGCAGGCGCTGCTGACGATGTCTGTGAGTCAAGTTTGGCCCAACATAACGTCGTCTTGCAGTAAGGCCTGTATCTCTGAGTCGTCGTATGACTGTCATTCGAGAGATTTGCCCATGTCTACCCACTATTGCTCTTGCTGTTTGACTTGCCGGGAGAGTACGATTCCTTAGGTGACTCAGCACAATAAGACGATCTTGCGCAGGGGTAGTAACTCGTGGTTGGCCACTCCGAAGTCTATCCCGGGCACTGCCAGTGGTTCCGTTACGTTCATTGAGACGTACAATAGTGCTGTGGGGGCAATTCATCCTTCTGGCAATGGCCCGCGGGCTCATTCTGGTCTCCAACATACCAATGGCTCGTTGGCGGTCGTTTTCAGATAGTCGTGGCATTTCAAGCACATGTACTGGGTGTTTTGTCTCAATGGCCTTTTTATACCGAGTATACTGCCACAACGCGTACACATTTTCAGGGTCATAGCTGTTGGGAATCGTGTTGCACGTGTAACTTTCATCGTTTTCATGTAGTCTGTACACAAACCCGTGGGTTGAATCATGCACTTTCCATTCCAGCAGCCATTCGCTCTCCACCTCATGGCAAACACGGGGAAAATCCATTCACACACTTTTCTTTTCCAGCTTCTCGGCATCAGTATATAAAATAGTGGTCCGTTTTTAATGTGCTTCAGTATATATATATATATATATATATATATATATATATATATATATATATATATATATATATATATATATATATATATATATATATATATATATATATATATATATATAATAAAGACTCTGGATCATACGCTTTCTATCATATCCATAATGACTGAATCAACTATAAATTGGTAAAACCACATATAACAAATTTAATAATCAGTTATTCTTTAACAGTCTAAAATAAATATAAAGTGATGGTTGAACTTTAGTAAAAAATTGTCTTCACTGAGGTTTGTTAGAGGAGTTACAAAAATGTCCTTTTGCTGTTTCCTTTAATAAGAACTTAGCCTGCTCTAAGTTAGTACTGCCGCCGTGATTTTTTGAATTCTTTTGTGATGAGGGCACTGAGTGTCGACTCCCAAGATAGTGGCGAAGACTTTTACTTCAAACTGGTCTGATACTTCGAACAGTCTTGTAGCTTTGAACCACGAACTTTAGACAAAATAAAAAGAACAAATGCCTCTGCTAAGTACATTGTGGTTGGGAGATTAAACAGGCGCCTTTTCCCGCTGTCCTTTCACCAGTTGGGCCTCTCTGAATTTTTATTCTCTCTGAGCATATATAGCATCGCTCAGGGAGTATGATTAGAAATCATATTATTCTTCTGGTCACTTAATGGGAAAATGTGTCTGGACAGCGCAAGTGCAATGGCTTTTGTCTGAACTAACATTATAAAAGTACACATATCTCACAAAATGATACTATACACCTGTTATGTGTAAAATCATAACAGGCTTTATCGCACTCGACATGGTTTGTATACATACTTCCTTATTGATAGTGCGTTGCCCGGACTACTACGGAAGTGCGTCATATAATTTGCTGATTTTGAGCAGACGATCCTTTGCCAGCTTTAGGTCGAAGATTTGATCTTGAAGTCGGCCTCTTTCGCTGTGTATTCTCCGTGCGAGAAAGACGTGTTTTGGACGAGCTCCAGATAGTGTACACTTGTTACAGAGTTTTATCATTTATATCAGCTAGGTCGTCCTACAATTGGAGCCTAAGCTTGATGATATTTAAACGGACAAGTCATTGCTGAAAGGAGAGGAATGTGTGTGCAACTATATATTAAATATTTCAGCAATATGCCTCTGACATTGTTTCCGTAGTCTACGTGACGATAGACTGATCTTATGGACTGGCTAGAGATTGCCATTGACTATTTTTATGGATGCCTTCAATTAGGAGCTACGTCGTGTAATAAACTAAATGTTGTCTAAACGTCAACCAGGCATTATGGAGTTTTCTACTGTTGAAGAGTAGCCTTACGTTTTGAAGACTGTTAAAAAAGTTGGACTGAAAGGCCTAATGAAAATTATACCATAGACAGGCTGTACACTAAAATCCAGCTACTGGGGACTCTAAATGAACTCGAAGAGGGAAATTAGATCTAAACCATCTACCAGATGAAATTATCCCTCTACAACACCCTAGGCACATGTGAGGTAATCATCTCACTGCTCCATTCAAAGTCTGGGTCGCTTCTGCTTTTGCTTTCCTGAGCTAACTGGCATAAAGCCAACACCAGTGCTTGCTGTAGTGATTTATGAACATAGCATTTTCATATGTTGAGGTTGCCAGCCTCCTGTACCTTGTATAACCACTTAGCAAGTACAGACATGTCAAATTCACTTTGTAAAATAAATGTTTACACTTACCCCAAATTATTTTTTTTTGGGAACACAATCTCCTGACACAGATGAATGGACACAGCAACTATGATTAGATGCATCAAACCCTTGGTCAGGGAAATTTTAGTATTCCTCTTATGACGGGTGCTGTGATTCCTTATGTCTCCAGTCTTTGTATTTAAGAATGCTGGTTTTCATTTCTAAGTTACAAAGATGCCCAAATACTTCGTCTGTCACTTATAATTTGGAATTCTAGTCTGATGTCTCTCTGGCTCCTGGGAGTTGCTAATTTAACGTTGCGATGCAGTCTGATTTGTGTCTCCAAATTTGCTAGGTTATATTCTCATTTTCCTTCAAGCTTCCACATTGGTATTTCCGACCAACTTTCCAATGAGAGCTAAAGTTTATTTCAGGCTCTCGATTTAGACCAATCCTGTCTCATTAGAACTAGGTGGGTCGGGGTGTTAAATCATTACTATCCCCCTGCATGTTTTAAAATATCAATTTTAAAATTTAAACTCGTGACCTCTTTCAAATATGGCCGTAATACTTCCGATTGCACTTGTGCAAACTTACGAACACATCTGTGAACTCATTTGCTGACTAATACCTTCTGCCAATATTGTCTCCTCTGACAGGTAATCTGTACTATTGATACAGAGACGGACCATCGGAAGCCATTACCTATTATCACCGGTGTTTATGTACATCTCCCAGATCGATTTTTTAGACAATCTGGCTTTCTTTCCGTCGATCGTGCAAGACCACCTTGTGTCAACAATAATTTCCTGCGGCCATCTACATTACACGACACTGCGCGATAAAATTATAATCTGCCAGCCGGTCTAATTAACCTTATAATAATATGATTCACATGGTGAAATGTAAACAAGTCTGGGAGTGACTAGGCAAGAATGAAGGTGCATAAAAATATGCCAAATAATAGGATGATGAGTGAGGAAAATGTTTCTCATTTCAGAAAATTTGACAGAAACTTCAATAATGCTGTGAGAGCTTGTAACCCGTAAGTTTCTTTCTCTTGGCTAATGGTGACATTACTAGATATATCTTTCATAATAGTCTTTAAAATGTTTTGTAATCTTGGGTTAAAAAAAAAGAAAAGAAGGAACAGTTTTACAGCGTGATAAAGTGTCTGTTAAATCTGTTGTAAAGAAAATGTGTATGTTAAACATAATATTTGAAGTGTGCAGGCTGACATCATTTTTCATTTTACAGGTACTTTCATGAGGATGCCACACAAGAGATTCTGGATGAGTGGCGTCCATGTTTGTGCCCCTTTGACATGTTGGTAATAAGAGGTCTTCAGTATTTGGAACTATTTTTGCCAACTTCACTACCTCCAGAACTTCACCACAAAGGGTTCAAGTAAGCTCTGTGTCTTATTCATCACCCTTCAGCTCTCCAAGGAGCATAGGCCTTCAACAAACTTATGCCAAATATTCCTGTCCCATGGCATCAGCTCAAGGTTTTTTCTATGTCTTCTCATTCCTTTTATGTCTGTCTCCAATTCTCTTCTTCTTTTCTCTCTCTCTCTCTCTCTCTCTCTCTCTCTCTCTCTCTCTCTCTCTCTCTCTCTCTCTCTCTCTCTCTCTCTCTCTCTCTCTCTCTCTCTCTCTCTCTCTCTCTCTCCCTCTCTCTACCTCTCTTTCCAGAACAAGGACTCATTTGTAATACTATCAACAGGTTTCCTCAGTGTGTATCCTGTCCATCAACAGTGTTGTCTTCTCGTCTTTTATTTCATTGACAGTTGTCTGGTTTGTATCATCAGATCCACATTATTGATCTTGTCATGCCATTTTCAACCCTTTTATTTTATGCAAGCACCCAATTATGAAAGCCTGTAGCTTCTTGCTTGTTTTTATTGTTCTCCATGTTTCTGAGCCATACAATAGGACTGACTTGACATTTGAGTTGAAGATTCTTATTTTTGTGTTGGACTTATTTCTTTTGATCTTCATATATTTCCCAGTGCGTTGAAAGCTGACCTTGCCTTCTGTATTCTTATTTTGATATCACAGTCTGTCCCTCCAACTTTTTATTGCTGCCAAGATAAATGTATTATTCTACATCTTGTAGTGGTGTTTCTTCAAATGCTGTATTGTTGTTGTTATTCACATCAGCTTTGTCTTTTTCCTGTACATTTCAGACTCACTTGCTGTGACCTGTCATCCAGTATTTTCATTTTGTCTTCCATCTAATTACGCTTATGGGACAGAAGTGCCATATCATCAGCAAAATCTAGATTGTCAAGCTGTTTAGCCAGAGTCCACTGGAGTATTCCTGTCGACTAAGTCGACGTTTTTACAACCCAGTCTATAGCCAGTAAGTAGAGAAATGGTCACAATAGACAACCCTACCATAATCCAGTTCTTATCTCTAACCATTCTGTAAGGTGTCCTTCATGAAGAACACTACATGTCATGTCTTCATTTATTTTCTTAAATAAGTTTATGATCTTCAGGGGACTCCATAATGCCTCATCCATTTTCAAAGTGATTCTCTATCTACACTGTCAAATGCCTTTTCATAGTCCATAAATCCAGTGCAAAGTGGTGAGTTCAGATCCAGACTTTGTTCAACTATTATTCTCAATATAACTGGTCTGTACAGGATCAGTTTTTTTTAAAAAACTGCCTGTTTGCCAATCTCTCAGTTGTCTATCCATGGACTCTGTTTAACCTCTCAAGGATAATCCTGTGTAATATTTCTTCTTTGACTTGTCCATTTCTTTTCATTCTTTCATCTAAGAATGAAGATTTTTACATATATTTCACATTTTTTGCGCTATCTTTGTTCTCTCCCCTCTTTCTTAATCATCATCATGTTCCTTTGCATTCCTTACAGAGATGGAGTTACCACTTTAGCTGATCCCCTTGCAGGAAGCCTGCACTAAGCAGTCACATGATCTTGCAGGTGTGGCTTCTGTGGCAATTTGTTTTACGTGATGAGGTTGCCAGCCCCATGCGCTACCTCATAGTAGTTGCCACGTATGACATGCCTAAGGGTGCTGTAGTTTTTCTTTCTCTCTTCAGAGACCCCCTGGAACCACACATGTCCTCCTTTTTATTTCCTTCTTTTTCTCACCTCCTTCTCACATTCATTTTTATTTCACACACTCTCACAGCAGCACACTTCATACACTCTTTTTCATATCACATACACTCTTGGATCATATACATATACTGTCATATACATATTGTTCATATACATATTGTCTCATGCACAAAAATTACATGAGATGGTACTAGTAGTAGCCAACACAGTACACAAAGACTGAGTGAGGCAGAAGAGTCTGAAAAGTTCAGTGGATTACGAAGCGGATAAAAAAAGCAGAGTTTCTGTCATACTAGAGGTATATCCAGACGAAGAGAAAATAATAGCTGGCCACCATGAAAGAGATTGGGTCCTCACCATGTATATTGCAGTGAATGCCAATAGTGGGAAGATACCATTATTGGATGGATAGCCAAGAGTATTAGAATGTGCAGTTAAGGCAAGAGACAGAAGATGTTTAAGATTCATCGCAGCAGATTACTTCAATGCACAGATGGTAGCTGGTCTAATTTAATCTTATGTATAAACACATTTAACATAGCTCCCACACCTTACATTTGTGTGTATGTGTGTGATGTATTTTAAAAAAAAATGCTGAATTAATTTAGTGTTACTTGCAATAATCACATTGACAGGTTGTGGCTTGATGAGTTTCTAGAACTGTGGAAATCATTCCATAGTATGCCCTCATGGGAAGGGGTAAGTTTTGGCTGTTTGCTAAACCTTATTTGCCAATGATGTCAGTGCTCTTTCTTTAAATGACGGAGTTAAACATTGTTTAACAGTTCTGTCAGCTGTCTTTCACTAAATAACTGCATGATTCAGCCAAGCTACCCAAATGCTATAAGTTGTCTTTCATAAAGTTATTGAACACTGAAGCTTTTTGTGTAAACAGGTTATTTAAAATTATAGTCACAAAATGTTGTTGTTGTTTAATTAGGGCTGCTGAACTTCTCGCTGTTTAGCAGCCAATACCAGGTTGAAGACTCCTTGGTATTATTTTCACTGTAGACCTAGGCTTTTCCTATGGCTTTTCTGCCATTCTGAAACATGTTGAAGTCATGAGTTCCAGTTTCTCCAGCTTGGCTTGCATTTAAAGGATCGCCACATCTGGTCCCAAGCTAGGAGTAAGAAGTGCGTGGCATATGCATTCCCTGCCATCCAAGGGGGCTCTCCAGCTATGCAGAACTAAAATACTGTACTCTTGTTCTGGGCTCTCCCATAGGAATATTCACATCCAGTACAGAGCCACTTCTCAGCTTCCCCTGCATATCACTGGGTCCACAGTGAGGTCCTTCTGCATGCAGTCAACCAAATCAAAGCCAAAGAATCATGCCTGGGGCTCAAGTGACTTCTCCAAGCTTAGTGTGCAATGCTGGGTTTTCAACAAGTTTCACCACAGGGGGAATCCCTGGAAGTGTGTGGATGATTTCAAGAGTTAATGAAGATGTAATTAGCTTCACAGACATAGGTTCACTTCCACGTACTTATATTGTAGCATTGTGCATAGCTGGTGGTCATATAAGGATGACTCCAGATGTGCCTCCATGCATATAGTCAAAAATAATTATCATCATAATTTCACTTGCTTGTTTCTTCTGTGATGCACATATTCATTAAAAGTTTAAAGTCAGTGGTGGTCTCTCCCAAAACAGTACAATTTGTGTTATCATGAGAACTTATTGATTTAGATTCTCTGTTTAATGACAGAAGCTTTATATTGTTTTAGACTGTCTTACAAGACATTAAAAAGTTAATATAGGTCCACCCTTAAAACAGAACAGTTTGTATTAAGGTAAGAATGTATTGATTTAGATTCTCTGCTTAATGACATACCAATTTTAGTATTAGATTGTCTCTTAATAGATATTAAAAAATTAACATAGGCCTCCTGCTTTTATTTATTTATTTTTTTGTTTATTGTGATGTCTCATAAACAATCTAAAAAAAAAACATTAATACATGCCCAGGAATGTAATCAGTCCAAATTGTTTTACACACATTTGTACTAATTGACTGGAGTTTTTTGTTTTATTGGCCTAGGTTTAGTTGGTATTAAATCTGTTTTAAAAGGCATGCTTTTGTATTAAGTATGATAGTATTTCATGTTTTATAATGGTGACATTCTTGTTATTTCTCCAGTCCTTGGTCTACCTATTCTCAAGACTGGCACATGATAATATAGGCTACATTGATTGGAGTCCACACATACCAATGGTGAGCTAGCTGGTTAACATATTTTTGTCAATATCAGGCATGAGAAAAAAATCATGCTGTGTTAAAGTCTCGCCTAAGAGCTTGTAATATTCACCTTTCTCAGTTATATAGATAAATAAGCACACATGGATTGTAGTAATCAAACAGTGACCTCAAGTACTGGATAGTCATTTATTAAAAGCAACGCTGTTTTTCTACTGTTAATCTGGGCTTTCTTCAAACGTGTGCAATGAAGTGGCTCAGGAAAATTCATGGTGGGCCAGTCACCTGTCTTTACGAGACCTCATCTTCCTCAAGGTTAATGAAACAGTTCATTATGCATTCATTCATTCATTATTTATTCATTCATTACTTTTCTATGTCTCCTTTATCCCTTTCATATCTGTCTCCAGTTCTTTTCTCCACATGTTTTTTGATCTACCTCTATCTATTTTACCCTGGAGTTTCTAGAACATGGACCTTATAAGCTATCACTTGGTTTTCTCATTGTGAGTCCTATTCAGCCACAGCTTCTTTTTTTTCACCTTTTGTTCTACCACTACCTACCCCATTAATGAAACATTGATACATGAAAAGTGATAGCTTTTGCACCAAAAACAGTGTGAAGAGTAGACTATTTTAATCTTCTAGTTTTTATTTCAACACATTGTATGGAGGCAGAGTTAGTTTTTATTCTTGTGAGGTTTGTTTACTCGCCATTACCCTGTTTTTTCTTCTTCCTTTTTTAAGGATTTACACAATCCACCTTCCTCTCAGATGTCCCCTTGCTCTGGTGTTGGATATTCTGCTGTTGATAGCTAATACTGGCGGCTGATTTCATGCATTCTGATGTGTCCAAACCACATGTTCCCACTGAGCTGATATGTAGTGTTGTTCATGCCATCATTGTGAATTCTTTGTTTTCATTTCTATCTCTTGTGGTAAAGTTGGCTGCTTTTCTCTGGCATCTTTTTTTCACATAGTATAATCTAAGATGATTTTTGACAATACCATTTGGTAGTCTAGAAGTTTAATATAATACAGACATCTCAAAATCAGTGTTCTTAACCAAGTTAATAGATTTGTTATAGTTTTTCTCAAAATCATATTGCAAAGAAGTTATTGATTTTGCCAGAACACACAGCAGGTACTCTTGAAATTGACGTGGCTGCAATTTTCTTTTAATATTTTTTTACGATTGCATAAATTGTGCATCTGTAATTGACAGATTTTTACTCGGCTTCTTCGAAGTTTCTGTCTACCAGTAGGAACAAAACAGCTTATTCCTAATCGCAACCAAGATGCCTATGACATCATGAGTGTATCAACCTGGATTGTGAGCATAATGGTAGGTCCACGTTTAGGCAGTATTTGTGTTACATAGCTTGTTTTGCACACCATTTTGCTTAATAGTTTATATTTATTATCACTGTGCTAGTAAGCACTTTATTTCATTTATTAAAAATGCCATCATGGCATCCAGGATAGCCTCCACATGTAGTTCTTGGGGGTCTCTGATGAGACAAAGAATAGGACTACTGTACCCTCAGAGATGTCATACTATGTGACTAATATGAGGTTATACATGAAGCTGACAATCTCATTGTGTAAAGCACAAATTGCTATAGAATCCACCACTGCAAGAGCAAGTGACTGCTTTAATGCACGCTTCCTGCTAGGGGGACGAGCTACAGTGGTGGTTCCATGCTTTGTTGGGAGCGCAGAGGAAAATGATAATGATTCAGAATTGGTTACACAAACATGTCATTAAGCTTGCAACATTTTGATGATGGAGTAGGAAGTCATGGCCTTTAGAAAGCTTGGTCACTTGCTTTCTGTCAGATGATGTTAAATATGTTTTTGTTGTTTATATTTGTTGATGCTTTGTAAGCCTTCATCACTTTAAATGTAAAAGGTAAAGGAACCCGTTACACGCCCATTGAGGCATATTGGGAATATGGTGTTAGGCCCATATTATCTTGACCGTCGGCACACGAGGGGTGATGTGGTCGGCATCACGCCGGCCGCCTTAACCTTCCCAGAGTTGCTCTGGTACCCATTTACTTTAAATGTACTAGCAGATATTTGAATTTGTGTAAGGAAAGGAAATACACAATTTTGCCAGAAGTAAATATATATTAAACAGTTGCAAAAAAAAAAAAAAAAAAACATACAAAAGAAAAAAAAAAAGGAGGAAAAGACTAAATTTATTTATTGATGAGTAAATTTTTGTTTAAAGTTGTTATTTTAAGCACTTCATTTGTACAGCATCCAAAATATGTTTTTAAAGTGAACGTTCTGCTACATTTATTAAATTGATCACTGAATGTAATATATGTAAAATTTCCTTATTTTTAATGGAATCCAGCCTACTTTCTGCCAAAGCTGGCAGTAAGGACCCTAGCTTAAGAGGCATGGCTATCTCTGTTTTAAACCTTCTTTTGCATTTACATAATTCAAGAAATGACTGATGTCAGTAGTAGCTGTGTCTTGTTCATGTCAGCAGAAGCCATGTCTTGTTCATGTGAATAGAAGCTGTGTCTTAATCATGTCAGCAGAAGCCGTGTCTTGTTCATGTCAGCAGAAGCCATGTCTTGTTCATGTCAGCAGAAGCCAGGTCTCATTCATGTCAGCAGAAGCCAGGTCTTGTTCATGTCAGCAGAAGCCAGGTCTTGTTCATGTCAGCAGAAGCCAGGTCTTGTTCATGTCAGCAGAAGCCTTGTCTCATTCATATCAGCAGAAGCCAGGTCTTGTTCATGTCAGCAGAAGCCAGGTCTTGTTCATGTCAGCAGAAGCCAGGTCTTGTTCATGTCAGCAGAAGCCAGGTCTTGTTCATGTCAGCAGAAGCCAGGTCTTGTTCATGTCAGCAGAAGCCAGGTCTTGTTCATGTCAGCAGAAGCCAGGTCTTGTTCATGTCAGCAGAAGCCAGGTCTTGTTCATGTGAATAGAAGCAGTGTCTTGTTCATTTCAGCAGAAGCTATGTCATTGACTTTCAGATCCTCTTCAAGCACATGCCATCAACATATACATATCAAGCTTTCCTGTCCTGTTATTCCCTTAGCCATGTGTAATTGGCCTTTCTCTGTTTATCTTACCCAGTGGATTCCAGGACAAGGACTGCCATGTTATGTTGTCAACTGGTTTTCTCGTGTGTCCTGTTCATTACCAGCATCTATTCCTCACATCTGTTCCACTGGTATTTGTCTGGTTCTTGTCATCAGGTCCACATTGGTGATCTTGTCATACCAGTGCAATCTTTCTGTTCTGTGCAGGCACCCATTTATGAAAGTTTGTATCTTTCTGGTTGTCATTTGTCTTGTTCTCTGCGATTCAGAGCCATGCAGTAGGGCTGACTTGACATTAGATTTGAAGTATTTTTGTCTGCTTATTTGTATGCTGTATAATATTATTACAGTTTCTAAATTACATGTGAGCATCTGAGTGGTTAGAGTTCTTGCCTATTGCACCAGTGTTACTGGGTTCAAAACCTGGTAATGTCATGCTCCAGTCTACTCAGCTGCAGATGAGTACCTGACTCTGCTCTTGAGCTGAACCTGGTATAGTGAAGTCTGTAACACTTCTCTCCCCAACAGCGGTATCTACTATAGGACTACCTTTACCTTTTTTTTAAAAATTATGTTCAACACCAAAGTTGTATTTGCAGCTGGCTGAATGTGTCCATATGAATATTCCATTGCCAGGGTGGCCCAGACAGCCAAGTTCAAGAACACATAACAAAGCTGTTCAAGGCACTGCACTCTTTCTTTCACCCATCTAATGTTGGCCGGTGGACTGTAAGTTACCCAGGGGCATTTATTTAGATTTGTTAGCAAGCTAGACCTGAATCTGGTTAAATAACTGTATAATTTGTTAATGATAAGTTTTGTGTGTGTGTGTGTGTGTGTGAAAAGTTAAGTTATCAGTTAATAGGGCTGCCGGGTGTACCTGGAAAAGACTGTGGACTTTGTCGTGGTGACAGGCCTGCAGATTTAGCATGACTACTACCTGAACACAGAAGAAGAAGAAAAGTCATCAGTTCCTACACATTTGAAAAGTGAAGTCATCTGAAACAGAGTTCTTTGGACATGCTATGAGAAGAGAATAATCAGATTGTGGTAACTGGTAAATTCAGCTGAAAGAGAAGAAGACAGACAGACGTTGACAAACTGAGCACATGACATAGGAAAAGATGTCTTGATCTGACCTTTCATTGTTGCCATATTGTATAAATAGACTTTTTTAAGAAAGAAGCGAACCATCTTAAGAAGAGGTTTGGCCATTTGGTTTAAAGCTCGGCCAAACAGGTCAGCAGCTGTGAATCTTCTATGTGAAGACAAGGGGCAAAAAGATAATTGGGTGCCCAAGGAAGGAATGGTTTATTGGAGTAGCTAACAATTGTACAGGCTGACTGACGTCCAGGAACATTATGAGTTCTGTCTGTAATGCTTTAAGCCATCATTGAAGAGGTTTGGTCATTTGGTTTAAAGCTCGGCCAAACAGACCAGCAGCTTTGAGTCTTTTATGTGAAGACAAGGGACAAAAGATACTTGGGTACCCAAAGACGGAATGGTTTATTAGAGTGGCTAAAAATGTACAGGCTAATTGACTTGTCCAGGAACATTATGAGCTTTGTCTGTATTTGTCTGTATTGCTTTACAGGAAATATGATAAAAAACAAAAGTGAGCAAGTGTGATAAGTGGCCCAGTGTAGTTCCCAGGGTTCTCTGAAGGGACAAAAAAAAAAAAAGGGATACCCTCAGGACTGTGGAACAAGGTGACTAATATGTGGTTATGCATGGGGCTGGCAACCTCATCATGTAAAATGAATAGCCACAGAAACAACTGAAGCACGAGGATGTGAATGCTTGGTGCCGGCTTCCTGCAAGGGGACCAGCTGTACTGGTAGCTTTATGCTCCATAGGGAACACAAAGGAAAGGATGATGATTGTGTGGTAAGAGGGTGGTGCAAATTGTCCTTTGAAAATCTAGGTTAATTATTTCCAAGCTCAGAAGGCATCTATTTAGTATTTACTTTACTGTTAAACTCACTGTGCGTTAATTGTATTATCAAACTTGTGTTTTTCAGCTTCGCCTGGAGTCTTTTCTTCATAATCTTCCAAAAATGTTTGTGAGGCGCTTGCGCAGGTAAAAATTTACTTAGCTAATTTCCATTTTCTGTTTAATCACAAAATTTACAAAAAAAATATTTGTGTTTTAGACCAATGATCAACTGTTTATTCAGGTATACCTTAATTCTTGAAAATTCAGACTTAGAAGATGTTTGGCCCAGCTGATTCAGCTGTTTTTCCCACTTCCTAAAACTCTGCTCCCTGTAGTTTTTAACGCATATTTTGCTTACAGTGAAAGCTTTATTATCTTGCTTTTGAGAAAAATGATATTAGAAATATTGCAATAATGCAGTAAACATTCACTTAACTGTATAAACATGGCAAATCTATCTTGGTTTTCTGATTTATATATTTTTTAAATACTTCAATATTTATTGCTTTCTTTATGTGCTCCTGGTCTGTATTTTGGAATACCTTATTTATTTGTTGTAGCAGTACTAAATATTTTCAGTATCTTGTTTAATTACTAGAGTGTTTACTCTTCCAGTGAATATGTTGCCTTAACAGTCTTAGTTAAACTAAACTGTCCAGTTTTCATCTCATTTGTCAGTGAAGGCTATAACGAGCAGCTGGTAGCAGTGCTTAAATAATAGTTTTTTTTAAATGAATTATGTGTACATCTCTACATCCAGCTTTGTCTTTGATTATACTAGTAGTAGTAATACATCTTAGGACTTGATGGCTGTCTTTCTTACTCTTTTCTTCTGTTGTGTTGTACACATAGTGTTTTAGTTATTTTAAAATTCTCACAGTCATTGTCAGTAAGTGGCTGTATGTGTGACAGGCTGTGAACTCTAATATGTGATGGTGCTGTATATCTAGTGCCTGGGTCTGTAAATGCCATGTCACACTATTTTCCAGACTTTGTAAAATCTTACAGGATCAGCATCTCGTCAAGTCCTGGGCCGTAAAAGAATAAATGTTTAGGTGATAGTATCTGTGTGTTTTCATTCAGATTATTCAACCTTTAGTTTTTGTAAGAAAATCTGCACCTGCAATTTTCCGCCTTTCAAATCTTGACAGTTAATCATCTTGGTGGGTTTTATTCAGTGTATTCTACCAATTACCTTTTCATTCATTGGGTGTTGAAGTGCAGGGTTTGTGAAAACGTAAAACCAACTGTTATTACAGTAGCCTCAATTCACAAAATACAGTTGAACATGGCAAGACACTACATTGCTGAAAGAAGCAAGTCACAACCAAGGCAGTGTTTTATTTTCTTCCTTCTTTTTTCTTGCCCGAGGTGAAGAATCTCTATTCTTTTCTTCTTCATTTATTTTTGCTGACAGACCATCACATTTGAATGGTTATATGAGGAAAGCATAGTGTCGTTACATCTCGTAGGACAAGATTTGTCTAGTCCTAACCTTTCAGACTCATCGAATTCAAAGAAGTAGTCAGTTGCTTACATATGCATGTGTAGAATATATGGTGGCGGTAGTTGCTGCATAAGGGATCATTTCTCCATCATCTTACTATTAATCATCTTCAAAACAAGATAGCGAACATGGCAGCCCATAAAAGTCAAAGTTTTTGTATGGTCATCAACGAACGCATGCTAATTTCAGTTTCTGCTTAGTAAGGTTCAATTTAGGAGGGAACTCAGTTTATCATAGCTCACCTTGTTCAGTTGCCAAACCGTAACCTATTCAAAGCTATGAATGGTACTTACGCGGCCCCAAAATCAAAGAAATTGTCATTTAGTCATCTTATACAAACAATAGTTTTGAGCCAATTTGATGCAACAAGCTTGATTATATTCCTTTTGTGAAGGCCAGTAGATCCTTGCTTTTCAATATATACAAGGGGCCATTCTGACGCCATCACAAATTGTAGGCTCACTGTGTTATTGGGGAAAAAAGATCCTCATGGCATCCTTACTATGCCAGCGCAGGTTACTAAGACCTCTCTTGGAAACGTAAACCACCCCCTCATTCCCCAGCGTCATTTCAACTAGTCATCTAATCATATTTTGCTACTATTTTACTTCCAACAATTTCACCTTATAGATTATACTCATGACATCATTAGGGATACCCTAACAAAATCTAAATATAAGTATCACCGCAACGTGTAAATGTTTTAATGTTCATTTCAGTTTCTAATTTATGCAGTGTTTTTTATTTGTTAACAGTTTTTCCTGTCTGTTTCAGTATTTTATCATTTAGCTCCTGTGTCAGGGCATGAAATTTCAAGTTTTCATTAACTGAGCAAACTGAAAGCTTTGGTCATTATTAAAAGGAAATAGTAAAATCCTTACCTCAAATGTTGGTCGCCTATCTCAGATTTTTGGTAGTCGGTGGTGACCTGGTTTCCAGAAATGTGCCTTGTCCTGCATCCCATGTTTGTTATTGTGGCTAATGGAGAATTTTTTTACCCAGAATATCTCCTTCAGCTGTTGTTTCTTTTCTTTGTAAAACAGACAATAATACAGTTTTTACTTTATATCAGTTCCTTTGAAGCTTTTGACATTTTGATTTTTTTCTTATCTTAACAGAGAAAGGTACAAGGCGATATGTTGGCTGCCTCCAATACCAGCTTCTCACAAACTGACAGACGCACAGGTTACTGAGTTTGTGGAAAGTCTGAAGTCATCAGTTTTTGTGGCGATGTTCAGCACGTTTGGCTGCCAGGAAGCTTCTATGGCTCTTCGTAACTTGGCAACTTTGAGACCAGAGATTGTTGTTCCTCCATTGTTAGAAAAGTCAGTTGGTTTGAGGGAGATGTTTTTGAGCAAGAAAAATGAATTATAATTTAAATGAAAATATTTCAGTAAAAAAAAAAATAGGCAATTTTTCTAAATTAAATATCCTTCAGAAAGAATTTAAGGAATTATGACCAGAAGAAAAGATTGGAGGTGTAAGAAAAAGAGAAAAATAGTTTTAACTGGGTAGATGTAATCAGAATTTACCATGTGCTACAATATTTTTTAACCCATGTAGTCCCCAGTGGTCTTTGAAGAGACAAAAGAAACAGAATAGGACCACCGCACTGTCAGGCATGTCATACAAGGTGACTAATGTGGGGCTGGCAGCCTCATCATGTAAAACAAATGATCACAAACCACATCTGTAAGAGCATGTGAATGCTTGGTGCAGGTTTTCTGCAGGACCAGCTAAAGTGGTGACACCATGCTCCATAGGGAGGCAAAGGAAATGGTGATGATGTAACGTTTTTTTCAGTAGCAGTCACAGGGGACACAGATGAAGATCTAATAGGTAACCTTCTGGATGCTGATAAAGGCAGAAGATGCAGGTGGCTTGTGGCGTTGATCACAGTTTAAATTTCTGTTTCATATTTGCAGTGTTGTATTTTCTAATTTTTTCCAACAGGATGTATCCAGCGATGGAAACCCTCATTGAACCACATAGACTGATTGCTTGCATGATCTGCGTAGTCTCTGTAGTTCGGCCTATGCTAACATCACCCAAGTATTACCCAGAAGGCCCCTCCCATGTGCTTCCACTGCTCAAATTGGCCCTTCCAGGAATAGACCCCAATGACTTCATGAAAACACTGGTATGTAAGTTTTACCACACAGTCTATATTCTACCTCATTTTTTTTTCTTGTTCCTCAGTGTTCTCAGTGACTTTCCTCCCTTTTCTTTTCTCTCACTTTTGACAATAAAGCCATTGAGTTTCTCTATTGCATTGCAGTTTTTCTCAATTTCTCCAATATTACTGATGTAAGTGGTTAAAAAAAGCTAAAAAACAATTTTAAAACACATTTAACATTTGTGAAAAGTAACTATTATTGTGCTGTTAAAGTCTCTTTGCTCTCTCATATTCTGTAAACTCCTATAGCATAATCAAGGATATTATGTCCGTAAACAAGAATACTGTGGTGATTAAATTACTCATAATGTTTTATTTTTAACAGTTCACAATGCAAATGATTTCACATTTTGTCAACCTCATACACATTGTGGACTGCTCTGATGCATGTCTGACTGTCCAGGGTTTGACAGAGGTGAGGAAATATTGGCTTTTGTTGTCATGCATTTTTATGTGAACATTTATTAGCAGTCATAGAAGTTTTATGAGGATTTAAAAGAGAGGAAGGAACATTTTAAGTTATTTTGGAGATTTAAACATGCAACCCCACATGTCATGTCAGTAGAAGGAGAATAGTTTATGATGTGTGAGCACTGATACTGGCTTCTTTCTTTGTTGAGGCTGATTATGTCTACCTTTTGAAGTACTTATTGCTGTTATTCACATCATTAAGTTTTACAGTTCATTGACATTTTATTGATGTCAAATTTTCAGAGTTAGAGCTGATTACTCAGTTGTAAACTATTTGTGAGATTATAAGGATTGAAGGAAATTATGTTCTTATCCTTCCCAGCTCATGTAGTAGTGTTATAAATTTATAGAGTTCTCAGAACTTACTTACTTACTGTAAAGACCTCGTTCCTGTTGTAAAGATCTAGTTTATCGACCACTTCTGTAAAGTAGACGTTATTCCAATTGTTGGTGTCTTGACAAGGTGTCCTGTGAAGTGCGTATTCTGATGCACTGGGGTGAGTGTAAACATCAATGATAATGAACGCGAATGGATGACAGTTCGACAGGTTTACAGGACACTCACTCCAATCACAGGTATAAGTCAAGGATGGCTTGAACCCCAGCTGACGTTTCAATGGTTTAATAAAGGCACACACACTTGGACAGCACGGATATAGTCATGGGTACATGTTGACATAAATTCATTAGGCGTTTGAATAGTGGATCATATTTCATGTAGCATTCAAATATAATGTGCGACATAAGACAGCATTCAATGTTCTGGTAGACTATCGCCGTATCCCCTAACTGACTGAACGCGTCAATGAGGATCGGTAAACATACAAAGAGTTCATTGGACGGACCTTAATTTCTTGGCTAAGTTCTTAAGCTGAATATGTCCAATGTTTGTATAATAATAATAAACCACGATAGTGGGTTTTCACATCATAACAAGATCTCTATACCACTGCCCGATAGTAAGATGCAAAGTCTGTTCTCTTGACAGTGATCCAAAGTGATGACAGGAATACAAAATGGCTATCTTCTTGAGTTTCGCTCAATCACTCAGAAGAAGGGTAAATGATAAGCCAAAGTCAATTCATAATAAATATTCTCATAGCGTTTCCAAACAGTTCCATATTAATAAGGTTGCTTCATGTAGACATAAGCGCTGTTGGAAAACCTGTCATCTTCATCGATATATAAACGATCCTAGATATTCGAAGCACGATGTTCATCTAGGTCTAACCACATAGAGATCATCAAAAAGGGTCTGGAATTACCTGGAGTCCGAATTAAACACAATAGAGTATATGAGGAGGATCTCTGACAACAGAATCTCGCAGAGACACAATCTCCTTCAGAAAGATCATTCATAGATCATTTTCAACCTTGTTACAAGACCAGCCCAAAAAATACACACCAGCCATTATCAGGCGTCTTCGTCAGGACTCATCACGCCTTCGTAGGCAAAAACTAACACCTGCCCCAGAATTGGGCAGAAAGAATATAGTCCGACTTAAACATACGAAGATATACAATATAAAACTGAATCTTCTTGCTCTAGACAAGTAATACATATGAATTCAGGCCATAAACATTCTAAGCAAGATTAATCTATTTTCTGGCCCTAACAAATGAGAAATGACATAAATTCCGTATTAATACGCCAAGAGAGACCACTCATATAATCAAAAGTATAAATCAATCATGGATTATCTAGCTTTACAAAGGAATGCATTTTCGTACCCCAAATAAATACAAATATATATTTTTCATATTAAATAGACATACTGGATGAATTGTATGCCTCACTGAAGTAATCCGTGCGTCACATAATTCCATACAAAAGAATATGTGCGCAACAGATTACCACACCCCCCCGGGGAAAAAAATGGTACATTTTTTTTTTGAAATACATCTAGGAGCAACATACAATAGGCTCACAATGCACAAATAACAATGTGCAGATGATAAGCATTCCAAAGAAATGTAACGCCTAATGTGAGGCTAAGTCGTCCTATGGTACGACAAGTGAGAATATATCTCAGGATCCAGAGAAAATCTTTCTCTGAGTATAAATATTTCCAGGGAGGTGTCACCAACGCATACTACAATATTTCAATGTCACAATTTCTACAATAGCTTATCCAAAATCTTTCATCTTAGGTATTTTAACATCATGATTACTAAAGAAGAAAAACATCGAAAGACAGCGGTGATTATATATATGAAGGAACCGCTAAGTAGTGATACAATCAATATATGATATATTACATATGTGTACATATTTTAACATAGGAAAAAAAACTGTAGCTAAGTTCGACATGTTAGAAATCTCAGGATCTAACAGTTAGGTGGAATCATGTGGGCATCTAGACAAAATGTCTGCCATTACATTTTCTGATCCACGGATAGCTCGTACCAAAAAATGAAAAGGCTGAAGAGCAATCGAGTATCGCGTTGATCTCGCGCTCTTCAGATTTTTACTCTGAATAGCTGTAAGAGCTTTCTGGTCAGTTTCCACAATGAAATGCGCGCCAAGAAGAAATCTTTGAAGTTTAAGGATTGACCAAACCATAGCCAATAATTCACGGTCTAGGACCGAGTAATTCTTCTCTGCAGCATTTAGTTTTCGAGAAATATACATCACAGGATGCAGAGTTCCAGAGTACTCTTGCATTAGTGCTGCTCCAATCCCTGTGGATGAAGCGTCACTACGAAGAACAAATGTCTTATCCGTAGTAGGTAACACCAAAATAGGTGAAGTAGAAAACATAGTTTTAATCTTATCCAAAGAGGATTGACATTCTTGAGTCCAGTGGACTATACTAGGAGACCCTTTCTTTAGTAAGGAAGAAAGAGGTGACATGATTGAGGACAGATTCGGAATGAATCGTCCATAAAATTGCATGAGACCTAAAAGACTTCGCACTTGCTTTTTAGTCTTAGGAATAGAAATGTTAAGTATTTTACTTGTATTATGGTCTTCTGTTTTTAGGAAACCATGACCAACATGGTGACCTAAGAAAGATATTTCGCTAAAACCAATACAGGCTTTAGATGGTTTCGCTGTCAGGTTATGCTCGCGTAAGATAGACAATAGTTCATTTAACCCGTTATAGTGATCTTCCCAAGTATCACTGAAAAGACAGATGTCGTCAAGATATGCAATGACATCTGAACGGTGAGATAGGATTCGACGCATCATGCGTACGAATGTCGCACGGGCATTCATAAGGCCGAAAGGCATGAAATTACATTGAAATAGACCCCTAGGTGTCGAAAAAGCAGTAAACGGTTTGGCGTGTTCGGATAGAGGGACTTGCCAGTATCCCTTAGACAAATCAAGTTTAGTAAAGAAATGAGATTTCGACAATCTAGTAAGTAGTTCTTCTAGTAAAGGCATCGGTTCAGCATCAAATTTCGTCACTTGGTTCAGTTTGCGATAATCAACGCAAAGACGTATGTTATTGTCTTTTTTTCGTACAATAACCATCGGCGAAGAATTGCTGATGTGGATGGTTCAATTATTTCCAAATCTATCATTTCATCCAACTCTTTCTCTACCTGTGCCTGAAAATGTATCGGGATAGGATACGGTCTGACTCTTATAGCATTATGGTCAGTAAGAATAATGTCATGTTCAATGACATTAGTTCGACCAGGAATGTCAGTAAGGACATCCTCAAATTGTTGTAACATAGTAGAAACTTGTCTCTGTTCTCCTAGAGATAACTCGGGAGAGACTGTAACGTCTTTCCATGATTCATTAGAATGAAGTGGAATCATTGGAAAAGGCAAATTCACATCCGAGAAACTCGTTTCCTCATCCTGTATTACTGACAGTGATGAGTAATGCCCATGTTGGACTGGAGAATCGTCCGTTGCCTGAAAAACAGGTTGTAAATAATCCGGACGTTCGTGGAATTCCGTGAGCATGTTGATGTGGAAGGTTTTATGCTTCCCGTCAATATCGACGATATAGTCAACATCGGAAACTTTTGATATTATATCGTACGGACCTTTCCAAGAAATAAGAAGTCTATTTTCCCTACAAGGTAATAAGACAAATGCTTTGTCACCAGGACAAAGTTGTCGCAAGCATCTCTTCTTATTGGCAAATTGCCGTGCCTTCTGTTTCGCAAATTTAGAAGAAGCGGTTGCCAATTTGCATGCTTCAATAATCTTGTGTCTAAGTGCAATGACATATTCGTAAGAGGATTTTGTGTCATCGACAATATTGTCAGCAGTTATGAGGTCATGAAGTAAGGACATAGGACCTCGCGGTTTCGCGCCAAAGACAAGTTCAAAGGGAGAAAATCCTGTATGTTCGTTGGCGACCTCTCTGTATGCAAAGAGAGCCGCGGGTAAAACCCTGTCCCAATCCTGAGGATGATCTTCAGTTATCTTACCTAACAGGTTTTTCAGAGTTCTATTCAGACGTTCTACCATCCCATTGGACATAGGATGATAAATACTACTAAGAGATCTCTCTATCTGTAGAGTCGACATCACTTGAGACATGGTATCCGATATGAGTTGGGTACCATGGTCTGATAATATTTCTGCTGGAAATCCCAGACGAGAAAATATTAGCCAAAGAGCATCTGCAATATCAGCAGTAGTTATGCTCTTTAGAGGAACAGCCTCTGGCCAACGTGTGCACATATCAACACACGTCAAGATAAATTGGTGTCCTCTAGCAGACTTTATCTTAAATGGACCAATGATGTCTATCGCCATTTTTTGAAATGGTCGAATGGGAATGTCTGCAGCCTGAATAGGTGCAGCATGGCGTGGACCTCTGGATTTAACCTCTTGACATACTTTACAAGATCGACAATAGATCCGTATGTCCTTATTCACAGAAGGCCAAAAGAAAGACGCAAGAACTCTAGATTTAGTACGGGAAAAACCCATATGTCCAGCACACTGAGAATCATGAGCGTGCTGTAAGATTTTAACTCTCATATTTTTGGGCACAAGAATTTGAGAATGAATGGACTTAGCGGAGTCTTGTACCATACGTACAAGTACGCCATTCTTCATCGTAATCCAAGATTTACGGTTTGTATCTTTATTCGGATCACCTTTTGTTGCTAGCATAAAGAATTTTTTTAGAGTAGGATCATCTTCTTGCTTTTTTATGAACGAGTCACGCGAAATTTCCAAGGTATCATCTTGGTTCTGTGCATCATTATCTTCAGAAGGCGAAGATTGAGGCGCGTTAAGAGCTTGAGCCCTAGTGACTACTGCATTAGCAGTTTGCATATTGTTATTTTCCCAATCAGCAATTTGTTGCGGAGTACATTCTTTCACTCCATGAATGCGACCGATGATAAGATCAGCGATCGGATTCGGCAGGAGACATGCCTGCACATCTCCTGTAAAGAAAGGAGTAGCAATATTGATAATGGCAGTAGAGTACTTCTCCAATGTGCCACCAAATGTTACACATTTGATTACTTTTCCCGTGGCTCGAGAAGGATCTACGAGTGACTGCCTCACTCCAATGGTGGTGCATCCCGAATCGAAAAGAATTGATACCAGAGTACCATCTACTAGACCTCTATTGAAGACAAGAGCATCTCTTCCATCATGCGCGACTGATGCAGGAAAAGCGGGGAAAGGATGACCACAGCTTAAAGTGGAAACTGTGGTTGGATCGAATAATGTTTTGCATTGGGAGCACTGAGATGCTCTACCAAAGTCAAAAGCAGAACATCCTACATTATTAGAGTCTTTCTTATCATTATTATGATTACCGGCTTCATGAAACTCTTGCTGTGCAGAGTTAGCCTGGTAATGAGATTTATGTCTTCTGTGTTGTGATCTACCTCGATTATTATAACCTCTATAGTTATTATTATTTCCTCTGTTATAACCCCTGTTTGGGTTAGGATCATAGTATTCATGATCACAATCATCATGTTCATTATAATGAGTATCCCTGTAATGTTGGTTTTGTTGTTTCCATGAAGGAAAACTTGGGTAGTTCCTATAGTGACTCCCTTTGCGGAAATTTCTGTAATTATGGGCACCCCTGTATCTAGGACTGCCAGCCTAATTCCAGCTCTTCAAAGAAGAACCTTGATTTGAGTGGTTACCTTGGTTTTGATAACCATTCCAATTAACCTTTTTGTGAGATTTATCTTGAGCTCCTTGAGACTTGTGTGAATAATTATGATTGTATTCTGTTGCTGAAGCAACTGGCATACCTTCTTTAATGTTAGTGTTGCTAAGAATCATGTCAGGGTGTGCCGTGGCATATTGGTCACAATATTCTTCCATTTGTTTTAATGTACTAGGTTTACGCTCATGTAAAAATTCTAGGAATGGTTTATTCACTGAAGACATGATCTTGTCTCTGAGTAATAGATCCGTAAGAGCATAAAATGTTTTCCGTATTTTGGATAATTCAATCCATCGTAAAAGTGTAAGTCGTACTTTTGCAATGAATTCTGAGAATTCTACACCTGCCTCAGGTCTCATTGTTTTAAACAAAAGACGATAACCTTCCTCTGGCAGCTGATATTTCTTTATCAAGGCTGCCCTAATAACCTCATAATTATCCTTGTCAGTTTCTTCAACCAAAGCTAACTTAGTCAGAGAATCACCTTTTAGATTCTCAGACAACTGATTAACATATTGTGATTTATCCACATTATGAGCTCGACAAGCACGTTCAAATCTATCAAGCCAGAATGTTATGTCATCACTGGCAGAATTGAACGCTGGCACCTTGACCTTATAAGTAAAGGGTTTATCATTACCACCAAATGACTGATTAACATTACTCCTATTTGTCAATTTCAATTTCTCTAACTCAAATGCTAAAAGTTCTTTCTGACGTTCATGTTCCCTAATTTCTTTTCTTTCTTCAGCAGCAGCAGCAGCTTTTTTCTCCTCAACTTCTAATCTTTTTTCTTCTATTTGAAGTTTTCTTTCCTCAGAAGCAGCAGCAGCTTTTTTCTCCTCAGCAGCAGCAGCAGCAGCAGCAGCAGCAGCAGCAGCAGCAGCAGCAGCAGCTTTTTTCTCCTCAGCTTCTAATCTTTTTTCTTCTATTTGAAGTTTTCTTTCCTCAGCAGCAGCAGCAGCTTTTTTCTCCTCAGCAGCAGCAGCTTTTTTCTCCTCAGCAGCAGCAGCAGCTTTTTTCTCCTCAGCAGCAACAGCAGCAGCTTTTTTCTCCTCAGCAGCAGCTTCAGCTTCAGCTTTTCTTTTTTCTTTTTCCATTTCCATCTGGAATCTCTGCTGCTCCACCTGTATCTGCAATTTCCTTTGTTCAGCTTCTCTTTCCAATCTTTTCTCTTCAGCCAGAGCTTTTCTTTCTTCTGCAGCTAATGTTTTGTCATATTGAGCAATTGCCCATTCTTCTAAGTCTTTACCAGTCTTATTAAGGGATTTCCCTTGTGCTATAAAGTAATCTAATGTAGACATCCTGTCTAATGAAATAGTAACCTGAAAAAGTAAATAAATTACCTTATCCCACTTTAATGGGAGGCAAGTCTATACTATAGACTTATATACTCACTTCATTTTATTTTACTTTCTTACTTTATATGGTTATCTTGTTTATAATGTAACAAATGATCACTTGAATACCTGTGGAAAATAATATCTTTCTATCCCAATCGCTGTGGGAGACAAGCCTTACAAAGGTCTTGTATACTTCCTTGTACAACAATAATAGTAATTAAGTACTGTTCTGTACTATAATATAAGTGAATTCAAATATACCTCATATATCATATGTCAACTAAAGACATTAACAAGGACAAACAAGAAAAAACAATATGAAAACAATTGCAGAAATCAAATTAAATTAAATAGGAAACTGAAGTAAACAATCACAGAATCTGTGATGATAACTGCAATAGAACTAAACAAAACAAATAACGTCACAGTGTATAAACATAAGGGTGTAAAGAACTGAATGAAAGGAAAGATAAGACCTACAATTATACAAAAAAATCAAAACAAAACTAAAGAACAGGAAAAATATTACAAAAACAACAATGAAAAAAAAAACACGTCGTTACAACTAACAAAAAATAGCAACAGATGTTGCATGCAAATTTTCACTAAAGAAAATTTGCCCCTACAGAACACTAGTACAAGACCAATATCACTCGGTATTTCTTGTCCTAGTCACCTCACCAACCGCCCACAACATATAAACACCTACACATATAAACAAATAACATGTAAACATAAATAGCATATAGCATACAATGTATATATATTATGAATAGAATGTGTTGTAGGTAGAGTGTTGCAAAGCAGGCACAGTTTTTTTAATAACAATAACTTGCCACTTTATTGAGTAATAGATTTGTTTTCTAACTATTACACTGTTCAATTTTTTTGAGCACACTAGAAGATCCAACGATGAAATAAATATGCACTTCTCTGTCTAACAACACTGTGATTCTTCTTGATCAGAATAAACAATCAGTTCTATCTTCTGTACTGTAAGAAATGTCAACAAGTACTGACCCAGATATTTTATACACTTGATTCAATTGTTCTGTATAATACTGTCTGTACAGCGAAAAACTGTCAACAACCGCTGACCTAGATACAGTATTTGATCGGTAAGACAGGTCACGCTGACATCGATTTCTCCGTTGTACTTCAAATCTGCCCACTGGTGTTAATGTGTGTCATATGTGGCGTCAGGGATGGTCTGGATATAATAACCCCAGGAATCTGGCTCACCACTGTAAAGATCTCATTCCTGTTGAAAAGATCTATTTTATCGACCACTTCTGTAAAGTAGACGTTATTCCAATTGTTGGTGTCTTGACAAGGTGTACTGTGAAGTGCGTATTCTGATGCACTGGGGTGAGTGTAAACATCAATGATAATGAACGCGAATGGATGACAGTTCGACAGGTTTACAGGACACTCACTCCAATCACAGGTATAAGTCAAGGATGGCTTGAACCCCAGCTGACGTTTCAATGGTTTAATAAAGGCACACACACTTGGACAGCACGGATACAGTCATGGGTACATGTTGACATAAATTCATTAGGCGTTTGAATAGTGGATCATATTTCATGTAGCATTCAAATATAATGTGCGACATAAGACAGCATTCAATGTTCTGGTAGACTATCACCGTATCCCCTAACTGACTGAACGCGTCAATGAGGATCGGTAAACATACAAAGAGTTCATTGGACGAACCTTCATTTCTTGGCTAAGTTCTTAAGCTGAATATGTCCAATATTTGTATAATAATAATAAACCACGATAGTGGGTTTTCACATCATAACAAGATCTCTATACCACTGCCCGATAGTAAGATGCAAAGTCTGTTCTCTTGACAGTGATCCAAAGTGATGCCAGGAATACAAAATGGCTACCTTCTTGAGTTTTGCTCACTCACTCAGAAGAAGGGTAAATGATAAGCCAAAGTCAATTCATAATAAATATTCTCATAGCGTTTCCAAACCGTTCCATATTAAAAAGGTTGCTTCATGTAGATATAAGCGCTGTTGGAAACCTGTCATCTTCATCGATATATAAACGACCCTAGATATACGAAGCACAATGTTCAATCTAGGTCTAATCGAATCGAGATCATCAAAAAGGGTCTGGAATTACCTGGAGTCCGAATTAAACACAATAAAGTATATGAGGAGGATCTCTGACAACAGAATCTCGCAGAGACACAATCTCCTTCAGAAAGATCATTCATAGATCATTTTCAACCTTGTTACAAGACCAGCCCAAAAAATACACACCAGCCATTATCAGGCGTCTTCGTCAGGACTCATCACGCCTTCGTAGGCAAAAACTAACACCTGCCCCAGAATTGGGCAGAAAGAATATAGTCCGACTTAAACATACGAAGATATACAATATAAAACTGAATCTTCTTGCTCTAGACAAGTAATACATATGAATTCAGGCCATAAACATTCTAAGCAAGATTAATCTATTTTCTGGCCCTAACAAATGAGAAATGACATAAATTCCGTATTAATACGCCAAGAGAGACCACTCATATAATCAAAAGTATAAATCAATCATGGATTATCTAGCTTTACAAAGGAATGCATTTTCGTACCCCAAATAAATACAAATATATATTTTTCATATTAAATAGACATACTGGATGAATTGTATGCCTCACTGAAGTAATCCGTGCGTCACATAATTCCATACAAAAGAATATGTGCGCAACACTTACTTACTTAGTTGTTCCCCTTCTACCGTGAGGTTTAGAGGTTTGGAAGAGTGAGCGCCAGACTATTCTATCAGCTGTCTTCTTCCTGGCCTGGTTCCATTCCAGTCCTCAGTCCTTCAAAGATTGTCTAATGTTGTCCTCCCAGCGGACTCTCGGTCGTCCTTGGGGTCTGAATCCATGGCTCTTTGTTTCCCATGCTTGTCGTGGTAGCCGATCTTCTCCCATTCTGCAGACATGGCCAAACCATCTTAGTTGGGACTGTTCTACTTGGGTCTGCAGCGGTTGGCATTTTGGGCCTTGACGTATTGTCTGGTTGCGGACCATGTCTCTTCTTGTTACTTCAACCACCTTCCTCAGATACCTCATTTCTGAGGTTTGGATCTGGCTTTTGTGGGTTGTAGTCATTGCCCATGACTCACATCCATATGTCAAGACTGGGACATAGGTGGAGCGGTATACAGCCATCTTCGTTTTCTTACCAACCTCTTTCTTGCTGAGGAATCCTCGATTTATGGCCTGAAAAAGTCTCCCAGCCGCTGCTTTTTGAGTGGCCAACTCTTCTTTGATGCTTCCCTTTTGGTCTATAATAGCTCCGAGATATTTAAAGTGGTCGACCTGCTCCAGGACCTGTTCTCCCAACTTAATCTGATGTTTTCTTTCTTCTCGTGATATCACCATGGATTTTGTTTTAGAGCTGCTTATGACCATCCCTCTCTTCTCCAGCTCTTCCTTCCAGACTTGCAGATTGGATTGGAGATGTGTCTCTGATTTAGCAATCAGGACAACATCATCAGCAAATGCTAGCTCTGAAATACAGACCTGTCTCATCTTCCAGTACCCCACTGAATACTTTCTTGTTCTCTCCTTACATGTCTTGATGACATCGTCCATGAGGAGTATGAAAAGATAAGGTGACAGGATATCACCTTGTCTTACACCAGTGGTGGTCCTGAACTCTTCTGACTTACAGTTTGCTGTCCTCACATAATTTCTGCAAGACTTGTAGGAGCTCTGTATAGCATGAATCAGAGGTGTTGGAATGTTCTTCCTTGCCAAACAGTCCCAAAGTTTGCTCCAGGGGACCCTGTCAAACGCCTTTTCCAGATCTATGAAACAAAGATGGATCTCACTCTTGTACTCAAGGCCTTTTCACTCAGCTGCCTGAGTGTGAAGATTAGGTCTTGAGTACTTCAGTTTGCTCGGAATCCACACTGGACTTCATCCAATTGTGGCTCAGCTAGGCATCGGAGTCTCTGCTCTAGGATTCTAGAGTAGATTTTACCAGGGACACTGAGAAGGGATATGCCTCTATGGTTTCCACATTGTCGATTGTCACCCTTTTTGAAAATTGGTGTTATGATGGCAATCTCCCAATCCTTTGGTATGGCCTTGTTGCACCATGCTGCCTGTAGGACCCTTAGGAGTAATAGGTCGCCTGATGCTCCCATGTACTTAACAATTTCTGGTGTTATACCATCATGCCCTGCTGCTTTGCCCATCTTGATTTTCTCCAGTGCTGCCTTCAGTTCTTCCATCTTTATGTCATCTTCACCACCATTGGTTTTCTCTTCTGTGCCAGTGGTTATCACTTCTGATGCTTGACCTTGCTCACCATCAAGGAGTTCTGAGAAATATTCTTTCCATCTTTCCATTACCTCCTTTGGAGCAGTAAGGAATTTGCCTTGCTTGTCCTTTATAAATTTGAGAGGGCATTGTTTTTCCTTCCTCATGTTCTTTAGGGTCTTATAGAACAATTTCTGGTTTTCTTGCGCATCTTTTCCTAGCTTTTCTCCAAATTCTTCCCAGGACTTTTGTTTATCTGCTAGCACCTTGTTCTTTGCTTCTGTTCTGAGTGTTACATATTCTCTATATTTCTCTATTTGTCCTGTTGTGTTTTTAGCTCCTAAGTATTGTTTCCATGCCATTTTCTTCTCTCTTATTTTCTCTTTGACTTCCTCTGTCCACCAAGATGTCCTCTTTCTCTTGTTCCCAAGTCGGACTTCACCACATGCTTCTGCAGCAGCTGTCTTTATGATGTCCTTGAATTTGAGCCAGAGGGTTTCCAAGTCATCAGGTTGTTCTTCTGTGTTTCTCACCACTGTAGCTATAAGCCCCTGATATCTGGTCTTAATTTCTGGCTCTCTCAGCTTGTAGGTCTTAATGCTCATTTCTCCCTTTCGTTTACTTTGTTTCTTGCATGATGTTGGGCAGTTCCTAGGCTGTGCAGCTCTTTCAGTTGTTCTCTTGATTGTAAGCAGGTAGTGATCACTTCCAATCTCTGGCCCCCTCCAGACTCTAGCATCCCGGACATATTTGAATGAGCTCCTCCTAACTATGGCATAGTCGATCACTGACTTCTCATTCTTTGTTGGTTTACATCTAGTGTATGCATTTATGCGCTTATGGCGGAACTTTGTGTTTGTAATGATCAGATTCTGCTCACTGCAGAATCTAAGGAGTTGCTTTCCATTGTCATTGAGAGTGCCTTCTTCATATCTTCCAATTACTCCACCCCATCTAGCATGGTAATTTCCAACTCTGGCATTGAAATCTCCGAGCATGATAACTTGATCTAGGCAGTCATCCACTGTCTTTTGAAGCAGCTCAAATAATTCCTCCTTGACCTCTGCTCTCTCATCCTCATTTGGCCCATACACTATGACCAGGTTGACTATGGTTTCTCCTTCTTTTAGTTGTACAACCATAATGCGCTCCGAGACAAATTTCCATCCCTTGATACTATCTTTTTGATTTTTGGCCACAATGCAACCCACGCCCCCTTTAGCTCTTTCAGATATGGGTACACCACTGTAGAGCAGCGTGTCGCCATCGAAATCCATGACTCCTTGTCCTTTTTTCTTCATTTCAGTTATAGCCAGGATTTCTAGTTTTGCTTTCCTCATCTCTTCCACCAGCTCCTCTTCCTTCCCATTTATAATTCTTGGGTTCCATGTTCCATAAGTCATAGTCCGTAGTCCGTTCCAGTTCGTCGCCTTTAGAATCCGTCCTGTTTTCTCTCTTATGTTTCGCTTAATTTTGATTTAAAGCAAACAGGTGATTGGCCTGTTGTGCCTTTGCATGGTGGAGGGGCTGCCTCCTTACGGCCTCCATGCAGGCCGCCCTCCTCCTTTTTCATCCGGGCTTGGGACCGGCATAGGCGGGTTCTCAGAACTGTTAATTCAATTCCTTACACTGCCGATTTATAGATCAACGCACAAAATTACAAACCCTGTTATCTCATTGTGCTTCTTCCTTTATCAGCGCATCATGTTTTTTTTACACTGATTCAGTTAGGCTGTAAAAGAGCAGAGAATTAGAATGCATCCAGGAATGACACAGTGTCACAAAACTTTCCTTAGAATAAAGTAGTTCAATATTATTCAGTATAAAAAAAAAAAATTGTATTTGCTGTACCCAGTTTTAAAACCAGTGAACCAGCAGCAAATGCATGTAACCTCAGAACTGAAACATCCAGGAATAAAGGACAGCAAAGAAGTTGATGGTTTGAAGACAGGAAACTGAATATTTCAGCTAATGAAGCAGCAGTATGTGTGCAGGAGTAGATAACTGAATAATCCAATGATGCCGTCTAAGCATTAGATAAAAGGAATGACTCATCCACATGTATATTTTCATATCCAAGTTTGATCTGACAGATACCACGACAGTGCCTGAGATAATTAAGATATACTGCATGTGATAATAAGGATAAGAAGGCGATATGATTTTACAGGTTATTTCCTATCCTTTCAGGACTTCTCGTGTGTTTAGATTTTCTGTTCACTGTAAATGTATAAATGTTACATACACAAATTAGCATGGAGATTCATTATGAGAGAGCATATTGAGAATCACAAAACATGAAGAAGAATCACAACTGAATTAGACAAGAAAGTGTGCTCATTCAGTTTTTTGCTTCCTAATGAATGCCTTTGTGTCTGCTAATTTAAATATATTTAAATCTCTGATTTCTAGCACGAACAAGACTTGTGCTCTGCAACAGCTAATTTTGAGGACTTTGTTCTCTCTTTTCTTGATAGGTAAGACATTGTACTACCTGTGTTACATCTTATGTATGCTTCAGAAAACAACAAAATTAGACCGTATATGAGGGACATTTTCAGCAGTGTGACATGTGAGTGATATGTTTTCGCCCGTATGTTACCGTGGCCCAAAATGGGAGCAAACAGTAGTTACACTGTGACCTATCATGCATGTCGTGATAAGCATCTAAGGAGGGTTCAGCATGTGGCTGGTTACCCCATTCTGTATGCATTGAGGCATATCTGGAGTCATCCTTATATGACCGCCAGCTAAGCATAATTCTGTCTTGAGTGAGACTGTTCATTCAGTTTACATCTACAAATCTGACAGCAAGATGGTTCACAAAATCTATTTGACTTCACTAAAGAGGCTGACAGACTGGTAAAGGAGGGTGGGGAAACTATTTGAAACTGACATATCACAACATACAGAGGCGTAGATGTCATGGGATAGATTTTGTGATGCATCTTACCGTCAGATTTGTAGGTATTAGGTGTTTGCTGCCGGCATCTTCCTCCCAAAGAGTGCAATGGGTATGTCTTTCTCCAAGAGTGTTGGGCTGATTTGTTTGTCAACTCACCTCTTCGGCTCTAGAGATCACTTCGCTTTGGGGGGTTCAGGTGGGGTTCATAGAGATGCATTCCCAGCTAGTCACAGGCGCTCATGATGCAGTCCTCATTTCTTCGTTCTGTGGCTGAGCTGTGGCTGTGTCATGTCCTGCATCCTATGCCTTCACGATTTTCCCTAGCACCATGGTTCTAAATTTCCATTGAGGTTTAGTGGCTTCGCTTCCCGTATCTCAGGAGTTGGACAATCTCTGACTATAGTGCAATGTCAGGTCACATGGCACTCTCGCTGCAGTTGGGACATTGGGCAGGGCCCGAATCCCTTCTAGGTAAAGACCTATGTCTTACCACCACCACTTCGGGACCCTTGGTGGGGTTTATCGTGGATTGGACAGAGCAAGTTTGATAGGCAAGTGGAGAATAGAAAATGTAGCATTTAACTCATGAGTGGGGTTTGGGTTGGTGCTGGCCAGAGCATGGTCCACGCGCCGGTGGGTATTGCTCCTGCACCTTAGGGGTCCCAAACTACTCCCGACCTGGTTATACTGCCAGGCACTCAGTCGCCGCCATAGCAAACTCTGTGAGAACGGGGTCACCACGTGAAGGTGTTGCAATGGACACATTTGTGCAGGAGAGGCCATATACTAGAAGCTTACTACAAAACAGTAGCTTCCGCAGTGATCACTGCAGCTGGATATGAGAGGGTGTGTGTTCGTGTCCACACCCATTAATGTAGGTGAGACTTGGGGCCCGAACCATACATAGACCCCGATTTGTAGATATAAATTGGATGGGCAGTCTCACTCAAGGCAGTACGTACACCAATAAATAACTTGATAGCAGTCTGGGTCACAGTTCCATACATATAATCTCAATAGCATGGTCCTAGACATCAGTAAAAATAGTACAAAAATACTTTCATCAATAAGAAATCTGGTACAGTCATTCTAACATAATGACAGCTACGGCATTCTATTAAGTACAGCATTTACTCTTCACACATATCCCTCTCTGGTCTGATCATCATCATCATCATCAGTTGCCATCTCCACAACGAAGGTTGGCTGTAATGGATCTCCAACGTCTTCTGTCTCTTGTCTTGATGGTGCACTCTGATAGACTCTTTCCTGTCCATCTCTTGATGTTGTCTTCCCACTTATAGCGCTGTCTTCCCCTTGCACGTTTGCCTTCAACTCTCCCTTCTGTTATGGTCTTCTGCAAGGTGTTATGCCTTTTTATGTGGCCAAAGTATTTTAGCTGTTGAACTTTGACCTCCCTCATTAGTTCTCTTTTCATACCTAGATTTTCTAGGACCTCCTTATTTGTTTTCATCTCTTTCCATGAGATACGCCCCATTCGTCTATATATCCACATTTCAAGAGCCTCAATTCTTTCTTCCAACTGCTTATTCATCGTCCATGTTTCTGCACCATACAGAAATGCAGAATATATATAACACTTTATGATTCTCAGTTTTAATTTGTGAGATAACTGTTTGGATGTCAGTATATGTTTCATGTTGTTGAATGTAGCTTTGGCCATTCCTATTCTCTTCTTGATTTCTGTTTCACATCTGCCATCTTCTGTTATTATATGACCGAGATATACGTAGCTCTTGACTTGTTCCAGGATTTCCCCATTTACGCTTATCTTTAATGTGGGTTTATCGTCTGTTTTGCTAATTATCATAGTTTTTGTTTTCTCAATATTAATGTCGAGTCCATATTCATGACTTATACTGTTCACTTGCTTCACTAGTTCTTGTAACTCCTGTTCGCTTTCAGCTAACAACACGGTATCATCTGCATATCTAAGGTTGTTTATTGACCTTCCACTGATGTTCAGTCCTGGTATTTCCTGTATCTGTTTGAAAATTTTTTCGGTGTATAAATTAAATAGGCAGGGGGACAGCACACAACCTTGTCTGACACCTCTTTTTATGTCTATGTATGGTGAATAATTCCTTCCAGATCTTACTGTGGCAGTTTGCTCCCAATAAAGGTTACTGAGTATTCTTATATCTTTTCCATCAATACCTATGTCTTCGAGGCATTCAATTATTTTCTCATGATGGACTCTGTCAAAAGCCTTCTTATAATCAATGAAGCACATATACATACTTTTTTGGACCTCTGTATATTTTTCTGCTAATATTCTTAGGCAAAATATTGCCTCTCTTGTTCCACTGTTCCGTCTAAAACCAAACTGTTCTTCCTGGATTTCGCTGTCTACTTTACTTTTTATTCTTTCCTGTATGATTTTGAGCAGTATCTTAATTGCATGACTCATCAGGCTGATTGTTCTGAAGTCTGAACATTCTGTTGCATTTGGTTTTTTGGGCAATGTTATAAAAACTGATGTCTTCATGTCGTGTGGTATATATCCTGTATTGTATACATCGTTGCATATTTCTGTGATTGTATCTATACCAAAGCTCTCCAGAGCTTCTATCATTTCGATTTTTATGTTATCCATGCCTGCTGATTTTCCTTTTTGTATCATATGAATGGCATTCTCTACTTCTGATCTGAGAATGTTTGGGCCTTCATTAGAATCTGGTGATGGTTTTTTACCTCTGTTGTCCTCGAATAATTCTTTTACGTATTCTGCCCATCTGTTTGATATGTCTTTCTCATCAAGTAATATTACACCATTTTTGTTCTTGATACAGCTTCCTCCTTGTGCAAACCGTGACCGATTTGATAATTTCTTTATTTCTTCATGCATATCTCTTGTCCTGTGCTTTGCTTCCAAGTCTTCTATTTCCTTGCATTTTGTTTCTATCCACCGTTCCTTTGCTTCTCTACACATAGTACGTATGTCATTGTCTATTGTTTTATATTCTGGAGTGTTTTTTGCTTTCTTTCTTTCGGTCATTTTATTCAAGATGTCATCTGTCATCCAAATTTGATTTTTCTTAGACTCCTTTTTAGGTAAATTTGCATTTGCTGATTGTATGCTTGTTTTTAAGCATTCCCATTTTGCGGTTGCTTTTTCTTCTGGGTTTTCTCTTCTATACTGCTCCATGCTTTCTGTCAATAACTGTTGATATTTATTTTTGACGTCGATCACCAGGCATCAAAGTTCATCTAGAAGTTCTTAGCGCGGGAAAACCACAACACACTTCTAGTATCCAGGTTGTTTATTTTAGCTCTTGTTAGGCTTCCAAATACTGGAACAGCCAGGGTCTTAAAACATATACCTCCTCCTGGCGCGGGAAAGCAAACAATGTGCATCCATAAAAAAATATATAAAGGTCTTATAACATTGACTTCCTGGCGTGGAAAAATGATGGTCCTCCTAATCCATCCTCTTCCCAAGTGCAGGAAAGGGCACAATGCTGCGGTACACAATAATTTATGAAGGCCTTGTAGACACACATTATGTGGGACATCATCTCATCAAATCCAAAGTATAATAATCGAAAGTCACAGATTATTTTCACAGGTCTACAAGACCCAGCTGTCTCCTACGATGGATGGCCACGAAATCCCGTCACATCTTGTTATTCTCTCTACAAGTATGCTAACTGTGTTCACTCTGTTGCTTTTCATGGGCGCACATGAACCTCGATTCACAATTGTAAGCCCCTGAATACTCTGTCACACTACATTTCTTCTAACAATGAACTTACATATGACATTTCAAGCTTGTGTACTTTAACAATAATGGTACACTCTAAACAGGTTACTCCATTCTTCACCCACACACATGTATACATGTCATGTATATCACGACACATGGCCAAGACCTTGAGCTGATGGCGCGAGACAAGAAGACTTGGTATAAGTTTGTTGAAGGCCTGTGCTCCTTGGAGAGCTGAAAGGTGGTGGTGATGATATGTATAAAATAATAAACTCAAAAAGTATATAATGTGGTGGTGATGATATGTATAAAATAATAAACTAAACAAATATATAATGTGGTGGTGATGATATGTATAAAATAATAAACTCAAAAAATATATAATGTGGTGATGATATGTATACAATAATAAACTCAAAAAATATATACCTTGTATGTATATTATCATCATTGTTTTTCTTGTCATTCCCTGTGGAACATGCAGTCACCACTACAGCTGGTCCCCTTGCAGACAAGCTGGTACAAAGTATTTACATGCTCTTGAAGTGGTGGTTTTTGTAGCAATTTGTTGTGCATGTTAAGGTTGCCAGCCTCATGCACAACTTCATATTACAATATGCCTGAGGGTGTTGTGATATTCTTTCTTTGTCTCATAATGTAGGTATGTGTAGGCTGTGAAAGGGATTAGATGACCAGACAATGATTATTAAATGTAATGTGCATTGTGTTTACAGAATCCACAACTTGATAGAACACAGCAGCCAAGAGGGTACTTCTTTTGGTGCCATAGAGAGACAGACTCCTGAACAGTCAGTGATGGAAGTGGTACTACCAGTAATAGTCTTAGCTGTGCTACAGCAGTGCTCTGCAGCCATCTACATGGTAAGAATGGTCTGAACTTTTGACGTTTTTTTAAATTGAAATCAAGTGGTTAATATATTTCCCCAAAAAGCACATTTTACGGGATGCTTAAGCTAGGCTGACACTTATTGTGAATATTTGTTTCAGAGTGCCTTGAAGAAAATTCACCAGTTTGTCATGTCTAATGTGTATGAAGTGAAAGTCAGTGGCAAACTAGCTGCACACTTGGTCAGAGCAGCTATAAGAGTGAGTCTTAGCTATTTCTACATTATATATACTTGTCTGAGACACATTTTCTGTAAATCTTCGTTGACATAGTTGTTAACATGTTTGTTAAGAGTTGACATTTGGGTATGCTTATATTTCTTGATGCCCCATGTAGGTCATAATGAGACAAATGAATTTTATTTTGTAACCTACGCCCGCAATTACTCGAGGCCAAATCTCCGGTTAGTATATCTGTTGCGGGAGGTTATTTAAAATTATATATTTATGTAAGAATGTGCCAGTAAAGAGTTCTGGTCTTACAAGTAATACCCCAGTCTTAGGATTAAGCACTGGTGTATTGTTATCATAGAAATAGTCAGACTGTGAAAACCCTGGCCAGTTAGTAAAAAGTTGTACCAGGATTTAAGGTGTCTCCTCCCTGTGACTATCTTATGATTACTTATTGTCTAGGGGATAAATAAAATTAACATTCACTTCAACCACAAATGTAAGAAGTGAATAACTCCTCAGGTACAATTAAAATATTTTAATATGTACACTAATATTCTATTTCTGCTAGTTGGAAAAGAGCATTAAAATATATATATATATATAAAAGTATTCACACAATTACTATTATTGTCTGTGTAGACTTCAAGATCTTGAATAATATAATTACTGCAATCTGCAATCACTGTTTTTAGTCCCTTGACTTTCCAATTAATTGTCATCAGTTGACTGAACTATGGTTTTTCACTATTTGCTGTTTCTTATATATTGGTGGTCAGTGTCTTAAATGACACTTATCTGTTCAACTTGATAATGCTGACTCTGAACTGTCCTTTGCTGCTATCAGACTTGATAGGCCCAGCTATAGGGATGCCAATGACCAGTTGAAGTTCACTCTTTGGGGTCCTGCACTTGTGTGGGATTGCCTCTGATGAACGACACAGGCTTCTGATACTGGACAGTCTGGTTTGAGTTATTTCATGGAACCTGAAATAACATATCAGCCTTGGCTAGTATCTGGCTAGACTTGTACTGACTAGCACAGATGTCAGACCAGTCAGTCATCAGATGTCACCGTTATACAATCATAGTGAATAAGGACACCATTTCAGTGATACAGAAGTATTAACATTTTAATTAATTGTAACTGACTAGCACATAAGTCAGACTAGTCAGTCATCAGATGTCAAAGTTATCCAGTCATAGTAAGTAACATCATGTCAATGATACAGACTTAATATTAACATTATCAGTAATAAACATCATCTGGTTTATTCTGCTCCTGTATATCCTTTACTTATTTATAACTTGATCTTTCCAAACCATATAGGGTACTGATGCCACTCTTAGCATCTACACAAAATTAATACATAAATAAATTACAGTGAGTGACCAAGCGATCAGGTTGCTTTCTTCAGTAGTACAATTACATAGTTGTTGAATTGAAACTGGCTGTGGAACACGCCATTTTACCAGCTGTAAATGGGCACTCAGTTGTGCGCTCGAACTAGGGAAGGAAAAGGCATCGAGGAAGGGCACTGGTCACCTAACCTCATAAACCAGGATCTTCCATGATGAAGTTTCTAACACTTCATTTCCCTATGACAATCTCTTGCCATGGGACTGCCTTTATCTTCGTAAGCGATAAAGCAATATGATAAATATTATCTTCATTAGGCTGTGGGGCTATTTGTGATTAATTTTTGTATAAGCAACAATCATCCACAATGCACATGGTTAAATCATATTAAAAAGCACAATACATTATATCAATGAATATTATACAGGCATATTTTGTGAAATCTATACGAACCTGTAATACAAAATAATAAAAAAATATTATACAGGATAGCTATCGTAAATTCGCTTACCCTCAGACTCCAGACACTTGACTGAAAATTTCTGGCGATCCGCTCACACTTCAGATGGATTTAGAGTCGTGGCGTTATCTGCCCTCAGTCTGTCTCAAACCTCTTTCGTTGTGTGTTCTCAGTTGTTGTTGTTGTTGTTGTTTTGATGAAATGATGGGTGGAGATCGGGCACTCAACCTCTGATCATTGTTGCCTCTTCTCTTTCCATCTTGGTCTACCCTGTTCAACCTGAAAGTTGGTTATAATTGGGGTATTTAGTGTCATTTTCTTTACTAATTTTGTATTCAATTTAAATAACTGTTGTCTTTTGCAGTTGCTGATTTTTATTTATATTAGTATTTGTCAATTTTATTTTCTCTTTTGTATTGTTTCTAGATAACTATTGTCCTTTACACTTGGTTTTAATTTGTATTAGTATTTGTTCTTTTTGGGTTGTTGTCCCTTTTTTTTTTTTTTTTATACCTTGTCTTTCCTTGTCCTATGAGTAGTTTTTTTTTTTTTTTGTTAATGCTTTGTTAGTTCTTGCTGCTTAATTTCTATTTAGTTGGATGATTTTCCTGAAGTTCTAACCTTATATTTTTTCCTTTGTTTTATGTATATATCTTTTAAGTATTGATTGGGCATCTCTTGGGGCATCTATACTTAAAACCTTATCACCTGTTAAGTCTATATTGTGATTTCTATAGTAAGTTTTTAATTCAAGCCTTTGTTGTTCATACTTTTTACAGTGGATCAGGTAGTGGTCTATGTCATTCTCTTCCTGACATTCTTGGCAGTGTGGTTCTTCTACCATGAAGTATGCTGCACCGAGTCGGAGACGCCACAGTTTTTTTGTTCGATGGTATCTTTAATTCTTCTCTGACCTGGCATGTCCTCGTTGGTTCTTTCAGCAGTTTGAACGCGTGTCTGCCTTTTCTACTTTCCTTCCATGTTGTCTTCCATTCCTCGTTTATAGTTTCCTTCACTTGGCTCTTGATCTCTGACCTTCCCAGTCCTGCTTTTATATTGTTTTTACTTGTTCTTCCCTTCTTGGCATTCTGGTCTGCCAACTCGTTGCCAGCTATACCTATGTGTGCTGGAACCCACACTAGCCTCACACTACATCCTCTGTTCTCTAGTGATGTATTAATTGCTAGAATTTCTTCCTTTATGTCTGGCCGGCTACATTTACCTGGGTGTTCTAGTGCTTGTAGTGATGATAGTGAGTCTGTAAATATCGTAACAGCTTCTGGTGGGTTATCTTCGATTATTTCTAGACTTTTAAGAATTGCTACCATCTCTGCAGTAAAAATCGATGCCCCTTCCGTTATACTGTAGCTCTTTTTTATTCCCCATTGTGGTATTACAACTCCGGCACCTAGTTGCCCACTATCACCCTTGGATCCATCAGTGTAGACGGCCAGACTTTGTTTAGTTAGTTGCTCTATGAACTTTCTACTTATCATTTTGGCTTCCTTATCTTCTATGTTTTGTTTGATCTTTTCAGTAAGTGAGTAGTCTATGATTGGTGATTTTAGTTCCCAGGGTGGTATTTTGCTTCTGTATTTATTACTATTTTCAATTGTGTTTGATAGTTCTTTGAACTGCATTAGGTCTTCTATAGTTCTCCATCCTGTTGGATATCTATCTTTATTTAAGGGGACGTCCCATACACTTGGTTGGTTTTTGACAAATGCTTTATGTGCTGGGTGGGTCACTTCTTGTGCTACTTTACTCCAATAATTTAATCTCAGTTCTTTCCGTCTTAGACCAAGGGGAGGTATGCCGAGAGCTACTTCTAGAGCTTCTACTGGTGTCGATATAAATGCACCTGTAATAGTTCTCATGGCTGCATTTTGAATCCTGTCTAGTTTTGCTTTGTTAGAAGCTGCAGCTGAGTCATAGACTATGCTGGCATAATCCAGTTTCCCCCTGATGAAGGACTTGTAAAACATAAGCATTATTTTATTGCTGGCCCCCCATCCATTACCTTTTACAATCCTTAGTATATTTAGGGGTCCCCTACAGCTTTCTACCAAATTGTCTATATGTTTATTATAATTTAGTTGTTTATCTAAAGTTACGCCCAGAAATCTAGTTGTTGAGGAGGTACATATTTTCTGTCCTTTAATGGTTATATTGATTTTGTTATTTTTTTTTTAAATTTCCTTTGCTGAAAATCATACCTACTGTTTTGTTTACATTAATTTGGAAGCCCCAACTTTTCATCCACTCTGAAACTTTGTCTATTTGATTTTGAAGTTTTTTGTAAACATGGTCCAAGTTTTTTCCAGATCGCCAAATGGCACAGTCATCTGCAAATTGTGATACTGCATTCTTTATGTCATTAAATTCATCTGCTAAATCATTTACAGCTATAGTGAAAATTGAAGGAGAGATCACTGATCCTTGAGGAATCCCATTCTGTTGTTCATATATTTCTGACCTATCATTATTCACCTGTACAGCAAAATACCTGTCCTGTAAAAAGTTTTCTAGATACCTATAGGTTTTACCAGTAATGCCAATCTTTTTCATTTTGTAAAGAGCTCCATCGCGCCAGCATTCATCATATGCTCTAGCTACATCTAGAAAGACTGCTACTGTTTTCTCTTTCCTCTTGAACCCTAGCTTTACATCATGTTCTAATCTTACAAGCTGGTCTACTGTACTTCTGTCTGCTCTAAACCCTGACTGGTTTGGGCTATATAACTGGTTTTTTTTCCAGGTAGAATTTAACTCTTTTATTCACAACAGTTTCCAGTATTTTACCTAGTTGTGATGTTAAGGAGATAGGCCTATATGAACTTACTTCATGGGCTTCCTTATTGGGTTTTAGAATGGGTACTATCATAGCTACTTTCCATGCTTTTGGTATCTTTCCTAAGTTCCAGATTTTGTTATAAAGTGAAGTTATTATGTTTATAGTTCTTTTGGGTACTTTCTTAAGGATTTCATAACTAAGTATATCTTGCCCTGAGGCAGTATTAGATTTATCTTTTATTGCATTAGTTACTTCTTCCTCTGTTATATCAGCATCTAAATAGTTTGTTTCATCTATCTGGTCTGGTATTTCTTTTAAAAACTGTATCCTAAGTCTTTCTCTTCTCTCATTTTCTTCCTGTCCAAGGCTACTTTTTGCACTGACTTTATAGAAATACTCGGCAAGGGCATTAGCTTTTTCTTTATCTGTTTCTGCTCTCTTTGGTAGTTTGATTGTTGGCATTATTGTTTTCTTATTGTTCCCTTTGATTGCCTTAAGCTTTCTCCATACTTCTCTAATTTGAGTGCTAGGTTTAAGTGACTGACAAAACTCCTTCCAGTTAGTTTCTTTGGCTTTGAATATTATTCTGTTAGATTCATTCCTAATAAGTTTATACTTATCATAATTTTCTTCTGTTCTGTTATTTCTATATTTTTGTAAGGCCCTTTTTCTTCTCTCATGAATTTCTGCACAGCTTTTATTCCACCAGGCAACTGGTTCTTTATTCCATTGAGTTTCTCTTTTCTTATTAATGTTATTTTTTTTGTTTAAGGTGTTGTGGCATATTTTTATTTGGTATATACTTTATTGCTATTTTCAGAATTTCATTGGTCAGTGTTTCTGCCCACAAGTCAGTATCATCTGATTCCATGTCTTTATATTCCATCACCTCCAGCTCTGATTGGAAAGCTTCCCAGTTTGCTTTTTTATAGTTGAAGGTAGGTTTCTCTGGTTCTGGGTTTGGAATGACATTTTCATGCATGGTTATTACAATGGGCAGATGATCTGAGTTTGTGTCTTGTAACACTTCCCAATTTACATTCGCTAGGTTGTTAGTTGCTATACTTATGTCTATTGCTGAGTCTGCCCTATTAGCTTGTGGATTAATTCTTGTTGCAGATCCATCATTTAGTATTAGTAGTTCATTGTTTTCTATGAAGTCAAGTAGGCATTTTCCTGCATTATCTGTATGTTGTCCACCCCAAGCACAATGATGGGAATTAAAATCGCCTACTATGATTGTTTTGGGGCCTAGTCTGGTGCTTATGGCTAGTATTTCTTCATCTTTAATTATGCCATCTTTAGCATATACATTTAGAATTGTTAGATTGTTTGGTTCAGCTGCTATAGTAACCTGGATACCTTCTATATTGGTTGTATTAAAAACTTCCCAGTCTATGATTTTAAATTTTTTCGCTAACTAAGACTGCGACACCACCTCCTCTACCTTCTTTCCTATCGTGTCTAAGTATCTTAAAGCCCTTACAACTATATCTACTATTTGGGTTTAAATGGGTCTCTTGAAGAGCATATATATCAGTAGTTAATCCTGTCTCTGATAGTAGGGGTGCAAAATTCTTTTTGATACCCCTACAATTCCACTGTATAATTTTAAATCTTTCTAAATTGAATTTTAACATCATCTATTATCCCTTTTATTTTGGTTAACTATCAATTTGCTCTTAATCTGTATTCCCTGCACTCGTGGACCCATCATCAATCAAGTTCTCTAGAAAAGCCTTATTAAAACTTATCATTGTATCCGTAACTTTTTCTGTTATGTATGGTAAAAGTGCATCAACGTGTTCTTTGATAGAGCTAGTTTCTTCTAGGTTGACCACTTTCCTATTTTCATCTAATGCTACATTCCCTTCTCTCCCTATGTTGATCTCCTGCCTTTCACTTTCCATTCTTTTTAGTATTATTTCACTTTCTTCTTTTAGTTCGGAAAGTTTGACTAGCATTATTTCATTTTCTTCTTTCAGTGCAGTCAGTTTAGCCACATCCTGGGTAATTTGGAACTGTATGGCTTTCACTTCTTGTAGCAATGCCTCTCTGCACTTTTCAGTGAATTCACATTTTCCAGAGTTGTAGCTGACCTGTCTGGCTTGCTGCTTTCTTTTGTTTTGTTAGTTATTTTCTGTTCTTTTGACTGCTGCGTTTTAATAGTTTTAATTTCTTCTTTAAGAGATTTTATTTCTTCTACAACTTTACTGTTTGTGTTTTTTGCGTTTTCTTTTATTTCTTTAATTACTGTTTTAAATGGTGTTCTTGTTATGATGGATTCTTTTAGTGCTTGTTTGGTTTGCTGGTACACTGGACAGCCCTGATACCTGGCACTGTGGTTCCCTTTGCAATTGGAACACTTTCTGTTCCCATTCGCCTTTTTGTAGTCGGTATCTGCCTTTGCCTTTTCACACTGTGTAGAGGGGTGGTTACTGGAGCAGTACCGACAAACTGTTCTCCCCTTACAATTGTTCCTTCCATGGCCGAATTTCAGACAGTTGGAGCACTGTAGCACAGGGGGAATGTAAGCTTCGGTGTGCTTCTTGGTTTTTCCCAAATAGTAGTGTTTTAGGGGTTTCCCTCCCTTCTGCCGTTATTATAACCACTGGGGTTACAATGCTCCCTTTCACCATTATTCTGTCCACATGTACCAACTTTATGTCTGGGTTCTGTTTTGCGATGCTGTTCATAACTTCCTCGCTTGAAAGGTTAATGTTTATCCCTTTTAACACACACCTATTGGTCTCTTTTGCCAGCTCTATCTTTACTTTTATGTCGTGTGCCAGAGTCACTGTTTTTGCTTCTACTTTGAGTTCCTCTAACATCTCTTTTATTCTGTCGCTCTGATTTGGGGTAATTATTATGCCAAAATGGGTTTTTGAAATTTTGGCTATCGCCTTTTTGCCTAACACAGGATCAAGGATTTTTATAATTTTGTCTTCATCTAGTGCTTTGATCTTGACAACCTCACCAGCTACTTGTGTTATCTTTAACCGACATATGTTTTACTACATCTTTATTTTGGGAAACTGCCTGGGATGCTTTATGTCTTGAGTCTTCTTTGGTACTTTCATTGCTATTTTTTTGGTTAGAAATTTCTTCTATGGGGGCCTGACTATTCTCTTCTAGTTTATCGTGCCTGGTGTCCCTATCTTTGTTTTTAACTGCTTCTGCCCACGTTTTGCCTTCACCTGACTGTGATCTAGTTAGGACTACAGGTGCCATGTTTGGTTATGAGCTATGTCCTAATTTCCTATTTGAATTTCTTTACTTATTGTTCTTTCCTATTTCTTTTAGCTCCCTTTCTTTTATTTTGTTATTAATTTAATTATTTTATTGTGCTATCTTGTTCTTATTCTTAGAAGTTTGGTCTATTTTGGTTCAAATCTTTCGATCTGGTAAATCTAAAATTCCCTTAACCACTAATATTTATTATTAATAATTGATTAACACTACTAGGATCTATGATTACAGTTTAGGATGATTCAACTTTTTGCTATTTTCTGATGAGTTAAGTAAAGTAAAAATGTCTACCGTACCACGAAATGGAAAGCACGTGGCGCCTGGGCCTATTAAAATTTATTTGTTTCTTTTTAATTTATGGCTATTCCTATTTTATATTATCACTCCTAGCCAGTATCAAGCAATCAACAATTATACTAACCGCTTAAATTGTATACAAAATAGAAACAGCAAATAAATTAAATTCAACTTATCTGGTTTGTATTTCTCCCGGTTGTGTGCGAACGCTGCGTGCTCAAGGCGAAGAGGTGTCTGGTGTATCTCTCTCGTTTGTTGTTGTTGTTTTGATGAAATGATGGGTGGAGATCGGGCACTCAACCTCTGATCATTGTTGCCTCTTCTCTTTCCATCTTGGTCTACCCTGTTCAACCTGAAAGTTGGTTATAATTGGGGTATTTAGTGTCATTTTCTTTACTAATTTTGTATTCAATTTAAATAACTGTTGTCTTTTGCAGTTGCTGATTTTTATTTATATTAGTATTTGTCAATTTTATTTTCTCTTTTGTATTGTTTCTAGATAACTATTGTCCTTTACACTTGGTTTTAATTTGTATTAGTATTTGTTCTTTTTGAGTTGTTGTCCCTTTTTTTTTTTTTTTATACCTTGTCTTTCCTTGTCCTATGAGTAGTTTTTTTTTTTTTTTTGTTAATGCTTTGTTAGTTCTTGCTGCTTAATTTCTATTTAGTTGGATGATTTTCCTGAAGTTCTAACCTTATATTTTTTCCTTTGTTTTATGTATATATCTTTTAAGTATTGATTGGGCATCTCTTGGGGCATCTATACTTAAAACCTTATCACCTGTTAAGTCTATATTGTGATTTCTATAGTAAGTTTTTAATTCAAGCCTTTGTTGTTCATACTTTTTACAGTGGATCAGGTAGTGGTCTATGTCATTCTCTTCCTGACATTCTTGGCAGTGTGGTTCTTCTACCATGAAGTATGCTGCACCGAGTCGGAGACGCCACAGTTTTTTGTTCGATGGTATCTTTAATTCTTCTCTGACCTGGCATGTCCTCGTTGGTTCTTTCAGCAGTTTGAACGCGTGTCTGCCTTTTCTACTTTCCTTCCATGTTGTCTTCCATTCCTCGTTTATAGTTTCCTTCACTTGGCTCTTGATCTCTGACCTTCCCAGTCCTGCTTTTATATTGTTTTTACTTGTTCTTCCCTTCTTGGCATTCTGGTCTGCCAACTCGTTGCCAGCTATACCTATGTGTGCTGGAACCCACACTAGCCTCACACTACATCCTCTGTTCTCTAGTGATGTATTAATTGCTAGAATTTCTTCCTTTATGTCTGGCCGGCTACATTTACCTGGGTGTTCTAGTGCTTGTAGTGATGATAGTGAGTCTGTAAATATCGTAACAGCTTCTGGTGGGTTATCTTCGATTATTTCTAGACTTTTAAGAATTGCTACCATCTCTGCAGTAAAAATCGATGCCCCTTCCGTTATACTGTAGCTCTTTTTTATTCCCCATTGTGGTATTACAACTCCGGCACCTAGTTGCCCACTATCACCCTTGGATCCATCAGTGTAGACGGCCAGACTTTGTTTAGTTAGTTGCTCTATGAACTTTCTACTTATCATTTTGGCTTCCTTATCTTCTATGTTTTGTTTGATCTTTTCAGTAAGTGAGTAGTCTATGATTGGTGATTTTAGTTCCCAGGGTGGTATTTTGCTTCTGTATTTATTACTATTTTCAATTGTGTTTGATAGTTCTTTGAACTGCATTAGGTCTTCTATAGTTCTCCATCCTGTTGGATATCTATCTTTATTTAAGGGGACGTCCCATACACTTGGTTGGTTTTTGACAAATGCTTTATGTGCTGGGTGGGTCACTTCTTGTGCTACTTTACTCCAATAATTTAATCTCAGTTCTTTCCGTCTTAGACCAAGGGGAGGTATGCCGAGAGCTACTTCTAGAGCTTCTACTGGTGTCGATATAAATGCACCTGTAATAGTTCTCATGGCTGCATTTTTGAATCCTGTCCAGTTTTGCTTTGTTAGAAGCTGCAGCTGAGTCATAGACTATGCTGGCATAATCCAGTTTCCCCCTGATGAAGGACTTGTAGAACATAAGCATTATTTTATTGCTGGCCCCCCATCCATTACCTTTTACAATCCTTAGTATATTTAGGGGTCCCCTACAGCTTTCTACCAAATTGTCTATATGTTTATTATAATTTAGTTGTTTATCTAAAGTTACGCCCAGAAATCTAGTTGTTGAGGAGGTACATATTTTCTGTCCTTTAATGGTTATATTGATTTTGTTATTTTTTTTTAAATTTCCTTTGCTGAAAATCATACCTACTGTTTTGTTTACATTAATTTGGAAGCCCCAACTTTTCATCCACTCTGAAACTTTGTCTATTTGATTTTGAAGTTTTTTGTAAACATGGTCCAAGTTTTTTCCAGATCGCCAAATGGCACAGTCATCTGCAAATTGTGATACTGCATTCTTTATGTCATTAAATTCATCTGCTAAATCATTTACAGCTATAGTGAAAATTGAAGGAGAGATCACTGATCCTTGAGGAATCCCATTCTGTTGTTCATATATTTCTGACCTATCATTATTCACCTGTACAGCAAAATACCTGTCCTGTAAAAAGTTTTCTAGATACCTATAGGTTTTACCAGTAATGCCAATCTTTTTCATTTTGTAAAGAGCTCCATCGCGCCAGCATTCATCATATGCTCTAGCTACATCTAGAAAGACTGCTACTGTTTTCTCTTTCCTCTTGAACCCTAGCTTTACATCATGTTCTAATCTTACAAGCTGGTCTACTGTACTTCTGTCTGCTCTAAACCCTGACTGGTTTGGGCTATATAACTGGTTTTTTTCCAGGTAGAATTTAACTCTTTTATTCACAACAGTTTCCAGTATTTTACCTAGTTGTGATGTTAAGGAGATAGGCCTATATGAACTTACTTCATGGGCTTCCTTATTGGGTTTTAGAATGGGTACTATCATAGCTACTTTCCATGCTTTTGGTATCTTTCCTAAGTTCCAGATTTTGTTATAAAGTGAAGTTATTATGTTTATAGTTCTTTTGGGTACTTTCTTAAGGATTTCATAACTAAGTATATCTTGCCCTGAGGCAGTATTAGATTTATCTTTTATTGCATTAGTTACTTCTTCCTCTGTTATATCAGCATCTAAATAGTTTGTTTCATCTATCTGGTCTGGTATTTCTTTTAAAAACTGTATCCTAAGTCTTTCTCTTCTCTCATTTTCTTCCTGTCCAAGGCTACTTTTTGCACTGACTTTATAGAAATACTCGGCAAGGGCATTAGCTTTTTCTTTATCTGTTTCTGCTCTCTTTGGTAGTTTGATTGTTGGCATTATTGTTTTCTTATTGTTCCCTTTGATTGCCTTAAGCTTTCTCCATACTTCTCTAATTTGAGTGCTAGGTTTAAGTGACTGACAAAACTCCTTCCAGTTAGTTTCTTTGGCTTTGAATATTATTCTGTTAGATTCATTCCTAATAAGTTTATACTTATCATAATTTTCTTCTGTTCTGTTATTTCTATATTTTTGTAAGGCCCTTTTTCTTCTCTCATGAATTTCTGCACAGCTTTTATTCCACCAGGCAACTGGTTCTTTATTCCATTGAGTTTCTCTTTTCTTATTAATGTTATTTTTTTGTTTAAGGTGTTGTGGCATATTTTTATTTGGTATATACTTTATTGCTATTTTCAGAATTTCATTGGTCAGTGTTTCTGCCCACAAGTCAGTATCATCTGATTCCATGTCTTTATATTCCATCACCTCCAGCTCTGATTGGAAAGCTTCCCAGTTTGCTTTTTTATAGTTGAAGGTAGGTTTCTCTGGTTCTGGGTTTGGAATGACATTTTCATGCATGGTTATTACAATGGGCAGATGATCTGAGTTTGTGTCTTGTAACACTTCCCAATTTACATTCGCTAGGTTGTTAGTTGCTATACTTATGTCTATTGCTGAGTCTGCCCTATTAGCTTGTGGATTAATTCTTGTTGCAGATCCATCATTTAGTATTAGTAGTTCATTGTTTTCTATGAAGTCAAGTAGGCATTTTCCTGCATTATCTGTATGTTGTCCACCCCAAGCACAATGATGGGAATTAAAATCGCCTACTATGATTGTTTTGGGGCCTAGTCTGGTGCTTATGGCTAGTATTTCTTCATCTTTAATTATGCCATCTTTAGCATATACATTTAGAATTGTTAGATTGTTTGGTTCAGCTGCTATAGTAACCTGGATACCTTCTATATTGGTTGTATTAAAAACTTCCCAGTCTATGATTTTAAATTTTTCGCTAACTAAGACTGCGACACCACCTCCTCTACCTTCTTTCCTATCGTGTCTAAGTATCTTAAAGCCCTTACAACTATATCTACTATTTGGGTTTAAATGGGTCTCTTGAAGAGCATATATATCAGTAGTTAATCCTGTCTCTGATAGTAGGGGTGCAAAATTCTTTTTGATACCCCTACAATTCCACTGTATAATTTTAAATCTTTCTAAATTGAATTTTAACATCATCTATTATCCCTTTTATTTTGGTTAACTATCAATTTGCTCTTAATCTGTATTCCCTGCACTCGTGGACCCATCATCAATCAAGTTCTCTAGAAAAGCCTTATTAAAACTTATCATTGTATCCGTAACTTTTTCTGTTATGTATGGTAAAAGTGCATCAACGTGTTCTTTGATAGAGCTAGTTTCTTCTAGGTTGACCACTTTCCTATTTTCATCTAATGCTACATTCCCTTCTCTCCCTATGTTGATCTCCTGCCTTTCACTTTCCATTCTTTTTAGTATTATTTCACTTTCTTCTTTTAGTTCGGAAAGTTTGACTAGCATTATTTCATTTTCTTCTTTCAGTGCAGTCAGTTTAGCCACATCCTGGGTAATTTGGAACTGTATGGCTTTCACTTCTTGTAGCAATGCCTCTGCACTTTTCAGTGAATTCACATTTTCCAGAGTTGTAGCTGACCTGTCTGGCTTGCTGCTTTCTTTTGTTTTGTTAGTTATTTTCTGTTCTTTTGACTGCTGCGTTTTAATAGTTTTAATTTCTTCTTTAAGAGATTTTATTTCTTCTACAACTTTACTGTTTGTGTTTTTTGCGTTTTCTTTTATTTCTTTAATTACTGTTTTAAATGGTGTTCTTGTTATGATGGATTCTTTTAGTGCTTGTTTGGTTTGCTGGTACACTGGACAGCCCTGATACCTGGCACTGTGGTTCCCTTTGCAATTGGAACACTTTCTGTTCCCATTCGCCTTTTTGTAGTCGGTATCTGCCTTTGCCTTTTCACACTGTGTAGAGGGGTGGTTACTGGAGCAGTACCGACAAACTGTTCTCCCCTTACAATTGTTCCTTCCATGGCCGAATTTCAGACAGTTGGAGCACTGTAGCACAGGGGGAATGTAAGCTTCGGTGTGCTTCTTGGTTTTCCCAAATAGTAGTGTTTTAGGGGTTTCCCTCCCTTCTGCCGTTATTATAACCACTGGGGTTACAATGCTCCCTTTCACCATTATTCTGTCCACATGTACCAACTTTATGTCTGGGTTCTGTTTTGCGATGCTGTTCATAACTTCCTCGCTTGAAAGGTTAATGTTTATCCCTTTTAACACACACCTATTGGTCTCTTTTGCCAGCTCTATCTTTACTTTTATGTCGTGTGCCAGAGTCACTGTTTTTGCTTCTACTTTGAGTTCCTCTAACATCTCTTTTATTCTGTCGCTCTGATTTGGGGTAATTATTATGCCAAAATGGGTTTTTGAAATTTTGGCTATCGCCTTTTTGCCTAACACAGGATCAAGGATTTTTTATAATTTTGTCTTCATCTAGTGCTTTGATCTTGACAACCTCACCAGCTACTTGTGTTATCTTTAACCGACATATGTTTACTACATCTTTATTTTGGGAAACTGCCTGGGATGCTTTATGTCTTGAGTCTTCTTTGGTACTTTCATTGCTATTTTTTTGGTTAGAAATTTCTTCTATGGGGGCCTGACTATTCTCTTCTAGTTTATCGTGCCTGGTGTCCCTATCTTTGTTTTTAACTGCTTCTGCCCACGTTTTGCCTTCACCTGACTGTGATCTAGTTAGGACTACAGGTGCCATGTTTGGTTATGAGCTATGTCCTAATTTCCTATTTGAATTTCTTTACTTATTGTTCTTTCCTATTTCTTTTAGCTCCCTTTCTTTTATTTTGTTATTAATTTAATTATTTTATTGTGCTATCTTGTTCTTATTCTTAGAAGTTTGGTCTATTTTGGTTCAAATCTTTCGATCTGGTAAATCTAAAATTCCCTTAACCACTAATATTTATTATTAATAATTGATTAACACTACTAGGATCTATGATTACAGTTTAGGATGATTCAACTTTTTGCTATTTTCTGATGAGTTAAGTAAAGTAAAAATGTCTACCGTACCACGCAATGGAAAGCACGTGGCGCCTGGGCCTATTAAAATTTATTTGTTTCTTTTTAATTTATGGCTATTCCTATTTTATATTATCACTCCTAGCCAGTATCAAGCAATCAACAATTATACTAACCGCTTAAATTGTATACAAAATAGAAACAGCAAATAAATTAAATTCAACTTATCTGGTTTGTATTTCTCCCGGTTGTGTGCGAACGCTGCGTGCTCAAGGCGAAAGGTGGTCTCGGGCACTCAACCTCTGCGGCTCTTCTCTTTCCATCTTGGTCTACCCTGTTCAACCGCTTAAATTGTATACAAAATAGAAACAGCAAATAAATTAAATTCAACTTATCTGGTTTGTATTTCTCCCGGTTGTGTCGTCCCTTCACTGTTGTTGTTGTTTTGATGAAATGATGGGTGGAGATCGGGCACTCAACCTCTGATCATTGTTGCCTCTTCTCTTTCCATCTTGGTCTACCCTGTTCAACCTGAAAGTTGGTTATAATTGGGGTATTTAGTGTCATTTTCTTTACTAATTTTGTATTCAATTTAAATAACTGTTGTCTTTTGCAGTTGCTGATTTTTATTTATATTAGTATTTGTCAATTTTATTTTCTCTTTTGTATTGTTTCTAGATAACTATTGTCCTTTACACTTGGTTTTAATTTGTATTAGTATTTGTTCTTTTTGAGTTGTTGTCCCTTTTTTTTTTTTTTTTTTATACCTTGTCTTTCCTTGTCCTATGAGTAGTTATTTTTTTTTTTTTTGTTAATGCTTTGTTAGTTCTTGCTGCTTAATTTCTATTTAGTTGGATGATTTTCCTGAAGTTCTAACCTTATATTTTTTTCCTTTGTTTTATGTATATATCTTTTAAGTATTGATTGGGCATCTCTTGGGGCATCTATACTTAAAACCTTATCACCTGTTAAGTCTATATTGTGATTTCTATAGTAAGTTTTTAATTCAAGCCTTTGTTGTTCATACTTTTTACAGTGGATCAGGTAGTGGTCTATGTCATTCTCTTCCTGACATTCTTGGCAGTGTGGTTCTTCTACCATGAAGTATGCTGCACCGAGTCGGAGACGCCACAGTTTTTTGTTCGATGGTATCTTTTATTCTTCTCTGACCTGGCATGTCCTCGTTGGTTCTTTCAGCAGTTTGAACGCGTGTCTGCCTTTTCTACTTTCCTTCCATGTTGTCTTCCATTCCTCGTTTATAGTTTCCTTCACTTGGCTCTTGATCTCTGACCTTCCCAGTCCTGCTTTTATATTGTTTTTACTTGTTCTTCCCTTCTTGGCATTCTGGTCTGCCAACTCGTTGCCAGCTATACCTATGTGTGCTGGAACCCACACTAGCCTCACACTACATCCTCTGTTCTCTAGTGATGTATTAATTGCTAGAATTTCTTCCTTTATGTCTGGCCGGCTACATTTACCTGGGTGTTCTAGTGCTTGTAGTGATGATAGTGAGTCTGTAAATATCGTAACAGCTTCTGGTGGGTTATCTTCGATTATTTCTAGACTTTTAAGAATTGCTACCATCTCTGCAGTAAAAATCGATGCCCCTTCCGTTATACTGTAGCTCTTTTTTATTCCCCATTGTGGTATTACAACTCCGGCACCTAGTTGCCCACTATCACCCTTGGATCCATCAGTGTAGACGGCCAGACTTTGTTTAGTTAGTTGCTCTATGAACTTTCTACTTATCATTTTGGCTTCCTTATCTTCTATGTTTTGTTTGATCTTTTCAGTAAGTGAGTAGTCTATGATTGGTGATTTTAGTTCCCAGGGTGGTATTTTGCTTCTGTATTTATTACTATTTTCAATTGTGTTTGATAGTTCTTTGAACTGCATTAGGTCTTCTATAGTTCTCCATCCTGTTGGATATCTATCTTTATTTAAGGGGACGTCCCATACACTTGGTTGGTTTTTGACAAATGCTTTATGTGCTGGGTGGGTCACTTCTTGTGCTACTTTACTCCAATAATTTAATCTCAGTTCTTTCCGTCTTAGACCAAGGGGAGGTATGCCGAGAGCTACTTCTAGAGCTTCTACTGGTGTCGATATAAATGCACCTGTAATAGTTCTCATGGCTGCATTTTGAATCCTGTCCAGTTTTGCTTTGTTAGAAGCTGCAGCTGAGTCATAGACTATGCTGGCATAATCCAGTTTCCCCCTGATGAAGGACTTGTAGAACATAAGCATTATTTTATTGCTGGCCCCCCATCCATTACCTTTTACAATCCTTAGTATATTTAGGGGTCCCCTACAGCTTTCTACCAAATTGTCTATATGTTTATTATAATTTAGTTGTTTATCTAAAGTTACGCCCAGAAATCTAGTTGTTGAGGAGGTACATATTTTCTGTCCTTTAATGGTTATATTGATTTTGTTTTTTTTTTTTAAATTTCCTTTGCTGAAAATCATACCTACTGTTTTGTTTACATTAATTTGGAAGCCCCAACTTTTCATCCACTCTGAAACTTTGTCTATTTGATTTTGAAGTTTTTTGTAAACATGGTCCAAGTTTTTTCCAGATCGCCAAATGGCACAGTCATCTGCAAATTGTGATACTGCATTCTTTATGTCATTAAATTCATCTGCTAAATCATTTACAGCTATAGTGAAAATTGAAGGAGAGATCACTGATCCTTGAGGAATCCCATTCTGTTGTTCATATATTTCTGACCTATCATTATTCACCTGTACAGCAAAATACCTGTCCTGTAAAAAGTTTTCTAGATACCTATAGGTTTTACCAGTAATGCCAATCTTTTTCATTTTGTAAAGAGCTCCATCGCGCCAGCATTCATCATATGCTCTAGCTACATCTAGAAAGACTGCTACTGTTTTCTCTTTCCTCTTGAACCCTAGCTTTACATCATGTTCTAATCTTACAAGCTGGTCTACTGTACTTCTGTCTGCTCTAAACCCTGACTGGTTTGGGCTATATAACTGGTTTTTTTCCAGGTAGAATTTAACTCTTTTATTCACAACAGTTTCCAGTATTTTACCTAGTTGTGATGTTAAGGAGATAGGCCTATATGAACTTACTTCATGGGCTTCCTTATTGGGTTTTAGAATGGGTACTATCATAGCTACTTTCCATGCTTTTGGTATCTTTCCTAAGTTCCAGATTTTGTTATAAAGTGAAGTTATTATGTTTATAGTTCTTTTGGGTACTTTCTTAAGGATTTCATAACTAAGTATATCTTGCCCTGAGGCAGTATTAGATTTATCTTTTATTGCATTAGTTACTTCTTCCTCTGTTATATCAGCATCTAAATAGTTTGTTTCATCTATCTGGTCTGGTATTTCTTTTAAAAACTGTATCCTAAGTCTTTCTCTTCTCTCATTTTCTTCCTGTCCAAGGCTACTTTTTGCACTGACTTTATAGAAATACTCGGCAAGGGCATTAGCTTTTTCTTTATCTGTTTCTGCTCTCTTTGGTAGTTTGATTGTTGGCATTATTGTTTTCTTATTGTTCCCTTTGATTGCCTTAAGCTTTCTCCATACTTCTCTAATTTGAGTGCTAGGTTTAAGTGACTGACAAAACTCCTTCCAGTTAGTTTCTTTGGCTTTGAATATTATTCTGTTAGATTCATTCCTAATAAGTTTATACTTATCATAATTTTCTTCTGTTCTGTTATTTCTATATTTTTGTAAGGCCCTTTTTTCTTCTCTCATGAATTTCTGCACAGCTTTTATTCCACCAGGCAACTGGTTCTTTATTCCATTGAGTTTCTCTTTTCTTATTAATGTTATTTTTTTGTTTAAGGTGTTGTGGCATATTTTTATTTGGTATATACTTTATTGCTATTTTCAGAATTTCATTGGTCAGTGTTTCTGCCCACAAGTCAGTATCATCTGATTCCATGTCTTTATATTCCATCACCTCCAGCTCTGATTGGAAAGCTTCCCAGTTTGCTTTTTTATAGTTGAAGGTAGGTTTCTCTGGTTCTGGGTTTGGAATGACATTTTCATGCATGGTTATTACAATGGGCAGATGATCTGAGTTTGTGTCTTGTAACACTTCCCAATTTACATTCGCTAGGTTGTTAGTTGCTATACTTATGTCTATTGCTGAGTCTGCCCTATTAGCTTGTGGATTAATTCTTGTTGCAGATCCATCATTTAGTATTAGTAGTTCATTGTTTTCTATGAAGTCAAGTAGGCATTTTCCTGCATTATCTGTATGTTGTCCACCCCAAGCACAATGATGGGAATTAAAATCGCCTACTATGATTGTTTTGGGGCCTAGTCTGGTGCTTATGGCTAGTATTTCTTCATCTTTAATTATGCCATCTTTAGCATATACATTTAGAATTGTTAGATTGTTTGGTTCAGCTGCTATAGTAACCTGGATACCTTCTATATTGGTTGTATTAAAAACTTCCCAGTCTATGATTTTAAATTTTTCGCTAACTAAGACTGCGACACCACCTCCTCTACCTTCTTTCCTATCGTGTCTAAGTATCTTAAAGCCCTTACAACTATATCTACTATTTGGGTTTAAATGGGTCTCTTGAAGAGCATATATATCAGTAGTTAATCCTGTCTCTGATAGTAGGGGTGCAAAATTCTTTTTGATACCCCTACAATTCCACTGTATAATTTTAAATCTTTCTAAATTGAATTTTAACATCATCTATTATCCCTTTTATTTTGGTTAACTATCAATTTGCTCTTAATCTGTATTCCCTGCACTCGTGGACCCATCATCAATCAAGTTCTCTAGAAAAGCCTTATTAAAACTTATCATTGTATCCGTAACTTTTTCTGTTATGTATGGTAAAAGTGCATCAACGTGTTCTTTGATAGAGCTAGTTTCTTCTAGGTTGACCACTTTCCTATTTTCATCTAATGCTACATTCCCTTCTCTCCCTATGTTGATCTCCTGCCTTTCACTTTCCATTCTTTTTAGTATTATTTCACTTTCTTCTTTTAGTTCGGAAAGTTTGACTAGCATTATTTCATTTTCTTCTTTCAGTGCAGTCAGTTTAGCCACATCCTGGGTAATTTGGAACTGTATGGCTTTCACTTCTTGTAGCAATGCCTCTGCACTTTTCAGTGAATTCACATTTTCCAGAGTTGTAGCTGACCTGTCTGGCTTGCTGCTTTCTTTTGTTTTGTTAGTTATTTTCTGTTCTTTTGACTGCTGCGTTTTAATAGTTTTAATTTCTTCTTTAAGAGATTTTATTTCTTCTACAACTTTACTGTTTGTGTTTTTTGCGTTTTCTTTTATTTCTTTAATTACTGTTTTAAATGGTGTTCTTGTTATGATGGATTCTTTTAGTGCTTGTTTGGTTTGCTGGTACACTGGACAGCCCTGATACCTGGCACTGTGGTTCCCTTTGCAATTGGAACACTTTCTGTTCCCATTCGCCTTTTTGTAGTCGGTATCTGCCTTTGCCTTTTCACACTGTGTAGAGGGGTGGTTACTGGAGCAGTACCGACAAACTGTTCTCCCCTTACAATTGTTCCTTCCATGGCCGAATTTCAGACAGTTGGAGCACTGTAGCACAGGGGGAATGTAAGCTTCGGTGTGCTTCTTGGTTTTCCCAAATAGTAGTGTTTTAGGGGTTTCCCTCCCTTCTGCCGTTATTATAACCACTGGGGTTACAATGCTCCCTTTCACCATTATTCTGTCCACATGTACCAACTTTATGTCTGGGTTCTGTTTTGCGATGCTGTTCATAACTTCCTCGCTTGAAAGGTTAATGTTTATCCCTTTTAACACACACCTATTGGTCTCTTTTGCCAGCTCTATCTTTACTTTTATGTCGTGTGCCAGAGTCACTGTTTTTGCTTCTACTTTGAGTTCCTCTAACATCTCTTTTATTCTGTCGCTCTGATTTGGGGTAATTATTATGCCAAAATGGGTTTTTGAAATTTTGGCTATCGCCTTTTTGCCTAACACAGGATCAAGGATTTTTATAATTTTGTCTTCATCTAGTGCTTTGATCTTGACAACCTCACCAGCTACTTGTGTTATCTTTAACCGACATATGTTTTCTACATCTTTATTTTGGGAAACTGCCTGGGATGCTTTATGTCTTGAGTCTTCTTTGGTACTTTCATTGCTATTTTTTTGGTTAGAAATTTCTTCTATGGGGGCCTGACTATTCTCTTCTAGTTTATCGTGCCTGGTGTCCCTATCTTTGTTTTTAACTGCTTCTGCCCACGTTTTGCCTTCACCTGACTGTGATCTAGTTAGGACTACAGGTGCCATGTTTGGTTATGAGCTATGTCCTAATTTCCTATTTGAATTTCTTTACTTATTGTTCTTTCCTATTTCTTTTAGCTCCCTTTCTTTTATTTTGTTATTAATTTAATTATTTTATTGTGCTATCTTGTTCTTATTCTTAGAAGTTTGGTCTATTTTGGTTCAAATCTTTCGATCTGGTAAATCTAAAATTCCCTTAACCACTAATATTTATTATTAATAATTGATTAACACTACTAGGATCTATGATTACAGTTTAGGATGATTCAACTTTTTGCTATTTTCTGATGAGTTAAGTAAAGTAAAAATGTCTACCGTACCACGCAATGGAAAGCACGTGGCGCCTGGGCCTATTAAAATTTATTTGTTTCTTTTTAATTTATGGCTATTCCTATTTTATATTATCACTCCTAGCCAGTATCAAGCAATCAACAATTATACTAACCGCTTAAATTGTATACAAAATAGAAACAGCAAATAAATTAAATTCAACTTATCTGGTTTGTATTTCTCCCGGTTGTGTGCGAACGCTGCGTGCTCAAGGCGAAGAGGTGTCTGGTGGTGGTCTTGGAATGAGTGGTGTATGATGATGTGTGTTCTCAGAGTTTTTCGATCCGCTACTTATAAGTCTAGCGCGGGCGTATCGGAGGGTACCGACGTCACAGCTTAAGCCTAGGCCTGAAAATCTCTTTCCGAACAGCGATTTCCTCCGATCTGTGCTTTGACTGAAACTTTCCCTTTCTCATTCTCGGCTTATATATTATTTATACTGTTCCATCTTATATTATTTTATACAGCCAAAATATCTCTTTCTTTCTATCCATGTAATTTCCCAAACTGGTATTTGTTGATTTTAATATTTAGGACAGAAGTGAGTTTATAGGCGTTCGGCGTAACTGTGGGCAGCCGAAATACGCATATATCTCCGTAAATGATAACTTCCTACAGTTTCTTCTTATATCCAGTTGTACACAATCTTTTCCTGGACTAAAATGTGAAATCCTTTTCACAATGATTCCATTATGCTTTATGTTATCCTTTCCGATTTCCAAGGTCTTCTCGACATTTTTTGTTGTCGATACACCGCCAAGTTGTAAGCGGTCTGCCTTGTGATAAGCGAACGGTGACTGGTTTGTAAAACTACCCAAAGTCATCCTTGCGATGTATGGAAAACAAATGTGTTAGAACGTGGATTTGCAATGCGTTGTAAACAATTTTGCGACAATATCTAACCTGAGACTGATTTTACGTGAGTATCTTATTTTCCCCTGTACCTTAACAGGTGTTCTCTCGCCATTCAGGCAGATACTCGCCGTCTTTGGAGAGTACCCATTAGAGCTGGGTTGGCTCAGGAGCCATTCAGGTTATTCCAGTCCCTGGTCAACAACCTCTTCAAATGTCTTCGCCAGGGGCTCGAATTATCCAAGTCCAAGTCTACAACATTTCTCCAAATGATCTCGCCCAGGCTTGAACCTGGATCACCCGATTGCCAGCGCAGTGTGGTAAACATTACACCAGCGTGGCTCCGTGAGACAATGAATAAAAAGGACTACTGCTGCTTTGGTCATGTTGTACTAGGTGACTAGTATTAGGTTGTGCACGAAGCTGGCAACCTCATGATGCAAAACTAATTGCTACATAAACCACTGGTGCAAGGGCATGTGAATGTTTGATGCAGGTTTCCTTTTAGGTGTCCATCTGCTGTGGTGCTCTTTAAGGAGCAATAAACCATGATGGTGAAATTTCCTGATATGTCTTAATTTCCTTGTAAGGGGCTGAAACACTTGATCGATGGGGAGAAGGGAGGGATGGCCACTTCCGATGATCAGATTGCCTCCTGTTGTATCGCTCTGTGTAGAGTTTCCTATCATGATGGTGACATTTCCTTATATGTCTTAAATAATTTAGTTGTCTTTCTTTTTTTTTTTTTAAATCTCTTTCCTTTTTTTTCTTTTATCATTGCTAATTTTTCCGAGGACCTCATTATAGTGACAAAATTTCAGTCTTGACAAATATGCTTCAATTGTGTTGTATAATTCTACCAGGAAGTTCAGTGTGTAATATTTTATGTTGTATAATTCTAACAGAAGGTTTCCATGTGTAATATTTTATGTTGTATAATTCTAACAGAAGGTTTCCATGTGTAATATTTTATGTTGTATAATTCGACCATGAAGTACATAGTGTAATAATTTATGTTGTATAATTCGACCAGGAAGTTTCCATGTGTAAAATTTTATGTTGTATAATTCTACCAGGAAGTTCAGTGTGATTTATTTTATGTTCTATAATTCTTCCAGAAAGTTTCCATGCGTAATATTTTATGTTGTATAATTCTTGCAGGAAGTTTCCATGTGTAATATTTTATGTCGTATAATTCTTCCAGGAAGTTTCAGTGTGTAATATTTTATGTTGTATAATTCTTCCAAGAAGTTTCCATGTGTAATATTTTATGTTGTATAATTCTTCCAGGAAGTACAATGTGTAGTATTTTATGTTGTATAATTCTTCCAAGAAGTTTCCATGTGTAATATTTTGTGTTGTATAATTCTTCTAGGAAGTTTCCATGTATAATAATTTATGTTGTATAATTCGACCATTAAGTACATTGTGTAATATTTTATGTTGTATAATTCTACCTTGGAAGCACATTGTGTAATATTTTATGTTGTATAATTCTACCATGGAAGTACATTGTGTAATATTTCATGTTGTATAATTCTACCATGAAGTACATTGTGTAATATTTTATGTTGTATAATTCTACCATAAAGTACATTGTGTTAAAATTTATGTTGTACAATTCTTACAGGAAGTACATTGTGTAATATTTTATGTTGAATAATTCTACCATGAAGTACATTGTGTAATAATTTATATTGTATAATTCTACCATGAGGTACAGTGTGTAATATTTTATGTTGTATAATTCAACCATGAAGTATGTTGTGTAATATTTTATGTTATATAATTCGACCATGAATTACATTGTCAAACCAGTGACGATCGGGAAAAGACCGATTGACTTCTGGAAAGACAGATGACACTGGGAAAGACTAAAAACCGGCTGACCGGGTTAGCACCCCGTAAGCTGTATTCAATTGCTATAGGACCCAAAAATGATAGATGCCCCCCAGGATTCACCGAAAGGGGGGGGGGAATGATGAATCCACAGGCGCCTCATTGGAATCGACCAGACCCGTTACACGGACTTCGAGCTCTGAACAACGGCTGGAATTTCCATGTGCCTGTGGTAGGGAATTCTCTACTCAGAGAGGAATGAAAATCCACAGAACGAAAAAGGGGTGTGGGAGGTCATCAGGGGGAGATCAACAGCGCTCTGTCTCGACGGATAAGACGTTAGAAGAACGCAGCCAGGAGTCAATCCACAGTGCTGAGTACATTCAAGTTGATCTGCCTGATGATGATCTCACACACTTCTTGGACGGGAAGAGAGATGCAATCAAGTTTCCACCTGCCAGTGCAAAAGGGCTTTGGGAACAGCTGGACGAAGCCTTGGCAAAAGAGTTGGATAACAACCTGAAGCAAATAACTTTGGAGAAGAAGCTGGAAATCTTCGGCGACATAATATATCTGCACTGTCGCAAAGTGTTCGGAGTGAGGGAGGCAAGGGAAAGTAACCCACCACGGAAAAGTAGAAGACAAATTAAAATAGAAGAAATCAGGAAACAGAAGAAGCATGCCCGAAAACTGTTCAAAAACGCAGTTGCCACAGAGAAAGAAGGGTTATGACAGGTTTGGGAGCACCTGAAAGGCCAACATAATGCCTTCTGTAGAGCAGAAAGGTTGTGCAGGAAGAGAAGGAAGACTCGAAGGGATAGGGAAAGATTCTTCAGGGAGCCCTTCAAGTTTGCCAAAGAACTGTTTGAGCAGCCACGGTCGGGTACGCTAAATATCAGAAAAGAAGACCTGGAAGAACACCTTAGAATGACATATTCAGATGGTCGCCAATATGAGACGCTCAGCAGCATGGCAGGCCTTAAATGTCCGAGTAAGCCTGGAGCTGAATTTAACACCAAGCCCCCAATGGTGCAAGAGGTAGAAAGCATTGTCCAGAAAGCGCGGTGCAAGTCAGCTCCAGGTCCTAATGGTGTTCCATATGTGGGGTATAAGAGATGCCCTGAGGTGCTCAAACGACTGCTCTGTTTACTGAAAAGTGCGTGGAAAACCCAGCTTGTAAGCAAGGAATGGAGAAAGGCAAGCAGAGTCTACATCCCGAAGGAGCAAAATTCCACAGACATCAGTCAGTTCAGGCCAATCTCACTACTCAATGTGGAAGGGAAGATATTCTTCTCAGTAATGGCGAAAAGACTCACTACATACCTCCTGGAAAATGGGTACATTGACACTACCATTCAGAAAGGAGGTATCCCAGGTACACCAGGATGTCTGGAGCATGCCACAATGATCTGGGAAGCAATCCAAAAGGCAAAGTCTGACAGAACAAACCTCCATGTAATCTGGTTGGATCTAGCGAATGCTTATGGATCCGTTCCACACCAGATGTTGTGGCAGGCCCTAGAAATGTATCATGTTCCACAAGAGATTGCAGCAATGCTGAAGCTGTATTTCGCAGGGTTAAAGCGTTCATGGATGATACAACAATTCTGACATCAGATGAACATCAGGCCCGGAGGATGTTAGCACGCCTGGATGAACTAGTCAGCTGGTGCAGAATGAGATTCACACCCAAGAAGTCGAGAAGCCTATCAGCCAGGAAAGGGAAGATAGCAGAGGTCATATTCACGGTTTCCAACCAAAGAATCCCTACTGTCATTGAGGAACCTGTTAAAAGTCTTGGCAGGGTGTACGATGCCTCATTAAAAGACTCAAAGGCAGTGCAACAGACAATAGAAATGGCAGACAGAGGGCTACAGATCATAGACCAAAGCAGACTCCTGGGAAAGTTCAAACTGTGGTGCCTCCAGTTCATGTTGATACCGAAGTTGCTGTGGCCACTGCTTATATATGAAATAAGCACAAGTACAGTGGAAGCCATAGAGCGGAAGGTCAACAAGTTCATGAGAAAATGGCTAGGGGTACCACCAGGTCTGTCAGATGTAGCACTGTACTGCAAAAAGTCAAAACTTCTGCTTCCTTTCAAGTCAGTTGTTGAAGAGTACAAAGTTGGAAAGGCAAGACTTGCAATGATGCTACGCGAGTCAGCTGATGATGTGGTTAAGTCCATTCAGCCCACACTGAAAACGGGAAGGAAGTGGAGAGTGGAAGAAGCTGTTGATGCTGCCCAAGAGTCACTCAAACTGAGGGAGGTAATCGGATACACACAAACGAATAGACGGGGATTTGGTCATGGAGACATCCGCTGGTGGTCCAAGGCATCAAGCAGGGAGCGCAGAGACATGGTAGTTCAGGAGATACGAGGAGCTGAGAATGAAAAGAGGTTGCAAAAAGCAGTGCAGCAGGTCCAACAAGGCCAATGGACTACTTTGGAAGAAGCCCTGCAGAAGTCCCTGACATGGAATGACATATGGCATATGGCACCTCTTAGGCTCAGCTTCGTTGTCAGATCACTGTATGACCTGCTGCCGTCGGCCACCAACCTTGTGAAATGGGGAAAGTCGGATGATGAGCAGTGCTCCCTGTGCCAGGGGAGGCAGACAGTTGAACACGTGCTCTCATCGTGTAAAGTATCATTAGGGCAATGGCGATACACTTGGCGCCATAACAAAGTGCTAAATGAGCTTGCTGCGACAATAGATCTGGCAAGGATGAAGGCGAATAGCAAACCCAGGCCGAGCACCACAAATACATACTTTCTGAGGGCAGGAAAATCAGCACACCCCAAACCGAGTAAACCTGGTAGCAGTTTACCATCTCTTCTTGACTGTGCAAATGACTGGGAGATGGCGGTAGACCTACCGGCGTGATGCCGACCACATCACCCCTCGTGTGCCGACGGTCAAGATAATATGGGCCTAACACCATATTCCCAATATGCCTCAATGGGCATGTAACGGGTTCCTTTACCTTTTTTTACCAAACCGAGTAAACCTGGTAGCAGTTTACCATCTCTTCTTGACTGTGCAAATGACTGGGAGATGGCGGTAGACCTACCTGGACAAGGGGCATATCCAGAGAGTATCACGAAATCGCGGAGACGGCCGGATATAGTGCTTCATTCTTCAGCAACGCTTTCAGGTCATACTGTTTGAACTGACCGTGCCATTTGAATCCAGGTTAGACGAGCAACATTCGTTCAAAGCGGCCAAGTATAGTGATCTGACCGCGGATCTGAGACACGATGGGTTCACTGCAAGGGTCATGGCTGTTGAAGTGGGCGCAAGAGGGCTTGTGGCTGCATCAGTGTATGATTTATTGAAACTATTGGGGCTGAAGGGACAGTCGAGAACAAGGGCACTGAAGAGGCTTAGTGAAACTGCCGAAAAGGCATCATGCTGGCTGTGGAACAACCGCAATGGGCAATGGAGATCGTAACAATAAACGCTGCGGTACAGAAAACACCAGGAATTTTTCTAAGTCCACAATATGCTGGGTTTTTGGTGTACTAGTGAACTGGCTGTGACGCAGGGGCGACAGGCGGTGTATACTATAAGGGGTGTCAGTATAAGAATTTCAGTGACGAACACACAGTAGCTAGACTCGTTGACTTCGCGATGGTGTCTCAGTGTGTGCTACGGAACGAACGGAATAATGTGTCTTCTCTTTGTTACTTTCACAATTGCCTCCGTGGCTGGCGGAGTTGTGGATTTTAAAGTTGCTACCATAAGTGGAATGGGTTCATTTTCGATACAAGACAACAGGAAGCTGAGACGCTTGGGAGTCATGACCCAAGTGGGCCCGCCCCCCTTAGAGTGTAAAGGAGTATTAAGGGCCGAAACACTTGCTGGATGGGGGGACTGCTTCTGATGATCAGATTGCTTCCTGTTGTATCGCTCTGTAAAGAGTTTCCTATCATAGTGCAATAATTTATATTCTATCATTCTACCAGGAAGTACAGTGTGTAATATTTTATGTTGTATAATTCGACCATGAAGTACATTGTGCAATAATTTATATTGTATAATTCTACCAGGAAGTACAGTGTGTAATATTTTATGTTGTATAATTCTACCATGAAGTACAGTGTGTAATATTTTATGTTGTATAATTCTACCATGAAGTACAGTGTGTAATATTTTATGTTGTATAATTCTACCATGAAGTACAGTGTGTAATATTTTATGTTGTATAATTTAACCATGAAGTACATTGTGCAATAATTTATATTGTATAATTCTACCAGGAAGTACAGTGTGTAATATTTGATGTTGTATAATTCTTCCAGGACAGGAGTTGTGTAGACAATATGAGTTGACTGATAACTTTAAGCAATGCCAAAGCTGTGAATTATTGAAGTATTATCTTAATTAAGTGAATGTACAAACTGTTTTAAATATTGTGAAGGCTAATAATTTTTGTTTATGTTCATCAGATAAAACCAGAAATTGGTCTGAAGATGTTTCTTCCACATCTCTGCTCAAGTATTCAGGTTTTCTTACAAGATCGTAAGTTGCGTTTTTTATTATTTCATGCCATTTAATCATAACAAGAAATATTACATGATTAGACTCATTATATTGCAAAGAATGTTGTTAATGTGATAATAGACATCATTTTTATGGTGGCATTGAAGTCTTCCACTTTTTCCTTATCTGTTTTGGGTAAGCCTCTGTATGTTGTTACGTGTCAGTTTCAAGTAGTTTTTCCACCCTCCTTTGCCAATCTGTCAGCCTCTTTACTCTTGAGTAATGCATGGAGGCATATCTGGAGTTATCCTTATATGACCACTAGCTAAGCCCAGTGCTACAATATATGTACAGTACATGAAAGTAAACCTATGTCTTTGAGGCGGAAAATTTTTAGGCCACAAACGGCTCCTGGGTTGACCCAGCCCCAAATGGGTTCCAGAGCTACTCTGGGAAGGTTAAGGCGGCCGGCGTGATGCCGACCACATCACCCCTCGTGTGCCGACGGTCAAGATAATATGGGCCTAACACCATATTCCCAATATGCCTCAATGGGCTTGTAACGGGTTCCTTTACCTTTTTTTGAGGCTAATTACATCCTCATTGACTCTTGAAATCATCCACACACTTGCAGGGTTTCCCCCTGTGGTGAAACTGTTGAGAACCCAGCATTGCACACTAACTTTGGAGAAGTCACTTGAGCCCCAGGCGTAATTCTTTGATTATGGTTGACTGCATGCAGAAGGATCTCAATATGGATCCAGTGATAGGCAGGGGAAGCTGAGAAGTGGCTCTGTGCTGGATGTGACAATTCCTTGGGAGAGCCCAGAACCAGAGTACATTATTTTAGCTCTGCATAGTTGGAGAGCCCCCTTGGATGGCAGGGAATGCACAGTGTGCAACGGACTTCTTACTCCTGGCTTGGGACCAGATGTGACGGTCCTTTAAATGCAAGCCAAGCTGGAGAAACTGGAGGCTCATTACTTCAACGCAACACGTTTCGGAATGACAGAAAAGCCACCGGAAACGCCTAGATCTACAGTGTAGATAATACCAAAGAGTCTTCATTTTGATATTGGCTGCTAAAGAGCTAGAAGCTCAGCGGCCCTAGTAAAACAACAACAACTCTTTAGTAAATGCAGTAAGTTGGGATCCACTGTATCACAACTTTTTTGTTATTGCTGACAGTTAGCTGTGTTGCTGCAAAGATATTTTGGTCTTTGTTTCTTTGCCTCCTGAGTGCTGTTAATACTGACAGTGCTTCTGGGAAATAGTATATATCTGTCAATGTATTCCTCCATCATGAAGACTTCTACTGTAGTTTTCCTTGCATCTGCCTTTGCTCTGAAGTTGTTTGAAAATTTCCCTATTACTGAGGCCGTTTTTGTTTTGTTTTTCTGTGCACTGTTGTTTAGTAGCAGAAAGATTCCTTCAACTTTGTTTTCATTTGCATAAGTTCTGTGTTTGCATGGGTCCAACGATTGCTTGGATAGTGTTTCTCTGTATATTCTGTGAGTATGGCTGTCCCTTGTGCTTCAGTCAGGTTCAGGTTGTTCTCTTACGTCTCTGGAAAAAGGGGTGGAGTTTCTCTGTGTAATCTTTCTTTCTCCAGTCCAACTTTTCTGTGGTACATTGGGTGATTTATTAGCCTTTTGAGTTTTTTTCCAGCATGCTGCTGTGCTTTGCTGTCTCTTTTCACTCCTGTTGAACGAAGGCATGTACTCTTTTCCCTTCTTTAGTGGGCTGTTGTCTTCATTCCTCTTGTAATGATTGATAGCTTGATTTTGGAGTTTAACTATCAAAGTTTGATTTGGCCACCATTTTCCATGCAGCACTACCGTATTATAGGATTGGTCTCATTAATCTGGCATACAGCTTCATAAGTATATTTTCATCTTTTCCCAGACTGTGCTGGCAAGTTTTTTTTTTAACTGCCATTCTTAGTCTTGCTTGCAGCTGATATTTATTCAGCTTTTTTTTCCATATCAGTTGCCAGTTAAAAGTAATGCCTTGGTATTTGAACATTAAGCACTAATTTGGGGCTCTGTGATTTGTTTGAAAGGGTGAACACTGTTTTTATTGCTTTTTTCTTAACTGATCTTGACTTCCGTTGTCCAGGATCACTCCTCTAGGGCTGGTAGGGCCAACAGTGTCTGGGTGCATGCTAGAGTCATATATTCTTCAGAGGTCCACAATGCTATTTCTTCAGTGTACATACACAAAATGATGGACTCTTTTGAGGATATTTTCTGTCACACTACTGTGATTGATAGGAACATCCACCTCTGTTGTCTAGATTTTGCTGATTTATTGCTGTACTTAGACAGTTTTGTTGTCAAGGTATTGGCAGACCAGGTTGTATGTTTTCTCACTTACTTAGCTGCTGTGCCAATTTGAAACTGCTGAGTTTTAAAAAAGTCCCATTATTATTTCTACAAGCCCACAGTCTTTTATATTTCGACATGCACTTTAATATAATTGATGGACCTTGTGTTTAGGTTAAACAGTCTACACCTCACCAACATGAGGAAAACTCATATTTAAAAAACTACCAAAACTAAGCATAATTGTTCTCTTGCTATAAAGACTTATGATTGTCTTCTTTACCTATGTGCAGATCCAGCAGCTTACGAAGAACAGCTTTTAGACAACACCTTCCTGTGGAACCTTATCATTCTGTCTCATGTAAGTGTAATCCTACAATAAGATATGAGAGCACAAGCAATTTTAGACAGCTGAAGCAGTATCTGATATATTGAAACACCAGCACGTTTACAGAAGTACTTATGATACTAAATTTGGCAATGAATGCATTGAAGCATATGCCATATTAGATTCTTCAGTATAGGTTTTAAAACACACCATGTTGAGTTTGCCAGTATTGGTACTGAAGCATCTGTCATATTGGATCCATCTGTATGTATGTTAAGTAAATGCCACAATGGACGCTCAAGTGTATGGTCCAATGCTCATGTAGTGATGGATATGCCAGAATATGTACTGAAGTAGATGCTATCTTTCATTCACTAGCACTTGCACTAATTTGCATTTTGAATTTACTGTCACGAAGTGGATTTAAGTGTAGAGTTATGTCTGAGTGTAAGACAAGACCCTAGTATGAGAAACGACTGAGAAGATAGATTTTGATTTTAAGTGACAGTGAATGTGGTAAGATGAGCCTATTGGCTCGAGGGTGAGAACCTAGATTGACTCTCCCTCGCCACTCGTGACTTCAATATTAGCTATAGACTCACCCCCTCTGACTACCTTTAAAACAAAGGAGATAAGGTTTACCTAAAGACCACGGATACAACTATACAGACAGCATATAGGTACAGCATAGTGTAGATGCTGATCCAGTGTACATTATATATATAGTTTTATTTACACAATAAAAATAAAGTACACATTAAAATAAATACCGTGCGTGGTCGCACACGTGAAAAAAAAGAATAAACAATTAAAAGGACTGATATTATCATCCACCACCTTCACCCTCTCTTGCAACCTGTATGGAAGGAAGTTAAGGATTAACAGAACCTAACTACAAGGTGGGGGTCTATAGTTTAAGTACCACCACTCCTAACTAACCTAATATAACTATTAACTTTAACACCACGGTCTGGCTGCAGACGTACTAAGTGTCTGCACTCGATAATTTCATTAACTGGTGTCCTACAATGTTAACCACTGCTTCACAAGCACTGATCCACTAAATGACTTTTTTCATTTGCTATCCCAGAGGCTGTCCTAACACACTTTCTATCTGCCTCTAACACCTCTGCCTCCTATCTGTTTCTGTTCAGTCTCTACTCTGGTGATATGGTGTCTCCGTTAAGCCCCTATTCTCGTTTTTGGTCGGGAAAGAAATTTTGACCCTCTCTCCTGCCCGGACCACTGCTGCTGATGACTTCTGAAATAATGGACTAAGTACTTGACTTAGGATGTAGAGGATTCACTGCTGACGAAACGTAATTTCACCTGCCCGGTTACCTCTCATTGGGTTTACGGCCATTGGGTTTATTATGACCGACTTTTAAATGATGACACCAGGCCATGTGCCTTTGTTTCGGTGTGTGTATATGAGCTTAGAGCTCAGGGTTTTAAGAAATCCTTTCGCTGAATGATGCTTCACTGAAAATGAAACTGATTTTTTTTTCTGTGGCAGCAGTACTTGGCGCCAGTAACTACCGCGTCACCAGCACTCTTCACCTCTGCCGATATCTCGAGCACTAGGCTCCTGAGACAACAACTTTCAGTTGTAAATTGGAAGGCCGGTTACACCCTTCCAATTTGCCGTGAAACTGACTGCTGTGGAACAAATAATACAACAGATATACAACATGTCAAATATAATCATCTCTAACATCTAACTTCCTTAAATAAATACAGCTCCCATCTGCCCCTCCTCAACTATGCACAGCGATAGACAACACTCATATCTAAAGGTCAAAACTACCCCATTTCAACCTTTCTGTTTAGGAAACCCCAAACACAACTGACCTAAATCTTTTGTGCTGGTTGGCCCGTCTGCCATCACGACATTCATACACTGAAACGGAACTCCTGTACTTACAATACTAAGCCCTACTTAATTTTACAGGTGGTCTCAGGACCGTGCCATCGATTACACAATATAAACTAGGAAAGATGAACTCCCGTCTCATAAATATTAATTACATCCCGCTATGTAATATAAATTCACTTATAAATTACACACACACACACACACACACACACACACACACACACACACACACACAAACACACACACACACACACACACACAGATATATATATATAATTGTGATAGGGTGGGCGAGATGAAGATGATGATGATGATGTGATATTTGATCACTCTCTTTTCACACTCGCACTGACCCAAACAACAATAAAACTCTTGATTCTGAGGCAGGGGCTGTATTTATTTTTACAACCCATTCAGTGACTAAGAGCCCACTGAAGCAAACATTAAACAAATAAACTAGCAAATGAAACAAACAACAAACAAATAAACACCCAACAGTGCTCCATTGCTAATCTGAAGAAGCAAACAAAACAACGAATAGTTAAAATCATAGTTAAATAATGATACTCTCACCTGCCAAACAGTCCTTCCACGCCACCTGACACACTCATGCGTGTCGTCCAATGTGACTAGTATGGTGTTGTGCATGAGGCTGGCAATCTCACCATGTAGCATAGATTGCTTCCAAAACCACTACTACAAGAGCACACCCTCAGCTACCACACACACACACACTCATGCATGTCGTCCAATGAGACTAGTATGGTGTTGTGCATGAGGCTGGCAATCTCACCGTGTAGCATAGATTGCTACCGAAACCACTACTGAAAGAGGACATGCACAGCTATCACACAGACACACATGCATGTCGTCCAATGAGACTAGTATGGTGTTGTGCATGAGGCTGGCAATCTCACCGTGTAGCATAGATTGCTACCGAAACCACTACTGAAAGAGGACATGCTCAGCTATCACACAGACACACATGCATGTCGTCCAATGAGACTAGTATGGTGTTGTGCATGAGGCTGGCAATCTCACCGTGTAGCATAGATTGCTACCGAAACCACTACAAGAGCACACACTCAGCTACCACACACACACACACACACACTCATGCATGTCGTCCAATGAGACTAGTATGGTGTTGTGCATGAGGCTGGCAATCTCACCGTGTAGCATAGATTGCTACCGAAACCACTACTGAAAGAGCACATGCTCAGCTACCACACACACACACACACACTCATGCATGTCATTCAATGAGACTAGTATGTTGTTGTGCATGAAGTTGGCAATCTCACCATGTAACACAGATTGCTACCGAAACTACTACTGCATGAGCATCTGAATGCTTCATACAGAGGCAAACCACACTGGTGACTCCATGCTCCCTCATGAGCGGAGAAGAGAAATATATATCTCCAAGTGAGCCCACGTGCTCTCACAAACCATTCTACACATAACCATAAATCATAATAATAAAATAGACATAAAATAATATTCAACTATATGTACAAGAAATACTCTCAATAATGAGAATAAACCACCACCTCGCAACTGATCCATCTCAATATTCGTTCTGCACTCTGATGCATGTCGTATGTGACGACTGGTACGCCTGGCAACAGGCGTGTCATATATGACCCCTGATGAGATTGGGAACTCATCATATGAAACACATTGTTACTGAAACAAACCACTGCCATAGCATATAAATGCTTCATGCAGGTTTCTGTTGGATTCAGCCGCACTGGTGTCGCCCTGCTCCGCAAGGAGCAAACGGGAACGTTTATGTCTCAAATGTGCTTTAAGCACAAGGAGTGGCCTCGCGCTCTCCATAAATCTCAATACATATTCTCACCTCACTCAAAGTAACCCACTAAAGATATACAGTAGAATAATCAATAAACGTGAAATACCAAAGAATAAAATATAATTATTCTTGACTTAACAACTAGAACTAAAGTCATCACATAAAGGAAATTAACCACGAAAACTCTCTCTTCTATTACTGGGGAAAATTACATTTAACCTACTTTCACCCACGTGTCAATTCACACGATATAAAACTGCGTAACATTAAGTGATAACTAAGAGTGTTAAATGCAGACTCCTTGGGGCCTTCTTTTACGCACGGTCATCAACACGTGGTCCTCCCGGTTGCCATCTTCTCAACTAGTTAATATTATTTAAATTACAGTAATAAATCGCTTCTCTGCCTGGTTTCATGTATGAAATAGTTTCATACTATCTTTGCCTTTCTTGTCCGGTCTGATGACTGAAATAATTGCTCTTAAACTCTCACATCTGGATTTGGGCTTAGCGTGCCTAATAAAACCTATCAAACATTATTTTCACTCATCTATCATTTCAAGACTAAATCATAATGTCCTAAAAAGACATTTCCTTTGGAAACACATCCATATATCTATTTCACTAAACATTAAAACAGCCACGCTGAATCTAATTTCAGAATTATAGAAAACTAACGCTAATTTAAATTAACTCACGTGCTCAAGGCATCTATGCAGTAGATTGACTCTTGTTTTCTGGTTTCTTTGGGGCGACATGCAACACGAGAGAGGCTTGCTCGCCACCTAGGCCCTTCTTATATAGACCCTAGGACGAATCACTAAACTCAGTGCGCTGCGCGCATTAATTGTGCCACGCAAATAGCACTCGCCTTTATTGCTCTAGAAGGCATGAAAACACATATATACAAAACTATTTCTAGAGCAAAAACACAAATCTACACCACAACTAATTTTTAGGCATTATTATGGCCTAATAACATATCTTCTAGCTCGTTAGGATTTTCACATCCCAGCATGCTGTGCGCGAAAAATATGCCATGAACATGAAGGGGGGAACCGGGGTGTCTTTATGTGAAGGGGGAAGTCGGGGTGTCTTTCCGGTCCCATCACATATCTCCCTCCTGATTTTGTTGTCATCCCGACAACATCTCTACCTCTGGCGCTTCAATTGTAACCTCTCAGATCGTTGGTGCTGCGCCTGATTATTTCTCAGCGGCGATGTTTTGGGCTCAGATTCTGTATTCGGTACAACCCGGTTGGGGACTTTCTTGGTTGTCATGTCTCTAGTTGTACATTGTCGGGCTGGCAGTTGCTGTGGTCTAGAAGATTCATCTACTTGTGCCGCGTCACTGCTGGCTTGTGACATCTGCTTGCCGGTGCATGTAGCTGTCAAATCTGTAGGGGGATTGCTCCTGACGTACTTGACACTTGTTTTGCGTGGACGGTGGCCCACATTCCCGACAATCTGCTTTTGATGTGTCTCCTCCTCTGAACCTTGATGCGCACTCCCTCCTATCTGTTTAGGACGGGTTTCATCCCCTACACGACGACCAATTTTCTCGGCGCCCTTAGTGTGACAGTTGTCATGGCCATCTCTTGGCTTGCGCCCTAAAGGCAACCTGGTTGTGGCAGTATGTCTAGGGAAAGAGCTCCTTGAGGGACAGGCGGCTATCAAATGTTCTGTAGACTTGCATCTGAAACATCGTTTTGGAAGAGGGCCTTGAGGGCATTTGGCTGCCATGTGGCCTGAGAACTCACCACAATTATAGCACCTCAACCTGGTAGGCTTTCTCTGTGCCATGGGTCGCCTCCTACTTCCTTTGCATTCTTCACCGCCAATGCCGCACACATAGACTGCTTCCATGCCCTGGACAGATGGTTTGCTGTCAAATTCCACTCTCTCATTTCTCGCCAGACTCCTGAATCCCTTTCTGGAGATCTTGGTCTGATGTACGAATACATCAATACCTCCATCATCTGGCGTGATAAATCCCCATCCCCTGTGGACACTGTACCACTTGCAAACCCCTTTTCGCCTTGCTGGTGCAACTGTGTTTGTCGGTACTGTCAGCTCACAGCTTTCCTTGACAACAGCCTGACTCTTACATACAAGAACACGCACCCCCTCATCGTGCTTTGGCTGTTCTCGCGGTTGGCCTGGTTCTTTCTCTCTTTGCACCTCCTCTTGTACTAGCAAACTGGTCTCTGACATCTGTGCTATCTGGGACTTTAGGAGGGATAATTCTGCTCTGAGTGCCTCCTCTTCACTGTGAGCTTCTACACTGGCTACCTGCACCAGTGTATCAGGCTTTTTTGACTTCACATAAAGCAGCATATTCCCAAGGCCCCTGACTCATGGCCTGGAAATTCCTGGTCATCTCACTGACTGGTGGTTGCTCACTGTAGGCTTCTTTGACAATTTCCAGTAACTTCTCAGGGCTGGCCTTGGCTCCACCACGTATCCGTAATTCTCTAGATACCTCTGGTGTAACGTTGTTCCAGATCACGTCTACCTTGTCTTCTGCGCAAAAGGGCGCCATCTTCCACACGGACTCTACATCTCCCACAAACTCTTGCCAAGTGGGACTTCCCTTTCCACCAAATCGCCTTACCTCTGGCACCTCCACGTACACTACCTTCATATGCGCATTAGCCATCTTGCTGTAGAATGCACTGCTGGGTGTTTACAATACAATATTTGCTCGTTTGCTGTTTGCTCAGTGTCACTGTCTGCCTATCCTGCCGACGACGCCACTTGTGATAGAGTGGGCGAGATGAAGATGATGATGATGATGTGATATTTGATCACTCTCTTTTCACACTCGCACTGACCCGAACAACAATAAAACTCTTGATTCTGAGGCAGGGGCTGTATTTATTTTTACAACCCATTCAGTGACTAAGAGCCCACTGAAGCAAACATTAAACAAATAAACTAGCAAACGAAACAAACAACAAACAAACAAACACCCAACAGTGCTCGATTGCTAATCTGAAGAAGCAAACAAAACAACGAATAGTTAAAATCATAGTTAAATAATGATACTCTCACCTGCCAAACAGTCCTTTCACGCCACCTGACACCCTCAACTATCACACACGCACACACTCATGCGTGTCGTCCAATGCGACTAGTATGGTGTTGTGCATGAGGCTGGCAATCTCACCATGTAACATCGGTTGCTACCAAAACCACTACTGCAAGAGCACACGCTCAGCTATCACACACACTCATGCATGTCATCCAATGAGACTAGTATGGTGTTGTGCATGAGGCTGGCAATCTCACCGTGTAGCATAGATTGCTACCGAAACCACCACTGCAAGAGCACACGCTCAGCTACCACACACACACACTCATGCATGTCGTCCAATGAGACTAGTATGGTGTTGTGCATGAGGCTGGCAATCTCACCATGTAACACAGATTGCTACCAAAACTACTACTGCACGAGCATCTGAATGCTTCATACAGAGGCAAACCACACTGGTGGCCCCATGCTCCCTCAGGAGCGGAGAAGAGAAATATATATCTCCAAGTGAGCCCACATGCTCTCACAAACCATTCTACACATAACCATAAATTATAATAATAAAATGGACATACAATAATATTCAACTATATGTACAAGAAATACTCTCAATAATGAGAATAAACCACCACCTCACAACTGATTCATCTCAATATTCGTTCTGCACTCTGATGCATGTCGTATGTGACGACTGGTACGCCTGGCAACAGGCGTGTCGTATATGACCCCTGATGAGATTGGGAACTCATCATATGAAACACATTGTTACTGAAACAAACCACTGCCATAGCACATAAATGCTTCATGCTGGCTTCTGTTGGATTCAGCCGCACTGGTGTCACCCTGCTCCGCAAGGAGCAAACGGGAACGTTTATGTCTCAAATGTGCTTTAAACACAAGGAGTGGTCTCTCGCTCTCCATAAATCTCAATACATATTCTCACCTCACTCAAAGTAACCCACTAAAGATATACAGTAGAATAATCAATAAACGTGAAATACCAAAGAATAAAATATAATTATTCTTGACTTAACAACTAGAACTAAAGTCATCACATAAAGGAAATTAACCACGAAAACTCTCTCTTCTATTACTGGGGAAAATTACATTTAACCTACTTTCACCCACGTGTCAATTCACACGATATAAAACTGCGTAACATTAAGTGATAACTAAGAGTGTTAAATGCAGACTCCTTGGGGCCTTCTTTTACGCACGGTCATCAACATGTGGTCCTCTTCTCAACTAGTTAATATTATTTAAATTACAGTAATAAATCGCTTCTCTGCCTGGTTTCATGTATGAAATAGTTTCATACTATCTTTGCCTTTCTTGTCCGGTCTGATGACTGAAATAATTGCTCTTAAACTCTCACATCTGGATTTGGGCTTAGCGTGCCTAATAAAACCTATCAAACATTATTTTCACTCATCTATCATTTCAAGACTAAATCATAATGTCCTAAAAAGACATTTCCTTTGGAAACACATCCATATATCTATTTCACTAAACATTAAAACAGCCACGCTGAATCTAATTTCAGAATTATAGAAAACTAACGCTAATTTAAATTAACTCACATGCTCAAGGCATCTATGCAGTAGATCGACTCTTGTTTTCTGGTTTCTTTGGGGCGACACGCAACACGAGAGAGGCTTGCTCGCCGCCTAGGCCCTTCTTATATAGACCCTAGGACGAATCACTAAACTCGGTGCGCTGCGCGCATTAATTGTGCCATGCAAATAGCACTCATCTTTATTGCTCTAGAAGGCATGAAAACACAGATATACAAAACTATTTCTAGAGCAAAAACACAAATCTACACCACAACTAATTTTTAGGCATTATTATGGCCTAATAACATATCTTCTATCTCGTTAGAATTTTCACATCCCAGCATGCTGTGCGCGAAAAATATGCAATGAACACGAAGGGGGGAACCGGGGTGTCTTTACGTGAAGGGGGAAGCCGGGGTGTCTTTCCGGCCCCATCACACACACACACACACACACACACACACACACACACACAAACACACACACACATATATATATATATATATATATATATATATATATATATATATATATATATATATATATATATATATATATATCCTCTAGGACTAATAAAATCCCATCTAGACCCTCATCTACTGACACGAAAGGTTATAATTTAAACACCGTAGACAAATACCCGAATCCCTGTACTCTCAATAAGGTTAACTTCACCCCTTCTCTGGGCTCCCTTACCGAAATAATACTCAAGTAAATACAAGTACACCCGTGATTAAAATTTACACCAATACGCTCATATATATCAAGTATCTTAAAATCCCCTCTCCATAATATTTAATTGCACAACCAATTTACGTACACAATAAAATAACGTACACAACTACCCAGCGTATTTACACTGCAATAATTATAATTAAATAGAGGTTACATATATTGGCCCTCACCTTTACAGTTATTGATATAACCTAAGGACTTAACCTTATCTAGGTAATATCCAACCCTCGTTATACAATTGGATGATATTGCTATTCATTCACAGGAAATAATATAGGCGCACTTCTAGTTTATTAATTATTTCTACCAGATAGCAATTGATGGAACTACTGTTTAAGAAATAAACTAAAACTTCCTGAAGAAAACTTATACTTTACAAAAGTAAAGATCTTACAGACTATCTCCTACTTTAATTTAACTTAACAACATACCCAGTTACCAAATATCTCTCGTCAGAGCAAGTCGATAACGATGTCGATTTCACGGCTGTATATTTCTGCAGACAAAGGGCCCCGCTAATGAATAGACACGCGTATATATCATAAAACAAACCATGCTGACCTATGCCTACGTCATCGCTGATGTCCCTCTTAGACCAATGAAATCACTACAAAAATTAACAACTGTGACTTCCGCCAATTAGATTTGAAAGCAACTCGTGAGTCATATATGTTACAGCCCGCTCATCCATATTACGTCAAAGTTAAATAATGTTATACCGACCGCGTGAGCTAAATTAAATTTGATTCGCTCTAACGTAAGTTCGATGTTATCTGGGTAGTGTTTTCTCCCATCCCCTGTTTCCACGGGTGGGTGCTTTATAACGTCAGCCAATATACCCTTCCTAAATAATACTCACACGCTTACTACAATAAAAGTTGCCGCGATTACTTTTAACAAAGAGAAGCCTACGAGACCGCAATTAATTAATAGAAAGGAAGACTGGTGCAAGTCTTAGAATTAAACCCTAAAGTCATCCCTCTTACAAAACGCAATTAATTACCAAAAAAAAAAGACCAAACTCAATTAGTTACAAGACAAAATTACAGATAGAAAAAGAATGGGCCTGTTGAAAAATAAAACCACAGTACTGCATCACAATTACCGGCATTTGTAATGAGACACATGCCATATTGAATTTACTGGCACTGGAATATGGACTGAAATGAGTGATACTTGAATTCACTAGGATATATACTGAAGCATATACTTTGACGAAAAGATCAGAGAAGACCAAGCGGGTTTCAGGCCGAAACGATCATGTATTGATCAAATATTCACACTAAGAACAATTATAGAAGAATCAGTGGAAAGACAATCGCCACTTATTATCACCTTCGTCGATTTTCAAAAAGCCTTTGATAGTCTACACCGCCCATCATTGTGGAAGATACTTACAATCTATGGTTTTCCAACAAAATATGTGAATATAATCAAAGCGCTATATGGCAATGCAAGATGTTGTGTTAGAACAAATAAAGGGAAAACAGAATGGTTTACAGTAGAAACAGGGGTGAAACAAGGCTGTATTATGTCACCACTACTTTTTGGAATAGCTATTGATTGGGTTATGAGAAACTATACCCACAATGAACAATTGGGTATAAAATGGACAAATGGAAAATTCCTGGGGGACCTGGATTTCGCAGATGATGTAGCATTCTTAAGTTCAACACCAAGACAATCCCAAGAAGCAATAAATAATTTGTGTCATCTCTCGGTTAAAATAGGTCTCCAAATAAATGCCTCTAAAACTAAAGCTATGAACTTTTCTAACGAGACCTTTGATATCATCTTGAACGGGGGAAAAACTACAGAAAGTTGAAAGTTTCAATTATTTAGGCAGTAAAATGACTCAGGATGGTGACACAACAAGAGAAATCCATACTAGAATTGCTTTGGCAGCTAGCGCCTTCAATAGATTATCTAACATTTGGAAATTACGATCATTGAATATACATACCAAGCTTCGTCTGTTTAATTCAAATGTTATCTCAGTGTTAACATACGGCTGTGAGAGTTGGAAAATAACAAAATCATTGGAGAACAAGCTGAATACATTCGAGAACAAATGTCTTAGAAAACTCATGAACATCAGTTGGAAAGAATTCAAGACTAATCGACAAATAAGAGAAGACTCTAGGCAGAAATATGTCTCCGACTATATAAGGAAAAGACGATGGTCATATATCGGTCATGTCCTACGAATGCAAAACAACAGAATACCACTACAGGCGCTCACTTGGGTTCCTGAGGGCAAGAGGAAAAAAGGAAGACCAAAAGAAACACTCAGAAGAACAATAATAAAAGAAGGAAGAACGTTGGGCCTAAATAATGTGCAAGAGCTAAGAGGAGTGGCGTCACAACGAACAACCTGGAGAGCACTGGTTTCTGCCTTATGCGCCGTGTTTGGTGCTTAAAGAATTTATTATTATTATTATTATATACTTTGATGGATTTGACATAAGTACTGAAGCAAATATCTTATTCGAGTCACCATTTTATATATCAGATCTCGGGCCATATGAAAGTTTCTTGATGTTCTTTGCCACTGTAAAATAATAATTGACATATTTGGGCATAGTTGACACATTAGTAGTAGTAGCCCCTGTCAGTCTCATAACTGAGTATGGGAATGAGCCCTGAGGTGATAGACCTGAGCTGTTTTTTTTTTTTTTTGGCCTGGTGTTCCTTTTGGCGTATTCATTCTCTCTGCTTGTTGTGAGAACTTCTTTTTCCCTAATCTGAGGTGGCACCGTAGGGAGCAACGCCACTTGGTGTGATCAGCAGCTTCATCCTCCCAGGTTGCTGGATTTATGTCTTGTGCCTTCATCTCTCTCTTGCACACATCTTTGAACCTCAGCTGCGGTCACCCGACTGTTCTTTGCTATCTGTCAGTTGCCTGTAGAAAATATCTTTGGGGTTGCGACCATCTTCCATGTGGCAAACATGGCCAATCCAGCATAATCTGTGCTGTAAAAGCAGTGTATACATGCTTTGAAGGTCAGTAAGTGACAGCATTTTGACATTTGTCACTTTTTCCTTCCACGAAATACCAAAAATGTGGGGTAGACACCGTTCATGGAAGGTATTGAGTCTTCTTACTTGCTTAGCATAGGTTGTCCATGTCTTGCTGCCTTTTTGGCACACTTACCAAGTGATAATCTGTTGTGTTATATAAGCCATTAAAGGCTTTAAGCAATATTTCACATACTTTGTGACAAATAACAGCCAGTTGTGATAATTTCATTGTGGAGTTGTTATAGTCACGTGTTGAATATTTGTAGAGTTAATTTATGTTTACTGAATTATCACAGTGTTTGAATATGCTAACTGTTTGTTCTAGAGGAGAGTAACAGAAGTTGGCATTATGTGTTTATCCTGGCTAGGCTGTGCGATGTGATGGATCTGCTCTGCTTCCATATAAGACAGAACTGCTGGAAGTGTTACACAATGTTCTGAAGCTGAAAAGTGTCTTCAGCTTTGAAACATCTGGACAGCTTTTGAGGGACCTGCTACGAGGGCTGACACAAATATATCCTCTCAACCTCCGAAGTGTCGATGAAGACTTTGACAAAACCTTCACGGAATATTTGCCCATAAAGGTGTCATTTATTTTTGTTGTTGTAGAATAAATATATATATATATATATATATATATTTATTTTGTCATCCTTTCCGTAACTACAGTTTTGAGAAATTTGCCAAATAATGAAGTTTAGTGAACACACTTCTGTTTTCTTGTCAAACTATTTCAGCAGTAATACATATTAAATGTAAATTGTTAGAATGTTAATGATATTCAGATAGTAAATTAATTGAGTTTGTTCAATTCTGCAGCATTTTGAGGTGTGTTGTTTCTTCTTAGGATTGGGGCACCCTTGGTGACCTGGACAACCTGAATGTTCAGTGGCACATTCCATTGTCAGAAGAGCTAGACCTGGCGCAGGAAATAGTTGACACTGTCCTAGTGCCTGAATTGGAATTTTTCCACAGTTTTAGTTCTACAAATGAAATATCAAAGTGAGTGTTACCTGTCATGACATCTAAAAGAAATTATGCAGTGAGAATATTTTGTTAAATGTTAGTACATGAACTACATATGGTTCATGATTTAAATGTTAGTCTTAAGCAAATATGAATTATCAATCCTTGTTTCTGACACCGGGGTTAGAGCTCTTTGCTGATTTATATAACAACTTATGCTTTCAGAGAAGACTTGTTACGCAGATTAAACATTGTCGCAGAGCTCATACTTGGAGCTGGTAGCTGTCTTCCGCCCTGGGATGAAGAGAAAGTGGTTCTGTAAGTTATCTATATGTAGCTGTGTTACGTAACTCTGACGCTGTTAGCTTGATATCTGTAGCTGTGGGTGATAACTAGCTGTATGTAAGACAGCTTTGTAAATTAAGTTATTTTACTGTAGCTTAGAGAATAGGTTGTCTTTTCAATTATTATTATTTTTTTTTAAATTTCTCATTGCTTCATCAGCTATTTATCCTCGGTGCTGAAGATAGAAGTGGCTGCATTTCACTCTGCTGTAGTCTGTTTTCTTTTGTTATTTCAAGCTTTGCAACATTTTGATTTTTGCATGCTCTAGCAGAGTACATGTTCATAGGCCTATTTTTTTTCCTTGTCCACCCCTTAATCCTACTTTTCTTTATTTGTGCTGTAAAGGATATATACATTTTGAAATATAAACAGTCCTACCTATCGCAACATTATAAAATGTATGTCTGTTTTACAGGAAGAAAAGTCAAGTTCCATTAACTAAGTTTAGCTGCATTGTCAAAGCTGATAACCGAGGTAAGATTATACTTTGTGCAGCAGTTTGGTTATCTCTTTGATCTCCCTAATTCCTCACCATCCCCTTTACAAATTTTTCATTTGTTTTTGTTTATTTGATAAATGTTGTAAATCTGATAGAGCATTTATCCAGATTCCAAGTTTAACGTGTATTTGACTGATAATGGTAATCTTATTTAGTGATACCATGTATAGCAAATTAATCTCAATTATCCATATCTTTGTTTAAATTATTGTGCACAAACACACCATATGCACATACAAGTATATGGTTATTATAACTGTTTTAATTGTTTAGATATGCCATATGAGATCATGTATGGGAAGTTTATCATGTATGGAAGATGGTCGCAACCCCAAAGATATTTTCTACAGGCAACTGACAGATAGCAAAGAACAGTCGGGTGACCGCAGCTGAGGTTCAAAGATGTGTGCAAGAGTTGCTAGGATGTTTAAATGATAGATGTTATTACATTTATTTATCTTTGAAATGTGAAATATGTGTAGGAAACTTCAGAAGTGTATGGTAATAATAATTTTTACTCAGGTATATTGTTTCATGGAAGCCATCTTGAGCTCTGATGTTGCTTAGATGAAGATTCTGGGCAGGAGATAGTTAACATGAGCAGTTACATTATTTTTAATGCCCATTAAAATTACCATACCTTCTCAAATTTCTCATGGAATATGAAAGTTACTTTTACTTGTAAATTGGTATGTATGCGACAGGAGTGCAGCACTAATATATTTTTTTCCCTTTCAAATTTCAGTTCTGACAGCAAAAGGAAAGAATGTCAGGGTTGCAGTTCATGAGGCTATGAGCTATTTGCTTGGTATGCTTTATATGGTTCCCATATTTTGTTTTATTATCTGCTGTATTCACAGTTCTCCTGAACTTGGATTTATTTACTTTAATGTAATCAGTAACAGAATTGGTTACTTGTTGATAGTCCACTAACTTGATTATTTTTGTTGATAGTCCACTAACTTGATTATTTTTGCTGGTAGTCTGCTGAGTTACTTGTTTATTTTTGTTTGATAGTCTACACCACAAGTTTATTTTTGTTGATAGTCCACTAACTTGATTATTTTTGCTGGTAGTCTGCTGAGTTACTTGTTTATTTTTGTTTGATAGTCTACACCACAAGTTTATTTTTGTTGATAGTCCATTATTTGGAAATGTTATCATTTAGTTATCCTTGAGGCCTAGTGTTCTATTCACTGACCTACCATCTTGGCTACCAGAGCACATCCCCAGCGCCTCCTCCATTTCCCTGCATTACATGAAAAACTATATAGAGTAGAAGACAAGAGCAGCTTGGCTCTAGTTTATTAATGTATTGCGCAGATCACGTTACCACTAGCCCTCCTTAATACTGAGACAATAAAATCTGCACCAAAGTAAAGTCGTCCTTTTTGAAACACCCGCAGATATCTAATTTCTTCAGCTGCCAGCAAAAATGTACACTGACACTCCTCGCCAATGGACACTCGCCAATATTGAACTGGATAACACTATTTAGCAATGGTTTTCACCTTCCAAAAGATTCTGATTAAATCTGAGTGCGCTGACCACCACTTCTTGTTAGTTTCTCTTTCTATGGGGTTGACCGAGTGGACAATAGGGGCTTCGTTATCCTTCACACCAGCTTTCGTAGATGACGATTACAGTTAGGATTTATGATCAGCAATGGTTAACGAGGCTCAAAATGGCAAATATTAATGAAACTTTGCCTTGCTTAATGATCCTAGTAATACAAGCACTCCGCTACCTATCTTGTCCCCACCTCATGATGTTTTCTCTCAAATCCAGTGTTGGGAATTGGCGTGAATCTCTGCTGATTTATTACGTCAGCATATCTGTTGACACCTGCCTTGCGGGAAAATTCATTGGACAGAAATATTCTTTATTTGAACCATGTAAATTGCAAGCAAAAACACTCGATTTAGTGCATATCTAGGCGTATATCTAAGTGAAGACTGCTTGGAATGGAATCAGAGTTTTACACAATAAGGCCGAACTGAGGCAGAATCTATGGAATACTGGTTGGAATTTGCTACATGACTTTATTTTGGAGAAATTGTGAAATATTGCTACGAAAGAGACACAAAACTGGCTTTTTCGCCTGACAAAATCTAATCACAAGGAATTTACCCAGCATTCTGTCCTAGTTGCCTGCTGAGCCACTATATAAGGATGCAGTGAAATTCAAATTGGACACACTACGATAGAAATCGGCACGTGTATGAGAGCAAGAGCTAGTGTTAGCAATGAAGCCTCCACAGTTATAACTAGAAGAAGACTGCCATTGTCTGCAAGCAACTTCTAAACTGTTCCAGTCGGCGTAGTGATTGTGAACCTGAGGGTTTCAATCTGTGAGTGTACCACATGATAATACCTGGCCTCAGCATTGTGTCTTAGGATCAGGAGTTGTAACCAATTAAATCTGTGGACCACCATTACTACCTAGCCTCACATAAAGAAGGGAAACCTGAGGCCCGTAAACAGTAAATAAATATTACACACAAATAAAGGTATCGTATGTTCTCAGTCACCCGTGAGAAATAAAGAAGTAGAAAACCAGACAACAGGGCCACTCACGTCTGTTGTTTTTCTGTTGTCTGGGTTTCTACTTATTTATTTCTCACGGGTGCATAAGAACATACCTTTATGTGTATGTAATATTTACCTGGACTCAGCATTGTGTCTTAGACCAGGAGCCATATTCACCCCAACCTGTGTAGATAACTCGAGAACCAGTGGACCATTACTGCTATCTGGCCTCAGCATTATGTCTTTGAGGACCAGGAGCCTATCCATGAGTTAAGTGCGTCTCACAAAGAAAATACCACCCCACCAAATATTAAAAAGCTGTAGATGATGAAAAAGACTAGTATTGACACTGACTCACTTTACTAAGTTCTCTTGTGCAATTTTGTTACGTAATAGCTACATATAATTGACACATTAAATTTTTTACTGTATAATCAATTAATCATTAACATAATCTGATTTATTTTATATCAGCCCACTGTGGGAACCACTGGTCTAGTGCACTGAAATGAATACAGAATTTATAATATAACGTGTCTATGTCAGTTGTACAAAAGAATAAAAACAAGGCAACTAATGTTTTGACAGTGAATGCCATTTATTTTCAAATCACAGTGTACGCAGATACAACAGATATGGATTTGTTTTATAGACCACAGTTTACAGATATACAACAGATATGGATATGTTTTATAGACCACAGTCTACGCAGATACAACAGATATGGATATGTTTTATAGACCACATTATACACAGATACAACAGATATGGATATGTTTTATAGACCACAGTGTACACAGATACAACAGATATGGATTTGTTTTATAGACCACAGTGTATGCAGATACAAAAGATATGGATATGTTTTATAGACCACATTGTATGCAGATACAACAGATATGGATATGTTTTATAGACCACAGTGTACACAGATACAACAGATATGGATATGTTTTATAGACCACAGTGTACACAGATAAAACAGATATGGATATGTTTTATAGACCACAGTGTACACAGATACAAAAGATACGGATGTGTTTTATAGACCACAGTGTACACAGATACAACATATATGGATATGTTTTATAGACCACAGTGTACACAGATATGGATATGTTTTATAGACCACATTGTACACAGATACAACAGATATGGATATGTTTTATAGACCACAGTGTATCCAAATACAACAGATATGGATATGTTTTATAGACCACAATGTACACAGATACAACAGATATGGATAAGTTTTATAGACCACAGTGTACACAGATACAACAGATATGGATATGTTTTATAGACCACAGTGTACGAAGATACAACATATATATATATTTGTTTTATAGACCACAGTGTACGCAGATACAACAGATAAGGATTTGTTTTTTTTTATAGACCACAGTGTACGCAGATACAACAGATATGGATTTGTTTTTTTTTCGACCACAGTTAACACAGATACAACATATATGGATTTGTTTTTTTTTAGACCACAGTATGCGCAGATACAACATATATGGATATGTTTTTTAGACCACAGTGTACACAGAACAGATATGGGTATGTTTTTTAGACCACAGTGTACACATATACAGCAGACATGGATATATTTTTTTAGATCACAGTGTACACAGATACAACAGATGGATATGTTTTTATACCACAGTGTACGCAGATACAACAGATTTTAGCACAGGGCCGACACCCCTGTCTATGTAAAAAAAATCACACATGTTACGGAAACAACAATAAATGGAAAAACTTTGCTGCGGGATGGACATCCGGAGTCTCAGGCTCATATGACTGACAGTGGTGTAAGCCGAAACGAAGCCACTGGCATGAAAACGGATGCCCCGACCACAAAACACGAAACCAGAATTGGTTTTTGGAACGTCAGAACTATGAATGAGGCAGGAAAGCTGAGACAAATCACAGCAGAGATGAGGAACTACAAGATACATTTTTTTTTTCCTTAACCAGCGGCACTTGGGCTTTCAGCCCTTCGGCCCAATGACATGTCATTGCGAGGCTGGGGAACCTGAGGACTTTCCTTCCAACCCGGTCAGGAGCGAAGCTCCTTCCCATCCACAGAGGGTTTATCACAGGAGCCGTTCAGGTTATTCAGTCAAATTTCCGGTCGTAAATATTTCTTCAAACGCTGACGCCCTGGTTTGAACCATGAACACCTGGTCGCCAGTACAACGCCGTAGCCATTACACCAGCGCGGCTCCCCTACAAGATACATATCCTGGGAATAAGCGAGAGCAGATGGACAGGTAAGGGGAGAATAAAAACAGCTACAGGGGAAACAGTACTTTATTCTGGCAGAGAGGATGGTCAGCACAACGAAGGTGTAGCCATTATCCTGAAGAAAGGAATGGAAAGGTCTTTACTGGAATGGAAACCCATCAACAACAGACAGATAAGAGCAAGACTGAGAGGGAGGTTCACCAACACAATTATACAATGCTATGCACCAACAAACAACAACGATGAAGAGATCAAGGACAAGTTCTATCAACAGGTACAAAAAGAAATGGAAACTACACCCAGGTACGATCTCATTATAGTAATGGGAGACCTAAATGCAAAAGTGGGAGCACACAATAATTATGATGAAAGAGTAATGGGGAAATGCGGCAGTGGAACAGCAAATGAGAATGGGAACAAATTAATAAGCTTCTGCAGTATTAACAACCTGGTCATTGGAGGAACACTTTTTCCACACAAGGAAGTGCACAAGTTAGCATTGGAATCACCAAACGGACAAGACAGAAACCAGATAGATCACATAATGATCAATGGCAGATGGGGACATGCACTACAAGACGTGAAAGTAAGAAGAGGCGCAGATGTGGGAAGTGATCATCACCTAGTAGTAGCAAGACTGACAGTGAAACTCAGAGCTGCTGGACCAGTTGCAGTCAAACAGAAAAGATACAACATCACGAAACTGAAGGATCCCCTCACCAGAAGAGCTTTCGTGGTCGACATAAAGAGAAGATATGAGATTATCAAAAGCCAGGAAAGAACAGAGACTGATGATGTTGACCAGAGATTCAACACCATCTCAACAATATACAAGGAAAGCAGCAAGTCATGCTTGGGATTCCAGGAAAGAAAGAGCCAAGACTGGATAACACCAGATACGCTAAACACCACAGTGAAGAGAAAGGAAATGAAAAGAAAGAAAACAGAAGCTAAGTCTCCCAGATTAAAGGCAATATATAGGGAACAGTACTGTCAGCTGGACAAGGAAGTTAAACGTCAAACCCGTGCTAACAAAAGGACATTTCTGGATGACATTGCAAGACAGGCAGAAGAGGCAGCACTGAGAAATTAACAAAGCACATTATACAAAATAACTAAAATCATCAGTGGAAAACGAGGTGCAAACAATATTACATTAGTAACAGATAAGCACGGAAATCTCATCACGACAGTAGAGGGACAAGAAACAAGATGGGCAGAGCATTTCAGAGAACCTCTGAATAAGGAACCACCAGAGACACAATTGAATGTTCCTGAGGCTGAAAATGATCTAGATGTTAATACAGACATCCCACGAAAAGAAGAAATCATCACAGCAATCAAAGGGTTAAAGAATGGAAAAGCTCCTGGTCATGATAACTTAAATGCAGAGCTATTTAAGACAGACCTAGAGCTAGCAGCAGAACTATTAGAACCACTATTTGCACAAGTCTGGAAAACAGGGAAAACACCAACAGAGTGGAGAAAAGGAATAATTGTCAAATTGCCCAAGAAGGGAGATCTTGCAGACTGCAATAATTGGAGAGGAATAACTCTTCTCTCAGTTCCCAGCAAAATACTAGGCAGGATAATTATACAGAGAATCTCAAAAGCAGTAGACCACAAACTGAGGAAAGAACAAGCAGGATTTAGAAAGAACAGAAGATGTGTAGATAATATATTTACCCTCAGGAACATTATAGAGCAGTGCTCAGAATGGCAAAGACAGCTGTACATTAATTTCGTTGATTTTGAAAAGGCTTTTGACAGTATACATAGGGACAGTTTATGGAAAATACTGAGGGCTTATGGAATTCCAAGCTGCATAGTGTCAATCATAAAAAGCCTTTATGCCAACTTTACGTGTAACATTGGGCAGAGCAACCTAACCTTTGAAGTGAAGACAGGAGTACGACAGGGATGCCCATATCAACCACTCTATTTTTAACAGTCATAGACTGGGTGATGCGCCAGACAATAGAGGGCAATCCAAGAGGAATAAGATGGACTACATTTTCTACATTGGAAGATCTGAAATATGCAGATGACATTGCACTGCTAGCACATTCACATAACACATCCAGGAAAAAACAGATAGACTTAATAAGTATAGCCAGCAGGTGGGCTTGAACATCAACCTAAAGAAGACAGAGGTCATGACGCTCAATGTGAGCAGCCCTGAGACCATATCAGTAAGGAATCAGCAACTGGAACAGACAGATGTATTCATATACCTAGGATGCATAGTAACACCAGACGGCGGAGCAAGAAAGACATCAACAACAGAATGAACAAAGCAAGAACAGCCTTTTTTAGTCTAAACAACATCTGGAAGTCCTCTCAGTACAGCACAAGCACAAAATTAGGATTATATCAGAGCTGTGTGCTTTCTGTGCTTCTCTATAGTGCGGAGAGCTAGAGAGTTACAGAGAAGGAAATGTCGAAATTGTCCTCTTTTTACACAACATGCCTAAGAAAAATTCTCCGAATCTTTTGGCCGAATACCATCACCAACCAAGATCTGCTTACTCGGAGCAAGCAAGAGGACATGCATACCATCATAGCTGGCAGACGCTGGAGCTGGGTTGGCCATGTCCTCAGAAGAGACCCCTATGCCATCACAAGAACAGCTATGCTATAGACCCGTGAAGGAAAACGAAAGAGAGGCCGACCAAAAACAACTTGGCGGAGGACTGTGGAGGCTGAGATGCAAAGAATGAACCAGAGTTGGGGCACTGTATGAAGGATGGTCGCCTACTGAGCAAAGTGAAATCAATTTGTTGTTGCCCTACAAGACGCCACCAGGCGTAATGGCCAAACTGCTATGACGGTCGGCGGCTAAGGATCAAAGAAGAAGAAGAAAGTACACAGAAACAACAGATATGGATTTGTTTTTTTTATAGACCACAGTGTACGCAGATACAAAAGCTATGGATTTTTTTTTTTTTTTACACCACAGTGTACACAAATACAACAGATATTGATTTTTTTTTAAAGACCAAAGTTGTACACAGATACAACAGATAAATTAAGGGGCTGCTGTAAAACTGGTATATTAAGGGGCTGCTGTAAAATTGGTATATTAAGGGGCTGCTGTAAAACTGGTACAACAGATATGGATTTGTATTTTTTTAGACCACATTATATGCAAATACAACAGACATGGATTTGTTTTTTTTTAGACCACAGTGTACACATACAACAGATATGGATTTTTTTTTTTAGACCACAGTGTACACAGATACAAAGGATATGGAATTGGTTTTTTTAGACCACAGTGTACACAGATACAACAGATATGGATATGTTTTTAGACCACAGTGTACACAGATATAACATATTGATATGTGTTATTTTAGACCACAGTGTACACAGATACAACAGATATGGATTTGTTTCTTTTTTTAGACCACAGTGTACACAGATATAACAGATATTGATATGTGTTATTTTAGACCACAATGTACACAGATACAACAGATATGGATATGTTTTTTTAATACTACAGTGTACACAGTACAACAGATAAGGATATTTTTTAGACCACATTGTACATTTTAAGACCAGTGTACACAGATACAACAGATGGATATGTTTTTTAGACCACAGTGTACACAGATACAACAGATATGGAGATGTTTTTTTAGATCACAGTGTACACAGATACAGTAGATATGAATATGTTTTTTAGACCACAGTGTACATAGATACAGCAGATATGGATATGTTTTTTTAGACCACAGTGTACACAGATACAGTAGATATGGATAAGAAATAGATTTATATATCATAACAGTTCTACAACTGTAAGTGGATTGAAAAGCTAGGAGATCTATATAGTTTATTTCTACCCACACATTTTTCACAGAAACCTGATCTTAAGCATGTTCCTGTTTTTCTCCTACATTATAACTTTATTTGATAGCTCTTTAGTGTGACCAGCACATGCCTCCAGCTGTGGTCTATGGTTAACTTGTGAGTGACTCCAAATATGTCTTTCTTGTTTATTTTCTAATTTTGCGCCCACTAAAAGATTTTGTAGAAACGAACTAAACCACATATGAATCAGATATTTGAGTTTGCTGTTTTCATGAGATCTGATCTTGTCCTGTTATTTCTCTTTCAGGATGCATGAACATTTCAAGGGAAGATGACACGAGAAGCTTATTTCAGATAGTCAAGGTAATGATAGTTTTCATAAGACATGGTTCATTTCATATGAATAAAGACACTTTCAAACAAAAGTAGTAACTTTCTGCTCTGAGGCTTGAAGTTCTTTGTTCCAGGCAACATATTCCTGTCTGTAATTTAACTTTCAGGTTCTTCTTTGTTCATCCTGAAAAGGACTTTGGTTGCGTTGTGTCCGTTTACAGCGAAGCTGCGATATTTGTGCCTTTCGGTTGACACATCCGACTTCAGCATGACATTTTTGGGACCGGGTTAGCGTTCCCTCTTCGATCCCTACTGACTCAGCCAGACTACAGTGATGCAGCCTGTATCCAGGACCACCAATTGAAGGTGGAGTAGGGTCTTGGTCAGTTCTGGTTCTTTGACCCTGACGCAAGCAGTCTAGCTATGAGTCGCTAACTGCATTCCACACAGTTGACGCGTCTTAGGTCCCACTTTCAGGTTCTTATAGGTCAAACTTAATGCCATGAATTTTTTCCTGGTTGTTCCCTGTTCTTCCTGTAGTACTTTCTTTGTTTCGTCTGTTTTACACGACTTAGCAATCTCATTGGTTTCTTTAAGTGTTTTGATTATTAAAGATCATACTTGCATTTAGGTAAATATTAATTTATACATGAAATAAATTACTGTTGCGTTTCTTTATAGCATGAATTAAAATATGGCTATTGCCACGAAGTGGATTTAAAGTGTAGAGTGTATCCAGTGTATAGACAAGACCCTAATATAAGATAGACTGAGAAGATAGATTTAGATGTGAAAATATTAGTGACTGTGGACAGATGAGGATATTGGCTCAAGGTTGAGAACCTGGATTAACTCTCCCTTGCCACGTGGGACTAAAATTATGCTATAACCTCCCCCCCCCCCCCCCCCCTCTAACTGCCAATATAGGAGATAAGGTATAAATGAGGACCACAGACACCACTTTACAGACAACATAAAGGTACAGTATGGTATATGGTATAAATTAGAGAACCTGATTCAGTGAACATTTATATAGTTTTATTACAAAAAAAAAAATATAATCAACAAAAGAATCACATCACATAGAACCAAAATCAATAATATGCAATGTTGTACAGACCTGAAAACAAGGAAAACAATTAAATTGATAGATAATAGAAAACATAGAAAACAACCACTTTCAATCCTTCTTTCACCCTGCTGGGGAAAAATAATGGATGGGTTTGAAAAAAAATCGAAAAAAGGTGATTCGTCTTACGGGGAAAAAAGACAAAGAAAATAGTCTACGTTACGGCCACAAGGGAAAGGAAAGAAAGTGAAGGCTAGATAGGACACATAAGAACTTAAATAAATATAAAAATAAAACCTAGGTACTTCACTGAAGGCAAGGCATCAAAATCCTACCACGATTTGCTGTCCGCTAATGGAAAGCGCGTGGCCGAAAAGGAAGTGGCTTCCGCCACTGGATGTACATAAAACATGCTAAGAAACTAAAAACTAAAAAATGAAACTGAACAATAAACTACCCAAATGTAATAAAAGTGGGGACTGGAAATAGAAAAGGACAGAATGAGTGGGAGATAAATAAATATGAAATAAAAAAAATCAAGACATATTAGAAACAGTGTATTATATATTCATACATATAATGCTGGATGGCATCAAAATAGAAGAATAGGATAAGAGTGTAAAGAGTCAAAATAGAGCAAGAGAGGAAAGGGTGACCTCAGATAAAGGTGTAAAAAGTGTTGAGACCAGCTGGTTTTAGACACACCATGCGGTGGATAAGACGGTTCTCAAGCTATTCTCGGCTAGCAGTGTCAGAGGAGCAGGATCGGATCGCTGTGACCTGGATGTCGATGGGACCATGGTGGTCAGGACCATTGAAGTGTATGGCATCTGGTGTGGACTTTTGCTGAGAGATGTTATTTAAGTGCTGGCTGAATCTGTACCCAAGTCGTTTGCCCATTTGGCCAATATAGGTTTTGCAGCAACGTTTACATATGATCGTATAAATGACATTGCGCGATTTACTCATGAAGCTACTAGTGATGGTGTACGTAGCCTTAGGAAAAGACACCTTCTGGGTTGAGATGACATACTTGCACGTGTTGCATCGTGTCCGACCACAGGGTAGTGTGCCAAAGTGAGTGGCATTCTCCTTTGAGAGACGGCTGTGAACAAGAAGATCCTTCAAGTTCTTGTTGCGTCTATATGCCACCAAAGGTGCTTCACCGAATACTTCTTGGGTCACAGACTCTGCTTGGAGGATAGGGAGGTGACAGAAAAGGATCTGTTTGACAGCAGTACTGTGAGGGTGATGGGTCAAGATTAATTTGACTCTATCCGAAGTGGATTTATAATGAGGTTTGAGGGCCTCCTGACGAGAGATGGGGAGCACACGTTGGAGAGCAGAGGTGAGAACATGTTCCGGATAAAGTCTGCTACGGAAGAAATCCAACATCTCATTTGCTCGGAAGTAGAAGTCATTGCCGTTTAGGCACAAACGGCGGAGGCGGAGAAGTTGTGAAAAAGGGAGTCACGACAAGCCCGAGGATGAGAAGAGGTATGCAGGAGGTAGCTGTGGGCATCTGTCGGCGTGTAGTATACTGAGGTATTAAGGCTGGAGGGCGTGATAGTAATAGTGATGTCAAGAAAGTTGACAGATACTGTGGAGACGAGGGAGGTGAACTTGATGGTGGGGTGAAAGTGGTTGACAAAGTCGATGAAGTGGTATAAATCAGCCTCAGACATATCTGTGAGACCTATGCCATCATCGATATATCTGCGGTAAAACCCGGGGAAAGGACCGGAGTATTGTTGCCATATCTGATGCTCCAAGTGGCCCATGAACAGGCAAGCATAGCTAGGACCCATCTTCATTCTCATGGCAACACCACTAATTTGATAAAAAAACTGACCATTGAATTCAAAGGAATTCAGTTGAAGGACCAGTTCAGCAAGACGGAGAAGAGTGTCAGTGGATATAGAAGGGCAGGTGCGCTGGTCAAGAAAAAACCGAAGAGCTCGGAGACCATCAGAGTGGGGAATTGAGGTATACAGACGTCTAACAAGAAAAGACGGTAGGAGCGGTCTGCTGGGAGTCGGAGGTCGAGAAAGTTGTAAGAGCATGATTAGTGTCTTTGACAAAGGAGGGAAGATTTTCAACGATAGGCTGGAAAATGCTATCAAGGAAGTCAGAAATGTGTTCAGTAGGACAGGAACAGGCCGAGACAATAGGTCTGCCAGGGTTGTCGATCTTATGAATTTTGGGGAGCATGTAGAATACAGGCTTGCCCAAAGAGCTGTCATGAATCCTAAGATGAGATGCTAGGGGAGGAAGAGCATTACTAGTGATGAGCTGTTTAATAGTGTTGTGTACAATGCGATTGTTAGAGACAGTCGCATCGCTGGTCCTGGGCCTGTAAAAGAGCCATTGGTCAACTGGTTTTTACCTTCACTTAGGTATAAGTCCTTCTGCCAGACGACAATGGCTCCTCCCTTGTCAGCCGGTTTGATGATGATGTCGTCTCTACGGCGAAGAAGGGAGAGAGCACGGGACTCTGCCGAAGTGAGATTGGAATAATGCAACCTACGAGGGCGGAGCTGCTGAATGTCATGGATGGTGTTCTTGATATACAGGTCCAGGGCATGAGAGGCCCCAGGTTTAGGTGTAAAGGGAGGTTTCGTAGAGTCAGAAAAGCGTGCAAAGATGTCGAATTCAGCCTGAGACTGTGGAGTGCTGTCTTCCTCTCTAAAATGGAACTTCAGCCTCATGCGACGGTGAAACCGATGAACATCCTGGAGGAGATTGTATTGGTCTAGGGTCGGACGAAGAGGAACAAATTTTAGGCCCTTACTTAGAACAGAGCGCTCTCCCTCAGAGAGGGGTAGATCTGGGGGGGATGCAGACTACCTGAGTGCATGATGGAGTGGAGGATGGAGAGGCAGCTTTGGGGGTAGGGATGAGATGGGATAGTTTATGGTGTTTAGAAGTGGAAAGGGACTCATGCAGCTGCCGGTTCAGTGTGTGGATAGTGGTGCGTATCATAGAATAGAAAGGGAAGTTGTTGGAGGTGAGACAACGTAAATGAAGCAGAAGCTGGGACTGTTGGGCACTGAGGTCCGATAAAAGCGGGAGTGACTGGCGGCCACTACGCGCATACGTTGAAAGCCACATCTGGTCTCAATTCGTTGTAGGAGACGTTGTTCCCTAGGATTGAGTGTACCAGCAGATGGATGAAAATTGGAAGAGAATCCATTAGGAAGAATTTTGTGGTGGAGGCAGGTGTGAATAAAGTGGAGATGAGAGGTGAATCTAGTTTTCTTGAAACGAATGCAAAGTCAATAGCGGCACGGGATATATCAGGAGGTAGGGAGCTAAAGATGGTGGTGACCGACACACGGAGAGAGTTGATAAAATATTTAAGAGAGGGCATAGTGGGGAAAAGTAAAACGTCCAGAAAATAAAAAACTTAAAATATAAAATAAATAATAAATAAAATACAAAAAAACGCTAAATGAAAATAGAGATAAATGAAACAATAAATAAATAAATAGGATAGAGTGCGGTAATATAAGGTATGAAGGAAGAGTAGGGAAATACAAAAATAAATAAATAGGATATAAAATAATATGCAATACTGAAAGAGAAGAGATAGGATAGGATCGGGGGGATAAGCAGGATAGGTAGATAGAGATACGAGATACAATAACAGAGACACAGTGCAGTCAAAAAAATATGTATATTAAATCGAGGAAGTTGAGGGGAACTGCGGTAAGACGTGCAGTACAATGGATGGGTTTGAAAAAAAAATCGAAAAAAAGTGATTCGTCTTACGAGGAAAAAAGACAAAGAAAATAGTCTACGTTACGGCCACAAGGCCTTCGTCAGGGAAAGGAAAGAAAGTGAAGGCTAGATAGGACACATAAGAACTTAAATAAATATAAAAATAAAACCTAGGTACTTCCCTGAAGGCAAGGCATCAAAATCCTACCACGATTTGCTGTCCGCTAATGGAAAGCGCATGGCCGAAAAGGAAGTGACTTCCGCCACCGGATGTACACAAAAAATGCTAAGAAACTAAAAACTAAAAAACGAAACTGAACAATAAACTACCCAAACGTAATAAAAGTGGGGACTGGAAATAGAAGAGGACAGAATGAGTGGCATTCTGCCGGCAGAAGTCACTTCCTGTTCAGCTACGCGCCCATCAGGTGGACAGCGAATATTGATAGGATTTCGATGTCTTGCCTTCAGGGAAGTACCTAGTTCTTATGTGTCCTATCTAGCCTTCACTTTCTTTCCTTTCCTGACGAAGGCCTTGTGGCCGTAACGTAGACTATTTTCTTTGTCTCTTGTCCTCGTAAGACGAATCACCTTTTTTGTCGATTTTTTTTCAAACCCATCCATTGTGGAAACGTAAGTACTTTAGGTGGGTAAGGAATCTTCACTCATAAAGTATTCAAAAAGTCTGCGATTGTATGAAAAGGGACTGAGAGGTATTTTTAAGATATGTAGAAGATTGTTCCAAAAATGAGCAGCAGAGTAAGCTAAACTTTCCTTGAATAAGTCAAGCCTAGGCATGGGCTCTCTCTCTCTCTCTCTCTCTCTCTCTCTCTCTCTGTTAGCTGCGTTGGCCATGTTCTCAGAAGAGACCCTGATGCCATCACAAGAACAGCTATGCTTTGGACCCCTGAAGAAAAACGAAAGAGAGGCCGACCAAAAACAACCTGGCAGAGGACTGTGGAGGCTGAGATGCAAAGAATGAACCAGAGTTGGGGCACTGTACGAAGGATGGCCGCCGACCGAGCAAAGTGGAATCAATTTGTTGTTGCCCCACAAGACGCCACTAGGCGTGATGGCCACTGACTGCTTTGATGGTCGGCGGCTAAAGATAAAAGAAGAAGAAGGCATGGGCACCTTTAATTTGTTTTAGTGTAGACTGTGTCTTTCATTATATTTGAAAATGAGCCACATGTACAGTGTGACATTCTGTGACAGGATTTTATGAACGAATATGTTTTTGTTCGAAAAGAAGCATTTCCTTAGAGGTAGTATTTTAAGACATTTATATAGATCTACACACTGTTTTTGGCATTAGTCAGAAACTAATGCAGAAGACATGGAAGGACTTTGACCACATAGCAGAAAACAGGAGGCATGAATTTGTTGAAGGCTTGTGCTTTATGGGAAGCTGAAGGTTAATGAGTGAATAAACACCCAAAACAGAATCAATACAGTTGCTTCAATAGTTTTGATTTTCTAAGTCGTTTAATCGAAAAGCAGTATTTTTCTTACTTAAAAAAAAAAAAAAACAAATTACTCTGACACAGTGGTGGGATCCCAATCTCCCAAACTCTCCAAGAGATAAAGAGCCAAGTGAATCCTTTAAAACTCTTTAAAATTGACTAAATGCACATGCATTAAAAACTACATGGACACAGTCAAAACAAGAAGACAGAAATAGCCTTATTTAACCTGAATAACAAAAGTACCATTTATGTACCAAGTATTAAACTTCAGAAGACTAGTTGCTAAGCTTAGAGAAACGTGGAGAAAAACAATTGACAAGGAGCAGTCAGGAGGCTGAGAGAGCTGGAATACATCAAAAGGATCCAGGAGAAAAGAAAGTCTTCGTAACTGTTATCTATTTCTGCCGTAACTCTTAGTATACATGCTCAAAAACCGCATTTTTACGAGCTGATTTCAGAGAGTAAATTTTTAGACTTTACTGATTTTGCCTTAAATAATTTATTTATAATGATAACATGAAGTATTATATATCAAAATGTGGAGAAATGAAACATCTATGACATGCACTTAACTTAATTGTTAAATGGTTGTTACTGTGTTTTTATGGGGGCCTCTAATGTTGATGTGTAGTTGGCCAGGTATGCGTGTTGATGTCACCTGATCAGTGTAATGTTGCGGTGAAGATCTAGGTCACTCACGCTGACAGCATACATGGTTCTTGTACGATGATGATGATGATGTGAGACATGGGTGTGTAAGACGCGAATTCGTTTAGAATCGTATATATGTAAATAATGCACCCAGTCACACTCATACGGAAGCCAATGATGGTTGCAACTACTGGTAACAGTTCACACATTTAATCACAGGACTAACAGTAGTATCACAGGAACAGTCGATGTAAACAAAATCATGTACATCATGTTAACTGAAATCGCTTGGTACATATCATGCATTCTAAGGCTGGAAAACATTCGAATATGTGGGCATGGTCAATAGTGGTATGTCCTTTAAAGTACAATTCACAATGCCGCTTTGGTATCCCTGACTGAACGCGTCAGATACCTTAATCTTTATTCCCTAATTCCTTAATTATCTAAAAAATGCTGTGCAGAAGTCGGATGTGTCGACTGAAAGGTGCAGATATCACAGATTAGGCGCAAACAGACACAACGCAACCACCGTCCTTTTCAGGGCGAACGAGGAAGAAGAAGAATGCCTTTATTTACGTTTACTTCAGCAGTGTTTGTGCCAGAACATATATCATAAGCACAGTCGACCCATTTGTATTTTAGAGATATATTAATATTACCATAGTTAATTTTTACAAGACATAATGATTATAGCTAGTCTATTTTAAGAACTAATTACCACTGATATTGTTAATCTGCTGTTAAAGAATTACCCTTCTAGCAAATAATGATACCCATTACAGTAATACTGTAATGACATACTTGAAAGCTTATAGCAAAACCTGCAGAAATGTGGCCACTTAGCAGTAGATTAAATGATGACAGTTCATATGCCAATAACAAGACATGTGTAGATCTATTCATATGGGACCCAAAGATGCAGCAATAGAGAATGCAGTCAGCGACCCATAGCTTGACTGCTTGTGTCAGGGTCAGCGAACCAGAGCTGACCAAGACCCTACTCCACCTCCATGTGATGGTCCTGGAAACAGGCTGCATCACTGCAGTCTGGCTGAGAGAGTAGGGATCGAAGAGGGAAGGCAAACGCGGTCCCAAAAAATGCTGTGCTGAAGTCGGATGTGTCGGCCGAAAGGCGCAGATATCGCAGCTCCGGTGTAAACAGACACAACGCAACCAACGTCCTTTTCAGGACGAACGAGGAAGAAGAAGAAGAAGATACCTTAATAATTCCGTCATACAAAAGACGAGCTCCTAAATCATGTAATAATATTACCAGGGCCGTCGTTCAACTTGGCATAACACGCTAGTTGCATCTTATCATGTTGTAGAGTATTGGCCGAAACACATGGCCTCAATATGACATCAGCTGTGTATTCTACATAAGCAGGTTGCATAAACCCTGCTATAATGATTGTATAAATATACCGCCAACCTGCGGTTTCCACCATATATAACTTCGTCACTGGACTTCTGGTCAAACGAAGACGAATAGTCTTAAATGGCTACCTCGAGCCCAAAATATAGGTTCTGCATTATAGGAACTGTGAGCTGTTCTCACCAGCTAGATAAGCCTTTAACAAGTTCTGCAACCGAATGCGTAATAATGATAAAGTCGGTGTTACCTTGAACAGAATCCTCAGAACACATGAAACAACACTGTCGCCATTCCTGACGCACAGAAAGTCAATGGGGAAAACTGACAATGCAGTCACTTCGAAGATTTTCCTTCCCCAAAATACAACGGACATACACGTCCCACAGAAGCCAGTTCATCTCTCTACCTGACGGAAGTCTAACTCTTCGCGCTCTCCACTGCGCATGGGCACACAGCCCAGAACATGTACCTTTGACCCTTTCTCAACACTGGTCAAACACAATGAATGAACCAAAAGGGGAGATAACCCCAAATCAACCTGACACCGCAAAGTTAAGACATAGTTCCCTAACTTTGACCAGGGTGAACAAAAAATACGACAAATAAATTGACGTTTGAAACTCCGTCAAAAATGACGGTAACATTTTACTACACCCCCCTGTAAAAAAAATGACACATTAAAAAAATATATAACCATGAGCAAGATAGCACAAGCATCAATTATGCGCCAGTGAAAGAATGAACCTAATATCAGGTACAATGGACGCACAAATAAAGCGTCTGGAGAGAATAAAATCATCTCCCAACATAAGAGAAAATATTTCCTCTAAGCAAAACCAACTCGGGAGGTACCATCAAAGAAATCTAAGTTGCTGGCAACCCCAAGATACATATCAAAAATTATGAAATACTATAATTATAGCAATATACAAATATCATGAATTACAATGCTATACTATCAACATATCTAATGGATATATATCATGGATGGACATAACCAAATTTGTTAAAGTCATTATACATCATCCAAATAGCGACACAATTGTGTTAATATATATTATGATATTAAGAACAGACAAAGTTTGGAAGTATATCAGGAGATCTAGGACACAAGATTTAAATGGAATCATGTGGGCATCTAGACAATATGTCTGCCATCACATTATCCGAACCACGGATAGCTCGCACCGTGAAATGGAAAGGTTGAAGAGCAATAGCATAACGAGTAGATCTCGAGCTCTTCAAATCCTTACTTTGCATAGCTGTAAGAGCTTTTTGGTCGGTTTCCATGATGAAATGCGCGCCCAGAAGGAACCTTTGTAGCTTAAGAATGGACCAAACCATAGCCAACAATTCACGGTCTAAAACCGAGTAATTCCTTTCTGCCGCATTCAGCTTCCTAGAGATATACATTACAGGATGCAGAGTTCCTGAATACTCCTGCATTAGTGCCGCTCCTATCCCAGTGGAAGAGGCATCACTACGAAGGACAAAAGTCTTATCAATCGTTGGTAGTCTTAAGATAGGATGAGATGAGAATAAATTCTTAACCTGATCCAATGACGATTAGCATTCTTGGGACCAACGCACCATATTAGGAGAACCTTTTTTTAATAACGTTGAAAGTGGTGCCATAATGGAGGATAGATTCTCAATGAATCTTCCATAGAATTGTATTAATCCCAAGAGACTACGTACTTGCTTTTTTGTCTTCGGGACCGAGATATTTAATATCTTAGAAATGTTTTGGTCCTCTGTCTTCAACAGACCATGACCAACACGATGACCTAGGAAAGAGATTTCACTAAACCCAACAAAGGCTTTAGAGGGGTTTGCAGTCAAATTATGCTCACGTAGAGTAGATAGTAATTCATTTAAACCCAAATAGTGTTCTTCCCAAGTATCGCTGAAAAGACAGATGTCGTCTAAGTATGCGATGACATCTGTACGATATGATAGAATTCGTCGCATCATGCGCACGAAAGTTGCTGGGGCGTTCATAAGCCCGAAAGGCATAAAATTCCACTGAAATAAACCCCTAGGTGTTGAAAAAGCAGTGAGAGGTTTGGCGTGTTCCGTCAAAGGGACTTGCCAATAGCCTTTTGACAAGTCTAGTTTAGTAAAGAATCTAGATTTAGAAAGTCTAATAAGTAGATCTTCTAATAAAGGCATAGGTTCAGCATCAAACTTCGTAACTTGATTTAATTTGCGATAATCAACGCAAAGACGTATGTTATTGTCTTTCTTTCGAACAATAACCATCGACGAAGAATAAGCTGAAGTGGATGGTTCAATTATTTTCAACTGAATCATTTCATCCAATTCTTTCTCGACTTGTGCTTGAAAATGAATAGGTATAGGGTATGGTCTTACTCACATCGGAAATTTTCGAGACTATACTGTATGGACCTTTCCATGAAATGAGAAGTCTATTCTCCCTCGTGGGAAGTAAGACATACGCTTTGTCTCCAGGACAAAGTTGACGTAGGCGTCTTTTCTTATTAGCAAATCGCCTAGCCTTTTCTTTAGCAAATTCTGATGAAGTTGCTAGCCTGCATGATTCGATAATTTTTTCCCTAAGAGCAATGACATACTCATATGACGATTGTGTATCATCGTCATTATTATCGGAAGTTATCAAATCGTGTAGCAAGGACATAGGACCGCGCGATTGCGCGCCAAAGACAAGTTCAAAAGGAGAAAACCCTGTATGCTCGTTGGGAACCTCTCTATAAGCAAAGAGAGCCGCAGGTAGAACCCTGTCCCAATCATCAGGATGATCCTCCGTTATCTTGCCAAGTAAGTTCTTTAGTGTCCTATTAAGACGTTCAACCAATCCATTGGACATTGGATGATAAATACTACTGAGGGACCTTTTAATGTCCAGAGTGGCCATTACCTGAGACATAGTGTCCGATATTAATTGAGTGCCATGGTCTGACAGTATTTCTCCAGGGAATCCCAGACGAGAAAATATGAGCCAAAGAGCATCTGCGATATCGACAATTGATATGCTCTTCAGGGGAATAGCCTCTGGCCAACGCGTGCACATGTCAACGCAAGTAAGAATAAATTGATGTCCTCTGGCTGACTTAATCTTAAACGGGCCAATAATGTCTATTGCCATTTTCTGAAACGGCCGAATAGGAATATCTGCAGACTGAATAGGTGCAGCATGTCTTGGACCTCTATACTTGACCTCTTGACAAATTTTGCAAGATCGGCAATACATTCGTATGTCTTTGTTCACGAATGGCCAAAAGAAAGACGCAAGGACTCTAGTCTTAGTTCTGGAAAAACTCATGTGTCCAGCACACTGAGAATCGTGTGCATGTTGAAGAATTAAGGCTCTCATACACTTAGGCACAAGAATTTGCGAATGCATAGACTTGTCTGAGTGTTGTACCATTCGTACGAGTATACCATTCTTAATAGTGATATACGATCTGTGATCCGTATTCTGATTAGGATCACCTTTCTTTGCGAGAAGGAAGAATTTCTTTAAAGAAGGATCTTCTTCTTGTCGTTTAACAAATGAGTCATGCGAAATCACCAAGTGATCGTCTTGGCTATCAACTCCATTACTATCATCAGATGAAGTTGGAGGAATAAGAGCTTGAGCTCTTGTTACCACTGCATTGACCGTTTGGATGTTTTGTTCCTCCCAACTAGAAATTTGTTGCGGGGTGCATTCCTTAACCCCATGAATACGACCGATTATAAGATCCGCAATAGGATTAGGAAGAAGACACGCGTGGACATCTCCTGTAAAAAAGGGAGTGTCAATGCTAATGATAGCAGTAGGATATTTTTCCATGGTACCACCAAATGTAACACATTTGACCACCTTTCCCGTGTAACAGCGCTTATCTATGAGAGACTGTCTAACCCCGACAGTAGTACATCCAGAATCAAAAAGCACTGAGACTAGACTATCATTGACAAGACCGCTATGCAAGATGAGGGATCCTCTTCCATCATGCGCAACCATAGCAGGAAGAGTAGGGTGTATGTGGGTGGATGTAGGAAGGTTAAACAGACAACACTTATACACCGCTCGTATAGCTCATTGTCCAAGGAATAACTCCAACAGCCTGTATCAATCTCCACTAATGTATTAGATTCACAAATAAATCACAATGTACGCAGGGCCATTACAAATAATGTAGACATCATCAATTCCGAGTATTCTGTAAGCACTCTGCTTCCCGGAATCACTACACACAGCAACTAGGATTATTCATAAACAACTACTGCAACATCCACCCTTCTCTGCTCTACACTCTATGCTGTCTTCTGTCTACTGACTGCTCTCTACTCTACTCGCTCAACTCTCTACTGACTCAACACACGTCTCCAACCAACACACTCCTCCCGCAGACTGCCCCTTTCATGCGTATTCCCTAAAACCCGTGAAATCCTTTCACGCTCCACTGATCTTCATTCACGCATAACAAAAGCTAACAGCTTGTCTCAAGCAACGCTCACAACCCTATAGCTAAATTATTACCATGCACGCATTCCCAGCTCACAACAACTCACATGACTGATAAACTCCCGCTGGAGCATGGGAACATTCACACATACAAAATAGCCTCAAAACATTCCGTGACATCCACCCCTTTCCCCACGTGAAAAACCGGGGTTTTTCACAGTGAAGACAAAGATGGGAGTCCTATACATCATTAAACCTAAAATACACTATCAAAGTAAACAATACTTTCATACAACTTACATCAACTCAAACTAATAGCATACTTATTATTCCAGTGACAATGACATTCAATATCTCTAAAGTTAAACAAAATTCATTTTCATATCAGAGAAATGCATGCATAATCTACAAACTTCATGTAAAGTCATCAAACTTATACAAATATAACTACAAGTAAACATGATTTATTATAATCAAAATTCTCTTGTCTGGCATCTTGTCCTACTAGTAACATTAAACTGTTGTAAGGTTAATGTTCAGCTGCTTGGTGACTTGGCAGAGTGCAGAAAACTAGTGGCAACCACATATGACTAATGCCGCAGCATCTGCCCTGAGAAAGAAAATTTTGTCTAAATCAGAAAGCAACAAAAGTTGACTACTTGCAAAAATCTTTTCAAATTTTATCTAAGTCACTTTGACATTTACTTGTACAGATCACTCTATTATGCCTTCCCTTCTGAGTTAGTGATGTTAGTTTTCGGGCTCTGTAATTTCAATATTATATTATCAGAGGCCCTTTCTGGCATCACATTTATCTCAGCCTTGGTCATATCCTTCAGGGTAGCTGCTCCATTTAGGACGACGATATCCTCGGCTACTATCAAAGCTACAACAAAAGCTCTCACCACCATCATTCCATCTACGACGTGCTCTACTGTAAAAATGGTTACTCTCTCTTTTGTCTGCCCAGCGGCAATCTCTTCTGAAACCACTTCTGTATATTTCTCCAGCTTTTTGTTCACTATAGCTTGGTCTGCTGGAACAAAATCCTCTGTTTTTATCTTGTCCTCTGTACCTGTTTCTAAATCCAATCTGACGTTTACTTTGAAAATTACCACAGTAATCATTACTACTCATGCGGCTTCCTGTAAAGTGTCTTGAATCTCTTAAGTCACTAGTTTCTCTTATGTCACGTTTCTCATGTGGCATACGAGCACCACGATCTACTCTGCGATACTTCTCAATCAGCTTTCTGCGCTCTTCTTTCATCCGGTCTGTCTCAGGATATTTGACAGATTCGCCTTCTTCTGGCAAAGTAAAGTTCACCTTTGTTTCATTTACTGCCCTTTCCTGAATATTCATATTGTGTTCACCCCATTCCTTTGCTGATCTAATATGCCTCTCAACGTTAGTTTCTGGTTGACCCAGCTGTTTTGGAAACGATATATCTTCTTGTTGGGGTGAAATTAAATTTAATACTGAAGTATCAGCAACTCGGACATTACCAGATGACATACTATCTACAGGAATTACCCTAGGTTTTCCTTGCAATCTAGTAGTATCGTCTCTATGTTTGTGCTTCCATAGTTTGATATCCTCATCAGTGCACTCTTTGATACCACGAATATTTCCAAGTATCAGATCAGCGACTGCATTATCATCGAGAACACATGCTTTTACCCTACCCCGCAAGAATGGCGTATCAATATCTATCAACAGCAGAGGGTAAAATTCCACCCTGCCACCAAAAGTGATACATCGAGCAGTTTGCCCCAACCAATGAGAACCCTCAATGCACGATCTCCGCACCCCAACTGTCGTACAACCTGTATCCCTCAAGACGGATACAACTTTATGTCCTACGTACCATGGATGCAAGACTATGTTCCCATCTGTATGAACTGCTGACAAACATGGAAGTGGGTGGCCACAAATCAGAATTGGTGTCTCATCTTTATGAAAAAGTGGTCTGCACCCTTCACAACTTTCGTTATTGAATGTATCTAAGACTACCACCGAACTTGCGCGTTCAAACTTCCTATTAGGACAATCAAATTGAAGGTGACCAATCCCATTACATAGAAAGCATCTGTACTCCTCACGCTGGCTCTTCTGTGGACTACCCTGAGTGCTAGTCTGAGGCTCGGCCACAGACTGAGTTTCAGGCTTGTCACAAAACTTTGCTCCATGGCATGGTGATCCACATTTAAAACAACCAGAAGGTCTTCTACTACCTGACTCTGTCATATTCTGCTTTTTCCTGGGGGATGTACGGTAGTCTGTTTCTGTCCACCTCTTACTTATTGCCTTTCTACCATAAGGTCTCTCCCCACTACGAGAATTTTGTCTCCGATAATTTCTTTCTGTGCTTCTATTACTTTCATTTCTTTCTGTGCTTCTATTTCTTTCATTTCTTTCTGTGCTTGTATCTCTAATCTCTTAGTTTCTCCCTCTGCTTCCGCTTTCTTTCTCTCTCGCTCTTCATGTCGTTCTTGTCTATCGTGCACTTCTTTAAATTGAGCCTGTGCCTCTTGCAATTGAGCCTGTGCAAACTCTAAGAGATCCTCTCCAGACTTTCCTATCTTCTCACCGACAAGGATAAAATCCATAAGTGTTGACATGATTATAACTATATATAGTACTTATATGCACCTCAAATACTTTAACTTAATGTCAAAATAGTTTACACCCCAAAATAATATCTTAAATAACAACTAAGATAATACCTTACTCACTGTATTCAATGTCTACCCACAAAAAGTTATTAACCCTACAAAACAAACAATGACACAAATGATGATGATAAACACTACACCCTAATTAACAACCAACAACTTGGTAGGTCGGTAACAAGAAAAAGGAAAGATGTGTGACAGAAGTAATATTGAAATATACAGTACCTGACCTCTATAACGTACGAAAACAGGACATTGAAAAAAAATTAACGTATTTATAGGATAGTGTAAGAAGAAAATGACTAAAGAATACTCCATGTACACAGAACGCCAAAGAGGGAATGTAATACACAACCAACAACAAACTGCATGTAAACAACTAATGCAATAATGCAGACTTTATTCGTGAAGGGCAATACAACTGATCCTGCCCACAGGTTAGGACCCCTTCTAAGAATAAATAGCGCAAAATCCTATAGATGAAATCAAAATACAAATAAATAACATAATCGTCACGTCCAACAACAACACTGAAACAATGAATACCAAGGGAAGCCTATAGAGCAGTATGGACAAATAAATGAATTAAGACCTTAGAATGATGAACCAAAACAAACTAAGGTTACGTAGCTTTTTCTGATGTACTGGAATGGCAGGCTATGGCGATAAACTGATCTGATCTGTTGTCTCCAAGTCACCTCTGCAGCAGTAACTTTGAGAAGTCCAAATTCTACACCAGTTCCTGTGAGGAATATGTTTAATACACACTTAGTATATAATTCAAGCTCTTCGAATCTAACTAACATGGACGAAAGAACTAGAGAGAAAGATGACAGCTAGGATTCACACAGTTATAAGTAACGTAAAAAAAAGGAACCCGTTACACGCCCATTGAGGCATATTGGGAATATGGTGTTAGGCCCATATTATCTTGACTGTCGGCACACGAGGGGTGATGTGGTCGGCATCACGCCGGCCGCCTTAACCTTCCCAGAGTAGCTCTGGTACCCATTTGGGGCTGGGTCGACCCAGGAGCCGTTTGTGGCCTAAAAATTTTCCGCCTCATCTGGGGATCGAACCATAGACCATTGCGCTAGGAAGCCAGTGCACTAACCACTATGCTACCGCGGCTCCTATATAAGTAACGTAGATATAAGTAATGTGTAAGGCAGATAGGAATAGCACAGCTAAAGGTACTATAGATATTACAATTAATTATAAATAATGTAGTCTAATCTAAACCTACATCACATATGAACATGCAAAGACAGAGTGAAAACTAACTACAGTAGAACAGCAACACTGGAGATGAGGTAGAAAATAAGTGATATTATTAAAAGAAGAAAATAGCAGAAGTAACGAGAAGAATGTGAAAACGGAAGTACTTAGTATATGAGAAAAACTACTGATTTCTTGGGAAATACACTGTTAGCACTAAATAACATAAAAATTACCCTTTAAAGTAGAAACTTAGTAAACACTTTACTAGAACATTAGCATACTAGAGCACGAAAGAATATTACGTAGCTACGTTAAACAACTAACAACAGAATAATATCTAACTAAGCTGTATCTCAAGAAATTATGGCAAAACTAATTGTTCACAAAACAACTACATAATACTTATATCCCAAGCGTGTAGATATGTTTATAATGTCTTCAGCCAGTCCCAAGGTTGATGAAATATGAAGACCCCACACACAGCACGGAACAAAACACTCAGTTAAGATTCTGCAGCGCCCCCGGCTACACAGATAGTGAAAAACCAAGCACTTGTTTTCCACTTCACACACAGCAACACGACAGCTTCACAGCTTTCACAGCTTTTACAGATCCTCTTCTTCTGGTCATCATAGATTCTCCTGGTCACAACACACTGTTTCACAACCGCAGCAAACGATGTAAACAGACTTGTAAGGCAGCATTCCTATAACACACTGTTCATTCGGTAGCACACACGTACCGTTGACAACTGACCTAGATTTGAACAGTGTCGAATCGTCTGGTTACTGTAAAGTTGTCACACTTCGCTGCGTTGAAAAACAAACCATCGGCTGCTGACCCAATGACCTCAGATCACTTCAACGCTGTACAGCCCTGGGTTCACTTGTAACATCCGAATAGACGAGCCCCCAATGTGACGAGTAGGGTGTATGTGGGTGGATGTAGGAAGGTTAAACAGACAACACTTATACACCGCTCGTATAGCTCATTGTCCAAGGAATAACTCCAATAGCCTGTATCAATCTCCACTAATGTATTAGATTCACAAATAAATCACAATGGACGCATGGCCATTACAAATAATGTAGACATCATCAATTCCGAGTATTCTGTAAGCACTCTGCTTCCCGGAATCACTACACACACAGCAACTAGGATTATTCATAAACAACTACTGCAACATCCACCCTTCTCTGCTCTACACTCTATGCTGTCTTCTGTCTACTGACTGCTCTCTACTCTACTCGCTCAACTCTCTACTGACTCAACACACGTCTCCAACCAACACACTCCTCCCGCAGACTGCCCCTTTCATGCGTATTCCCTAAAACCCGTGAAATCCTTTCACGCTCCACTGATCTTAATTCACGCATAACAAAAGCTAACAGCTTGTCTCAAGCAACGCTCACAACCCTATAGCTAAATTATTACCATGCACGCATTCCCAGCTCACAACAACTCACATGACTAATAAACTCCCGCTGGAGCATGGGAACATTCACACATACAAAATAGCCTCAAAACACTCCGTGACAGGTGACCACAAATTAAGGTAGATACAGTCGATGGCTCGAACAATGTTAAGCATTGGGGGCATTCAGTTGCTCTCCCAAAATCGAAAGCACACCAAGTGATAGCATTAGAGTTCCCACTATCATTTACTTGATTACAGGCTCCATTAAACTCTTGTTGTGCAGAGTTTGCCTGTGGGTAAGATTTTCTTTTGTTATGTCTAGGTTTGCCGCAATTATCATTTCCCCTGTAATTGTTATCATACTGCCTATTGTAATCATCATTCCGGTTTAAATCCCGGTTTCCATAACCACCATCGTCATATTCTTAACGTCGAGAATGATTATCTCGAGGAGAAAAGCTCGGATAGTTTTTATTGTGATAACCTATGCGAAAGTGTCTAAAATTATTACCACCAAAATTACGAGACCTACCATCTCGTCTCCAGTTCTTAGAAAAAGAACCATTATATGTTGGATTACTCTGATTCTGAGTGTAATTCTGATTACTTTTCCTATTCCAGTTTTGTTGAGCACCCTGAAATTTCTTATTGAAATTAGGGCCATATGGTGCTGCCGAAGCAACTGGCAACCCTTCTTTCACTTTAGAATTGCTAACTGTAGCATGGGGATGCGCGGTGGCATACTGGCAACAGTATTCCTCCATTCTTTTAAGTTTCTAGGTTTACGCTCATGAAGAAATGCAAGGAAAGAATCATTAACAGATGACAAAACTTTGTCTCGAAGCAATAAGTCCTTTAGATCTTCATATGTTTTCTCAGTGTGAGACAACTCAATCCATCGTGTGAATGTACGACGTATCTTTGTAATAAAATCAGAGAAATCTACTCCTTTTCTGGCAACATTGTCCTAAAACGAAGACGATAATCTTCTTTTAGTTGATATTTTCTTAGTAATGCTGCTCTGACAACATCATAATTAGTCCTGTCATGTTCCTCTATTGTCATAAGAGTAGTCACTGTTTCACCTGTAAAAAATTCCATCAGTTGTTCGACATTTTTTTCCTTTTTTATCTTATGCATATCGCATAAAAATTGGAATCTATCCAGTTAATCCGCTATGTCGTCCTTTGAAGGATTGAAATGAGGTAATTTGATCTTACTAGCAAACTCCTTTGTCGTACCCGAACTTGCTTGATGAGCACCCATATTTGTCACTTTCAATTTCTCTAATTCCAAAGTTGCGAGTCTTTCCACATGTTCCATTCTCTGTTTCTCTTTCCTTTCCTCGGCTTCCCTATCCAATCTTCTCTCCTCAGCAGCAGCTTGAAGTTGATGTTTTTTCTCAGCAGCAGCTTGAAATTGTATTCTTCTATCTTCAGTTTCTCTATCCAACTGCATTTGTATCCTTTTCTCTTCAGCCTTCTGTGCCGTGGCATACTGAGCAAGTGCGAATTCTTCTAACTTATCACCTGTTTTCCCAAGGGCTTTCCCTTGTTCAATAAAGACGTCCAGTGTAGACATTATGTCTAACTATGTGAGATCCGACCTGAAAAATTCAATAAATCACCTATCCCATATTGATGGGAGACAAGTCTGTAACACTAGACATGTATACTTACTTTACTGTATACAACTCTCTTTAAGAGACAAGTCTTAATCAAAGACCTTGTATGATTACCTTGTTTCTTTATAATAATATTCTATCAATAATCTCTTTGTGAAGAGTGTACCATATTAATAATAATAATAATAATAATACATGACCAAGTATACGTATGTAGACTGTGTATGACAACAATGTATTACAATAATAAAGACAAAGATACAGAACAACAACCGAAAACGTTCGCAGAAGTCAAATAAACAATACAGCAAAACTAAGGAAAATATCACAAAGCATGTGACGATAACTGCAAAAATGAACAAAACCAAAGACACCACAGTTATAAATGAAAAGGTGTAAAGAAATAAAAGAAAGGAAGGAGAGACCTACAAATAAAAACAAATGAAATCAAAACTAAAGACCAGAAAAAATATAACGAAAACAACGAAAAGGTACACTTCGTCACACCTAAACGTAAATAGCAATAACTATTGCTAACAATTTCCAATGAAGGAAAATTGCAGTCCCTACCAAAACGCTAATATGACGTGGGACATCCTATACTAGACACCGCCCAACCTTGAACCCACTGAAATATACACAACAATATCACAAATAACATAAACAGCATATAATGGAATGTGTTGCAAAACAAAGCTTAGTTACACATGATACTAAAGTAACTTTCTTGCTCCTTGTCAACACGGAAGTACAACGTCAAGCGCGCAATGATTGTCAGATCCACTGTACGATGATAACATGTAGTGGTCTTCAGGAACATAAAGTCACTATGACCTTCTCGACAACTTGAGACTTGATGATCAAATGTTGAAGAGTTCGTAGACGGTACTGATTACGAAAAGAACTTGCCCCAAACTACGTGACTTGATCGCTCAGACGTTGTAGAGTCTGTTGACTGTAACGGTAAACAACCAGCGGTACTGTTTACAAAAAGGACTTGACTTGTGTGCAGCTGTAACGTGTAAGCAACCAGCGGTACTGTTTACAATAAGGAATCGACTTGTGTGCAGCTGTAACATGTAAACAACCAGCGGTACTGTTTACAATAAGGAATCGACTTGTGTGCAGCTGTAGTCCACGTAGCAATATTGTATAGATGCTAACTCCAGTACTTGTACCAACTGTGGTTCATGTAGCATTATCACACAGATGCTAACACTGTTTATGTGGGTCAACAGTCGATGACCTATTTTACTGTCCTGTTTAGATGAAACCCGGAAATGTAGAGTACTACGAATGTGTGTTATTTATAAGCTGTCAACCTTGATCATTCCAATATGTAGCTCAAACCAAAATTGTAGCCGAAAAGCCCACGGAACTGATCCGCCAGAAATGTTACTGTGTTTTTATGGGGTCCTCTAATGTTGATGTGTAGTTGGCCAGGTATGTGGGTTGATGTCACCTGATCAGTGTAATGGTGCGGTGAAGATCTAGGTCACTCACGCTGACAGCATACATGGTTCTTGTACGATGATGATGATGATGTGAGACATGGGTGTGTAAGACGCGAATTCGTTTAGGATCGTATATATGTAAATAATGCACCCAGTCACACTCATACGGAAGCCAATGATGGTTGCAACTATTGGTAACAGTTCACACATTTAATCACAGGACTAACAGTAGTATCACAGGAACAGTCGATGTAAACAAAATCATGTACATCATGTTAACTGAAATCGCTTGGTACATATCAGGCATTCTAAGGCTGGAAAACATTCGAATATGTGGGCATGGTTAATAGTGGTATGTCCTTTAAAGTACAGTTCACAATGCCGCTTTGGTATCCCTGACTGAACGCGTCAGATACCTTAATAACTCCGTCATACAAAAGACGAGCTCCTAAATCATGTAATAATATTACCAGGGCCGTCGTTCAACTTGGCATAACACGCCAGTTGCATCTTATCATGTTGTAGAGTATTGGCCGAAACACAGGGCCTCAATATGACGTCAGCTGTGTATTCTACATAAGCAGGTTGCATAAACTCTGCTATAATGATTGTATAAATATACCGCCAACCTGCGGTTTCCACCATATATAACTTCGTCACTGGACTTCTGGTCAAACGAAGACGAATAGTCTTAAATGGCTACCTCGAGCCCAAAATATAAATTCTGCATTATAGGAACTGTGAGCTGTTCTCACCAGCTAGGTAAGCCTTTAACAAGTTCTGCAACCGAATGCGCAATAATGATAAAGTCGGTGTTACCTTGAACAGAATCCTCAGAACACATGAAACAACACTGTCGCCATTCCTGACGCACAGAAAGTCAATGGGGAAAACTGACAACGCAGTCACTTCGAAGATTTTCCTTCCCCAAAATACAACGGACATACACGTCCCACAGAAGCCAGTTCATCTCTCTACCAGACGGAAGTCTAACTCTTCGCGCTCTCCACTGCGCATGGGCACACAGCCCAGAACATGTACTTTTGACCCTTTCTCAACACTGGTCAAACACAATGAATGAACCAAAAGGGGAGATAACCCCAAATCAACCTGACACCGCAAAGTTAAGACATAGTTCCCTAACTTTGACCAGGGTGAACAAAAAATACGACAAATAAATTGACGTTCGAAACTCCGTCAAAAATGACGGTAACAGTGGTGTTAAACATGCATGCAACATATGCAGTAATGAGTGCAGAGAAATTTGACATGGACACCAAATGGCCTATTAGGTAGTCCAGCCGTAAAACGAGGATCGATCGTTGGTCTACCTAATAGGTCGGTCGGATATTAAAACCTTTAGCACGCTGCATTCTTTGGCGAAAATTTTCGCCTGCATCTGCATTCTTTTTCAAAGCGTCCCGTTTTTATAGTGGGTGACTTATAATGTCTATAGTTTTTGTGTTTCTTGGTCAATTGCTATCATTTTTAGAATTTATATAAATAAATGAATGGTGAATCTGATGATATAAAATTTGTTTGTGTACATGTTAGATGTGATAGGAAGAGAGGAAAGGAAAGATGAAAAAAACGAAAAAGTTTTTTTATTTATATTTTAAAATTAAATAAAAAATGACCAACAAACGAAGTGTCCATATCCCTTGCATCTCAATGAAAGTCATTTGACCAATAGACCAATACAAATCAAATGACGATCTTTTCGTTACACCCATCATCAGTAGCAAAGCAACAAACGCCCTCGTCAGCAGTGACATTCGGCCGTAATCCTAAATCTTTCCGATAAACCTAATCCTAACCCCTAATATTATACATACTAGCAATGACAATCTACTTTCGTTTCCATCTCGGCCATCAAACATATTCTGAGAACCGATATCAGCGCTTATAAAGACAAAAATCTCATCCCCACCACATAGCGTCAGAATCCAATAAAATTAGAGCGAAAATGGCAGCGTGTTCGATGCCGATTCATTTCGATTAAAAAAATTCACAGAAAATAAACGCGAATACATCCATTACTAACAAAAAAAACGGAAACGGAAGCTAACTCTCTCCCAGATAAGTTTAAAATTTACCATCCGGGGTTAAGATCACATGCACACACATCCTAATGCTAGAAAAAGAAGATTTCCGCAGGCGACATACGTCGCCTCCAGCTGTCAGAGCATGGGTTTCTGCGGGCGACACATGTGCTAATTAAGAGTTAATACTATTTTGTTCTGATATGTTTCTATTGTATTGCTATTTCAATCTGCTTAGTTGTCAATTTCCTTCACATATGTTCAACATCCCCAGATCTATGAGGTCGTTTTGCAGTATTATGGAACTATTAAATCAGAATTTTATGGCAGGTGGAATGGTTTTCCTGTAGTCAAATCACTGGAAAACCAGGTATGGACTGTTTGTGTGTGTGTGTGTGTGTGTGTGGATAGAAACAACCCTTGCTTTATGTTTATGAAATTTGTTGGTCTTAAGAAATGTTGGCTCATTTTTTACGAAGTAAATAAGCACTGACTATTTTAACGGAGTTTATGCATTTTGCCTAGTTGGTTTATAATTTTATTTACACGTTCATCTCAACATCATATCTTATTGTCATCAAAAAAGAGTAATCAATTTTTTTAACACAGAAAGGGCTCGGTTTACAACGCCAGTATTTCCTTAGCACTGTTAACCTAAAGGGAAACTGCTAACGGCAGAATGTTTATTTTTTCCAGCGAGAACAAAAGAAAGAGATGAACTGTTTCTGGTAATTTTGTATCACTGAAGGGGGATTGGTTTATTTCTCTCGTGGGCTTCTTTAAAATGTGACCTAAATGGAAACAGTTTATGTCATCTGTTTTTTTTTTTCCAGAAGAAAAAAAAAATGAATGGGTTGACCTGGTTCCTGCCTACTGCTTGTTTTGGTTTTTTTTTGGGAGGGGGGGGGGGGCCCGGAACATCAGGTAGTGAGCCTAGCCTTCTCGGATAAGGGCAAAACAATAGGAGGTACCGTGTGCAAGTTGCACACGTTAATAATACCATGGCAGTTGGAAATCTTAGAGTAGGCCATAAAGCCACTGCCTTGGCAAAATTTTAAAAGACAACAGTTATTTAAATTGAATACAAAATTAGTAAAGAAAATGACACTAAATACCCCAATTATAACCAACTTTCAGGTTGAACAGGGTAGACCAAGATGGAAAGAGAAGAGGCAACAATGATCAGAGGTTGAGTGCCCGATCTCCACCCATCATTTCATCAAAACAACAACAATTTTAAAATTGGAAACCGACCCACCAAATATATTTATAGAATGTATGATTCATGTATACACACATTGGGATTCTCTCCAGTGCTATGGAGTTCATGCACTGTGCTGAGATCCTCCTTGTGTGATCTAAGGGAGGAGATCGGAGCACTGATGGAGTTGTCCGTGTGCAATGAAGATGGTCCTTAAAACAAAACAAAACCAAACTGGCAACCTCGTTATGTAAAACGAATTATCACAGAAACCACGGCTGCAAGAGCATGTGAATGTTTGTTACAGGCTACATGCAGGTTCTGCCATCAATGGTACCTATACCTTGTAGCGGTATGGCAGCTTGCGTACCCTGACAATCCCCAGAGCTATGCCAGTGGGAGTTTTACTCCTGGTAGGTTCAACCAAACTATACTGGTCTGTGTGGGTAGGGGTCAGACAAAAGCTGGTACCCTGGTCCTCCAGGTTGGGGGTTTTAGCATAGGGCTGACACCCTTGTCTATGTAAAAAAAACGATGAAGTTACGGAAACAACGATAAATGAACAAACTTTGCTGCGGGATGGACATTCGGAGTCTGTGGCTCGTTTGACTGTCAGTGGTGAAAGCCGAATGGAAGCCACTGACATGAAAACGGATGTCCTGACCGCAAAACAGGATACAAGAATACGATTTTGGAATGTCAGGACAATGAACGAGACAGGTAAACTAAGACAGGTCACGGCAGAAATGAGAAATTATAGGTTACATATTCTATGGATAAGCGAGAGCAGATGGACAGGGGCAGGAAAAGTTAAAATAGCAACAGGAGAAACAGTACTTTACTCTCGAAGAGAGGATGGACAGCACAATGAAGGCGTAGCCATTATTCTACAGAAAGGAATAGAAAGGACATTACTGGAATGGAAACCCATCAACAACAGACTGATAAGATTAAGATTGAGAGGGAGATTCACCAACACTACAATAATACAATGCTACGCACCAAAGAATGATAGCAATGAGGAGGTCAAGGATGAATTCTCACAACAACTGCAGAAAGAAATGGAAGACACACCTAGATACGATCTTGTTATAGTAATGGGAGACCTCAATGCGAAAGTTGGTACACACAATACATATAATGAAAGAACAATGGGGAAATGCGGCAGCGGAACAGCACACGAAAATGGGGATAAACTAATAAGTTTCTGTAGCATTAACAACCTGGTCATTGGAGGAACACTTTTCCCACATAAAGAAATTCACAAATTAACATGGGAATCACCAAATGGTCGGGACAGAAACCAGGTAGACCACATCATGGTTAACGGTAGATGGAGACATGCATTACAAGATGTGAAGGTAAGAAGAGGTGCAGATGTGGGAAGTGATCACCATTTGGGGGTAGCAAAACTGAAAGTGAAACTAAGAAGGGCTGGATCAACTGCAACTACACAGAAAAGGTTTGACATCAGCAAATTGAAGGACTCCCTTACCAGAAAAGCTTTTGCGGCCGACATAAAGAAACGATATCAATTTGCCAAAAGTCAGGAAAGGACATTGATGATATAGACCAGAATTTCAACACCATTTCAACAATATACAAGGAAAGCAGCAAATCATGCTTGTGATTCCAGGAAAGGAAGAAGCAAGACTGGATAACACCAGAAACATTAAACACCATAACGATGAGAAAGGAAATGAAAAGAAAGAAAACAGAAGCGAAGTCCCCCAGGTTAAAGCAACTATATAGCGAACAGTACAGTCAGCTGGACAAGGAAGTTAAATGCCAAACCCGAGCCAACAAAAAGAATTTCCTAGATGATCTTGCAAGACAGGCGGAGGAGGTAGCACTGAGAAATGAACAAAGCACAGTATACAAAATAACTAAATTCATCAGCGGAAAACGAGGTGCAAACAATATTACATTAGTAAGAGATAAGCAAGGTAATCTCATCACGAGGAAACAAGATGGGCAGAGCACTTCAGAGAAACTCTGAACAAGGAACCACCAGAAGAGACACAATTGAATGTTCCTGAAGCTGAAAACGATCTAGATGTGAATACAGACATTCCACGAAAAGAAGAAATCATCACGGCAATCAAAGGGTTAAAGAACGGCAAAGCTCCGGGCCATGATAACTTAAATGCAGAGCGGTTTAAGACAGACCCTGAGCTGGCAGCAGAACTATTAGAACCACTATTTGCACAAGTCTGGAAAACGGGGACAACGCCATCAGAGTGGAACAAAGGAATAATTGTCAAATTGCCCAAGAAGGGAGATCTTGCAGACTGCAATAATTGGAGAGGAATAACTCTTCTCTCAGTTCCCAGCAAAATACTAGGCAGGATAATTATACAGTGAATTTCAAAGGCAGTAGACCACAAACTGAGGAAAGAACAAGCAGGATTTAGAAAGAACATTATAGAGCAGTGCTCAGAATGGCAAAGACAGCTTTACATTAATTTCGTTGATTTTAAAAAGGCTTTTGACAGCATACATAGGGACAGTTTATGGAAAATACTGAGGGCTTATGGAATTCCAGGCTGCATAGTGTCAATCATAAAAAGCCTCTATGCCAACTTTACGTGTAGTGTTTGGCAGAGCAACCTAACCTTTGAGGTGAAGACAGGAGTACGACAGGGATGCCCCTTATCAACCACTCTATTTTTAACAGTCATAGACTGGGTGATGCGCCAGACAACAGAGGGCAGTCCAAGAGGAATAAGATGGACAACATTTTCTACATTGGAAGATCTGGAATATGCAGATGACATTGCACTACTAGCACATTCACATCAACACATTCAGGAAAAAACGGATAGACTTAATAAGTTTAGCCAGCAGCTGGGCTTGAACATCAATTTAAAGAAGTCTGAGGTCATGACGCTCAATGTGAGCAACCCTGAGCCCATATCAGTAAGGAATCAGAAACTGGTACAGACAGATACCTTCACATACCTAGGAAGCATAGTAACACCAGACGGCGGGGCAGGCAAAGACATCAACATCAGAATGAATAAGGCAAGAACAGCCTTCTTTAGTCTAAACAACATCTGGAAGTCCTCTCAGTACAGCACAAGCACAAAATTAAGATTATATCAGAGCTGTGTGCTTTCTGTGCTTCTCTATGGTGCGGAATGCTGGAGAGTTACAGAGAAGGAAATGTCGAAATTGTCCTCTTTTCACACAACATGCCTAAGAAAAATTCACTGAATCTTTTGGCCGAATACCATCACCAACCAAGATCTGCTTACTCGTAGCAAGCAAGAGGACATGCACACCATCATAGCTGGCAGACGATGGAGCTGGGTTGGCCATGTCCTCAGAAGAGACCCCGATGCCATCACAAGAACAGCTATGCTTTGGACCCCTGAAGGAAAACGAAAGAGAGGCCGACCAAAAACAACCTGGCTGAGGACTGTGGAGGCTGAGATGCAGGGAATGAACCAGAGTTGGGGCACTGTACGAAGGATGGCCACCGACCGAGCAAAGTGGAATCAATTTGTTGTTGCCCTACAAGACGCCACTAGGCGTGATGGCCACTGACCGCTTTGACGGTGCTAAGGATCAAAGAAGAAGAAGAAGAAGAAGACATGCAGGTTACCAGCTGCAGTGGTGGCTCCTTGCTCCATAGGTAGTGCACAAGAAAATGATGATAAATAAACCAAGAAAACGTTTGGAGTCTGAAAAAAGTTATGGTCTATCATGAGGGTTTAACAAAAATAAAAGATTGTACTAGCTGTCCTTAAATGATATGTTTAAGAGTAGGCAGCATTTGAGATCAGTGTCTTTCCCAAGTACCACCCTTGGTCGTGGTAGGATGACCTACTTGTCTTGTTGATCCCATGAGCTATGTCAACTAGAACTCTGACCCCCAGGCAGATTCAACAAAGCCAGATAGATCCCTGGGATGGTAGGAGGGGAAATCCACACTAAGCTGATACTCATGCAGTCTTTTTTGTAAGGCTGTGGGCATCCAATGAACTCAGGAAAGCAAAACCTGAAAGAAAGATGCTTGCTGGAATTGAATGTGTTGAGCTAAAAGACACAAATACTGAAGTTCAGCTGTAAACTACGGCACAGTATAAAATATTGTTGAACAGAAATGACCCATTTAAATCCTAGATATTTTATTGAAGCCGAGGAGTCCAAGTATAAGGATGACTGCGTCAAGCCATTGTTACGTGTCTTTTTAGATGTGAATGTTAATATTATATATCTATCAGGATGGTTCCTGATGGCTAGGATACCAGCTAGGGTAGTAAATCTTTTGGACACCGCAACCAGCCAACACCACTCAGAATTATTAGAATCACAACTGGCGACGTGGACAATATAGTTTATTTTGGACAGCACGCAGCTCCACAAGTAATACAATAATAATAATGGCATATAATCGACAGTAAGTCCATGTCAAAAGGCTGTCATATTTGCTCTCAATATCCTTTTATATTTTAATTAATAATCACAGAACTACATTTTTAAACACTTCAACACCCGGAGCTCAAAATCATATGTCCACTCGCCATTACACACAATCCGCTCCCCCCCCCCCCCCACATTTTTGTCCCGCCACTCTCATCTGTCTCACGAGAGCCAGCCATGCATATCGGCTTAAAGTAGCTCACCCGTCTTTTCCAATGACCTGTGTAAAATAAACAAAGAGCCCTGCTGACTTAAAGCTATACAATTCACACCTGTTATGAATTGTAATCATAACAGTACCCCCCCCCCCGCAAAATAATGGAAACAAAGTTTTCATTATTTCCGTGGTGTGAGTACATCAACACCAGAGTGAATTATGGTAACATCAATTTTCACTATACATAAGCACTAGTATAGCACCCAGGTTTCTGCCATAGGGTAGGCAATTAAACAATAAAAGTATGGTCGATGGTTGATACCAAAGCCACTGTCTCCTATTAGACAAAATCCTATTTAACCGTAATGTGAGGTCGCCATAACTAATAGTACTCAACATATTAAAAAAAATTATGGTAGCAATACATGCACTCACATACCTCACACCGTCACATAACACCTATCAGTCAAGTCTAGTATCAGTAGTCACTTAATTAACTCATGAACAACATCAAAATGCAAAGCAATAAATAATACACAAATATGCACCAACATAAATAGATGAAATGAGGCAGACAATCATAATAGTAAGGTAAATGAATGCAACATCTTATGCTCAAGAATTAAAATCATGTGTACATCTTAAATAATTATCAGACAAAATGTGTTGAGGTGCCACTAGAAAATAAATAAATAAATAAATACTTGCACCTAACAAAATTGTGTGTCCAATCAGGTAATAATAATGTATGGTACAAATTGCTAATAATATTGAGAATGCATAAAATGTTAACTCAACAATTAATGTAAGTCTAGTAAAGGATGTGTGAAAGACCGAATCTTATTCCATGAATTAAAACTAATTAACTGGTAACTAAAGCACTGTCTTAACAGTAATAATGTCATAGCATTATACACACTAATAGACTAATACTAAACTAAACTCTCAAGTTCATGTCCATGATCCTCTGCTATATTCTCGTATAAGTCGCATCATAATGTAACTGTCAGTACACAAGTTCAGTGTTCATCAAAAGTACGATATGATTCTAGTAGTTGCATCCCCTTGACCAAGCGAAGAATTCTTGAGTACCGTCCCTTCATCTTTAAACGTCATGGCAATAATAGCATCAACAAAGTTTTGCCTTCAAACTGTCCATCATGTCACGTATGTCTGTAATAACCCATAACTGTGTGTTTAAGCACATAAAGCACGTATGACAACAGTTCAAAAGGACGACAACATCCCCGTAATGAGCTGAGCAAAATGAGATCCAACTAGAGATCAGCGACATCAGTATTCATCATCATCAGGTGCCTAGCGAAGCGATCAATATCTGTAAGTACTGTCAAAAGAGCCCTTGAGCGATTTCTTTCAATATCTGATACAAAAGTTATGATTGTTCTCAACCTTGGCATTCATCACAGAGCACTTGTACCTTCAAATCTATCAGCATCAGCATCATCAGCAAATGAATGTAACTAAACAATCTTATTTGGAGATTTCTTTCTTTCTAATACAGACAGAACTGAAGTAAATTCTGAAACATAATGCAAAAATTTCCTATAGAACCCAAGAAGACCTAAACGACTGCAAACCTGTGAAAAGAATAATTGATACAGGAAGCCTCTGAACTTGTTCTTCAGGAGATACTTGACAGAGAAACTGAAATAATGCGAAGAAAAAGAAGTTGCAAATGAGTGAAGTATACACAATCCAACACCGTAAGAAACCAGCAGGTGAGATAGTCAATATCTGAAATAAATAGGATGATAGAAGAAAAATGTGCACAAGAACACATTAAAATCTGTGTGGTGCCAAATCATGTATCAATTGTACATCAAGACAATGGTCTCGAAAGTAAGCACCGTTGTCAAGATCGACGACCATGCGTGCATCCACATTGGAGTAAAAATAAATAATTGCCTCCCTATCATTAAAACTGTTGATAGGCAAAAGACGTACAAATTTCACGTCAGCAGTGAACTGGAAAAAGTCACCCAGTGCATGCCATGTAGTGCCGGGTGGCAGATTTCGCACTAGTACGGGGCGTGGGTATGCACTATTGCCACCATAAGGCATCCTGTTTTCACGAAACTGTAAGCAGGAGTGGTAAGCACCCTTAGTCAAATGAGAAACATGGTCATTTATCTTTCTCGTGGATGTCGTATCTTTATTATATGATGTATCATACTGATTGAACTGAGTATGATATTTATCGGAAATCGATCCCATCGGTTTGGAGCATGTGGTAGATGTCTGCTCATAAGGTATAGTTAAACATTTTTTTTCAGATGTACTGGTATTAGTTTGACTAGGTAAATTTGTACTACCATAATCATCAACCTTACGTGTACCAATCAGATTCTTTTTAGTACATTTCGCGTCACCCTTGACGACCTCATCTGTATTTTTAAGATTAGATGCACTGTGAGCATGTCTCCATGACTTACTACCAGAGGAGGCAGTATTGTTTCGACTGGAAACACTGGCATCAGAGTGATGTTGAGGGAAGTTGTATCTGCCCTGACATGAGATCTTTACTTTTTCAGGTTGTGCTGACCTGTTTGTATCACATTTAGTACCACAGGCATGTTGTACAATAGCTTTTTCATCACTAATGTTTGACAATATATTCTTGTTTAACGCAACATCCAGCAAACCATCAACCCTTTTTCTTAACTTAGCAATTTCCAAAACCTGGAGTGACATTTCTTCACTCTGCTACTTATTTACCTCTTCAAGGTTTACATTTTTACTCTTCTCCTCAATGAGTAATGTCTCAAAGTTAGCCAACTTATCACGAGTCGAATTCTCTTGTTGACTTTGAAGGCATCTGAGTTCTTGATTTTCAAGTTCAAGTGCTGCCACTTTACTCTCCAACTGACACCAAGAACATTTCATGTTCGGTCTGTCACTTCTTTCATGTCAACCTTTAATCTCAAAAGAGAAACCTCAGATGTCAGTTCTTGAATCTGAGTCATATGTGCATGACAGTCTATCTTTAAAGCTATCATGTTCCCCACTGACATTCTTTTCTTTGTCAAGTAATTTTTTTAATGAGCTTACCTCATCCTCTAGCTCCTTTTTCTGGCGATGAAGCCTCCGGTTATCCAATTCCAGAGAGTCCACTTTGTCCTCATATTCATTTTCCTTAGTTCTGTATTCTAACCTATTTTTCTCATTTATATATATATATATATATATATATATATATATATATATCTATATATATATATATATATATATATATATATATATATATATATATATATATATATATATATATGGTAAAGTGGGATGTTATAAATATTTATAGGGGACTTAGTGTACTGACTGAGATCAGCTGTGAAGGTATCTATATCTAATAAGAGTAGTGTATTATAGATAACCTTACTTGCTGCCACATATGTATACCTCAGTCAGAATTATTCTGGAATAGTGTGATGACTACGTTATATGTCTAGGGTAGGTGTATGATGAAGTGTAAGTCATAACAACAACAGACAGATAAACAATTTAATTTATTCCACCACACTTGACAACACTGTGACACTCACATACATAAAACACTCTACGAGGATATCTTAAAGGAGTCACTGATAACTTTTCAAATAACAATATGTATTCAGTGCTGTCATGAATGTATATGTGTCCTGATTCAAATACAAAGGGAACCAGGAATCACAATCAATTTTAATTACAAGTTATATGTACAGAATTTATTAATATGAATCTTGTAGTGACATATATTATTAATAGTATCCTATGTGTGTCAGTTGTGTAGTAGTAATATGAGGTAATACTGGTTTTGTTTTGTTCAAGCTCTGTTGGTATTTGTCATCATGACTTCAATAGTTTGTTTCTATTGGAACTAGTATTGGAGATGTTCTCAGTTCCTGGTATTAAAACAATTAAATTCCCCTCTTAATTTTATTTTACAATGTCATTTTAAGATGGGGGTACATAATGTTGAGCTCCATGGCCACACTCTCTTATCTTTCGTGATGACTGCAGTAAAAGACTCCTCTGCTCGATTACTTTAATGAGTTCTGGAGCCACCCCACTGGTTGCTATATGGACCAAGGAGTATGCTGTCCACCTCTGGCTTCAGCAAAGCTCTGACCAGGTGCTGCTCAATAACTTTAAGACCACGGTCCCTGAAACAAGAAGGTTGTACCTTCTACGTCAGAACTAATTTACACTCTATTTCTACACTGAGCACAATACATCACAAACATTGAGTTCAGAGCGTTAGGCCAACTGTCAGCTTCATCTGAAATACTTTATACCAGTACTTTCCTCCCTAATGGTTACTACGCCTCTGCAATTCCAGCATTATTTCTTTCTAGTCAATAATCTAGGTGTCAGTGTGCTTGTGGCCTTACACGCGTGATGGCAGCAATTGTATATCGCGCGACGCGTGTTTAGTGTTGCATGTGTCCGTGCTTTCTGCCTCTCCCTTCTCTCTATCCTTTAGTCCATCTGTCTTTTAGTTACGCCGTGTATAAAATGGAATGAATGAAATATTAAATTTAGGTCATTGATCAGCTTGCGTATCTCAAGGTTTTTCCAAGAAATACAGTACACGTTTCATTGAAGAAAGCGGGTAATAATACAGTAGGCTTTTACTATCAACGTGAAAGCGTTACAATTTGCCGACGAAGTAGAAAACAAGGGGATTTCGAGTACAGTCATTGTGACAGCACTGTTCTTTTACCATTTCTCTTTTCTTTTATTAAATTTATTTGTTAGGCTTTACATTTACCTTTTAATTTATATATGGGGATTAGAATATTCCACGACATCTCCCCTCTTAAAACAGACATTATATGGCAGTCCTTTATTCTATATACACATAGAGAAATTTATTATTATTTCTGGGGTTTACGGTGATTCTCATCACATGGATGGCGGCTTAAAAAATCCGCTCCCAAATTTGTTTTTTCCAGATATATACTCAATGCTAAAATTATATGGAGCCAAAAGTAAGGACCATCGGAGTAACCTAGAGTTCTCATGCCTAGCCTGTGCTAGAAACGATAAAGGTTTGTGATCCGTTTGCAACTTAAATGCCTTCCCATACAGATAAATATTGAATTTCTTTATTGCCCATATTACTGCAAGACATTCTTTTTCGCTAGTTGAGTAGTTGATTTCAGCTTTATTCAACTTTCTGCTAGCATATGCCACTGGGCTTAATTCCCCATCCAATGCATCTGATTTCTGTAGTAGAGTTGCACCTAACCCAATATTACTGGCATCCGTCCTTACTATGAATTCTTGACTTAAGTCAGGTAATTTCTAAATAGGTTTACTTGTGAGCTTTTCCTTCAATTCTTGGTAAGCCATTTCACATTGTGGTGTCCATGTAATGCGATCTGGATGTCCTTTACGTGTCAAATCAGTTAACGGTGCACATATGGAATTAAAGTTTTTGATATACTTCTGGTAGAAACCACATAATGAGACAAAGGATCTCACGTCCTTCTTGGTTTGTGGTCTCGGGGCTTTCTTTAGTTTCTCTAAATTCTTTGGGTCAGGGGTCATGTTTCCCTGATAAACTGTGTGTCCCAAAAATTCCAATTCTTTACATCCAACGCAACATTTGGTTGGTCGGGCTGTTAAATTTGCTTCCCTAAGTCGATTAAACAGCATATTCAGAGAGTCAATGTGTTCCTCAAATGTTTCTGTTGCTATAAGGATATCATCCATGAAATTTGTTATATATGGATTATTCAGAGGGTCCAATAATTTTCTCATCATTCTAGAGAAGACACTAGGCGCATTCTTCAATCCAAATGGCAATCTATTAAACTCATAGTGTCCTTCTGAGGTACTAAAAGCTAGGTATGGTCTAACCTCAGGCTTTACTGGAATCTGATAGTATCCTTTACTCAGATCCACTTTTGAGAAATATTTAGCTTTATTTAGTCTGGCAAACAGCTGATTTGTATCCGGCAATGGATCCACCTGTCCTTCTGTAATAGCATTCAGTCTCCTGTAATCTATACAGAGTCTATGTTCTCCAGAGGGCTTCCTTAAGAGTACAACACCGGAACTATATGAGGATTCACTGTGTGAAATAATTCCTTCCTTCAACAGATAGTCTATCTCTTCCTTCAAAGCTTTCTCCTTAGCAAACGGAATCGAATATGGTTTCATACAGACAGGTGTGGGGTCTATCAGTTTCATATCATATTCCAATAGGTTTGTATGCCCTGGTCGGTCTGTTAACACCTCTGCATGATTATTTAGAACCTGTTGCACTCTCTCTTTCTGAGTTTTCGTTAAATGTGTACTGATTTTTCACCTGTGCTGCTGTCTCACAGGGGTGTAATGGATATTCAAATGATGAAAGTGGTTCCTTTTTCATCTCCATGGCGATGGACAAGGTCAACAAGTGTGTCTCTTCCTGATGTTCTCTTTCCAAATATTTCTTCAGGAGATTCACATGATAGATTTTTTCTTTCCCCTTCTTATCTATCTTATAATTTGTTCTAGACACCTTCTCTAAAACTGTATATGGACCTTGCCATCCAATCTGTAACTTATTCTGACTCCCGGGGAGAAGAAGCAGTACCTTCTCTCCCACAGCCAAATCTCTGTCTTTCGCCTTCCTGTTATAATAGGCAGCATGTTTCTTCCTGGCTTGTTTCAAATTTTCATTGGCAAGTTTCCAGCCAGTTTTTAAACGAGTGGTCAGCTCATTCACATATTGGTATGAAGATAAAATGTTTTCCTCTGCCTTTTCATCAGTCCACGTTCTTAACAAAGCTACATATGGACCTTTAATTTTGTGGACCTATTTGTCCATGCACCGGTATGGTCTCTTCCACTCGAAGCTCTATAGTGATGATTTTTCTTCCCAGATTTATCATGCATAAAACGACCGCTACCAATTTTTCTTTTGGGGCTTTCTCCCCACTTAAAATTCTTGAGGAGAGATTTCCTCTCTACATCCTCTTCCTCCAGTTTGTTTAAGTCCGATTGAGGGATTTTCGGCTTATCCTGGGGTAAGACATCTTTTTGCACTCTCCGCATAGTGGCCATTGTAAAACAGTTAAGTGAAGCTTGTCCGTGAAAAGGGGCTTCCCATTCCATTTGGTCCACTTTATCAAATCTATTTTTCTTTTTATTATCAGGCCTAATTTTGCCCCGTGGCGTGTCCAGGTCCTGATCAATGTTCCCACTTGTGGGTGTTCCCTCATGTGCTATGCTACACCTTTCTACAAAATTCTCAATGTCCCATCTTGCTTTGGGCCAATAATAATTGTGAGCCACCTTTTGAATGATGGTACCTATCTTCTCATGGTCCCCATCTGGTTTCACATGTAGGCTCCTTATTAAGTCTGCCCTATATCTTTTAGGAAGTACCAGCTGTCCCTGACCTTTGGATCTAGCTCCAGTCTTCCTATACATCAACTTGTTTTTCATGTAAAAATCTCCCTTGCCTGGAGTTGTATGACAAGTTGACAATTTTCTGAAACAAGGCTTGAGTGTTTTGTCCTCAGCCTGTGCCTTCCTCATCTCTTCTGGAGTGGTATCCAACATAATATCCTCCTCCTGTCTTGAGGTCGACCTGACCTGAAGGGTGGCCATATACACAGGTTTCCTTCTGCAATAGTCAGTGTCATGATTGTTCATCTTACAATTCTTACACCACCTTTTTCCTTGGTTGAAAAATTTTCTTTCATCATATTTCCTTTCATCGAATTGTGGGAATTTATTTTTATTTTCATACCGTGGCCTATCAAATTGGTGCTTACCTTTGTTTTGATCCCTAGGATCAAATTTATTAAAGTTCTGTGGTGCCCTAAAGTTATCCACCTGTTTCTTTTTATTACCTGTTACCTCTGCTTGAGCTGCTTGATACCTTTCAGCAACATTTAGCAACTCACCCAGCCTCTCTGCACCTTGTTCCATGAGAAACTTTCTCAGGTCTGGAGCCATGGACTCTCTTAATTGCTCTATAAGGACCATTTCCTTAAGATCTTGGGTTTTCCCAGAGAAGTCCATTTCTCCAAGTATGTCTCTATTCGTGCAGAGAACTGGTGATAGGTTTCACCTGACAGTAGTTTAGCATTCCTAAATTTTTTCCTATAAAATTCTGCATTCTTTTCATATCTTAACAAAAGAGCCTGCTTTAGCATGTCATAATTTTCCTGATCACTTCTGCTCATTTTTGCAAAAACTTCATAAGCTGCCCCACGAAGTCCTTGAGATAACTTTAAGCTCCACCTTTCTCTCTCTAACCCATATGTGGTAGCTAATAGTTCATACCTATTTAGATAGCTCTCTATATCATCGTCTTTCTCAACAAAATGATCTAAATGAAAATTCATAGCTGAGGTTGAGGCTCCTTGGCTAGCAGTGGCATCAGAGGCAAAGGGACTGGCACCATTTTCAGGAGCATGGCCTTGAAACTCAAACTCCCTTAGTCTTAACTCATGTTCCCTTTGTAATCTCTTATCTTCTGCTTCCCTTTCTGCAGCTAATCTCTTGTCTTCCCTTTCTGCAGCTAATTTCTTCTCTTCCCTTTCTGCAGCTAATTTCTTCTCTTCTCTTTCTGCAGCCTGTCTTCTTTCCTCGGCTTCCCTTTCTGCAGCTAATCTTTTGTCTTCTCTTTCTGCTTCCAATTTCTTAGCCTCAGCCTCAATTTTTCTTTCGGCCTCTTTTTCTAATCTTCTTTCTTCCCGTTCAATATATTTGTCACATTCAGCAGTGACATAAGAAATCATAATTTGCCCGTCCATTCCTAACTCTTTCGCAGTCTGTACAGCAGCAGATCGAAATTTTGCCAGGTCGGCCATTGTCTAACAGATAAATGTCTAAAATATTTAACTAAACAATTTTATCTATGACTAATCAACTCAGGACAACACAGGCACTGTGAGCTCAACCTTATTTATTTTCACCCAAGGATACCTTTTAATTCTTATTATTCCCTGAGGTGAATTACCCCCCAATATTTGTAATAGGGAAAGATTCAAAATCCCGAGAGCGAGACCCCAATATATGTGGTAAAGTGGGATGTTATAAATATTTATAGGGGACTTAGTGTACTGACTGAGATCAGCTGTGAAGGTATCTATATCTAATAAGAGTAGTGTATTATAGATAACCTTACTTGCTGCCACATATGTATACCTCAGTCAGAATTATTCTGGAATAGTGTGATGACTACGTTATATGTCTAGGGTATGTGTATGATGAAGTGTAAGTCATAACAACAACAGACAGATAAACAATTTAATTTATTCCACCACACTTGACAACACTGTGACACTCACATACATAAAACACTCTACGAGGATATCTTAAAGGAGTCACTGATAACTTTTCAAATAACAATATGTATTCAGTGCTGTCATGAATGTATATGTGTCCTGATTCAAATACAAAGGGAACCAGGAATCACAATCAATTTTAATTACAAGTTATATGTACAGAATTTATTAATATGAATCTTGTAGTGACATATATTATTAATAGTATCCTATGTGTGTCAGTTGTGTAGTAGTAATATGAGGTAATACTGGTTTTGTTTTGTTCAAGCTCTGTTGGTATTTGTCATCATGACTTCAATAGTTTGTTTCTATTGGAACTAGTATTGGAGATGTTCTCAGTTCCTGGTATTAAAACAATTAAATTCCCCTCTTAATTTTATTTTACAATGTCATTTTAAGATGGGGGTACATAATGTTGAGCTCCATGGCCACACTCTCTTATCTTTCGTGATGACTGCAGTAAAAGACTCCTCTGCTCGATTACTTTAATGAGTTCTGGAGCCACCCCACTGGTTGCTATATGGACCAAGGAGTATGCTGTCCACCTCTGGCTTCAGCAAAGCTCTGACCAGGTGCTGCTCAATAACTTTAAGACCACGGTCCCTGAAACAAGAAGGTTGTACCTTCTACGTCAGAACTAATTTACACTCTATTTCTACACTGAGCACAATACATCACAAACATTGAGTTCAGAGCGTTAGGCCAACTGTCAGCTTCATCTGAAATACTTTATACCAGTACTTTCCTCCCTAATGGTTACTACGCCTCTGCAATTCCAGCATTATTTCTTTCTAGTCAATAATCTAGGTGTCAGTGTACTGTTTGGCCATTCCATGCAGTTTTACTTTCCTCCGACACCTTCTGTTCAGGCTGGAGCACTATAGGCTTTACATCATGTTCGCTACTGAACTACACATATATACAGACATAAATTATCAATTTACATTCAATTTTCATTAAAAGATATTGAATATTACAAGCTTACCAGAATTCATGGAAATAATAAACAGTTTCGTTGACTGGCAATGAATATAGCACAACTCCGATCTGCCGATGTCCCAGGCTTTATTTTATAAAAAATATACACTGGTGCTCAACGCACTGCTTCTTAGTAGGTTTATTACAAGATGTGGCAATGAACAGACGCTCTGAATTGAGTATATTCGCAGCTCTACCCAATCAAACCATGTCTACACATCTTTTCAAAAAAGTACTCCTTTTCACGTTTCCCCTGACAACACAAGATAGTATTTATAGCCCGACCAATCGTGTTTAGTCTTATATTTGTTGCGCTCCAATCAAATAGGAGTTAACATGGTAGGCTATTTCCGTAACGTAATGTTTTTTCAAACACGTTATAAAAAAAATTTTATGAGCAGAAATGATTTCATGCTGTCAGGCACCCCCACTATTTTATTTTGGCCATAACTTGGTAATTCCTAGACTATTTGCGTAACGTTTTACATATTCTTTGTCAGCAAACCCTAAGGAACCCAAATATACGAATTTAATGGAGCCAATGTGCATTTTCTTCTAGGATAGTCGTGCTGTTACTACCTTCTCACTTCCAAACTTGAGGGTGTCTGGGTACTGTCATGTTTTCAAACGTAAACCGGTATAATGTCATAATTCCCAATAAGCGTTTTTCAGGATTTTAAAACCTAACTCTGGTATGGGTAGTGAATTTTATCACTGTCGATTTGAAAAAAAAAAAAAAACAGTGCTTGTGGCCTTACACGCGTGATGGCAGCAATTGTGTATCGCGCGACGCGTGTTTAGTGTTGCATGTGTCCGTGCTTTCTGCCTCTCCCTTCTCTCTATCCTTTAGTCCATCTGTCTTTTAGTTACGCCGTGTATAAAATGGAATGAATGAAATATTAAATTTAGGTCATTGATCAGCTTGCGTATCTCAAGGTTTTTCCAAGAAATACAGTACACGTTTCATTGAAGAAAGCGGGTAATAATACAGTAGGCTTTTACTATCAACGTGAAAGCGTTACAATTTGCCGACGAAGTAGAAAACAAGGGGATTTCGAGTACAGTCATTGTGACAGCACTGTTCTTTTACCATTTCTCTTTTCTTTTATTAAATTTATTTGTTAGGCTTTACATTTACCTTTTAATTTATATATGTGGATTAGAATATTCCACGACAATATATATATATATATATATATATATATATATATATATATATATATATATCTATATATATATATATATATATATATATATATATATATATATATATAATAATAATAATAATAATAAATTCTTTAAGCGCCAAACACGGCGCATAAGGCAGAAACCAGTGCTCTCCAGGTTGTTCGTTGTGACGCCACTCCTCTTAGCTCTTGCACATTATTTTAGGCCCAACGTTCTTCCTTCTCTTATTATTGTTCTTCTGAGTGTTTCTTTTGGTCTTCCTTTTTTCCGCTTACCCTCAGGAACCCAAGTGAGCGCCTGTAGTGGTATTCTGTTGTTTTGCATTCGTAGGACATGACCGATATATGACCATCGTCTTTTCCTTATATAGTCGAAGACATATTTCTGCCTAGAGTCTTCTCTTATTTGTCGATTAGTCTTGAATTCTTTCCAACTGATGTTCATGAGTTTTCTAAGACATTTGTTCTCGAATGTATTCAGCTTGTTCTCCAATGATTTTGTTATTTATATATATATATATATGTGAGCAATATTAGCCCCAATTATCTCACCACTCAATATCAATCAACTGCATACAATTACAGATGTTATTGTAGGCGCAACAAATACAAATAGAGATACTAACAAAATTACAGTGTACAAGATTACAGTAGAAGCGCCAACTCAAGATAATACTAATGAATAAACCCAGGCAGAAATTTCTGAATTGTAGAAAAATGAAAAAAATTTTTTGCTCTACCACATTTATGACAAAACAAGCACAATTTCACAACATAAAATACATCTAATAACTAAATGATAGCAAGATTAGATGAACAAATTTACAAACAATAATGGAGAATGAATCAAATAAAATACAATAAACCTGACAACGACTACAAATTCACACATAAACAGGGCAAAACAGCTAACACTAATGGTGATGGTAATCTCAATAGTAGCAGTTAAACTCACAGCTTTGTATTGCCGGCCCCACTATTTGAGAAAATCATAAACCAAACCTGAAGACCAGCCAATAATTCACGACCGTGGGATTGGTATTGTGAACTAATGGCTCCCTCGCCAACCAACCCACCTATCTCACAAACATATAAATACGGACATACGTATAACATATAAAAAAAAAGAACCCTGTCAAATGAGATTCTTCAAGTCACACACTGTATGTAACTCATCTGTTTTACGAAAAAAATTCCTCCTGGCATGAACCTCTGGCTCAGGAATGATGAGTCACATACAGTGTGGCCCTCAGGGTTTGACTTAGAAAATCAGCTTGTAGCCTATACACACTGCCATCTTGAAACTGTAGCCCCACTGGCTTGAAAAATTCTTGGAACATCAAATGTTCAAATCCCGGTTTGAAGCCTCCATAATTACGTGGCTGTTACGTGTCTTTTTAGATGTGAATGTTAATATTATATATCTATCAGGATGATTCCTGATGGCCAAGATACCAGCTAGGATAGTAAATGTTTTGGACATCGCAGCCAGCCAACACCACTCAGAATTATTAGAATCACAACTGGCGACGTGGACAATATAGTTTATTTTGGACAGCACACAGCTCCACAAGTAATACAATAATAATAATGGCATATAATCGACAGTAAGTCCATGTCAAAAGGCTGTCATATTTGCTCTCAATATCCTTTTATATTTTTATTAATAATCACAGAACTCCATTTTTAAACACTTCAACACCCGGAGCTCAAAATCGTACGTCCACTCGCCATTACACACAATTCGCTCTCTCCCCGCATTTCTGTCCCACCAGTCTCACCTGTCTCACGAGAGCCAGCGAAGCATATCGGCTTAACGTAGCTCACCCGTCTTTTCCAGTGACCCTTGTAAAATAAACAAACAAAGAGCCCCACTGAGCTAAAGCTATATAATTCACACATTTTCCTTACCTCCCCAGGAAAAAATCGAAATTCTACAAAACCCGATATCCCCCAAACAACAACTCTGATCAACCCACCAAGCCTACGTGGCAGTGCAGCCACCAAGGTCAAGGAACAGAGAAGACCCCTACAGCAAGGACGTCTGATCAGGGCAAGCATATCGGTCCAAACCGCATCGGATGTTTGCATACAGCCTTGCAAGGAAGAGTCAATGTCAGTGATTCTCAACCTGAGGGGGACAGACCCTCAACGCGAGGAACTGTAATTTTGAACGGTACCTCAACTACTTGTCTTTTTGACACTGGATTAAGTTTTGATTGTATTGTCGCTAGAAACCTAGTCAAACCCGCTAAGGAGACAGAGGAAACCGTCAAACTATGTGGAGTTTTCAAGAGTGATGCACACAGGACGCTTCCTATCGCACTGGTAGAAATACACTCTGATTTTGTCAGAGGTGTTATTAAAGTGGCCATAATGGATGATCCGATCTACCCAGTTATCCTGGGATGTAGATATGTGTTTCAAGAGAGAGAGGAATGTAGCTAGTTGAGACTGAATGAGGGGAGAAAAAAAGGAAGAAAAAGATCATTGTAAATCTTAAGATTCCACTGTACACAGCCAGAAAGATTAATGCAGATAGATAGTGTAAGTACACTGTACAAAGAAACGTTTTCTTTAGTTATGGAGGATCTTTGTTTCATTTCCAGCTGATGGCCAAGAAAAGACACTTGCGAGCTTTACTGATAGACAGAATCCAGCTACAGCATGAGGTTAGTGAGTGTTCTTTGATGTTGGTGATTGAATCATTATGGCAGGAAATAACTAATGTGAAAAAAACTAATTTAATTCTTTGTTATATTAAACTTTTGAAATTATTTAAAACAAAGAATCAGACTGATTTTAATTAGTGTTTGCTTATTTTTATTATTTAGCTACGGACGTTGAACTCATGTGGACACAATTTTACAAGACGACATCAGATCATGCTTAATGAGCTACTGTGTCTTTCTCACAGTCGGTATCGGGAGGTAAGCATAGGAAAGTGACTCTTATTGTTATTGTTAATCAGAATCGACCTCACTGCACTCCAGGCAAACCCAAAGGTGCTCAGTCTCCCTCAGCAAATGTTGAAGAGTATGAATGCTAATTGTTCCTGTAGCACGCTGGTTGTACATACGACGGATGCATCCTCTGTCACGTCCATTTCTGCTAGTCCCACGTTTGATGCCAAACTACAACAGCCTCAGCCTTGTTGATTAATCCATTGCAGTGTCATTATCCAGCAGGTGATTATTAATAGCCCTTAGTATCTCTCCCTTATCCATGTCCAGTGTCCCCACTATGGGTGCTCCCGAGGCCAGTCTGTCAGCTCTCTCATTGACACGTACCCCTGCATGACCAGGACAGTAGATACACACCAGTTCTTCAAGACTTGAGGCTTCTATTGATGTTTTCCATTCCTGCCGCAGCCATCCATTCTGAACTTTCCGAAGCATGGCTTGAGAGTCTGACAATATAGCTGCCCTGGTTGATGGAGTTTCAGACAACAACCTCAGTGCTGCAGTAACTGTCTCTACCTCCATTCTCATGCTGGAGGTTGTTGTCATGTAGGCTCCACTCTGTTCAGCGACAATCCTGCCCTTTATTCTCGCAGAGAAGCCCCATCCTGATTTCTCACCAAGCACTACAGAACCGTCAGTGGACACAATGGCGTCATCATCCCCAGCATGATCACTTATCAGCTGATTAATCTCCAGCTCTGCTTTTTCACTGCCCCAAGATCTGCACTCTCTGCCAAGGCTAATGATGACCTGCTGGTAGGTTATCCAGTTCTCCCCTGACTTACTCCACTCGTCCCCTTTGGATACATTTTCAACCCTGGTCACCTGACAAATCATAGCCTCTGCATGTGCCATCCATGACATCCCCCTCTTGATTCTTTCTCCTTTGATATCAGCTACATTCTCATGTAGGGGTGTCTTTTGTCAGTGGTTACCCGCATAAATGCTTTTCCCTGTGCCATCGCATATATGGATCCAATCGACAGCAATCTGAGCATGTATCTCATTGTCACTGTGACGGACAACACAGCTGTCCCTGAATTGTTAGATGATATGGTAAGAACCCTCTTATAACCCCAGTACCCCTGAATATGGTTGTAACTTTTCGTCAATGGGGAATTCTCACAACCTGGGCTCATTAGCAATGCACAACAGAAACGGGATACTCTTCAACGTGGGCTCATTAAGTATGCAGCTTTTCCACGTGGATTGTCAACACGTTGGCTAATTAAAATGTAGACTGCTATCTTCTGTGAATTTTGGAGATCGCATAGACTTTAGGGGAGGTTAAATCACGCCCACTGCCACCTCTAAGAGCGATTAAGAGCAGTTATTTTCCTTACCTCCCCAGGAAAAAATCGAAATTCTACAAAACCCGATATCCCCCAAACAACAATTCTGATCAACCCACCAAGCCTACGTGGCAGTGCAGCCACCAAGGTCAAGGAAAAGGGAAGACCCCTACAGCAAGGACGTCTGATCAGGGCAAGCATATCGGTCCAAACCGCATCGGATGTTTGCATACAGCCTCGCAAGGAAGAGTCAATGTCAGTGATTCTCAACCTGAGGGGGACAGACCCTCAACGCGAGGAACTGTAATTTTGAACGGTACCTCAACTACTTGTCTTTTTGACACTGGATTAAGTTTTGATTGTATTGTCGCTAGAAACCTAGTCAAACCCGGTAAGGAGACAGAGGAAACCGTCAAACTATGTGGAGTTTTCAAGAGTGATGCACCCAGGACGCTTCCTATCGCACTGGTAGAAATACACTCTGATTTTGTCAGAGGTGTTATTAAAGTGGCCATAATGGATGATCCGATCTACCCAGTTATCCTGGGATGTAGATATGTGTTTATTGGGAGACCAAAGGAGCCGATTGTGGCAGCGGTAACCACAAGAGGGCAAACTAAGAAGGAGAGGGAGCCTGCACCAAATTTGTTGCCGAATGAACTGAAGGAGGCGCAACAAAGGACCCTACTCTGGAGCCCTGCTTTAGAAAACTGCCCATGGCTAAGGACCCCAGACACCACGGAGACATCTTTTTCGAAGGATGGCGTATTGTATCGTAGAACGGGCAACCCTGATACAGGGAACAACCAGCTCCTAGTACCGACGCAGTACAGAAGCCAGATCTTAGAAATGGGGCACTCTCTTCCCTTTAGCAGACATATGGGACAAAACGCCACTATTCAGCGAATAAAAACCCACTATTGGTGGCCGGGAATGAACTCTGAGATTATCAGGTATGTGAAATCCTGCGCCCAGTGCCAACGTGTAGCACCCAAACACTTGACACCCCCAGTACCTATGGGGCAAATGCCAATAGTATGGACTCCATTTGAACGGGTTGCTGTCGACATCATTGGACCCCTGGAAATGACCAAAAGAAGGAACAGGTTCATCCTGACCTTAGTCGACACTTGCACAATGTGGGCCGAAGCTATACCGCTAACATGCACGGATTCCAAGCATGTCGCAGAAGCCCTCGTGCAAATTTTTACACGGTTGGGATTCCCTCAACAAGTTTTGACGGATAATGGATCCCAGTTCCATAGCCTGTTAATAGAGGAGATCTTTAAGATCTTGAGGGCCAAACATATCCACACAAGTCCCTACCATCCGGCCGGAAATGGGCTCGTGGAACGTTTTAACGGTAGCCTCACCATGATGTTACGTAAGCTGGGTCAAGAGAAACCGGAAGACATGGATCTATATATATCTGCTGCCTTATTCGCCTACAGAGAGGTTCCCCAAGCGTCTACGGGATTCGCGCCAGCTTCACTTTTATTTGGCAGACCTATTAAGGGGCCACTAGAAGCCTTACTTCGGTCCCTGACAGACCAAAAGGCTGACGAGACAGTCGTCTCTGCAAGCAAATATGTATCTGAGCTCAAGGAAAGGCTACAGCTAGGATGGGATCTAGCTAACACCAACCTTAAGAAAGCCCGCGCTAAACATGCTAAAAGATACAACAAAGCTGCAAAAGAGAGAGAACTCCAACCAGGGGAGAAAGTCTTGTTACTACTTCCAACCGGAAGCAATAAACTTCGCATCGGATGGCAAGGGCCCATTACCGTCCTTAAAAAGATCTCACGCACCAATTACAAGATCTCCATTAAAGGAAAGGAGAAGGTCTTTCACATAAATCTCCTTAAGAAATATTTCGAAAGACCAGTGCCATCCTCCAAGCATCTCCTGGCTGTCACCATAGCAACGGAAGACGAGGAAGATGATGATGGTTGCATGGAGTACCCATTGCAACCCACAGAATACTTTAAAGATGTCAAGTTTGGCGACAATCTCTCACAAGAACAACAAACAGAAACCAGGGCACTACTAAAACAGTACAGTGCAGTCTTGACGGATGTACCTGGTCGAACAAATCTCATCGAATTTGATATGAAATTAACAAACCAGACCCCTGTTCGAACCAGAGTTTACCCCATTCCATACGCAAAAGCTGATGCACTTCACGGAGAAATAGACAAGCTGCGACAGGCAGGAATTATCAGTGAGTCGACATCTCCCTACAGTTCGAGTGTAGTGCTGTTGCAGAAGCCCAACAAGGAAGTTTAGCTGTGTATAGATTACCGGTTGCTAAACGCTGTAACGGAATTCCAGCCCGAACCTCTCCAGACTGTTTCTGAATTGTTCACCAAGCTCAGCAAAGCAAGAATTTTCTCCAAAATTGACCTGAGTAAAGGTTACCGGTTACTATCAAATACCAGTCAAGGAGGAAGTTAAACCTTTGTTAGCTTTCAGCACTAGTGAAGGACATTACACATTTAATGTGATGCCGTTCGGATTGCATAACGCACCAGGAGTGTTCACCAGGATGACGAGGAAGCTTTTAAAGCCTTTGCACAGTCCCCATATCCATAATTTCATGGACGACATCTTAATTGCATCGGAAAATTATGACGAACATATTGCTACGGTTGCTTTGCTCCTCAGGAGACTACAGGAAACTGGTCTCACAGCCAGACCTAGCAAATGTCTCATAGGGTTTGAAAAGCTAGACTTCCTGGGGCATACTATTTCTCACGGCTGCATGTGGCCGGTCAAAAAGAACGTGGAGACAATAGTTGCAGCAAAAAGGCCCCGAACGAAGAAAAACACTCGTTCTTTCCTATTACTATGTGCATACTATCAAAAATACATCCAGAATTTCCACGGTCTCACGGCACCTCTGACTGACCTCACAAAGAAAGGTTGTCCTGATAAGGTCATTTTGGATCAAAAGTGCGAACACGCGTACAGCACTTTAAAAGGACAGTTGTCTGCATACCCCATTTTGAGGTTACCTGACCTCAAGAAACCTTTCGTATTGCGGGTCGACGCGTCAGGTCATGGCATCGGGTCAACGTTGCTACAAACAGATGACACCGATCCGAATATGCTATATCCAGTTGCATATGGCAGTCGGAAATTAAACAAGGCTGAACGTAACTACAGCGTAGTTGAAAGAGAATGTCTCGCTCTGATTGACGGCATCAGACGCCATTATGAGTTTAGGGGAGGTTAAATCACGCCCACTGCCACCTCTAAGAGCGATTAAGAGCAGTTATTTTCCTTACCTTGGTCATTACGCCGGCCCAGTGGGGTGTTGCCAGAATCAAACGAGGAAGCGGCATACGATCTAAGGCCAGACGATCCCCCCAAAACAGACGAAGCTAGTCTCTCGCAAGAATTTCACATCTCTGTGTCAACCAGAGAACTGCTCGAAAGACGGAACGATCGGGGAAGACGAAGCGGCCAGAGAATTGAATAATCGGATGGGGAGTGGGCGGCTAGAATCTCGAATTTTCCCTGAGTTCTTAAGAGGCGCAAAATTCTAACATGCCCCCTCGAACTTTCATTCCAGTTAGATATATAGAGACCCTGAAGAATGCAAGTTTATCACTCGTTTGCCAGACATTTTCAGAAACACTAGCTATAGTAAAATCTTGTTAGATTTCCCCTGGATTTTTGGCTACATTGCAGTGAATTCTATTCTGTGCTAAACGGTATAATATATTTGTTTTAAAGTGATCAGTTCATTCATTTTATTTCACTGGATTTTGTGTTAATATAAATCTATTAAATTAAACCTATCTCAAAAGTTCCAGTTGTAAATTTAAATGATATATCTATTATAGTATTTCCAAAGATAATAGATGCTTAAATGCTTAAATTAACTTTTAAAGTCGCGAAGGAATTTTTAACTAACTAATTGAGTTAAGTTCTATATATATGTGTGTTTTAATCATTAAATTCGCGAAGTGTTTTCTTAAATACATAATTGAATATGCAAGTGTATATTATAGTCTTAATGGTAAATTTATCGCGCTTTAAAATGTTATTGGATTTTTCGGTATGAATTACATGTTTTCTATCTTTCATATAGGGTGATCATAACCTCTGCGTTCCAGCAAATAAATATACAAACACTGTATAGAGTCCTACAGACTCGGTTCTTAAACCCTCCAGAATTTGATGAAACTGTTTTTAAATTTTAATCTTGTGGCGATCCTGTGTGGGGATTCCGCTATCTAAATTTTCCAGAAATAAAGCAAACCCAAGAACAATTTAACACATCATCAATTAAATTAAGATTAACTGGAGAAGAACATTGCCAGAGCTATTTATATTAATTTTACTGCTCTACTTAGAAAGAATATATAATTTCCTGAACCCTGACTGTGCATATTTTCTTCACTGGATTTTAAAAACCCGAAGAAAACCATACTTTACTGGTCAGTCGTGTCATCACGCCTAAGAATTTTCACCATCAGCGGCTAAATCAAAGAAACCACGCCATTTTCAACACCTGTATCTGTGACCGTGCCATCCATTAGAAACTTTTTATCTAACAAAACAAAAGAACACTTAGTCTTCACATTCCAGCGAAACAACATAAAAAAACCCAATACTAAAATCCATTCTTAATATCCTTTCCCCAAATAAAAAACACTCCTTTCATTTCTCAAAAATCCCATCCACACCCCAACAACCCCCCCCCCCATACCCACCCCCCAAATAAACACAAAAAATAAAACCAAAACATACCCTACCACAACATCTCTTCCCCTAATAATACCCCTCTACATACCAAACAACCC